>CM071930.1:49414328-50014328 GCA_016081115.2 Rehmannia glutinosa
ATAAGGTATTGATTATGATGAAACATTTGCACCCGTGCACGTTTAGAAGCTATTCGCATTTACTTGTCTATTCTTGTTTTAAGAAAATTTCAAGCTTTACCAAATGGATGTTAAATCCGCCTTTTAAATAGTTTTATTCAAGAAGAAGTCTATGTAAAACAATCGGGGTTTGAAAATTTTTCTAGGCAAATGATTTCTATAAAAGGCCTTATATGGTTTAAAACAAGCACCCATGTATGGTATGATAGACTTAACTATTTTCTTTTGCAAAATGGTTTTACAAGAGTAAAGTTGATACTACTCTCTTTGTTTTTTGAAAAAGGGCAAGATTGCTTACTTGTGCAAATTTATGTTGATGATATTATTTTTGGTGCTACTAATGAATCTTTGTGCAAGAAATTCTCTAAGTTAACGTGAAGGTGAATTTGAGATGAACATGATGGGAGCTCAACTTCTTCCTTGGACTTCAATTAAGCAATGTCAAGAAGGTATCTACATTTCACAATCAATATATATAAAAAACTTTTGAAGAAGTTCGGCATTGAAGAAGGAAGAAACGTCTCTACTCCTATGGAAACCTACATCATGATTGATCAAGTTTGAGAAAGGCATATTGATTGACAAACAAATTCGATGTATGTTTATCTCGTTTATTACTCCTTTAGACTCGACATTTTTGTGCCTTATGTCTATATGCTCGACCTCAAAACTATCCCAACGAATCTCATTAAGGTGCCGTAAAAGAAATTTTCAAATATTTGAAAGGCACTTCTTCTTATGACTTGTTTATCCAAAGTTTTAAAACATTCACATTTTTCGGGATAACAAGTCCCATGATAATAATTTCTCAAAATATGGTTCGTTATAATCGAACTAAACATATTGAGATTCGATATCTTTTTCTAAGGGATTGTGTTTCTAAAAATGTAAAATTGAGATTTGTTTAAATCTAGTCTCAAGGATAACTCGCGGACATTTGCTTTTAATCATTAACCAATGAGTCTTTTACCTCATTTCAAGCTTGTTAGACATAATGTATATTGAATGAGGTCTATGTTTGCATTCTGTTCATTTTTAAAACTTAGGGTGAAGAATCGGATTTTTGATCAAAAATGGAACAGAACTAAAAATGGCTCGGGGACCGGATGACCTAGGTGTCGACCGGTGGGACCTATGCGGACCGTCGAACCCCCACCGGACCGGTCAAAGATGTCAAAATTTTGGTTTAAAATGGTTAATTTTCCGGACTTTGTATTGTGAACGGTTTTCCTTATTTTGCACCCCTTTTTGCAAATTTCACACAAAATTCACCCAAAATGATTTCCTTTTTGAATAATCTATATTTTTGGGACTACATTACGAGTTTATCATCCGTATTACTAAACTTCTCCGATTGATTGGTAAGTTTAATTCCTCTTTTAATCTCAATTGGGTTAAACCCTTGAGAAAGTGCTTTTACTTGATAAATTGATGGAATTCTTGTATATATGTGATGAGGATTATGATTGTTGTTGAATGATATTTGTATAATTGCATTTGGTGATGAAAAATTTGGCTTGGTTATTTTTGCAAAGGCAATATACATCTTCTTTATTATTTGGCTGCGCCAAGTATTCGATAAAATGTTTCAATGAAAAATTCATCACCTACATGACTCTCTCGATTTCAAAAGTCTTATATATTTATAGAGATCATGTTTTGCAAATCAAATAAGCTTTTATGATCTTTTCCTAGTCAAATGATCGACTTTTTCTCGTAGCTTATGGAATTTTAAGCTTAATGATCATAAGCTCGATAAATCGGTTAAATTGCGCACTTTTGATATGGATATATGATGTTTTTATCGTGCTAACATTCTTTTTGATGATTCCAAAAGGGAGAAACATGTAATAAGCTCTTTAGCTCAAAGAAGCTAAGATAAACTCACGAAAAGAAGCTATATGGCTATTAAAAGCCAAAAGTTGTGGATCATACTTAGTCCATTTGTTGTATTATGGACTTATTTGCATGCCTTAATGATGTTTTGTTGGCGGGGAGCTTATAAGCTCTTGATACTTAAGCTCAATATGTAAATCTTGAGCTTTTAGCTTTCGGTTGATTGCTTCTATATTACTCTTGTTGTACATATTGATAGGGGATGTAGGTCCCAAGGGTGTGAGTGTAAGGTTTAGAAGGGGGTTGAATAAACCTTACCAACTTTTCGATTTAGTCCTTTTAAAACGTTGAGTTAATATTTCACAATTGAGTCCTTAATGGACAGCTAAGTTAGTTAATCGGTCGAGTTAGTCACTCAATAGACTCGGCGAAATTTGTTGATAGAATAACTTTCAATTTGTTTTGACTAAAGATTTAACTTCGACTACGATATATTTTCAGCGGAAGACTTAACACCCTTGAATTTGGTTAAGTTTGTTTTAATACTTGGTTTTAGCAGTTGGTTGATTATCAATTGGATAGCAAATTTATCAGTGAGATATAAAAGTAATATCACGAATGAAATCTTTGAAATGTAAATGACACAATAAGTTTTTATAGAGGTTCGAAGATGGGGTAATTATTCTACTCCTCTCTTCTCCAACTCCTGGAGAAATCCACTAAGTATTGATCATATAAAGTGGTTAACAGTCCGAGAGACAAGTCTTGATCACCGCAGTGACTTGATCCTTTGGGACTCGATCTGGAGATGCCTTGGTCACACAGTGGCTTCTCGTATGACTCGGCTTCTTCACGGGCGGCTGCGTTGCTACTACTGACCCGACTCAAGCTTCTTGGATTTGATCACGAAAGCCCTCCAAAAACTTGAGGCTGGTTCGACCTTGAACCTTCCTACAATCCTCCGTGGAATGTAGACCCCTTGATTCTTCAAATGTTTCCTCTTCAAGCGATAGAAGTTATCTTTCCTTCACGGTGAGTGTTGGATTGATTTCATTCGTAATGTAGGGCTTGAGGATTGAATTTGAATGACTTGAGAGTATTTTTGGTTACGATTCAAATGTTAGCTTGAATGTTCGTGGTTCGAGTAACCTTCTCTCAGTGATACCTCGGCCTTTTATAGTGATCTTTCAAAAATTTGCCCGTTGAAGAGATAGGCTTATTTTCAAAGACAATGACATTTGTGGTCGAAAGCTTGTCTTGTTGCGATCCTTGGAATTGCCACTTCCTCATATGAATGATTCTTGACTTTTTCGAGTTACGACCCAGTGCGGTGCTTCCCATTGGTTTATTCCTCTTTGCACGCTTAAGATGAGCACTTGAAAAGCGTATGGAAGAATTACTTGTTTAAGTAATTTTCTTGAGTTAAATGCAGCGGATCTCTTTCGATTATCTCGACTTGATGCATTTTCTTAACTTCCCAGATTGACTTGAGTCGGCTTCCAATCATTGGATGACTCTTCTGTCATTTCAACTTGAGACTTGGCTGTCTTGAGTTGACTTGATCGATCTTCACCCACCGTATATCTCGGTTGCTTGCTTGATCAAGTTCTGTCTTCTCTTCCTTGCCACACTCACCGCCTTGCGGTGGAGTCTTCTTTCTAGTCTCACAGTTGTCTTCTTGCATGTTCGGGAATAGGCGACTTGACTCCGCTCGACCATGCCTATCTATTACAATGTAATTTACAACGAAAAATGGGGTGGCAACTTTCTATTCTAAGTTTTACATGGCATTCATCAAAATCTAAAAATAATTTCCCAATAATTTCTCCTTTTTGATGATGCCAAAACTTAAAACATTCACTCAATAAAGTAACAAAAAGATACGTTACAAACAATGCGAGAATCACGCAGAATGTATGCGTAGAATCAATCTTTTATTGATCATAACATTCTTGTTCTTTACACAAATCGCTGTTTACATAGTGTATCGAGCATAAACAATTTAAAGTAACTATCTTTGTTTTATATCTACACAAGTATAAGAAATTGAGCGATTTTATTCGATGTACGGAAGACTTACATAAAAATGTATTTTCATAGTAAAATACATGAAGGGGTGGACAACAACACTTCATCTCCTTCGTTGTCTCCTTCTTTTTCTTCTTGACTCTGTCATCTTCGACCTTTTTCTCTTTTTCTCATCTTCACCGCCTTCTTTTTCTCATAAGCCTTTCAGCGGCTTCATCTCTTCTTTTTCTTTCTTGTCTTTCCTCCCATAGCTGAGTTTGTCTTCTATTTTCTTCTTCAATCCTCTTCACATACTCATCATTATTTTTAGCCACTTGCGAGGTTAGCTACTTCGTCGAATCCCAGATAGATCCTCCTTTCTTGCATGGATCTATGTACTCAATGTTTTTTGGGCGAGAGATCTAGGTTTGAAACCTCTTCCTCCACCACCGCTTCTTCCTCTCGCCTCGGGCGTGTATTATCTTGGGGCACTTCTTTTTCCAATTTGAATGACTAGCAGAGCGATGCCCGATGGTCGATGTCTATCAGCTTCTTCACATAGTTTGAGACCTTTTTCCCAGTACAAATCCCAGGTTTGAGCCATGGACATATTTGCGAAGTAACCTTTAGATGCGAGCATCTTGAATTCATCAACAGATCTAGGCTCGGTTCCGGCATCTGAAATGACATAGGTGTCTCTTTCTGTTGGAATGCCTTCATGTTGTTTCAGAATGTTCATAACTCTGGCATCCATCTTTCCTTCCACTTCCTTCATCCCTGCTTCAACTGTCTTTCTCTTTTCAGCCATAGGTACTGCAGAGTGTTGGAGTGGCAGATTCACTGGGAGTTTGCTGATGATATCAGCTGTGACAAGACCTTGTTGGGGGGTTTTAGCAATCATCAACTCTCTTCTCACTTCCTCAGTTGTATTTTCCTTCACAGCTGCGTCCTCCTTTTCAGCTTCAGATCCCCTCAGCACCTTTTGGTATTCCTCTTCCCCCTTTTTGGCATCATCAAAGGAGAGAGGAACCCCTGGAAACAAGCTAGCAAGCATGAAGTCTAAGCGGTGATAGCGGTTCTACTTCAAATCTGCCAGGAGTATCTTCACTGCCGCACGGAATTGAGCGGGTGGCGTTGGATTCACCGCTAAACTTCATCTCGGCCGTGAGAAGGCCGAACTTTCGATCCATGTTCTCTCACGCGCAGGAGCTCTTTTTCTTATTATATTCACGCAGCTAAGTAGTATCTACGTGGTGTGAGATTCATGAATTTGTTCGATGTGCTCTTGCATTTTTGTCTTTGCATCAGCATTCTCGGCCCGCAGACTAGCAATTTATTGAACAATGTCCGAAATATCGAGCTTGTTCTATGCACATTGTCTCGCTATTGTTGCCACCATTCCTGGATCTCACAATTATGCCTCAGACGGCCAGATAAAGGTTGCATCTCTGTTATCAACCTCATGTCCAACAGGCCTGGTGCCTCTCCATTTTTCAATCTCCCGCAAATATGGCTTTGAAAACTTCCCGAACCTCGGTTGTTATTCTGTCTCAATTTGTCGGCCAAGCAACGTCAAAGTCATAGTCTGGCCGGAACAATGGTGTTTGTGTGAATAACGATCGGAGTTTGTGAAGCGCTCTCGATCTCTAGGCGATTCTTCGGGGAGGTTAGGTACCTCGAGAGAAGGGAAATGATTCTACAAAAGGATCATCATGGGCAACGGAATCTGCCAATGACAACTTGTGCTCGTGAAGTCTCGGTGGAGTCGATCTGCTGCGGCTGGGAGCTGCGCAGCTTGACTTCTGTTTGATTGTGGTCTTTGTGAAGTTGACCCAACTTGTTTGAGCCTCACTGTCTTAATCTTCTTCGGTCTCAAATCTGGTTTTCCACATGAGTTGGTGGTCCTCGGCCATATCGGAAGCATAGACGATGATGAGATTTCCATGGGTGGCTCATCATCAAAGTTAAATGTTTGCGAGTAGTCTTAAGGTCGGACTTGCTCGTGGTTGGACGAACATCCTCGGCCGTGAGTCTTTTGGATCGGCAATAGGGGTTGACTCGACTTCATCTTCACCTTCGGATCCCAGAAGGGTACATCGGGATTATCCTGGGAATCGCGAAGAGCACTTATCTCCTTTTCGGGATGGGTGATGATAGCAGGAGGGATGTTCGTGCTTCGTTTCTTTACCCCGGGAAGTCTCAACCTCCCGTTGGCCTTCATTACCTCCTCCTGTCTCAACCTGCGGCGAGGCTGGATAGTCCCTTAGACATGTCGGTGTCTTGGGGTCTTCTAAGGTGGCATCCACCGAGTCTCAACTCCATGGATTGCACTTTCAATGCCAGTGTTAACTCCCGGGCGGTTCCTTCATGTGCCTCGACCGCATCGGCGTCATTGGCCTGCAGAGTAGTTGGCACTTCACCGTGAGACAGTCTTAACTATCTCGAGCCTCGCGCTGACAACTTGTTGTGTATTCATTGTTGTTCCTTCTCCACTTCACCTCCGAGATTCGTTTGTGAAGTCACCGCAAGATCCTCCCGACCTTGCTGCGGTGGAGGGAGTTTCCCCTCGGTGGCACACCACCAGTGATTTGGAATGGGTTCACTCGTCTCCCGGACTTCCGGCTGTTCCCATTGAGTATTCAGCCATTGGGGCGGGTGGTAAGACACCTTCATTAGGGGTTGGCTTGGTAGGTCCCCACAATCCCGGTTTCATCGCCATTTCCTTAACACCTTCCTCCCGACGAATGAGGAAGTGGTGGTGGCGGCGACAACAATGGCAATATCTTGCACCACTCCCATCGGATCAATCTCCCGATTGTGATGTGGAAGACTCCTGGTCCTTCCAACAATCGTTGCTTATGTAGGGCCCTGGATTCCCGCATGGCTTCTTGCGTCTCCAATTCTTCAGCAGCGAGCAGGGTCCAGATCCTCATCACTCCCAGAGAGAACGTCGAGATGAGGATGTGTATGATCGGTGATTCGATAAAGGGACAAATCGGCCTTTTCACGAGCCTCGAACTTCCTCGCCCTCTCTCCTTCTCAAGATGTCCTTGAAGATCTGCAAGATATCTATGTAGTTTTCTTCATCCGGTTCTTGGACCACATTGGTCAATCCAAGAAAGTTCAACGATTCATCTTCTTCTTAAATGAATTCGGTCTTTGGAATTATTCCCTGGATCGACTTCGGCTTAGTTTCCTCCATTCCCGCATACGATTTTGGATGTCTGCGGATATGGTGTGGATAGGATCATTACATCATCATCCTTGTCATCTTCTTCTTCTTTGTCCCTCGTGCTCGGGGATTGAGGGTAGCAAATTTTAGTGCTCCACACCCTCGGTAGCATCATTGCGGGAGGATACAACCCTCGTCCAACAGGTGAGTTTGCTTTTCTCACTTTTTCCATCTCAGTTGTTAAAACGACAGTTGTGTCTTCAATAATGCCTCTGCTGATCGGCCAAAGTGACTTGGTTGTTTCATCAATGATTTCGGAGACTCTACCTCTTGGCGAGTCTCCGGTATTTGTTTTAGGCGAGTGGCGGACTCGGCCCGGTTTCTCAAGCTCGGAACGCTTGAAGAGTCTTCTTCTTTTATTCCTTACCAGAGGGATTTCTGGCTCGGATAAAGTTTCTTCTAAGTCCTGGGCGGCGGGGGCCGGTGCTGTCGTCTTCTTCTGAGGAGCTGGCCGTCTCGGCTTATCGGTTCTCCTTTTCTTGACAACCGGAGAAGGTATTTGAGGTTCCTTCTCCGTTGCGCTGCAGGGCGGGAGACATGGGTCTTCCAGGGCGGTGACTCAGTGCGAGGGCGGGGACATCTTTCATTTTCTTCTTCTTTCTTTGCGGGGCAACAAATTCTTAGCAGCTGCGGGGCAGCGACTTTCTTCAGGGAGAGGAGGAGACAGTGTTTCTTCAGGACCAGCTGATTCCCCCTCACTCGTATCAGCTCTCTTTGCATATGCTCTCTTCTGTGCTCCGGAAAGGTTAGATCGGAACATCTTCTTGTTTACATGGAATGCCTTTCCATGTCGAAGAGGAACTCCTTTTGCATCCATCATCCGACCAATCACCATCCTCCTTGAAGGATTTATTCCCAATATTGCGGTAGAGTCATTTGTATACAAACTCAGCCTGATTTACCTTCTTTTCTTCATTGATCGCGGCCATTCACGATCGACTTAGCTTTAGGCAATTTGGTCAAAGCTTCCAAATTTGATGTCTATGTTTTGGCAACGATGTCCGGCAATTTGTGGTAGTCCTCTTTCGGCTGACTTCTTATTAGTTGTATAGACCACTTTTGCGAAAGACATCGGACTTGGCTCTTCCTTCCAAGCGGCCAGGTCAACATAACATCCTTCATAAATCTCGGCACTCCTTCCGCCGCAACAAGCGGTGTTACGCGGATCATGGCGATAATGGTGAACTCTTTTCCATGAACAGAGGACTTGATGCCCTCATCGTGAACTTCAGCATTCACGTAGAACTGTGCGACCTCTTCCACGTAGGTCATTGGAAACTCCATCGTCAAAAATGGTTTTAATCCAGATTTTTCCAGCTTCTGTGCTATCTTCTTCACAAGGGTGTCGTCGGACCCCTGTTTAAGCATCTTAGTCAAAATCCATGAGACCCGAGTGTGGATTTGCTTTCCCACTTGACGAAATCATGAGTAGATGCCATTCCTAGATGTTTTACCGATCGAAACTTAGAAAATGAACTTGAGGATTTGTAAGGTTTTGAGAGAAAATTTCTTTCTTTTGCCTTTGAGAGAGATGAACAGTTTTGGTAAAGTGAGAGAAAATCGAACGAAATGGTTTAAGTATGGGTCATGAAAGGGCGTGCGGGTGGTTTTGAAATTTTGATCAAAATCAACGGCTTAGATTTTGCACGCCGATTAACCTTTAATCTCTCGTATTTAATGCGTGACATTTATATCCAATCATAAGCTTTGTGTGCGGCTTTTGGTTGTACACATCATAATTATCTTGACGTCATTCTTAAAACATTCCCGCTTAGTAAAACATTGCGTTTTTGTCACTTTGCTCATAAATGACTCGGCTTATTCCTTAGGCGATTTAACTCTTCTCTCATTGCACATAAATACTCATTTGTCATTAACGCGATGCTGGTGATTCTCCGATAATAAATTTGATTTACTTAGGCGATTTAAGAGTTCAAACTCTTTTTCATCTTTTAAGTGTTCCATCTCTTTTCTTTGAGTCTTACGAATGTCAACTCGGCTCAATTAACCCCAATTCATGTTTGAGTTCTTCAAATCTTGATTCACATAATGGTTTTGTGAATATGTCGGCTAATTGATTATCGGTTGAGATATATTCCAAGGTGATGTCCTTCTTTTTCAACATGATCTCTTATGAAGTGATATCGACATCAATGTGCTTTGTTCTTGAATACAACACGAGGATTTTTGAGTGATTGCAATTGCACTTGTGTTATCACACATAATTGGAATTTCCTTTTCTTCAACCTCATAGTCTCTCGGCTCTTGTCTCATCCATAAGACTTGGGCTGTAACAATTTTGCCTATATATTATTACCCCATTTTATGGAGGTAGCTATTGAATTTTGCTTCTTGCTAAACCAGGAAATTAGCCTATTTCAAGCAATTGACATGTGCACGAGTACTTTTCTGTCAACTCTACATCCAAGATAGTCAGTCTGAATAACCAATTAGCTTGAATCCACCTTCCTTTGGATACCATAAGCCAACTTCTTGGCTTCCTTTCAAATATCTCAAGATTCTCTTGGGCTGCAATCATGTGGCTTTCTTTTGGAGCAGATTGAAATCTTGCACATACACCTATAGCAAAGGTGATGTCTCGGCCTGCTTCTTGAGTGAGATAGAGCAATGATCCAAAAAAGTGCTCTATATCTTGTTTGATCTCTGAGCTTGCCATCGCATCCATATCCATTTTGGTGATGTATTCATTGGTATTTTCACGTAAGACTTCTCTTCCATACCAAATTTCTTCATTAAATCTCTGGTGTATTTTGTCCGACTTATGAAGGTTCCATCCTTCACTTTGTTTCACTGGAGTCCAAGGAAGAATGTCGACTCTCCCATCATGCTCATTTCGAATTTGCTTTGCATGAGATTTGAGAATTTATCACACAGCTCTTTGTTTGTGGATCCAAAGATGATGTCATCCACATATATTTGAACAAGCAGTATACTCTTCCCATCTTGAATTCTGAAGAGTGTTCTATCCACTTTGCCTTTTGTGAATCCGTTCTCAGTTAGGAATTGTGATAATGTATCATACCATGCTCTGGGTGCTTGTTTCAATCCATATAAAGCCTTTTTGAGTTTGTATACCTTATCTCCAAGAGTCTTCTGCTCAAATCTTGGAGGTTGTTCAACATATACTTCTTATTCCAATAATCCATTAAGGAATGCACTCTTTACATCCATTTGATATACAATAAAGTTCTTGTGAGCTGCATACGCAAGAAACATTCTTATTGCTTCCAATCTTGCCACAGGAGCAAAAGTTTCATCAAAATCTATTCCTTCTTCTTGGCAATACCCTTTGGCTACCAATCTTGCTTTGTTTCTCACCACAGAACCTTCCTCATTCATCTTGTTTCTGAACACCCATTTAGTGCCAATAACATTTTGATGGGTTGGCCTTTGAACCAATTCCCACACTTTATTCCTCTCAAACTGATTAAGCTCTTCTTGCATGGCTTGAATCCAATGTGTGTCATCCAATGCTTGTGACACATCTTTTGGCTCTATTTGTGAGATGAAGCAAGTAAACATTTCTTCTTGTTGAGTTCTGGATCTAGTTTTCACACCTTCTCTTACATCTCCAATGATTAGTTCTGGTGGATGGTCTCTCAGCCATCTTACATCAGGTTAGAGTAAGTTAGCTGGATTCAGTCATCTTGCAGCTGTGCCATTTTGATCAGCTCTCTCATCATCATTTAGCTGCAGATTTTCCAGATGTCTTTGAGACTCAGCTATCTCATCTTTATCTGGATTTATAATTCCAGCTTCAACTTCAACATAGGTGTAAGTCCAAGTGGATACGATAATCTAGAGGGGGGTGAATAGATTATCTCCATCTTTTCGATTTCGCCCTCTTTTTCGAATCAATTACGCCAAGACAATAATAAAGGTGCGGAATGTAAACAACACGCGTCGATTTATAGAGGTTCAACCCACCTAGGGCCTAATCCTCTACCACCCCAGTATCTCCGGGATGGATTTCAAAAAGAAAAAAGATTTTATTAATTTCCAAAATTAATACAACACCTTACAACATCACCTTGAAGAGCACCACACTCTTCTACAACACCACCTTTGAGATTACCACAATCTCTCTTGAAGATTACCACAATCTCCAACGGCACCTTGTGAAGATTACCACAATCTTCAACCTTGAAGAACACCAAATTCTTCAATACCTCAAGAGCACCACACTCTTGAAACACCTATCACTTAGATCACCCAAGTGTATTCTTTCCACAAGAATACTCACAAGGATGTCTTGTGTTGAATGATGACAAAAATCAAGATTACAACTCAATAATGAATATTACAATTTGAGTGCAAATGTAATCAAGAAATAAAGCCTAGACCTCAAGATGTGAAAGTGAAATACTTAGGCTATAAATACAACAAGTGTTAAATATGAAAGCTTGGAAATTTGCAGATTTCTTGTTGTGTATTTGCTTGTATGTGTTGTTCTCTCTTGTGTCTTCAATTCATCCTCTATATATAGGAGAGTCTTCACCAACATAGGCTCATTCTTCTTCACTTTTGTCTACAAAAAGAGGATCACAAGATGTAGAAATATTGTACAAAATTGAAAAGCAAATCTTCTTTGTCCAAGGAGTTCAACGGTACAAATTTTCTTTGTCAAAAGATTACACGGTGCGACCGGTCGCTCGTATAAGATTTCAACATTTGAATGAAAATAGTGCGATCCAGGTAGGGTTTTGCGAGTGCGACGGTTGCCATGGTGCGACCGGTCGGCCTCACCCTTGACCGTCACCCACCCCTTTTTTTTCATAAAATTGATTTACTTTTCATTTTGTGCGTTCTTCGGTACCGCTCGACCTTCTTCGACCGTCCGACTCCAAATTGAAATCTTGTCCGATTTTTATCAAAAATAAACTTCAAGAAATACTCCAAAAAATAAGTAAAAACATTTTAAATCACTTGGGAGTATTTGGACAACATTTATAAACATAGTTTTGGTGCAAAAACCAATTTAAACAAAACCATCAAAAGTGTTGTCCATTTTTATCGAAAAATAAATTCTAAGAAATACTCCAAAAATTAGCAAAAACATTTTAAATCATTTAGGAGTATTTGGACAACATTGTTTTGGTATAAAAACTCATTTAAACATAATCATCAAAATCTTGATAAAAACATTTATCTAACAATAGGGACTCTTCTGCATCGTTGGTTGATTCAGCTTATCAGCTGACTCTTCAATGTCTTCTCCATTTACATTGGGTTCATCAAACACCACATGGATGGATTCTTCTGTAGCCATTGTCCTTTTGTTGAGCACTCTGTAGGCTTTGCTTTCAGCTGAGTATCCCAAGAAGATACCTTCATCAGCTTTAGCATCAAAAGCCTTTAAATTGTCCTTGTCATTATTATGGATGAAGCATTTGCATCCAAATATTCTGAAATATGCAACATTTGGCTTTCTCCCTGTCCAAATCTCATGGGGAGTCTTTGTCAGCTGTCTGTTTATCATGCATCTATTTTGAGTATAGCATCTTTGTGTTTTTTGCTTGACCCAAAATCTTTTAGGTAACCCTGCTTGACTAACATGGTCTTCTTCTTCTTTGAGAGTTCTATTCCTTCTTTCTACAACTCCATTCTCACGTGGAGTCCTTGTCATAGATATAATTCATGATCAATACCATTTTCAATACAAGATCTTGAGTTATTATACCATTGACAAACTCGGTTCCTGCAATCGATCTTATTTTGATAATGGTTTGACTTTTCTCATTTTGAATCCTCTTCATCACCGTTGTGGTAGTTTAGAGAGTTTCTTTCTTCTTACACATGAATATTCTCCATGTATATCTTGAGTAGTCATCTACTACCACCAAGGTGTATTTCTTCCCACTTATGCTAGTTGGTTGGTTCAACTGGACCAAATAGATCCATATGTAGCAGATCAATATTCTTGTTGAAGATGGACATGTCTTTTCTTTGAATGATGATTTGATTTGTTTTCCCATCGACATGCATCACATACACTTTCCTTCTTGTATACTTGAGTCCGAAGTCCTTCCACAAGATTACTTCGCAAGCTTGTTAATTGTTTTGAAATTCAGGTGACTTCGACTTCTTGTGCCACAACCAACTTGATTCGGCTGTGCTCTTTGGTATTAGACAAGTGCTTGGTGTTGCAGTTGACCAATCTACTACATACATGTTCTTTTGTCTGCATCCTTGCAACACAACCTCATTTGATTCAGTGTCCTTGATTTGGCATATTCCCATGTTGAATCCAACATTATAGCCTTTGTCACAGAGTTGGCTAATACTCAGCAGATTGAATTTGAGTCCTTCAACATATGCAACATCTGTGATTTCTAATCCATTTTTCTTGATGGATCCAATGCCTCTTATTTCTCCCCCGAGCTTCATTTCCTCCAAATATGACTTTTGCTCCTTTGACTTCCTTGAATTTTGACAGATTTTTCTTGTTTCTGTCATATGTCCGAATGCGACCACTATCCATGTACCAGGTTCCTTAGCACTCACTTTCCTTGAACCAAACAAGGAAATTAAGTTTTAGGTACCCATATTTGTCTGGGTCCTGAGAGGTTAGTCTTGTAAGATGATCCAACCAGCCTATAGCCAAATGATTTGACTCTAAGAGGTTGCCATCTATCAGTGCCATAATCATAATTAATTTTGGCAAATTGCTTGGGGATTCTAGGTTCATACAGCTGTCTCTTTTGTCTGTATGCCTGTATATGTGTTTTGGCAATTGCCTTCTTTGGGTAGTTGTGATATCTCTGAGTGTAGTGCCTAGGTTCATATGTGTGCTGATGAAAGCTCTTATACCTTTGGAATGGCCTTTGCTGAGTTCTAGGCCTTTGCCATTTGGGCTTATATTCCATAGGTCTTTGCTGATAGTTCACATTATTCCAATCAGCTTGGCTTAGGTGCTTTCTACCATTCCTTTCATATTTATTTCTTTTATAGAACTTCTGGTGTTTTTGGTAGCTCTGTTTCTTCTTTCTGAGTATTTCTGTTTGAGTTTGCCGAGGAACTCGGCCGGGATTTCTTTTTTTCTTCTTCAAAGACACTCAATCAATAAGTTTTTTTTCCTTTTCCTTTATAGCCAAGGCCAGTTTGCTTGTGATTGTGCTTTGGAATAGATGTGTGTGCACCAT
This sequence comes from Rehmannia glutinosa, assembly GCA_016081115.2. Classification (NCBI taxonomy): domain Eukaryota; kingdom Viridiplantae; phylum Streptophyta; class Magnoliopsida; order Lamiales; family Orobanchaceae; genus Rehmannia; species Rehmannia glutinosa. The sequence continues at coordinate 49,428,606 of CM071930.1, forward strand.
TTGGAGTTTTGGATTTTGAGATACTTCATTGCTTGAAGATCCTTTTTCCAAAGTCACTTTTGGAGCTTGACATAGCACGAGGAATTAAATCTTAATCTGTCTTGTCTCCACATTCTCTTTGACTCATAATAAGATCATCCAATGATTTAGATGCCTTAGTGAATGAGGCAATCACATTTTTGAGGTCATTCTCCCTCTTTTCTATAGCAAACTATCTCTCGCTATTAACTTAGCATTTTCAGCCTTTAGACTTTTATTCTCATCAGCTATTTGACTTAGAGTACTACTCGGCTCCTTAGTCACCATGTGAGTTATTATACCATTGACAAACTCGGTTCCTCTGTCGATCTTATTTTGATAATGGTTTGACTTTTCTCATTTTGAATCCTCTTCATCACCGTGGTAGTTTTAGAGAGTTTCTTTCTTCTTACACATGAATATTGTCCATGTATATCTTGAGTAGTCATCTACTACCACCAAGGTGTATTTCTTCCCACTTATGCTTAGTTGGTTCAACGGACCAAATAGATCCATATGCGGCAGTCTGCAATATTCTTGTTGAAGATGGACATGTCTTTTCTTTGAATGATGATTTGATTTGCTTTCCCATCGGCATGCATCACATACACTTTCCTTCTTGTATATCTTGAGTCCGGAAGTCCTTCCACAAGATTACTTCTTGCAAGTTTGTTAATAGTTTTGAAGTTCGTGTGACTTAGCTTCTTGTGCCCACCAACTTGATTAAAGGTTGTGCTCTTTGCTAGCAGACAAGTGTTCGGTGTTGCATTGACCAATCTACCACATACATGTTCTTTTGTGTCGCATCCTTGCAACACTGTTTCATTAGTTTCGGTGTCCTTGATTTGGCATACACCCATATTGAATCCAACATTGTAGCTTTGTCACGAGTTGACTTATGCTTAGCAAGTTGAAATTGAGGCCTTCAACATATGCAACATCTGTAATTTCTAATCCATTTTTCTTGATGGATCCAATGCCTCTTATTTCTCCTGGAGCTTCATTTCCTCCAAATATGACTTTTGCACCTCTAACATCCTTGAATTTTGATAATTTTTTCTTATTTCTGTCATGTGTCCGGAATGTACCACATCCATCCCATGTACCAGTTCCTTGCCACTCAGCTGCTCCTTGAACCTGTAATCAAGGAAATTAGGTTTTAGGTACCCATACTTGCCTGGGTCCTGAGGGGTTAGTATTGTAAGATGATTCAACCAACCTATAGCCACATTATTTGACTCTAAGAGGTTGCCATCTATCAGTGCCATAATCATAATTAATCTTGGCAAATTGCTTGGGGGTTCTAGGTTCATACAACTGTCTCTTTTGTCTGTATTCCTGTGCATGCATTTTAGCAATTGCCTTCTTTGGGTAGTTGTGATATCTCTGAGTGTAGTGCCTAGGTGCATATATGTGATGATGATAGCTCTTATGCCTTTGGAATGGCCTTTGCTTGAGTTCTAGGCCTTTGCCACTTAGGCTTATATTCCATAGGTATTTGCTGATAATTCACATTATTCCAATCACTTGGCTTGGGTACTTTCTACCATTCCCATCATATGTGCTTCTCTTATAGACCTTCTGGGGCTTTTGGTAGCTCTGTTTCTTCTTTACGAGTATCTCCTATTTGGAGTTTTTGAGAACTCACCGATTTCTTCTCACTGTGTCCTTTCAAAGATACTCAATCATTCATTTTCCTTTTCCTTTATAACCAAGGCCAGTTTGCTTGTGATTGTGCTTTGGAATCAATGTGTGTGCACCATTTGGAGTTTTGGATTTTAGAGATGCTTCATTACTTGAAGATCCTTTTTCCAAAATCACTTTTGGAGCTTGACATAGTATAGAGGAATTAAATCATAAGCCTGTCTTGTCTCCACATTCTCTTTGACTCATAATAAGATCATCCAAAGATTTGGATGCCTTAGTGAATGAGGCTATCACATTTTTGAGGTCATTCTCCCTCTTTTCTATAGCAGCTATCTCTCGCTATTAACTTAGCATTTTCACCTTTAGACTTTTATTCTCATCAGCTATTTGACTTAGAGTACTCGGCTCCTTAGTCACCGTGAGTTTTTTAACTCTTAGTAGACTGTTTTCCTCATTTAGTAGTGTGTGTGAGGATTTAATGTGTTCAAAATCTTTCATCATTTTGTCTAATGAATCATAAAGATCGAGTGGGTGATGAAGTGTGTGTGTCACAATCACTATCACTAGTATCTGAGTGTGATGAGTTAGAGTGTACCTCATCTTCTTGGTCAGGTTGGTTTTGTTCTTTAGCCATTAGACAGATCAAGGCTTCTTCTTCAGAGTCACTTGAGTAGTCAGCTTCACTACTCTCCGAGTCTGTTGTGTCTTTTGACTTGATCAGATCGAGTCGTCTCTGCCCAACATTGCCTTTCTCTTTTCTGTCTTTTCTTTCCCGAGACTTTTTTTTTTCCTCTTCATTCCCGTATTTGTTGACTACAGGATATGGGCATTCAATGGCATAGTGACCGGGTTGCCTGCAGTTCTGGCATAGATTTTCAACTTTTTGATCAGTTCTTTCCATCCTTAGATTGTCAGCTCTTTGATATTCAACTTTTTGATGCTCTGCTCTCTTGGGTGTTCTTTCTTCCCTTGACTTGGAGGGAGTTGAGTGTCTTCTGGAGGATTCACTTTTGCTTCTTTTGTAATTCTTATTGAAGAACTTGTTAAACCTTTTAACCATGAGTGCAATTTCCTCTTGGTCAATGACTTCTTTGACCTCAGCTCTCTTGCCGTCCTTAACAATTAGAGCAACTGTTTTGGGCACAGCTGTTTCCTCTTGGTCTTTTCTTCTCAGCTCAAATTCGTAGGCTTTGAGATCTGAGAATAGCTCATGGTTGGATGTCTTTGATAGGTCCATGGAATGTCTCATGGCCATGACTTTCATATCCCACTCAGTTGGGAGACTTCTTAGAATCTTCATACACATTTTTTTCTGTGTGTATTCCTTTCCAAGTGCATACCATTGGTAATTTCGTGAACCGAGCATCCAAACATCCAAGGTTTCTCCTGCAAGCATCTTAAAGTTTTCAAATTTTTGTACAACAACAGATAGTTTATTTTCTTTGATTTGCTCTGAGCCTTCGCAAATCAAGGTTAGCTTGTCCCAGATTTCTTTTGCCGTTTTGCATGATTTGACTTTGTTGAACATGGCTTTGTCCAAAGTTTTGTAAAGAATGTCCTTGGCCACATTGCCCAAGTTATATATTTTCCTGTCATCATTTGTCCATTCAAATCTTGGTTTTTCAACCATCGCCGTCCAGGAGCAAAGATCCTCTTCTCCTTCACCGCTCTCCTTGCGATTGTGTTCACTTTAAGATTTGGAGTGGCCCATCTTCTATTACTATCCAAATTTCATCGTGTAATACTGATAGATGAGCCTGCATACGAATTTTCCAATCATCAAATTCCTCAATTGTGAACATAGGGATGCGTGTGAAATTTGCTTCCATGATAATAACATTGCTGAATAAATTTTTTTTTGAAAGATTAAGTACTAAAACAAGCTTTGAAAAATTTGGAGATCTAGTTCAAGAACTGGTCACGGAAGGCTCAATCAACCAACCACTCGATACCACTTGTAGGTCCCAAGGGGTGTGAGTGTAAGGTTTAGAAGGGGTTGAATAAACCTTACCAACTTTTCGATTTAGTCCTTTTAAAATGTTCGAGTTAATATTTCACAAATCGATCCTTAATGGACGGCTAAGTTAGTTAATCGGCAGAGTTCGTCACTCAACGGACTCGACTCGAGTTGATAGAATAACTCAAATTGTTTTGACTAAAGACTTAACTCGATCGTGATATATTTTCAAGGAAGACTTAACACCCTTGAATTTGGTTAAGTTTGTTTTAATACTTGGTTTTAGCACTTGGTTGATTATCAATTGGATAGCAAATTTATCGTGATATAAAAAGTAATATGCGAAATTGAAATCTTTGAAATGTAAATGACACAATAAGTTTTTATAGAGGTTCGAAGATGGGGTAATTCTTCTACTCCTCTCTTCTCCAACTCCTGGAGGAATTCACTAAGTATTGATCAATATACAAAGTGGTTAACAGTCTGGAGATGCCTTGGTCACACAGCTGGCTTCTCGTACGACTCAGCTTCTTCATTGGCGGCAAAATGCTTTGCTACTACAACCCACTTGCTCAAGCTTCTTGGATTTGATCACGAAGCCCTCCAAAAACTTGAGGCTGGTTCGACCTTGAACCTTCCTACAATCCTCCGTGGAATGTAGACCTCTTGATTCTTCAAATGTTTCCTCTTCAACTGATAGAAGTTGTCTTTCCTTCACAGGTGAGTGTTGGATTGATTTCCTTCGTAATGTAGGCTTGAGGATTGAATTTGAATGACTTGAGAGTATCTTTGGTTACAGTTCAAATGTTAGCTTGAATGTTCGTGGTTCAGGTAACCTTCTCTCAGAGTAATTCCTCAGCCTTTTATAGTGATCTTTCAAAAATTTGCCCGTTGAAGAGACAGGCTTATTTTCAAAAGACACTTGTGGTCGTTGGCTTGTCTTGTTGCAGTCCTTGGAATTGCCACTTCCTCGTATGAATGATTCTTGACTTTTCGAGTTCGACCGCAGTGCGGTGCTTCCCATTGGTTTATTCCTTTTGCACGCTTCGGGATGAGCACTTCAAGAAAGGCATATGGAAGTATTACTTGTTTAAGTAATTTCTTTAACTTCGTACAACGGATCTCTTTTCGATTATCTCGACTTGACCGCATTTTCTTAACTTCCCGATTGACTTGAGTCGACTTCCAATCATTGGATGACTCTTCCGCATTTCAACTTGAGACTTGGTTTTTTGAATTAACTTGATGATTCACCCCGGTTGTATCTCACCAGCACCTTGATCAAGTTCTGTCTTCTCTTCCTTGCCACACTCACTGCCTTGCAATGAGTCTTCCTTCTAGTCTCTAGTTTTCTTCTTGCATGTTCAGGCATAGCTGACTTGACTCAGCTCGACCAGCCCTATCTATTACAATGCAATTTACAACAGAAAAATGGGGTGCCAACTTTCTATTCTAAGTTTCACATGACATTCATCAAAATCTAAAAAATAATTTCCCAATAGGGGAGCTTTTGTAAATTGTGTTTGAATATTTCTACTCCCATTCTTGTTATTATTATGCGTGGAATGTTGTCGCTCTCAACGGATAGTTTATTTTTTATCGGTAAAATTGTCTTGTTTTCAAAATCGATCTCTTTAAATTGTTTTGGTTTGTAATCATCAAAAAGGGGGAGTTTGTTAGATAAATATTTTTATTATGATTTTGATGATTTTGCTTTTACACCAAAACAATGCTTTTAAATGTTGTCCAAATATTCCTAAATGATTTAAAATATTTTTACTAATTTTTCGGAGTATTTTTTCAAGTTTATTTTCGACAAAAAATTGGACAACACTTTTAATGATTTTGTGTTAATGTGTTTTTACACCAAAACAATGTTTCTAAATGTTGTCCAAATACTCCCGATCGGTTTAAAATATTTTTACTAATTTTTCGGAGCATCTCTTGAAGTTCATTTTCAACAAAAATTGGAAAACACCTATGTCTCGTGTTCAACCGGTCGCCTATAGGGCAACCCGTATCTGAAGTTGAGTTTTGAAACAGAAACAAGACATTTGGAAAATCCCTTGAGGTCGACCGGTGCCTGAAAGAGAGAAACTGAAACCAAAACTCTCTGTATTGTAAAAATCAAGGGTTGGACCGGTCCCTATGGGGGGCGACCGGTCGAGCTAGGGGTCGACCGGTCCAACCCCTCTTGGACCGGTCCAGGTACCTATTTTTGTTGTGTATTCTCAAACTCATTAGTGTGCGACCGGTCTCCTATCCTTTTGACAAATTCTAAATTTAAATCACAGTGCGGATACAACTTTTCCTTAAATTGTGGGGTTGATTTCTAACAGCTATAATCTTGATTTTAATTGCATTTTTCTATAGATTTTCAATCCCCAATAAGAGCCTATCCATGACCAATCATCTCCTATAAATAGAGGAATAATTGAAGCAACACAACAAGAGAGCATACAACACAACACAAAAGAAATCAAAATTTGTCTAAGTCCTTATTGTCAACATTCTTGTTGTTATAGCCTAAGTATTTCACTTTCACATCTTGAGGTATAGGCTTTATTTCTTGATTACACTTGCACTCAAAATTGTATTATTAATTATCGAGTTGTAATCTTGAATTTGTGGTCATCATTCAACACAAGATATCCTTGTGAGTGTTCTTGTGGTAAGAACACACTTAGGTGATCTAGGTGTTAGGTGCAAGAAGATTGTGGTAATCTTCTTATTGAAGAGTTTGGTGCTCTTTGAGGTGTTGAAGAATTTGGTGTTCTTCAAGGTTGAAGATTGTGGTAATCTTCACAAAGTGTCGTTGAAGATTGTGGTAATCTTCAAGGGAGATTATGGTAATCTCCAAAGAGGTGTTGTAAGGTGATGTTGTATTAATTGTGGTAATTAATAAAATCTTTTTTCTTTTTTAAATCCATCCTGGAGATACTGGGGTGGTAGAGGATTATGCCCTAGGTGGGTTGAACCTCTATAAATCGACGCGTGTTATTTACTTCCCGCACCTTCATACTTGTCTTGGCTTGTTTGATTCGAAAAGGAGGGCATAACCGATAAAATGGAGATAATCTATTCACCCCCTAGATTATCGTAGCCACTTGACTTACGAGGGTATGCATGTGTAGGTTCTTTATATCTATACATGACAGCCTCAACCAATACCTTATTTTTAGCTAGACGATGATCGTGGTTGTTTAAGTCAATAGAACATTCATAAATATTGCGATATTTGGTCGCAATCCATATATGCCCACCTCGACGCCTAGTAGCACGTATCATCTATGGACAATTTCCATCCAAGCACCCCACCAAAAATCTAACTTTGTCCGACTTTTTCATCACGTGATGCATATTTTTCAACATACATACTATTGCAAGATGCCGACATAATTCTTCCTTGTAATGAAAACTTGGCTTTCTTCTATGTCATCTTCTACTGCAATTGAGTTACAACTGCTTGTTTGAGTGCTTGAACGAGGACCCACACCACTCTGACATGTTCCCACTGAGTTTTTTATTGGCTGACCATATCGCCCACTTCCCTACCCACCTTCTTGCCCAAAATCCTCTCTGCCTTCGTTTTGCATATATTGTTGCCTACCTTCATGCCCACCTCTCTGCCCATTTTCATTCACAACCCTCTATGCCTTTTTTTTACACATCTTCTTGTCTATCATGTTGCCCATCTCTCTCATCCACAATCACGTGTGTCTTTTTTTTCCACATCTTCTTGCCTACCATGTTGCCCAACTCTCCGCCCACACTCATATATGTCTTTTTTTTTTTTTTGCCCATCTTCTTGCCTACCATGTTTCCACCTCTCTTCCCACAATTATGTATGTCTTTATTTTGCAATTCTTCTTTTCCTACCATGCTTCTCCCCCCCTTCCACCCCACCAACATGCCTTGATGGTTTCACAACATCATTTTGATTCCCAAAGTCCTCCCGACCATCATCCTCCTGAGATTGTGACGATGACAAAGCAGGAGTACTATCAACGTCATCCCAAAACATAGGGTGATTCTCAACATCCGACATTGTCATACCGAAATCAAAACGAGGATGAGGTTTCTCTTCCACAATGCCTTTGCCTTTATCAATGTGGTATGTGAGACATGGCATATTTTCTGGAACAACGGTTTCATTTATCTCAAAGACCACAAGCTCCTGATGATTACTACTAGCTGACTCAAAAGTTTCCTTGTTCTTTTCCCTAGCAATCAAGCAAAGAGGCATAGACAAAGTCTTCTCTTTATTCATACGAACTAGAACTTCGACATCATCATCATTAATGAGTGGACATGGCGGCAATGGATCAATGTGTTCATAGCCAAACCAACTGCTTAATTCTATTCCATAATCATCGAGATTGATTTTACACAATGCATAAGATTTCTCCAATAATTCAAAATACGTGACATCGCACGGGAAGAGAGCGGTTTTTGATTACTTTATGGTAAACCTCCAATGAAAAGTATTCATGTCACAGTCCCAAATACCATCCCACATAATCAATATAGGACATGATGTACCACCTGCAAACCAATCTATGATATAAGATAATTAATTAGACATTCTACACAACTGGCCACCCACATGCCCACATTTCGGCCCACCCCATTTTTGTTGGCCGAAAAAAATGATTCCACATTTTTTGTCGATTTAAACAATAACTACAATTACGTATTCACTTATACACTATATCTAACAATATCAAACTATACCCATTCCAAAAATCATGTATTAAGTTGTTGTATTGAATAATGTACTTCTTCTTTAATTAAGTTGTTATGTTGAATAATGTAATGTATTATTGTATTGTATTTCTTATTTAATGTATTAAGTTGTTGTATTTTATGTGATGTAAGTTCATTATGGGACAAGTGGGCGGTGTGATGGGCGGTGTGGTGGGCAGATGGGTAGGCAAGCTTATTTACGGAGGCAGTGATCATTATGGGACAAGTGGGTAGTGGGGTAGGCAGATGGGTGGGCAAGCTTATTTACTGAGACAATGATCATTATGAGACAAATGGGCAGTGGGGTGGGCAGATGGGTGGGCAAGCTTATTTACTGACACAGTGATCATTATGGGACAAGTGGGCAGTGAGATGGACAGATGGGTGGGCAAGCTTATTTACTGAGACAGTGATCATTATGGGACAAGTGGGCAGTGGGGTGGGCAGTGAGGTGGGCAGATGGGTGGGCAAGCTTATTTACTGAGACAGTGATCATATGGGACAAGTTGTTAGTAGAGTGGCAGTGGCGTGGGCAGTCAAGTTGGGGTGGGCACGACAGTGGGCAGTTGGGTGGGCAATTCACCACTTAACATGAAAATGTACATTCTACATGTATTTAATAGCCACAATACCACAATCATTGATAATGTACTTACTTAACATGAAAATGTACATTCTACAAATTGTCTTCAAAACTTATACAAAAACTTAGTTATGAACCAATTCACCACTTAATATTGTCTTCTTTAAAAAGTTCATCACAAATTCTAAGTCGATAATCACGGCAACAGTTAGTTTTCAATTTGTCAATTGTGCGTCTTGTCACTAATGTCTCCATGTATTTATCAGCCACAATACACAATCACTGAAGTTTGCTTGTTGAGGAGGGTGCTCGTGATGGTTAACCGACCAAGCCTCCTTTCATGGCTCGATGCTCCCTCTTTTAGCCCACACATCTGCTTCATCGCAAATACCGGGGAGAATTTTTGCCATCATGTTGAAGTCCTCAACATACTCAGAAAGAGGATGATTCTTTGACAATGAATCATAAATCATAATGGGTCAGTTCGAATATTGAGCTCATACAACACCAATGGTTTCCATTCACGTGAGCAATTTCATATACCTTTTCAATGTCGGCCCGCGATAGATGGAACCCGTCACGTGGTAGCCGACCGGTGACATAATCCATTAATGCCTTGTCAATTTCCCACTATGACCATTTAACCATGCTTTCCATTGATTTTGACCACATTTTTGGATATTTTTTTGTCAAATTATTATGTTAAAGTAAAATCATTTTAGTTACAGAAGACAAAAAAGGGAAAGCCAAAAAATTTAAATGTTGCATCTCATACCCAAAATAAGAAGTCAACTGTGGTCCAGTTGGGCAAGAAACGGTCAGGCCATTGTTTGGCCTTATACACCTCAAAATGCAATAGTTTGTCCACTTGCTGCAATGTCAAGAGGATTAGTTCAATTATATAATTAACTAATTTCGTATGAAAATTATATATAGTAAATGGTTTAAATACCGCATCATCGAGCTAGCCTATCGGATCTCTAATATTGTTGAACCGTGATGCATAGCTAGGTTCAACAGAGCAAGGAACAATGGCGTCTTTATTTTCCTTATTTTTTTGCCACCACTTCTCAAATTCATCAATTATTGCCGGAGAAAAATAACGCATTGGATCATACATGATCTTTGGTTTCTTCCTGAGATGGTGAGTTGGCAGTGAATGGCGACTGTAGAGAAGGTCTCGGCTTCCTAGTCCTCTTGCTCCTACTTTTTTATATATAATTTTGATAGTCGTTGGAGTTTGTATTTTGTCAGGACTAACAATAATATATTCATCACCATCAAGTACCTCAGCATCAACTGTTGAAGTCACCAACTCCATCTTTTGAATGACAGACAATAAAGCATTCATTTTCGAAGGGACGTCTTTCTTCATAGATTGGTGGGCGATAGGTTGGCACATATGTGGGCACATTAGGATGGCAATGTGGGCGAAGGGTGGTCGGCGAGTAGGCACATTAGAAATATGGGCAGCCTAGTCGGCAGACATGTGGGCAGATGGAGGAGCAGTAGGATTGTGGGCAGGAATGTGGGCAGACACGTCTGCTAAAATGTGGGCAGGAGATTTTTCAGAAGATTCTTCATTAGTTATTTTCAATGGGTCGTCCTCCACAAGTACCTCGACTTCATCAAGTTTTTTAGACTTATTGGTAGTTTTGGGCTCTTTTTCAGAAACTTCAACAGGAAGTGAACATTCCATTTTATCCATGATGCACTTCAACATGGCCTCCAAACGATCTTGTCTTTTTGTAATAGTGGCCTTCATATCATCAATCCTCATTCTCAAACCCTTCAAGTCCCACCGCAATTTTGACATCTCTTCATAATGTCTGTCGGCGTACTTCTTCGTCTCATTTTCTTCATCATCTCAGATCCTTCTCATCCTCCTCATCCAACTCATCCTCTTTATCAATCTCCACACATTCCGGTTTCTTTCTTTTCAAGACATTCGTCTTTGTTTTTTCCTTATTGCTATTTTGCTCAATATTCTTGCCCAAACAACAACATCAACGGAAATAATCACCATCCGCCTCTGCCTTCATGGCCACCAAATTCAGTGAATAACAACCCGCAAAAATATATAAACAAATAAATAATGATGTTTAACAAAATAATGTGGGCGGGACGGTGGGCGGAGAGAGATGGACAAAGAGGTGGGCGGGATAGTGGGCCTGAGAATGTGGGCGGAGTGTAGGCGGGGAGGTGAACATTTTTTTTTTTTTGAGAACATAGAGAATATGCGGGCGGATAAGTGGGCGGGAAGGTGGGCAAGAGGGCGGGCATTTTTATGGAGACAGAGAGGGTTATGTGGGCGGAGAAGTGGGCGAAAAGGTGGGCGGGAGGGTGGGCATGTTTTTAAAATCGATTTGAATGTATTTATAGAATATTATTTGTGTATAAAGATTAGTTACGTTATCCATATCTCCATGAAGTAAAGTCTTGAAAACTAATTTTGACAATGTTTCAAATAAATGAATAATACCACAAGTTCGCTTGTCCAAATGTAGAATACATGGCACTCTGTTCTTATTCTTTTGAACGCTTTTCGCACATATCTTGGCGACATCTGGGATAGCCTCATATGCCCAAACTTGAGTAGCAGGGTGGAAGCCGTATATATCAATATGCTCATACTAATGGTTCGCCTTATGTGTCATTATTTCATGATAGCCCTTAACTCTTCCACTCATACAACTATGGGTCTCCTTCACCAAAAATTCAAATGCTACCCGACCCCAAGGATATGAATTGAAAGCACCTAAATCCTCAACTAATTGGATATATCTAATTGGATATATTCACTATCAATTTGTTTGCTTTTACGATCTCTAATGAGTAGAGCATCAGAGGAAATACAACAAGGCCAACTTCAAAATCATATCCCCGTCACATTTTCCCTTTTTGACCAACTACCTAAAGTGTCTTCCACATCCGATAGACACAATGGGTCAATCCTTCTAAATGTTTTATCAAAAATAGTGGAAGTAGAAGGAATAACGGACTTAGGACCAAAAGAAAGTCATGTAATCAACAAGAACTCGTTTATTCCAAACTCGGCCTCTTTGTTGTTGATGTGGAATATTATCTTGTCATTGATAGATGTATCTTGCCTAAAAAGCAAATGTAGATAAAGTTGGAACTTAATCTTTGCCACATTCCAAAAATTGTTAGTCAAGTGGCTACAATAATCTAGAGGGGTGAATAGATTATCCGGTTTTGATTTTGCCCTCTTTTTCGAAAGACTCAAGCAAAAATGAAATGCTAAATGCGGAAAGTAAATAGCACACGTCGATTTATAGTAGTTCAACCCACCTAGGGCCTAATCTACTACCACCCCAGTATATCCGGGATGGATTTCAAAAAGAAAAAAAGATTTTATTAATTTACCAAAAATTAATACAACACCTTGAGGATTACCACACCCCTATTTCACCACCTTGAGGATTACCACAACCCTCTTACAACACCTTTGAAGATTACCACAACCTTCAAACACCTATCACCTAGATCACCCAAGTGTATTCTTACCACAAGAATACTCACAAGGATGTCTTGTGTTGAATGATGACCAAAATCAAGATTACAACTCAATAATGATTGATACAAAATGAGTACAAGTGTAATCAAGAATTGAAAGCCTAGACCTTAAATTTGTGCAAATGAAAGTGCTTAGGCTAATACAACAAGATTTATGAAAGTGTTTGCTCAATTGCTCTTTGCTTGTGTAGAGTGTTGTATCTTGTTGCTTGAATGAAGCCTCTATTTATAGGAGAGGACTTGGCTTTCATTTCCAGACATTGGCTCCTCCTTGGGGAGTGATTTGCTGCAAAAGAAACCATTTAAAATGATCAATATAGCTATTAGAAATCAATCCCACAAAATAGGAAAAAGTCATGCAACGCAACGGATAGTTTGCTGATAAACAGGGGGTTCGACCGGTCGCGCAGAGATAAGATTGAAATTGAATTCTGCGAATTTTAACACAGGGGGACCGGTCGGAGGGGGGTGCGACCGGTCGCCCTTAGCTGTGACCGGTTGGAGCTGAAGGATTTACGAAACAGAGAAGACTGAACCAAGAGGGTGCTCCAGTGCACGGGCCGCCCGGGGTCGACCACGGTGCCTCTCTCCATTTTTTCTTACGTCCCATTTTCTGTTTCAAAACTCAACTCAGTGCGAGTTGCCCTATAGGGCGGCCGGTCGAGCTGAAACAAATGTGTTGTCCAATTTTTTTATCAAAAATAAACTCTAAGAAATACTCAAAAAATAGTAAAAACATTTTAAATCGATCGGAAGTATTTAGACAACATTTAGGGACATTGTTTTGGTTTAAAAACTTATTTGAACAAAATCATCAAAATCATGATAAAAACATTTATCTAACAAACTCCCCTTTTTGATGATTACAAACCAAAACAATTTTTCTCGAGGACGATTTGAAAAACAAATCAATTTTCCGGTTTTACAAGTAAACTATCCGTTAAACGTATTTCATACAAAGCTCCCCTATCTATGAGCATATCAACAAACAATTATTATAAGTTAGAAGCACAAGCTATAACAAGCTTATATAAGATGCATATAGATATCATGAGCTAAGAAGCTCCCCTGTCACTATACTTATAATCTTTTGCAATTGAGTCCATAATACAAGCCATGGACTAGGTATTCTTGGCTTTAGAAAGCCATCGCTTATAGCTTTTATTGCGAGCTTTTAATAGCTTCTTTTGGCTAACGAGCCATTTCCTATTTCTCCCCTTTGGAATCATCAAAAGAATGTTAGGATGATAAAAACATCATACAAGTATATCAAAGTGCGCAAAAGAGACGGTTTATCAACCATTGAGCAATTTTATGCTTAAAATCCAAGGAAAATGGGAGAAATGTATCATGAAGAGCTCATACGCTCGTTTTGTTTGCCAAAACATGATCTCAATAAGTATAGAAGACTTTTGAAAGCAAGAGAATCATGTAGAAGTTGAAATTTTCATTGCGACATTTTATCGAACACTTTGTGGGCGTAAAAATTAAAAGAAGTTGTATATAGCCCTTGTAAATGATTCAAGCGAAAAAATTTATCACCAAATTACATCAAACATCATACAAAACAACATAATAGCAGAGCTCAACAAGATCATATGCAAAATATGTAAAGAATTATACAAGAAAGCCATAAACTCAAGGGTTCAACCCAATTGAGCAAAGTAAGGAAAATTCTTACCATTTGATCGGAGAAGATGAGCTATGATGATGATAAACATGCTATATAAGATCCAAGTTGTGATTAGAATGTATGAAAATCAATTTTGAGTGAAAATTGTGTGTATTTGGCAAAGAGGACAAAAAATGGCCAAAATAAGATAAAATGGCGAATGTTGAAGACAGAACCGTTTTAATCAAAATATAGCTCGGGCGACCGGTCGGCGTTGAGAGCGACCGGTTGCCCTCAACCTATTTATCCCATTTTTTTTGTCGTTTTTTTAAAATCCGAATTTTCAACCAAAAATCCGATTTTTCACCCCCTAGGTTTTAAAAACGTGCAAAATGCAAGCGTAAACCTCATTCAATATGCATTATGCCTAACCGAGCTCGTATTGATGCAAAAGTCTCGGAAGATAGCGGTTTTGTGAAAATGTCCGCTAATTGATCTTGAGATGGTACAAAAGATATCTCAATTTTTCGTTTTGAAACACAATCCCTTAGAAAATGATGTCGAATCTCAATATGTTTAGTACGGTTGTGATGAACCGGGTTTTGAGCAATATTTATAGCGAATATATTATCACAAAAGATAGGTACGTTTTCAAATGAGCATTTGTAATCCGCTAAGGTTTGTTTCGTCAAAGAAGTTGAGTACAACAAAATGTGGCGAAAATATATTCGAAGCCGGCCGTTGAAAGAGAAACACGATTTTGCTTCTTTGAAAACCAAGAGACTAGGCAATCGCCTAAAAATTGACATGATCCTAAGTACTTTTTTCGATCATCAATATTACCCGCATAATCCGAATCACTATAACCTTTAAGAGAAAAATTTTCATTCTTTGGATAAAATAAACCATATTGAATGGTGCCTTTCAAATATCGAAAAATCCTTTTAACGGCACTCATATGAGATTCTTTGGGTATTGCTTTGAAAACGAGCACATAGGCATACGGCATGAAGAATGTCCGGTCTACTAGCGGTTAAATAAAGTAAACTACCAATCATACCTCGATACTTTGATTCATCCACGGACTTGCCTTTCTCATCTTTGTCAATTTTGACATTTGTTGCCATGGGAGTAGAGACGGTTCTTCCTTCTTCAATGCCGAACTTTTTCAAAAGTTCTTTTGTATACTTAGATTGTGAAATATAAATACCTTCTTGACATTGCTTAATTTGGAGTCCAAGAAAAGAAGTTGAGCTCCCCATCATGCTCATTTCAAATTCTCCTTGCATCAACTTAGAGAATTTCTTACACAAAGAATCATTAGTAGCACCAAAGATAATATCATCAACATAAATTTGCACAAGTAAACAATCTTGCCCTTTTTCAAAAACAAAGAGAGTTGTATCAACTTTACCTCTTATAAAACCATTTTGTAAAAGAAAAGAACTAAGTCTATCATACCATGCACGGGTGCTTGTTTTAAACCATACAAGGCCTTTTTAAGTTTATAAACATCATTAGGCCTAGAAAAATTTTCAAACCCCGGAGGTTGTTTTACATAGACTTCTTCTTGAATAATACCATTTAAGAAAGCGGATTTAACATCCATTTGGTAAAGTTTGAAATTTTTAAAACAAGAATAGGCAAGTAAAATACGAATAGCTTCTAAACGTGCTACGGGTGCAAAAGTTTCATCATAGTCAATACCTTCTTCTTGACAATACCCTTGAGCTACTAACCTTGCCTTATTTCGAACAATGTTGCCTTGATCATCAAGTTTGTTACGGAATACCCATTTTGTACCAATAATAGTTTGAGATGGAGGACAAGGTACTAATTCCCATACATCATTTCTTTCAAATTGATTTAACTCCTCTTGCATTTCTAAGAACCAATCCTCATCCTCAATGGCCTCTTTAGCATTTTTAGGCTCTTTTTGAGAAATAAGAGCTTTCTCGGCAAATTTTCTCTGGGTCATCACTTTGTCAAGGGGATCACCAATAATAAGATCTTTTGGGTGATCTCCCTTTAATTTCAATGCAACGGGAAGATCCGAGATATCACCTCTATCTTCTTGAGGACCATTTGAAGTGAACGGATGATCATTTGATGTAGACGGTTGATCATCAATTTGAACAATTGTTCAATAATATCTTCTTCATCACTTTCATCATTAGGTATTCTTTCAACCCCCGAAGCTTCATTAAATTTGACATGAATGGATTCTTCAACAACTCCACTAGTCTTATTGTAAACCCGATATGCTTTGCTTTTTGTTTAATATCCCATAAATATCCCTTCATCGGCCTTAGGATCAAGTTTGTCCAATTGATCCTTGGTATTCAAAATAAAGCATTTACAACCAAATATCTTGAAATAACTAATATTTGGAGTTCTACCTTTCAAAGCTCATATGGAGTTTTATTCATTTTTAGGACGAATATAAACTCGATTAATGACATAGCAAGCGGTACTTACGGCTTCGGCCCAAAAATATTTTGGAAGTGAAAATTCATTGAGTATGGACCGACTCATCTCTTGTAATGTCCGATTTTTCCTTTCGGTTACTCCATTTTGTTGAGGTGTCCTTGGAGCCGAAAAATTATGAGCATATCCTTTGGTTTCACAAAATACTCTAAATTCACCGTCAAATTCTCCACCTCGATCGCTTGAATAGACTTGATAGTGTCTTCCTTTTCATTCTCAAAAAGTCTACACAACTTAACAAACTCATTAACGGCATCGCTTTTATTGGTAAGAAAAAGAGCCCAAGTATATCTTGTAGGTCCCAAGGGGTGTAAGTGTAAGGTTTAGAAGGGGGGGTTGAATAAACCTTACCAAATTTTCGATTTAGGCCTTTTTTAAATCTACGAGTTCTACACAACGTGTCCTTGATGGACATCGAATTAGTCACTTAGTAGAGTCAATCTCTTAACAGACTCGGTGGTACATTAGTAGAGTAACTTCAAATTTGTTGGCTATAATTTGACTTCAAAATTTGTGGTTTTGTTTTTCAGGAAGACTTAACACCCTTAAGTTTGTTTAAGCAAGTTTTTACTGACTTGATTTAGTACTTATAGATTATCGGATGGATAGCAAATTTATCGTGAGATATAAGCAATTGAAAGTGCGGATATTTAAATCTTTGTAAAGTAAATGACACGATAAAGTTTTTATAGAGGTTCGAAGATGGGGTAATTCTTCTACTCCTCTCTTCTCCAACTCCTGGAGGAATCCACTAAGTAATGATCGGTTTACAAAGTGGTAGCAGTCCGGATACAAGTCTTGATCACAACAGCCGACTTGATCCTTTGGGACTCGATCAGGAGACGCCTTGATCACTCGGTGGCTTCTTGTGCGACTCGGCTTCTTCACAGGCGCGTGCCTTGCTACTACGACTCACTTGCTCAAGCACTTTGGATTTGATCACGAAGCCCTCCAAACGCTTAAGACTTGGTTCACCTTGAACCTTTCTACAATCCTTCTTGGAATGTAGACCCCTTGTTTTTGATAGTTTCCTCTTCAGGCGATTGAAGTTCTCTTTCCTTCACGAGGTAAGTGTTGGATTGATGTTCTTGAGATGTAGGCTTGAGGATTGAGAATATTTCAATTTTGATAAGCTTGTATATCTCACGTGTGTGTCATCCACGCATCATCTTTTTTTTCTCAATCAAACTCCTCGGCCTTTTATAGTGAACTTTCAAAAATTTGCCCGTTGAAGAGATAGGCTCATTTTTGAAAATCACTTTGCGATCGTTGGTTTGCACTTCTTGGAATTGCCATTTCCTCGTATGAAATGTTTTATCACCTTTTCAGTTCGACACGGTGTAGTGCTTCCCATTGGTTCATTTCTTTGCACGCTTAAGGGGGCCGAGCACTCCAAGAAAGGTAGTATGGAGATATTACTTGTTTAAGTAAATCTCTTGATTTACGTACAACGGTTCTTTTTCGATTATCTCGACTTGATTGCATTTCCTCGCTTTCCCCAGGTGACTTAGAGTCGACTTCCAATCATGGATGACTCTTCATCACTTGACTTGAGACTTGGCTTTTCTTTGAGTTGACTTGGTGATGTTCCACTCACCGCATCTCACCGCTTCTTGATCGAGTTCTGTCTGCTTTTCTTTGTTGTACTCAAATTGTCTCACGTGAGTTTTCCTTCAAGCCTTGATTTGTCTTCTTGCAAGTTGGAGCGTAGGCGACTTAACTCGGCTTGGCCGCTCTAATTGTTACAATACATTTCAAAGCAAGAATTGGGAGCTAACTTTCTATTCTAAGTTTTACATGGCACTCATCAAAATCTAAACAATAAAATTCCTAACAATTTCCCCCTTTTTTGATGATGCCAAAACTTAAATCATACAAAGATGCAAATAACAAAGATACATACTGAGATAGTGTATTGACATAGAATGTATGCGCATAATCAATCTTTTTATTGATCATATCATTCTTGTACTTAACAATTGTTTACAAGGTGTATCGAGTATGTAATTGTCTCAAAAAAATTTATAGCATTATTACGAAAGACTTACATTGTATGTATTTACATATAAAATACGAAGGGTTGGACAACAACACTTCATCTCCTTCATTGTCTCTTCTTTCATCTTGATCGACATCTTCTTCTCTTCTTCTCTTCTTCTCGTCATCATTTGCCTTCTTTTTCTTCTCATATGCCTTCTGGCGACTTCATCTCTCCTTATTCTTTCCTGTCTCTCTGCCATAGCCGAGTTTGTCTCTTGTTTTCTTCTTCTATCCTTCTTGCATACTCGGCGTTGGTTTTGGCCACTTGCAAGTTCGCCACATGGTCAAGCCCACCCGATAGATCCCTCCTTTCTTTCCTGGATCTACGTATTCAATATTCTTGGGCGGAGGCCTGGGTGCAAGCTTCTTCCTCCATCGCTTCTTCTTCTTCCTCTACCTCTGGGCGTATCTTTGCCTTTGGGGCTTCTTCTTTCCAAACAGTGCCCGGCGGAGTGACCAGTGTGTAGTGCCGGTTGTCTGCTGGTCTGTCAGCCGGCTTCTTCACATAGTGTGAGACCCTTTTCCCGATCTGAGATCCCAAGCTTGAGCCAAGGACACATTTGCAAAATAACCTTGATTCAAGCGTTTTGAATTCGTCAAGCGATCTTGGCTCTGTCCCGACATCGAAATGGCATACGTGTCTCTGTCAATGGAATGCCTCCGTGTTCTTTCAAAATGTTCATCACCCTGGCATCCATTCTTCCTTCCACCTCCTTCATCCCTGCTTCAATTTCTTTTCTCTTCTCGGCCATAGATACAGCAGAGTGTTGGAGTGGCGAGTCACGGGGAGTTTGCCGCTTATAATGTCACCGTGAGGACCCTGTTGGGGGTTTGTGCAATCATCAAGGTCATATTCTTTGATCCTTCCCCCTCGTGATTTTCCTTTCTTGATTTCAAAATTTCCTCGGTGATTTTCCCTTCTCGATTGTTCCTTGTCATTTTGCTCCTTTCTTTTCGACTTGATTTTCTTTGCTTTAAGGTATTCCTCTTCCCCCTTTTTGGCATCATCAAAGGATAGAGGAACCCCAGGGAACATCTTTGGCAAGCATGAAGTCGAGTCTTCGATGGTTGAATTTTGCTTCAAGTCTGCTGCGTTGTATCTTTGCACGGAATTGAGACCGAGTAGCGTTGGATTCTGCTTTGAAATCGGCTTCATCTCGGCCATGAGAAGGCTGAATTTTCTTGTCATGTGTTCTTCCAAACGCTGTATATCATTTGCATTACGCTCACGCGGCGACTTTGATCTCGGCGGTGTGAGCTTCGTGCATATGTTCAATGTGTTCCCGCACTTCGTTTTTCGCGTCAACATTTTCAGACTCTCCACACCGACTTGTTGAATAATTGTGCGAAAGTATCTCACTGTTCCACACGCATTGATTCTGCTTTGTTGCCACCATTCCCTTATCCCCGATTGTGATGCCTCTCAAGTCGGTATGTAAGTTGGCATCTCTTGTCGGGCGCATATCCAAGGAGGCTGATGCCTCTCCATCTTTTCAACTTGACCAAAGAGTGCCTTGAACACTTCTCGTACTTGGTGATTCTTCATTGCGGTGATGGCCATCTGTCGAAATCGAAATCGAAATCGGCTGGAACAATGGTGCACAGTGGAAAACGGGAGCTGATGCGTGATAGCGTGCTTGCTCATTTTTCGACTCTTCGTGGAGTTAAGTATCTCCGGTGAGAAAGGGAAAGATTCCACAAAGGATTCATCACCGCCATCCGGGATTTGTTCGATGATAAGCGGTGGGCGTGAAGTTCTTACGGGAATCGATCCAGTAGTAGCTTGAGGAGCCGGAGCGGTGGTCTCGGGTTCAACTGGGTTTTGTGGTGCGATGGGCTCGGCTTGTTGAGCCTCGGTGTCTTAACGGCTTCGTTGGTCTCACTGATTTCTCCTTTTGAGTAGACGGTCCTCGGCCTTATCGAGCGTCATCGGACGATGATGAGATTTCCATTGGTGGCTCATCATCAAAATTAAAGGTCGACGAGTAGTCTTGGGATCGAGACTTGCTCGTGCAGGAACATCCGCATGGTGAGTCTTTTGGATTTGTCATGGGAGTTGACTCGGCTTCCTCTTCGCCTTGATCCCGAAAAGGTGACATCGGGGTTGTCTGGGAATCTTGAAGTGCGCGATCTCCTTCTCGGATGGATCGATGGTTGCGGGAGGGATGTTCTCTACTTGGTGTGTTTACCCAGGGAAGT
Source organism: Rehmannia glutinosa (assembly GCA_016081115.2). Lineage (NCBI taxonomy): Eukaryota > Viridiplantae > Streptophyta > Magnoliopsida > Lamiales > Orobanchaceae > Rehmannia > Rehmannia glutinosa. Next base: position 49,449,432 of record CM071930.1, read on the forward strand.
CTCAACCTCCCGTGGGCCTTCATTTCCTCCAGCGGTCTCTCTGCTGCGAGGCACTGGTCTTCCCTTTCGGCGATGTCGGTGTCTTAGGGTCTTCTACGATGGCATCCATTGGAGTCTCAACCCCATGGATTGCGCTTTCATCGCCAGTGTTAACTCCCGGTACATTCGCTTCACTGTGCCTCGTTGCATCGGCGGCGTCATTAGCATTTGTGAGTGTTGGCACCTCAGTGAGACAGTCTCAAGCTATGCGAGCTTCGTTGATGGCAACTTCTTTTTCTTCTTGTGTTTGAGTGTTCTTTGCCTCGCCTCCTACATTCTTTGTGGAGTCATCTGCAAAGACATCCTCCGACCTTGCTGCGGTGGAGGGTTTCCCCTCGGTGGAGCACCCGGTGAGTGACTTGGAGTGGGGTCACTCGTCTCCAAACTCCCGGCTTGTTGCGAGTTGATGGTTCGTAGTTGGGGCGGTGGTGGCACACCTTCAATAGGGGTTGGCTCGTTTGGGGTCCCCACTAGCCCGGTTTCATCGCCATTTCCTTATTGCCTTCTTCCCGAGTTAGGCTGGGGAAGTGGTAGCGGCAACATCTGTGGCTATTCTTTGAACCACTCCCATTGGATCGATTTCGGTGTGTTACGGAGGACTCTCCTGGTCCTCCATCGATCTTTGCTCGTGAAGGATTCTTGATTCACGCAATGCTTGCTGCATCTGCAATTCTTACGTAGCGGCATTCTCACAGTTCCTCGTCACTTTCGGAGAAGACATCAAGGAGAGGATGGAAGTGTTACGTAGTGCGGGAGATAGAGCGCGGTCTTGCCTTTTCTCGTGCTTAAACTTCTTGACTTGCTTTTCTCTCTCCTTGTCCTTGTAGATCTGCGAAATATCCATGCGATTGTCTTCATCTAGAGTGAGTCGATAGATAATCGAGGAAATTTAGCGTTCCTCTTCTTCTTCTATGAATTGGGCCGTTGGAACTGTTCCCTTGACTTGCTCAACTTCCATTTTCTCCACTCACGCGACGATTTTGGATGTGCGGGTAAGGTGGAGATAGGATCATTACATCACTATCTCTTGCTTTTGGTTCTTCTTGAGTTTCACTTGTGTGAGCTACGTTTGTGTCTTGAGTTGCCTCTGTGATCACCTTGACGCAGACTTGGGCATTTCATCAATTACATCACGGAGACTCTACTTCTCCGGTAGTCTCCGTATTTGTCTTGGCCGAGTAGGTGACTCACTGGTTTCTCTGCTCGGATTGCTTTACAAGTCTTCTTCGTCTCTTGGTTTGTACCGGAGGGATTTACGTTGAGAGACGGTGTCCTCTAGTCTTGGCGGTGGGGCGTGCTTGTGTTTGTTTACGAGGAGCTGGCCGTCTAGGTTTGTCGAGATCTCCTCTTTTTGACGATCGAGAGAAGGAATTGGTGAGTCCTTCTCGACCGGCTAGCTGCGGGCGGGTGACACGGTTGCTTGGGCGGTGTGACTTCTGCTGCGGGCGGGTGACTCTGCTGCGGGGCGGGTGACTCTTGCTGCGGGCGGGCATGTTTGGTTTTCTTTCTTTGCGGGGGCGTGAGACTTTTTGGCAGTGCGGGCGGCTTTCTTCTTGGTTAGAGAGGAGGCGTGTGTCTTGGGGTCGGTGATTCCCCCTCACAGTGTCGGCTCTCTTGGCGTACGCACGCTTGAGCACCGGAGAGATTAGCTCGAACATCCTCTTGTTAACATGGAAGGCCTTCCCATGTCTAAGAGGTACTCCTTTCACCTCGAATAGTCGGCCAATCACTAGGCCATATCCCGGGATCCTCCAAATGACCCATCTTCTTTGAAGGACTTGTTTCCCACGTTTTGGCGATCTGTAGAGATAAACTCAGCCCGGTTTATCTTCTTTTCTTCGATTATTGCAGCCATCACAATCAATTTTGCCTTTGACGATTGGTCAAAATTGCCAAATTTGATGTCGATACAACAGCAACAATGTCCAACAATTTGTGATAATCTTCCTTGATGATCTCTTGTTTCTTTGTGTATATTATTTTGTCGACAACGTCGGACTTGCTATTTCTTTCCATGCGTCGGCCAAGTTTACATCAGCCTCTTTGATCTCGGATGCTCCCTCTGGCTGGTAGTGAGCAATATTGACCAAATCCTTGGTTTGTGATAGTCATTGCTTCCGTGAGCAGATGACTTGATTCCTTCGTCGTGAATCTCGGCATTCACGTAGGGTGTGTGCAACCTCCTCCACATAGGTCATAGGATACTCGGTGTTAGAAAGCGGTTTTGATCCTGCCGTTTCTAGCTTCTCGCGATTTTCTTCACCAGGGTGTCGTCGGACCCCTGCTTCACCATTAAAATCGAAATCACGGTCGAACCGGTGTGGATTTGTTTTCCCAACTTGGTAAAGTCATATGTTGGTGCCATTTCTCGAGAATAATTTCAAGAAAAGTTCGAAATAGATTTGAAGTTTGATAGGGTTTTGAGTGTTTGCCTTTGCTTTTTGAGAGAGAGATTGAGCAGTTTTAGAAGTGTGAGAGAAAAGCGGACGAAAAATGGTTTAAATATGGTTTATGAAAGGGCGTGCGGAGGCGGTTTTGAATCGTGATCGAAATCAACGGCTTGGATTTCGCCGACGCATATTGAGCGATTCATGTCTCGTATTTAATGCGGCACATTTATATCCAATCATAGGCTTGGTGTGCGGCTTTATGTCATGTACACATCATCATTATCTTTGGCGTGTCTCTTAAAACATTCCGCTAAGTCAAAAGCATTGCGTTTTTGTCTCTTTGCTCATAAGTTATTCAAACTTATCTCTTAGGCGATTTAACTCTGCTTCTCACATTTCTCTTAGTGACTCGGCTATCCATTGACTTGGTATAGTGACTTTTCCGATCTGGTGATTCTTGAGCTAGTTTTTGTTTTCACTCTTTTTCACCTTCTTTCTGTTTCATTTCTTTTCTTTGATTCTTACGTGTCTCGGCTTAGCTCAATTAGCCCCAACTCATGTTTGAGTTCTTCAAATCTTGACTCACATAATGGTTTTGTGAAGATGTCGGCTAGTTGCTTATCGGTTGAGATATATTCCAAGATAATGTCCTTCTTTTCAACATGATCTCTTATGAAATGATATCGACATCTATATGTTTTGTTCTTGAGTGCAACACGGATTTTGAGTGATTGCAATGGCACTTGTTTATCACACATGATTGGAATTTCTTTTTCTTCAATTTCATAATCTCTCATTCTTTGTCTCATCCATAGGACTTGGGCTGCTGTTTGCCCATATGTATTACGCCTCAATTTGTAGAGGTGGCTATTGAGTTTTGCTTCTTGCTAAACCAGGAAATTAGTCTGTTTCCAAGCATTTGACATGTGCAGAAAGTACTTTTCTGTCCACTCTGCATCCGGCATAGTCAGTCGAATAGCCAATTAGCTTGAATCCACCTTCCTTTGGATACCATAGCCCTACTTCTTGGTTTCCTTTTAAGTATCTCAATATTCTCTTAGGCTGCGATCATATGGCTCTCTTTTGGAGCGATTGAAATCTTGCACATACACCTACGGCAAAGGTGATGTCGGCTGCTAGGCGTGAGATAGAGTAGTGATCGATAAGTGCTCGTATCTTGTTTGATCTACGAGCTTGCCATCTGCGTCCATGTCCATTTTGGTGATGTGTTCATTGGTATTTTTCTGAAGACTTCTCCTCCATACCAAATTTCTTCATTAAATCTCTGGTGTATTTTGTTTGACTTATGAAAGTTCCATCCTTGGTGTTTCACTTGAAGTCGGAAAAATGTCGACTCTCCCATCATGCTCATTTCAAATTTACTTTGCATGAGGTTTGAGAATTTTCACCACAGACTCTTTGTTAGTGGATCCAAAAATGATGTCATCCACATATATTTGAACAAGCGATACTCTTCTTGTCTTGAATTACGAAAAGTGTTCTATCCACTTTTCCTTTAGTGAATCCATTTTGATTAGGAATTGTGACGGGGTATCATACCATGCTCTCACGGGTGCTGTTTCAATCCATATAGGGCTTTCTTGAGTTTGTACACTTTGTCTCCAAGAGTCTTACGCTCAAATCCTGGAGGTTGTTCAACATACACTTCTTCTTCCAATAATCCATTCGGGAATGCACTTTTTACATCCATTTGATATACATGAAATTTTTGTGAATGCATAGGCAAGAAACATCCTTATAGCTTCCAATCTTGCTACGAGGAGCAAATGTTTCATCAAAATCTATTCCTTCTTCTTGGCAATATCCTTTGGCTACGATCTTGCTTTGTTTCTTACCACGAGAACCTTCCTCGTTCATCTTATTTACGAATACCCATTTGGTTCCAATAACATTTTGATGTATGGGTCTTTGTACTAATTCCCATACTTTATTTCTCTCAAACGATTGACTCTTCTTGCATAGCTTGAATCGATGTGTGTCATCGATGCTTGTGACACATCTTTGGGCTCTATCTGCGAGATGAAGCATGTGAACATTGCTTCTTGTTGAGTTACGGATCTTGTCTTGACACCTTCTCTCATGTCTCCAATGACAAGTTAAGGTGGATGGTCTCTCGGCCATCTTACGTCGGAGTTGAAGTAAGTTAGCTGGATTGATCGACTTGCGGTTGTGTTCTTTGTGTCGACTCTCTCGTGATCACTCATTGCAGATTTTCATTTGCTTTTGAGATTGACTATCTCATCTTCTTACGAATTGATAATCCTGCTTGACTTGACATAGGGACTCTTACGTAAGGTTGGATGTTTGACTTATCGGTGACTCTTCAATGTCTTCTCCATTTATGTTTGGCTCATCGAATACTACATGAATGGATTCTTACCTGTAACCATAGTTCTTTTGTTGAGTATTACAGTAGGCTTTGCTTTGGTGAGTATCTAAGAAGATACCTCATCGACTTTAGCATCAAAAGCCTTTAGGTTATCTTTGCCATTATTGTGGATGAAGCATTTACATCCAAATATCTGAAATATGCAACATTTGGTTTTCTTCGATCCGGATCTCATAGGGAGTCTTTGTCAATTTTGCCTATTTATCATACATCTCTGTTTTGGGTGTAGCGGTGTGTTGATTGCTTGACCCAAAAACCTTTTTGGTAACCTGCTTGGCTAACATGGTCCTGCTTTGCTTCTTTGAGGGTTAATTTTCTTCTTTACGCAACTCCATTCTGTTTGTGGAGTCCTTGCGGTGATAGTTCATGACCAATACCATTCTCAACACGATCTTGAGTTATTATTCCATTGACAAACTCGGTTCCTCTATCGATCTTATTTTGATAATGGTTTGACTCTTCTCATTTTGTATCCTCTTCATCAATTTGTGGTAGCTTTTGTAGAGTTTCTTTCTTCTTGCACATGAATATTGTCCATGTATATCTTGAGTAGTCATCTACTACCACCAAGGTGTATTTCTTTCCACTTATGCTTCTTTGGTTCCACTTTGGGCCAAATAGATCCATATGAAGCGGATCAATATTCTTGTTGAGGATGGGCAAGTCTTTTCTTGGAACAACGACTTGATTTGTTTTCCCTTGACATGCATCACATATACTCTCCTTCTTGTATCTCGAGTGCGGAAGTCCTTCCACAAGATGACTTCTTGCTAGCTTATTAATCGTTTTGAAATTGGATGACTCGACTTTTTGTGCCACGACCAACTTGATTAATTTGTGCTCTTTGCTAGTAGAAGCAGTCTTTGGGTGTTGCGATTTGACCAATCCACTACATACATATTTTTACTGTCGCATCCTTGCAAAGCACAACTTCATTAGATTCAACATTTTTGATTTGGCATATTCCCATGTTGAATCCAACATTGTAGCCCTTGTCGCGAGTTGGTGATGCTTAGTAAATTGAAGTTTAGTCCTTCAACATATGCAACATCTGTGATTTCTAAACCATTCCTCTGGATGGATCCAATGCCTCTTATTTCACCAGGAGCTTCATTTCCTCCAAATATGACTTTGGCTCCTTTGACTTCCTTGAATTTTGACAGATTTCTCTTATTTCTGTCATATGTGCGGAACAGACCGCTATCCATGTACCAGGTTCCTTGGCACTCAATTTTTCCTTGAACACGCAATCAAGGAAATTAAGTTTTAGGTACCCATTCTTATGCAGGTCTGAGGGGTTAAATTATAAGATGATCCAACCAACCTATAGCCAAATGATTTGACTCTAAGAGGTTGCCATCTATCGATGCCATAATCATAATCAATCCTGGCAAATTGCTTGGGAGTCTAGGTTCATACAATTTGTCTCTTTTGTCGTATGCTGCATATGTGTTTTAGCAATTGCCTTTCTTGGGTAATTGTGGTGTCTTTGAGTGTAGTGCCTAGGTGCATATGTGTCTTTGATGAAAGCTCTTATGCTTTTGGAATGGCCTTTGTTGAGTTCTAGGCCTTTGCCATTTGGGCTTGTATTCCATAAGTCTAGGTGATAGTTCACATTATTCGATCGGCTTGGCTTGGATATTTTCTACCATTCCCATCATATGTATTTCTTTTATGAGTTTTAAGGATTTTTGGTAGCTCTGCTTCTTCTTTTCTGAGTATTTTGTTTGGAGTCTGTTGAGGACTCGGTGAATCTCTTCTCAGCTATCCTTTCAGCACTCTCAATCTGTTTGTTTTCCTTTTCCTTTGTAACCAAGGCCGATTTGCTTAGTATTGTGCTTTGGATTGAAAGTGTGTGCATCATTTAGAGTTTTGGATTTTTCGGACTCTTCATGACTTGAAGATCCTTTTTCCAAAATTACTCTTGAGGTTTGACATGGCACAAAGGAATTAAATCTAAGCTGTCTTGTCTCCACATTCTCTTTGACTCATAATAAGATCATCCAATGATTTAGATGCCTTAGTGAATGAGGCAATAACATTTTTGAGGTCATTCTCCCTCTTTTCTATATAGCGGCAATTTACTGCTATTAATTTAGCATTTTCACCTTTAAACTCTTATTCTCATCGGCTATTTGACTTAGAGTACTCGGCTCCTTAGTCGGCTTTGAGTTTTGACTTTTGAGTAGGTTTTTTTTCCTCATTCAATAGTGTGTGTGAGGTTTTAATGTGCTCAAAATCTTTCATCATTTTGCCTAATGAATCATAAAGATCGAGTGGGTGATGAAGTGTGTGTGTCACGATCACTATCACTAGTGTCACGAGCTTGTTGAGTTAGATTGTACCTCATCTTCTTGATCTTGTTCTTTGGCCATTAAGCGGATCAAGGCTTCTTCTTCGAGTCACTTGAGTAGTCGGCTTCTTTGCTCTGCTCGAGTCACTGTCTCTCTTGACTTGGTGTCTCGGCCGATCTCTGCGACCATCATTGCCTTTTTCTTCTCTTGTCTTCTTTCTCACGAAGACCTTTCTTTCTTCTTCGTTTAAGTACTTGTTGACTACGAGGATATGAGCGATCAATGGCATAGTGACCTGGTTGTCTACAATTCCAACATAGATATTGACCTTTTGCTCGGCTCTTTCTATTCTTGAGTTGTCGGCCCTTTGATACTCAACTTGTTGATGATCTGTCCTCTTGGTTGGCCTATCATCCCTTGATTTGGAGGGAGCCGAGTGTCTTCTGGAGGATTCACCCTTTCCTCTCTTGTAGTTCTTGTTAAAGAACTTGTTGAATCTTTTAACCATTAGGGCTATTTCTTTCTTGGGTCAATTGCCTCTTTGACTTGACTCTCCTTCCATCTTTGACAACTAGAAGCAAATTGTTTTGGGTACAATTGTCTCTTCCTGGTCTTTCCTTCTCGGCTCAAACTCATAGGCTTTGAGGTCCGAGAATAACTCATGGTTGGATGTCTTTGATAGGTCCATGGAATGTCTCGATGCCATGACCTTCATCTCCCATTCACCGGAAGACTTTTCGGGATCTTCATACACATTTCATACGTGTATATTCCTTTCCAAGTGTAGAAACGACTCATTTGTGATTTACGTAAATCGAGCATCCGGTTGATCCAGGTTTTCTCCACGAGATCATTTTAAAGTTCTCAAATTTTTGTACAGACCACTTGAAAGTTTGTTTTCTTTGATTTGCTCGAGCCTTCACAAATCAATGTCGGTTTGTCCCAGATTTCCTTATTTTTTTGCAAGATTTCACCTTGTTGAACATGGCTTTGTCAAGGTTTTGTAGAGAATATCCTTGGCTATATTGTCCAGGTTGTATCTTTTTCTGTCATCATTTGTCCACTCGGTTCTTGGTTTTCAACCATGACGTCTGTGTCTTTGCATCTTCTTCCCCTTCACCGCAACTCTTCGTGCAAATTGTGTTCACCTTTAATATTTGCGAGAGGCCCATCTTCTATCACTATCCACATCTCATCATGTAATCTTTGATAGATGAGCACTGCATCTGATTTTTCCAATCATCAAATTCTTCAATAGTGAACATAGGAATGCGTGTTAGATTTGCTTCCATGATAATAATTTTTAATGAAAGAAAAGAGTTTTGAAAGTTTAAGTACTAAAGCGGACTTTTGAAAAGTTTGGAGATCTAGTTCATAACCGGTGCGGAGGGTTCAATGAACCAACCGCTCGATACCACTTGTAGGTCCCAAGGGGGTGTAAGTGTAAGGTTTAGAAGGGGGTTGAATAAACCTTGCAAATTTTCGATTTAGGCCTTTTTTAAATCTCTGAGTTCTACACAAATGTGTCCTTGATGGACAATCGAATTAGTCACTTAGTAGAGTCAATCTCTTAACAGACTCAAATTTGAAATTAGTAGAGTAACTCAAATTTGTTGGCTATAATTTGACTCAAATTGTGGTTTTGTTTTCATTGGAAGACTTAACACCCTTAAGTTTGTTTAAGCAAGTTTTCTGACTTGATTTAGTACTTATAGATTATCGGATGGATAGCAAATTTATCGTGAGATATAAGCAATTGAAAGTGCGATATTTTAAATCTTTGTAAAGTAAATGACACGATAAAGTTTTTATAGAGGTTCGAAGATGGGGTAATTCTTCTACTCCTCTCTTCTCCAACTCCTGGAGGAATCCACTAAGTAATGATCGGTTTACAAAGTGGTAACAGATCCGATACAAGTCTTGATCACAACAGCCGACTTGATCCTTTGGGACTCGATGCTGAGACGCCTTGATCACTCACCGGCTTCTCGTGCGACTCGGCTTCTTCACGGGGCGGTTTGCCTTGCTACTACTGACTCACTTGCTCAAGCACTTTGGATTTGATCACGAAGCCCTCCAAACGCTTAAGACTTGGTTCGACCTTGAACCTTTCTACAATCCTTCTTGGAATGTAGACCCCTTGTTTTCGTAGTTTCCTCTTCAGGCGATTGAAGTTCTCTTTCCTTCACGGGTAAGTGTTGGATTGATGTTCTTGAGATGTAGGCTTGAGGATTGAGAATATTTCAATTTTGATAAGCTTGTATATCTCACGTGTGTGTCATCCACGCATCATCTTTTTTTTTCTTCTCAATCAAACTCCTCGGCCTTTTTATAGTGAACTTTCAAAAATTTGCCCGTTGAAGAGATAGGCTCATTTTTGAAAATCACTTTGCGATCGTTGGTTTGCACTTCTTGGAATTGCCATTTCCTCGTATGAAATGTTTTATCACCTTTTTCGAGTTCGACACGGTGTAGTGCTTCCCATTGGTTCATTTCTTTGCACGCTTACGGGGTGAGCACTCCAAGAAAGGTAGTATGGATATATTACTTGTTTAAGTAAATCTCTTGATTTACGTACTGCGGTTCTTTTTCGATTATCTCGACTTGATTGCATTTCCTCGCTTTCCCCAGGTGACTTAGAGTCGACTTCCAATCATGGATGACTCTTCTCACTTGACTTGAGACTTGGCTTTTCTTTGAGTTGACTTGACCGATGTTCCACTCAGTGCATCTCATCTGCTTCTTGATCGAGTTCTGTCCTTTTTCTTTGTTGTACTCAAATTGTCTCTCAGATTTTCCTTCAAGCCTTCGGTTGTCTTCTTGCAAGTTGGAGCGTAGGCGACTTAACTCTTCGGCTTGGCGGCTCTAATTGTTACAATACATTTCAAAGCAAGAATTGGGAGCTAACTTTCTATTCTAAGTTTTACATGGCACTCATCAAAATCTAAACAATAAAATTCCTAACATATCTAGAAAAATCATCGACGATAACAAAAGTGTAATGTTTTCCACTTAGACTAGTCGTACCAATATCCCCATACAAATCAAGGTGAAGCATTTGTAGGGGTTTGGTTGTGGAAATTTCATTTTTGGGCTTATAACTACTTTTAACTAATTTGTTCTTTTGACAAGTGTCACATAAGCCAAGATTTTCAAAATTCAATTTGGGGAGTCCTTTCACATGTTGGTTTTTGTAAATATTTTTCAAATTCTTGTATCCAACATGTCCAAGTCGCCTATGCCATAAACTAGTTAAATCATTATTGGCGACTAAACAAGAAACATTTTGACTAACCAAATCACTTGTACAAATTTTGTAAAGATTGCCTTTTCTATTTGTTTCACAAATAATTTCACCATTTTTAAGTATAAGACATTTTTCTTTATTAAAGGAAACATCATAATTTGAATCACAAAGTTGGCTAACACTTATCAAATTAAACTTAAGCCCTTCAACTAAAAGAACATTACTAAGAGAGAAAGAAGAGTTACCAATTTCTCCATTTCCAAGAATTTTTCCTTTGCCATTGCCGAACATGACCATACCCTCTTCTTGGAGCTTGATGTTGGTAAAAAGTTCTCTCCTCCCGGTCATATGGCGTGAACATCCGCTGTCCACGAGCCATTTTGAATCTTCCATTGTTGTTATAGCCCATATCACCTACAAAAGAATTTCTTTTAGGTACCCTATAATTTTGGGGTCCATGGGGGTTAGTCTTGAGACCTTTGGGTCTCCAAACATGTCTTAGAGTTATTTCTCAATTTGCAATTATTAGCATAATGTCCAACTTTGCCACAATAAAAACAAGTTGGAGTATTATTAGCGCGTACAAAACTCGGACCTTGGTTATTTTTCTTAAAAACACTTTGAAATGGCTTATAACCAAGTCCCAATTTGGAATGCTCACCTCTTTGTGCATCTAAAATTTTTGTGACTTTATCCGTGCTTATGTTGAAACGATGCACATCATTTTTCAAACATTCAATATCTTTTGTGAGCGATTCCTTTTCGGTTTCAAGAGAATGAATTCTAGTAAGAGTAAGAGCATGAGCTTTGTCTAGAGATTCATAAGAGGTAAATAATTTTTCCTTTTCAACCTTAAGCTCCTTATGCTCCTTTTTCAAATTTTTGTATTTAACAATTAAATTTTGAAACTCAATTTGTAATTCATCAAAATCACATTGCAAGTCATCAACTATGGAGGAAGTAGAAGAATTTGAGTGTATCTCATTGTTTTCATCGTCTATGGCCATGAGACCGTGTTCGGTTTCTCCTTCCTCATCGGTTGTTTCGAGTAGTTCATCCCATGTTTTGACCTCCGCGTTTAGAGCCTTCTTTTTTGTGAAAGGCTTCTTTTTCTTTTGCTCCTCTTCATCGAGCTTTGGGCAATCGGCAATGAAGTGCCCGGGTTTTCCGCATTTAAAGCAAGCATTATCTCTTGGTTTGTTTTCTCGCTTTATTTTTATTCACAAATTTTGCAAATTTTCGAACAAGTGCGGTCGTCTTCTCATCATCATCATCATTATCATAGTATGCATTATTAGAAGAAGAAGCAAGGCCTTTAGGAATAATTTGCATACCCGATTGATTTATGGATGGTTTGGAATTTTTTCTCTCCTTGAGATAGACTTCATAGATGAGGAGGTTTCCAATGAGCTCGTCAAACTTGAGTGTCTCAAGGTTTTGTGCCTCTGTGATTGCCGTTACTTTTTCAGACCATGAGCCGGGAAGAGCATTCAATACCTTAGTCACCTTGTCTTCTTCGGAAATGACTTTACCAAGTGCCACAAGAGGATTGACAATATTATCAAGCTTTTCCACCATCTTGGAAATGTTTTCTCCATCATGCATGTTAAAGTTTTCAAAGTCTTTAACAAGCATGGTCTTTCTTGCTTGCTTGACCTTCTTAGTCCCTTCATAAATTGTCTCCAATTTTTCCCAAACCTCATGTGCCGACCTTATGCCTCTTATGCGATTATACTCGGTAGCCGTAAGAGAACAATGCAAAATATTTAAGGCCTTACCGTTTAGAGAGAAAGCCTTTTTGTCGTTTTCATCGAACTCCTTGAAAGGTTTAGGAGTCAAGGTGCCATCCTCCGATTTCTTGGTTGGTTGATCAACTCCTTCAATGACCACATTCCAAATATCGAACCCGCACTCTTGTAGAAAGCACTCCATACAGTCTTTCCAAAATGCGTAGTTGTTGGCGTCGAATAGTGGTGGCTTGTTGGTGGAGGCCCCTTAGTGAGATGAGCATCATGTGTAGCCATGGATCTTTCCTCTTTACTCGGACGAGCTAGCCAAAGAGTTTGGCTCGATACCACTTGTTAGTCAAGTGGCTACAATAATCTAGAGGGGGGTGAATAGATTATCCCGGTTTTTCAGATTTTGCCCTCTTTTTCGAAAGACTCAAGCAAAAATGAAATGCTAAATACGGAAAATAAATAGCACACATCGATTTATAGTAGTTCAACCCACCTAGGGCCTAATCTACTACCACCCCAGTATATCCGGGATGGATTTCAAAAAGAAAAAAAAAATTATTAATTTACCAAAAATTAATACAACACCTTGAGGATTACCACACCCCTCTTTCACCACCTTGAGGATTACCACAACCCTCTTACAACACCTTTGAAGATTACCACAACCTTCAAACACCTATCACCTAGATCACCCAAGTGTATTCTTACCACAAGAATACTCACAAGGATGTCTTGTATTGAATGATGACCAAATTCAAGATTACAACTCAATAATGATTGATACAAAATGAGTACAAGTGTAATCAAGAATTGAAAGCCTAGACCTCAAATTTGTGCAAATGAAAGTGCTTAGGCTAATACAACAAGATTTATGAAAGTGTTTGCTCAATTGCTCTTTGCTTGTGTAGAGTGTTGTATCTTGTTGCTTGAATGAAGCCTCTATTTACAGGAGAGGACTTGGCTTTCATTTCCAGACATTGGCTCCTCCTTGGGGAGTGATTTGCTGCAAAAGAAACCATTTAAAATGATCAATATAGCTGTTAGAAATCAATCCCACATAATAGGGAAAAGTCATGCAAAACGCAACGGATAGTTCTGCGATAAAAGGGGTTCGACCGGTCGCAGAGAGATAAGATTGAAATTGAATTCTGCGAATTTTAACACAGGGGGACCGGTCGAAGGGGGTGCGACCGGTCTCCCTTAGCTGTGACCGGTTGGAGCTGAAGGATTTACGAAACAAAGAAGACTGAACCAAGAGGGCTGCTCCCAGGTACCGGTCGCCCTCACCGGTCGACCACCTGGTCGACCGGTCGCCCTCTCCATTTTTTCTTACGTCCCATTTTCTGTTTCAAAACTCAACTCAGGTACGGGTTGCCCTATAGGGCGACCGGTCGAGCCTGAAACAAATGTGTTGTCCAATTTTTTATCGAAAATAAACTCTAAGAAATACTCCGAAAAATAGTAAAAACATTTTAAATCGATCGGAAGTATTTAGACAACATTTAGGGACATTGTTTTGGTTTAAAAACTTATTTGAACAAAATTATCAAAATCATGATAAAAACATTTATCTAACAAAAATGACCAAAACATGATTCTTTGAATCTATTCATGTTATGATCACTAAGACACACTCTAATTTTTTCCAATGTAGTGCTCAAATTGCAACGAGCACTTAGATTTGCTTGGAAATGATCCTTCTTGTTAGGAACAAGTGCCATTTGATCAACCTAAAAATAAAATATAGATTTGTTAGTAATTGTAAAAAATAACATATGAAAGTAAAATGAGACATGAAAGTAAATTATGAAGTGGGCATACATGTGGGCAACATGTGGGCTAATTAGAAAATAGCATATAGAGTGGACACACATATAAACATGAATTTAAACAAGGGTATGTGAACATGGGCGAAAATAGGAATGTAGTGGACACACATATAAACATGAGGTTAGGTTAAAATATATGTTGTATAATGTACAAAGTTCGCTCAACCTGCTTTGTTCAACTAAGAACTAAACAAAATAATTTAATCCACAAAAACACAACTCTATAATTTCTGGTATAAAATTACATCAAAAAAAAACTAAACAAAATTCAATATTTAATATGAAAAAACCCAAACCCTAGTTTTTTACAAATATAACAATGTATACTACACACACAAACTTTACACACACTCACTATACACACACTAAACACACATTATGGAGAAAGATGAAACATACCTTTTTGAAAGAAGAAGAACTATGGAGCTCGTAGACGAACTGAGGTGCTCGAGAAGGGGGCGAACCTTGGTGCTCGTGGCGGTGTTGGAACCGAGGTCTTTAGCGGGCAGCGGCGGTGGCGGCGACGGTCGACGGGTGGGCAGTACACGGTCGACGGCCTTGGAAGGGAGGAGGGTTTTCTTAGTTTTGATATTTGAATACCAAAAGTTGAGACTTTTGGTTCTCTTTACACACGGTCGACTGACTTTTGGTGGTCTTCTTTTCCTTTTCTTTTTTTTTTTAAGTAAGAGGGGTATTTTTGGTCTTTTTGGTAGAGGAAAAGGGGCAAACATTTTATTTTAATAACATGGGGGCAAAAATCAAAACTTCCCCTAGGCGTAGAGGGGTATTTTATCAAATTTCCCATTATTCTAACTCATTATTCAAATCGTATTAGTCCAAATTCAAGTTAAACAATTATTTTGGGTTAAGGACAAAAATGCATAACATTTTGAAGAAAAAAAAGGACACCTTACGCTCTTAGTCTTTTTTCTAGATATTTGTATGCTCCCATATTTGTTTTCGGATATTTTTACGCTTTCGCCAATTTTTCCGAATTTTTTGATGTTGTTGTTTTAAGGTTGTTTCGAGCATATATGTTTCACAAATGTTTCATATAATAAAACTTCAATGAAAAACAATTTATGCCTCTATTAAATAATAATTTTATATTCGAATCTTATAAATAATCAAAAAATATACAAATAAACTAACAAATATTAAAATAAAAAACATTGAAAATAATATAAAGAACACATTAATAGGAAAACACAATTCAATTTTTGATATAATGCATTGAAAACTTTGAAAACAATATGAAAACAACCAAGAAACAACATAACAACATTCGCTTAAAAAAAACATAACCATATTAAAAACTATATAGAAACAACTCATAAACAATAACAACAATATAGAGATAACACATGACAAAAAATAGCTTAAAATAGGTAAAAGTTGCATTGAAACATCGGAAACTACATGATCAAAACAACAAAGAATAACATTAGAACAATATTAAAAATGGTATAGAAACAACATAAACAATGTATAAGACACCCCATGAATATAACAAGAGCTTAAGAATGGGTAAAAGCTGCATTGAAACATCGAAAACTATAAAAAAGAATCAGAACAAGATTAAAAACAATATATAAAACAACATAAGAACAAAAAGAACGTAAATAATAGGTAAAAGCTACATTGAAACATCGGAACAACATATAAATAATCAAGAAATAATATAAACAACATGCATAGAAACAATTACGAAACAACAGAAATAGCATATAAAGCAATACAAGAACAAAAAACACAAAAAAAAAACCCGTAAAAATGTCCAAAAAAGATTCTGGAGAATAAAAATATCAAAAAATAAACAAGGAGCGTAAACAATGTTTTTTTTTTCGAAAAATAGAGATGCATTTGTCAATTACACTATTATTTTAGTCCATCATAACCCAAGATCAAATTGAACCCATTATAATTGTAGTGCATGTTAACTCCTCCTCCAGATAAAACTCCAGAAATTTCAGATAAAGACTTCACTGATTCCAATCTCTTAAAACTTCATTTTTCTTATCTTATCATCTTATGATAATATCAAATTTTAAAAATACCAAACTTATCTTTTAATCAGATTTTTAGAGTCATGTCTATCACAATTCACAACATGTTTGGCGGATATGGATCAAATAGGTCCTCCTACTTGGGGTGAGTCTACGAGGATTCATCCTAACCATAGATCAACAATTTTTGGTGGTCCAGATTTTTAGGGCTTTTTTATGTTTTTTTTTTTTGCGGATTAAAAAGGGTAGGGTGGTAATTTAGCACTTTAGAATCGATTACTAAGATTTTATTCCCTCTTTCACGTGATTTCACCCACTCTTCATGCATACTCTCTCTCCAAATTTATTTCCAAAAATTTCTCTTATTGCTTATGTAGTATAGGGTTGTTGCTTATGACTTGCTTATATAGTTAATGTATCTGTGATGCATGTGTAGTGTATATTCGTTGCTTATGTAGTATATGTTTATCGCTTATGTAGTATGAGTTTGTTGCTTATGACTCGCTTATGTAGTTAATGTATTCGTGGTGCATACGTAGTGTATATTTGTTGCTTATCTAATATAGACTTGGTGCTTATGTAGTATGAGTTTTGTTGTTTATGACTTACTTATGTAGCTAATGTATCCGTGGTGCATACGTAGTGTATATTCGTTGTTTATGTAGTATAGACTTGTTGCTTATGTAGTATGAGTTTGTTGCTATGACTTGCTTATGTAGCTAATGTATTCGTGGTGCATATGTAGTGTATATTTGTTGCTTATGTAGTATATGAATGTTGCTTATGTAGTATAAATTTGTTGCTTATGACTTGCTTATGTAGTTAATGATATATAAAAACACAATGACACATCTACACAAGCAACAAATTACATCTTCATAAGCAAACTTCAAACTGAAGTCAAGCTCTAACAACTATGACAAATTGTCTGCAACGTTTTTCACACAATAGTGAGTTGAAGAAAAAGGATGAATGATTTCTCACAATAGTGAGTTGAAGAAGAAGGAAGATGATTAAGAAATATGAGATTTGTTCACGTTGAATTTGATGTGAGATTTGGATAGATTGTGTTATCATAATGTGAACAGAATCCCATGAATATTGGGTAATTTTGTAGGATGACTAATTTACCCCTTTCTTTAATTACCAATATTTAATCTGAATTTTTAGCTCTAAAATCACAACCATTGAAAAATCTAGATATGTGACTAGGATTGATCCCTATGGACTTACCCTATGAGGTGGTGTCATATAACCCTCTGCCATAAACTGTATTTAAACAAAACCTTTGGTCCAAAATATTTTTTTTCACGTGAATTCAGCATTCCACAGAAAAGGTAGAACTCTCTTCCAATCTAAACTTCACCATCCCCGCCGGAAAAACCACTGGCAACCAACAACAACTTAGTCCCAAAAACCCAACTCAGCCCACCGGAAAATCTAACAACTTCTAAGTCATAAACCATATCATCGGAAAACCCAGAGAAAAGATGATGAATAGAAAAAAATAAGAAGAAGAAGAGTTGAGGGAGGGGCGTTTGTTGAAGGAAACAGATGAAAGAAAGGGATAGGAAATAAAACAAAAAAGAAGAAGAAAGAAGAAAAAGAAAAAGAAAAAGAGAGAGAAGATGGAGTCATGGAGAGAGAGAGAGGTTGCAGCAACTCAATTTGAGATTTTCATTTCCCTGTTCACAATTTACAATTTTGCCCTGTTCTGAATTACATATGTTCAATTAAAATCCTTTGACTCAACTTTGTCCAATACTCCAATCCCAAATTTTTGACCATGAATTTCAGATTTGGCCTTCACCCTTATTTTGTATTTTACTAAGCCCCTAATTAAGATTTTAGAATATTATTTGTCTAAGTTTTACAGATCTAGAATTTTCAAGGTATTAATTAGATAACTATTTCTATTGCTAGGTTATTATCGAGCGAGGATCAGGAGCACTTGCATTCAATCACTCAAGTCTATTCTTTTTCAAGATAATTTGAAGGTTGGGTTTGTTTTTAACGCCTATTGTCCTTGTTAAATCTATAATATTTTATATGATGTGTTGTACAAATCTGCTTTGTAAATGATCTATTGTCGTCCCGGGACTCCGTGTCCGGGGTTGATATGTATCCTTAGGTGGAATCCGCATGCGAGTTATGTCTAATCTATGAGTTCTAAAGTCTATTCCTATATGGTTCTATTGATATTGCTATTGCTATTCCTATTGATATGTTACTGTGACTTACTTTGTATTTAGCTTGGACAACGTTAATCCCACTGACCTGTGTCGCTCACCCAATTAAATTCCAATTCTTCAGGTGAAGGAGACGGCGATGACTAAAGACGGTTGGTAATGGATGGTGTATGAAACTATTGGAGTAATATCTATATTCTTAAATATTTTTCAATTGATAAGAAATTGTCAAATAAATGTGTATTTTTCTAAGTATTTATTTACGTTGTTAGATTTAGTGTGAATAATTGGACGATATTAAGAATAAATATAGATTTAGTGTGAATAATTGGACGATATTAAGAATAAATATTCAACTTCTAGGAAATTTTTGATAAGATAATAAGTGTTGAACCATTATGAATTTTAAAAGTTATTTATATAGATACACTTAAGGTGGATATTCTTTTGTAAATTGGTAAATGCGTGAATTTGTTAGAAATATATGAAATCACTAAATCGGAAAAAGAACTATTTTTTCTATACTTCATAACTCGCTTCCGTTGTACAGTCATTGGTTTTTATTGAATTTAAATTATGACTTGGAGAACATTTCGGATTGCTGGAGTTTTTTCCTTTTTCCTAAAATGTTGGATAATTAGGATATTATCCCATATACTTTTCAATTAAGATTTTAGACTAAAATCTATTGGTAATTGTTGAAGTTAATCAATCATTTTATTTTTCTATCTATTATAAATTGTGTCCGATGCTATGGAATTTCGATTAGATTAAATTAACATGTCAATTTTCTCCTATAAAATAAATGTATGTATTTATATTTATGTGTATGCATATGAATTTTCTAAAGTTACTCACTGTCAAATGGCATGTTGAAATTATATGTCTATAATTTTTTTATACAAAATGTTTTATGTGATTGTTCCCGCTGTAGATATTGTTTTTTTTTTTTTTTTTGAGGGGAGATATTGTTTATTGTTGAAAACTAAATGAATCGTTATTAATGAGATGTTTTTTCTTATGTATAAAAATTCGATAAAATGAATGTATATGTACACTTTTATAATTCAAATTTTGGAGCGTGACATATTCCCCTCTTCGTCTCTCTTAAGTATCACACACGCGCAAAAAAATAATTGTCATTGCTGAAATGTCCATTGTGCTGAGCTAGAGCCAACGTAGAAAGAGAGGACAAGAAAAGCACTAAAACAAAAAACCCATCGTCAAAGCAAATACGAAACATTAAAATAAGTTCCATGCGTTCATTTTATATTGAATTGAATGATCCTATTCCAAGCAAATCTGAAAATTAATTAAAGAACCAGATTGAAATTTAAATATATTATTATACGTACCGAGAGTTGACTTTCAGAAGATATAGATATACACTCCCGAGATACATAATTAAACTATAAACTATTAGAACTTAGATCTTAGAAGTAATTAAATGACTTGTCAAAAAAAGTAATTAAATGATATATATATATATATATGGAATTTTTTTAGGAAACAATCTTATTATGGAAGAATGCGCAACATAATCAATTATTTCACTGCCCTATGTTCCAAATAACGCGACATAATCCCTTTTTTCATTTAAATAAATATTATTTGAGTATAATTCTTGAATTATATTGATTAAATATTTTCCTCTTTTTCTTTTTTTCCCCAAATCAGAGGGGTTGGAGTTGCTAAACTTAGGCATAAGCTTAGAAAGGTGGGTTAAAAAAAATCATAAACTACTAGAACTCAGATCTTAGATTTAAATGATCATAGCTTTTTTTAATAAACCAAGTTTTTGGAATCTTTCATAAATAAAATCTTTAAAATATTTCCACATGAGCTACCCTATATATTCGTGCAGCATTGGTCTAACAGTATTTTCGTGTATATATTAATATTTGTGTCTGTATCCAAGAAATAGATTATATGTATATAACAATGCAATTGTCTTTAGTGCATGCTAACAAACCAAGCCATTCCCACTCATGGCGGCGATAGTCGGAAATTGTCTTCTCACCACCGTTGTCCCCCGCCGTAGCAAGACGGCCAACCGGCAACTCGGTTATTGGCCAATTACTCGTAGCAGCCCGTCATCAGTTGCTTTGGATTTGATCAAAAGAAGCAGATTGATCAAGATTAATAGTAGTTTGATCAGCTCCAATGATTATAACTTGGAACATGATGAGCCCAAAGATTTGATAAAATCCGACGACGTTGGCCCATCGCGGTGGCTAACGCCATTGGAGTCTGAGAGTAGGCTAACAGCCTCTCCTCTCTTGCTCTTTCTACCAGGTATGCTTCACTCAAATTAGTTAAATCTTTTATTTATTGGAATTTCAGCAATTTAGTCCTATTTAAACAATCTCTAAATTTTCAGCGTTTTCGTCGAATAGTCTTTTGGACCCTGTGCCACATTCTTTCGCATTGCTGCAAAGTTGTCATTGTTACTTTTGGGCTTGCTTGTTCAATATATTGATTATCCAATATGTTATCTTCTCCTCATATTCTTGTCCGTACAACATCAAGATTTGATGATGCCTCCTATAATGATATGAACACGTATTGGACAATATGTCCAGATCCAGATATAATTCTCTTCATCAAAGGTTAATTATATAAATATAATAAATTATTATTAAAAAATCTTAATAAATCTAGACTGGTATCATTTTTCAAACATTAGGATAAATATATTTGGAAGACTGAAATTATATAGTCTTACTTAGGGGTGGCCACGGTTCCGGTTCCAAAACCGCCGGTTTCTGTTCATCATTTTGGAGGAACATGAATCGGAATCGTTGCCTCACGGTTCCGGTTCCAGTTTGGAACTCGGTTCCTCTACGGTTTCGATTCCGGTTTTAACCGGAACCATTTGCTTATCCTTTGATAATTTTTGATTTTTTAAAATGGTTTATCAATTTTAGTTACAAAAAAATGGGAAAAGAAAGAAAAAAAAATTGGACTTAATATTCAATTGAGTTGAGTACTTAATATTAATAATAATATTAAATTGTCTATATATACTATTAGAGTATAGAAGAATCAAAGTTCACGTAATTCGCTTACAACATTTGGTTTAAAATGTGTCTCATGTGGTTACGAATATAAAACGTTATAATAAACATTTAATATTTCTTCTAGCATATTTTACCAAATAAAAATAAAAATCGTTGGTTTTAACCTTGAAACCGCCGGTTCCACCACGGTTCCACAAACGGTTCTAATCGACGGTTCCACGGTTTTTGAGACTAAGGAACCGAAACCGGAACCGGCCTACATGGTTCTGGTTCCGGTTTTGGAACCATTGACCGGTCAATGGTTTCCGGAACCGTTGACCACGATTCTGGTTCCGGTTGTAACACAGTTTCGGTTCCATTTGGCCACTCCTAGTCCTACTACAAGAAAAAAAATGAAATTCCAATGTAAAAAATCCTTTGAAAATTTCGATTCCAACAGAAAATGCGCCGTTAGAAAAATGACAGTTGGAATGGCAAAATTCTAACGAAATTCCAACGGAAAAATATTCAAATAATATTTATCCATTGAAATATTCAACTGTTGAAAAAAAAAACTCCAGCGATAATTTCAATGAAGTTATACCATTGAAATTAGTTCAACGGAAATTCCAATGGTTTTATTTGCCATTAGAATTTATGTTGGAATTTTTAAAATCCCAATGAAAGTTCCAATAGTTTATTTCAATGTTATTATTTGTCAATTGAATTTCTATTAGAATTTGAAAAATTTTACGATATTTCCAACAGTTTATTCTAACATTTTTGTTTACTATTTGAATTTTCCAACGATTTGTTATTATAATTCCAACGGAAATTCAAACAATTTATTCCAACCATTTTGTTAATCCGTTGGAATTATTTGACATTTGCCTGTTTTCTTGTAGTGTCCCTTTTAAACTTAAGGGACCAAAAGTAAATTAAATATGTAAGTTACATGACCAAAAAGCTAATGACTCGAAACATATCGGACTAAATATTCAAGTCCAGACATATAGCAGATAAGGCTGCGATTGGATATGGGGGAAATTTAATTTTCATTCCGCTGGAGAATTTTTTTTGACCAAACATGCGATTGTTTATGAAAATTTTCAGAAATATATTATTCTCTCACTTTCACCTTTTCTCATTTTCTCTTATCAATCACATCTACACATTTTTTCACAAAAAGCTAATCATTATTACACATTCTCCCACAAACTTCACTATTTACTCACTCACACATTTCTAACTACCAATCATATCCAGTCATTATTTTACTATTTTTAAATCAAATCAACTTTCATCATCACTTTTTCATCTCACATCCAATCACACTCTCAAAATTTATTTTTTTTCTTCCAAAATTTTTTTCACCACTATTCTCTAGCAAAATGGAAATTTCAAAATGAAAGCATATCCAATCACGCCCTTAAAATTTCTATTTTCTAACTTCCCCTAAAAAGTTATATAGTTAAGGGTAAATGGCATGTCCCCCTAGTTTAACAATTTTGGCACATAACCCCCAGAATTAACATAACACCACTTCACCCCCTAAATTTAAACTAATGATAGCACTTTGCCCCCTAAAAGCCCATTCGGGCCAAGATATTAAATATAAATTTGAGCGGGCCTTTCTAATGGGTATTCTTGGCATGCCAAAATTCAAAAAAGAAAAAAAAAGGAAATTTTAATATTATTTGCAATTTATTAAAAAAAAGTTATAAAAATTCCAAACTTATTCAAAAATCTAAAAATTGAAAATATTAAATCCGATAATTTGTTTAAGAAACTAAAAATAATAAAAAAATAAAAATTATTTTAAAATTCTAAATTATAAAAATAAAATATGGAAATTGTTGAGAAAACTATAAATCATATATAAAAAATTTGTCATTTATTTAAAATATTTTAATTCCAAAAAAAACTCAAAACTCTTTCTAAAATTTTCTATAAACTCAAACCTGATTTTGGAATAATTTTAAAACTTTTTAGAAATATAGGATATCAGAATCGGGATATTAACATCTGAATATTTTTAGAAAATTTTACAAAGAGTTTTGAGTTTTTTTTTTTGGAATTTAAAATATATTAAATAAATGTCAAATTGTTTTATAAATGATTTATAGTTTTATCAACAACATTCATATTTTATTTTTATAATTTTAGGATTTTAAAATAATTTCGACTTTTTACTATTTTTAGTTTTTTATCAGATTATCTTTTTTTTTAAAAAAAATTGACTTTTGAATAAGTCCGGATTTTTTATTTTTTTAATAAATTACAAATAATTTTAAATTTTTCTTTTTTTTCTTTTGTGAATTTTGGCATTTTGGCATGCCAAGAATAACCATTAGAAAGGCCCCTCAATTTTTATATTTAATGTCTTGGCCCGAATGGGCTTTTGGGGGGCAAAGTGCTCATCTCATTAGTTTAAATTTAGGGGGTGAAGTGGTGTTATGTTAATTTTGGGGGGTTATGTGCCAAAAACTGTCAAATTAGGGGGGTGACATGCCATTTACCCTATAGTTAATAATATTTTTATTTCCTCTCTCTTTTTCAGAGAAAATTGCATCGTTAGTCCCATAGGAATTGGCCTGTTGCACCCGTAGTCCCATACTTTGCATTCTTAGTCCCATAGTTTATTTTGTTAATATTCAAAGTTCCACAAGAGTCAAAAGTTGCAAATGCAGTCCCTTGACCGTCAAAAAACTAACGGAGAATTACACGTGCATCTCACGTGCACGTTAGTCGTTAATCAAACCATGTGTTTCATTTTGAGAAAATTGCATTGTTGGTCCCACACGAATTGGCCTGTTGCATCCGTAGTCCCATACTTTGCATTCTCAGTCCCATAGTTTATTTTATTAGCATTCAAAGTCCCACAAGAGTTGAAATTTGAGGAAATTACTGCAATGGCAAAGAACAGTTGGGCGAGTTGCTTTTATGGTGAAAATAATTATTTATGTGCTTAAAAACGTCTAAAAAATATTTTATAAATACATAAATTAACAATTAAAATCAAAATAATTGAAAATTTATTTGATAATTATTTCAAGAATTTAGAAATTAACAATAATAAATTTAATATACAAAAATAAGTCTGGAAAATTAAAATATGAAATTGCAAAGTTTATTTAATAAATCTAAAAATAACTAATTAAAATTATTGAATAGATTTTGAAAATTATTCGAGTAAATCCAGATATTACCAAAATAATATCTAAACCTTATTTAGTAATCTAAAATTTATTTTGAAAATTTAAAATTTTATTAAAATGATTTAAATTTACAAACAAAAATTTGAAAAATAGTTAAATAAATCAAAACTTTATATATAACTAAATTTGAAAATTTATTCAATAACTTTTATATATATGAAATAATATTTTAAATATTATTTCAAATTTTTAGAATTAATTCAGTATTTTTTAAATTTATTCAATAACATTTGTAATTTATTTTTGCATTTTATAGATTTATTTTCATATATTTATATTTTAAATGTTGATTTTTAAATTCTTAAAATATTTTTCAGATTTATGTCCATGTATCCGAATATTAATTTCTAATCTATAAATTTATAAAATATTTTTTAGACTTATTTTTGCCTCATGGATAATTCGAAGAGGAAGAACTCATTTTTATTCTCAAGATTTTATAGCAAAAATGAGTGAACTTTTAAATATTATTTCAAATTTTCAGAATTAATTCAATATTTTTTTTTAAATTTATTCAATAACATTTGTAATTTATTTTTGCATTTTATAGATTTATTTTCGTATATTTATATTTTAATTATTGATTTTTAAATTCTTAAAATATTTTTCAGATTTATGTCCATGTATCTACATATTAATTTCTAATCTGTAAATTTATAAAATAATTTTTAGACTTATGTTTGGCTTATAGATAATTAGAGGAGGAAGAACTCATTTTTATTCTCAAGATTTTAGAGCAAAAATGAGTGAAATTTGAGCTTGCACCTGTTTTTTGCCTCCAAAAAACAAGGCTAACTAATTTTTCCCTCCAAATTGACTATTTAACGGAGATGGTAGTTATTGGTATTAAAAAACTAACAGTGGAACTATACTTCGTATGAGACCATTAAGTATGAGATTACGGCTCCAACAACATGTTAATTCCCGTGGGACTAAAGATGCAATTTTCTCCTCTTTTTCACAACGGGACCAAATCTCAATCCTGAATCTAAACCGACACTTGTTTTTCACCTCCAAACCAGTCGTGGCTCCCAAATGGGATTTTGGTCAGATATGAAGCCAGACGGTTTTGAAAATGAATTAGAGAGAGAAATTTAAATTCGAAACTAAACCCATATCAAATCAAGAAAATGAGCTCCGACATGGTTCAACGAGAACAGGCCGTGAAGAAAAGCAGAGACCTCCTATTCATAGAGGTGGGTAAAGGGTTTTTTGCAAAGTGGATTGCCCATTTTCATCTGTTATCTACTATTTCTGTTAAGGAAATGGTGGAAGAGTACTTGGTCCAAACCAATGAATTTGCGGATTCTGTTTCTAATAAAATGTTTACTGTCTTGAGAAAATTGTTGGGATTTAATGGAAATGGTGAAGAGTGAGGGATTTTCTTTTTCTTTCTTTTCTTTTCTCATTTTTCCTTTTTGGGTTTCTGGTTTTGTACTGGTTGGACTTGTTTATTGGTGGCTGGAACTGAATCAACTGATGTGGTCAGACATTTTAAAAAATGTTTTTGAGTTATATAATTTTATTTTTTTAATTTTTAAGTATCAAATTGAAATATTGCCTCCCAATAGTGAAATATTTTTTTGGGTAATTAAATTTTTCTCCCAATTTTTATTAATTTAAAAGAAAAAAGAAAATTACCACATTAGTGCCCAAGTGGCAATCTTCCAGCAAAAATGGCAAATTCCCAATTTTTTTTAACAACTCAGCAACGGCCAAATCAGCAATTTCCGTCGAAATTGATTTCTTCCGGTGGAAATCGGACTAAATGTCCGAAATTTTGAAAGTTATTGATCTAAGACCAATGTTTGACTATTGACTAAATCTTGAGTAGTCCAAGTTACTATTGGAAGAAAACCATTTTCCCTTAGTTTTATATCCTTGAATATTTAATGTAATAGAATGAAAAATGTAACACGATTTTCCAACTCATACCCTGTCTAAATTTGAGTAGAGTTTGTCTCCTTTGTTAATTGTTGATCACTCTGTGGTGTTATGTTAGTAACCTGTTACTTATATCTGTTAACAATGTCTAGCTTTTACGATGATGATTAAATGTCACTGCAGGCATTGATGGTGTTGGACTTGGTCTTAAGTTGCACCATCAAAGACTTGCAGAGTAAGTTGTTGCATGTGGAATTTCAGTGCCCTGCATATTTCTTCATAATATATATATGCCAACCCAGTTAATGTCATTCTCTTGTTTCTATATTTGAAGGATTTTTGATGTAAGGTGTTTGCACATTCCTATGGCGGATCGAACACCTTTGCCAGGTCTCTCTCTCCCCATCTCTCTTTCTCATATATTATGCATATTTATTTTTAAGACTTTCGGAGTGATTTGATGCTGCTCCGAATTTTTCCTAATTCATGTTTAAAAATTATAAGCTAAATTTGACTGTAGGAGTGAAATATTTATTTAATTTGGAAAAATGAACCATCGACAAGTTCAAGTAGTAAAAATAGGTAACTAAAATATGATCGTTTTGGCTATATGGTTTGTCGGGAGAGAGATCGAGCTTCAAGATCACTACAAGAATATGTAGGTAAGTTTTATGATAACGGTAAACTAAACTGTAGGTAAAATCGTTGTAGATAAAGTCGGTGTAGATAAATATTTACCAACAAAATTTAAAATTGTTGGTATTTACCTATAATATTTCTGCTGGTAAGTTTAAAATTGTTGGTGATTTGTCAGTAATTGATCCGTATAATTTGGGTGAGAACAATACTTTTTATTATGTTGGTATTATGTAGGTGGAAATCATTTTTTTTAGTGATAAAGTGAATGGTCTTATCACTACACGAATATTTTTCTAGTCATTGAACATTGAGACCTTTTGGAGGCATGAGAAGATGAAGGTGATCTTTAATTTTTTTTTTTTATTTCACGTCATTTGTTTGATCTGCTAGACCTAGTGAAGATGGTTGAGAGTGCCGTTAGGTCAGAGCACGAGCGAGCACCAAAAAGACCAATATATCTTGTTGGAGAGTCTTTTGGAGCATCCCTTGCATTAATTGTTGCTGCGCAGAACCCTGATGTGGATCTTGTATTAATCCTGGCTAATCCAGGTGAGGGGCTTGTTTATTCTTAATTATTAGATCCTCGAATACTAAGACACATTTTGGATTTCATATTATTAATTTTCTTGTTTACCTAATGACAGCTACAAGTCTCAGCAAATCCTTGCTGCAAAACGTCGGGCCTTTGTCGGATATGATTCATAAACATCTGCTTGCTGGACTGCCTCATGCAATGAGTTTAATACCTGGTTTGACTGCTTAGTTTTCAAGAATCTGTTTATGTTGTTAAGTACTATGTACAGATTGAACACATACACAATCTTATAATGTAGCATGTCTATAATATGGGAAAAAGTTTTAATGATTATCAGTCATTGACTCATTGTCATTGATTTGGGTGAAGAGTCAAATGTACTTTGGGTCATGTCGCTCGCCATGAGCCTAGGTACTTTAGTTCGAGGACCTGTACACAACGAACGTTAGGCTAGCCGACCCCAAAGACCCTCCGATAATTAAGTTAGGTCATTGGGAACTGGAAGAGCGAAATAAGTATTTACGAGATACCTGTGATGGTGTCACTGCGCCATATTTATAGAGTTGACTTCCATAGGTCGTATGAGATACTTCCACGTGGCAGGATCCCATAGAATTCCCTGTCCCATCAAATGACATGATCAACGGTGGTGGCTCACGGGTAACCTGAATAGGGACTTCGGGTTGGGTCGTGATCCGAATAAAAAGACATGGATCCTAGGGCATATTTCGTAGATTTATGATTTGCGAGGTCGAAATGGTCATCTTGACCCCTATACTTACCATTCATATTGAAGCTTTTAGCCAAAGATAATTGTTTCCATTTCGGCCCATTGGAAGGGTTTAAGGTTCTTAATTTATTGTTAGCTAATACTGATTTTAGCTACAATACTAGTATTTACCTATTATTATTAAGCTGGATGAGTTGATGAGGTGGTTTTATTTTTTGACAAGCTAATGGTGATTTAAGATTGACTAGTGTCTGCAGTAACATCCATAGTAAGTCATTCATTCATGAATTGTGGCAACATCTCAGTGAAAAGCGTTTAAAAGAACAGTGAGATAAATTGCTTCTACCTAATATCAGCGGGTTTGGTCGGGAATGTGGACATCTGAATTTTCCCAGCAAGTTTTCCAGTTACCCGTGACCAGAGAACTAAAATCGAGTTTTATTTTTTGCAAATCGTAATTTCTGCAGAACTATTATTGCCAACCCCCTTATAGCTACAAGACTAAATTTGCAATTTACCCCTCTTTCAACCTTCATTTCTGCAAGTCTGAAGTTGAAAATGTTATTACTAGCTGTTGTCCTGTGTCCGACTATTTACAGGCTAATTCCCAATTAAATTCCCTATTTTGGAAAT
Organism: Rehmannia glutinosa; assembly: GCA_016081115.2. NCBI lineage: Eukaryota > Viridiplantae > Streptophyta > Magnoliopsida > Lamiales > Orobanchaceae > Rehmannia > Rehmannia glutinosa. The sequence goes on from CM071930.1 coordinate 49,478,213, forward strand.
GACTTTTTATTATATATTGTCAATTTTTTTTATTAACTTTATTGCTGGAATTAACAGTAGAAACGATATTGTGGAAGCTGAAGATGACTCATGACATGCAGAATTATTTGAATTCACATCTTCATTCTGTCAAAGCTCAAACATTGGTACTCAACAGGTAATTATCCATTTCAGCCCTGAATCTTTTTTAGAGGTTGAAAAATATATTTAAAAACAAGTCTTTATTTTAAGGGTGTCGCATATAATAAATTAAATGATTCTGGATTGTTTTATCATCCGTTCAGTGGAAAGGATATGCTACTGTCAAGCCTAACGGAAGGTGAAAAACTTCATAACATGTTGCAACGCTGTGAAGTTCGTTCATTTATTGGCAATGGCGATCCTCTATTCTTGGTAAGAAGATGTTCATCTCAATTATGCACACAAAAAAACAGAACAAAGAATTGTTTTTTGCTTTGGCTTACTTGCAATTTTAGTCCTCTGACTCTTAGGGGTTAACAATATTAGTCCTCCAACTTCTTGATATGGCAGTTTCAGTCTTTAACGATTTTACCCTTTAGTCAAAATAGCAATTCCGGTCCTATAACTTTTAACGGTCATAGATATTATGGGTATTGTGAGAACAAATGAAATAGTGAAACACTCAGTTGGGACCACAATCACACAAAATCAGAACTTGTAGGAGTAAAATTGCACAAATAGAACTTAAGACTTATGAGATCAAATTGCACATAATTACCGTAACAAAATTGCTACCTAAAATATTTACAGGACCAAAATTGCTACCTAAAATATTTACAGGACCAAAATTGCTAGTCCCTACAATTGCCGTACACATTTTGCAAGTAAGCCGTTTTTGGCTGAAGATGTGTAGCTGATAATTCAGTAATTACAGCATTATAAACTGTTCATTTTAGCTTCTAAAGATTATGGTAACAAATGTAACACAAGAATTAGAGAATGAGTTAGAAGGGATCTTTAAGAACATTGCTCGCATCGTAGATTATATGTAGAAGGTCAATGATTTTAACGAGGAACTTTGAAAATCTAGCTCTCAGATTCATGAGCTGAGTTATAATCTGTGAATATATGTAGCAATTTAAGGATCTAAGCAAAAATTTCAGTGTAGCTCTTCCGAGTATCAGCAAAATAACAGGACGAGGAATGGCAGCATACATAAAGTTTAGGTGGTGGTTGCTTGGCTAACATGTTACTGTTCTGATTCTTTTTTTCTTTTTGATGATGCAAATATATTAACTTCATGCAGCATTATAATCAAACTTTGTTGCAAATAAAACTCAAGACTATGAATATGACTTAGTATAATAACAAGACATATAAATTGTTGGATATAAAAACAGTTGGCCTGTAGGAGTCATGCCACTTGAAGTTGTCCTGATGGCCTCCCTCGATACAGGTACTGACGGCTCATCACCATTTCAAGATAAACCCAAGAAGATCACAGTCGTGATCATAAGAAGACTCAAGAACAAGACCTTATCAAATTGTCCCAAATATAATAAAAATAGAATTTGAAATAAATGAGCTAGTGCCTACCTAGGCTAGACCCCTAAGCCACCTATTTATAATATTAGGATTCAATTTGTAACAACCAAAAAATTATATTGAAGATAGTGGGGTATTATGGAGTGTTACAAAGTGAATATGAGAGTTACAAAACTCATCTCATGTGAATATTACAATATGATTTTTTTTTTCCGGAAGCAATACAATATGGTTTTTAAAAATATGGCGTTGAAGGTTTAAAACTTCAAATTGTAACAATTGTGGTTGGTGAATCAATTTGTTTACAGGATGATACTTTTGATCTGGTAGCGGCCATTAAACGCGCTAGTTATTATCGTCGTGGAGAATCTATCGATTATATCTCGGATTTCTTGCCACCAACACCTTCTGAATTTAAGGCGGTTTATGAACCATTCAGGTAACGCGTGTTTCTTGTAAACTCAAAATTTTCACAAATCTCATCAGCATGCCCCGAGTTCACCATTAAGACGTAAGATCTAAAAACGTTGTCCCACTAAGGATTTTGGTTTCATTCGAACTTGTCTCCAAAGTAAAAAAGTTGAATTCACGTGAAGAGTGTCTGCAAGATTCTCTACTTTTCTTTTAGTATTTAGTAAATAAGTTGTAAAAGTGTTTTTATTTGTGTGTAAACATAAAATTGCTCTTCAATTTTGATATAGTATTTTGGTACATATAACATATTTTGAGGTGAAAAATGGTAAAATCTACCTTTGCATATTTTAAATCAACTAGTAAGGTGAACGTGTTTTGCACGTGATCCAAATAATTTTAATAATTCAATTAAAAATATAAACTTAATTAGTTGCAATTATATTGAATAAATTATTTTGAATTTTATTGTGAATGTTGTTCATCTATTTTTGATCTTAACATAAAACCTACAAGATTAAAATTAAACTTATATATTGCATGAATTATATCTTAAAAGATATTATACTTGTAATATATATAATGGGCATTTAAAAAACTTAAAAGAAGTATAACTAAAAAAAGTTATTCTATGAAATCATTTTGTATCAATTATGACTTTAGTAAAACACAATATAACTAAATAATTTTACTAAAATAATAGATGGTCTTGTAAATAAATAGATGTGGTTGAAAACTTAAACTAACATGAATCAAAATATGTTGAAAAGTATTGATATTTGAAGATATTTTATTTTAGTTTTATATATATATATATATATATGGATATGAATAATTAAATATGTTCAAAAGAATCAGATTCAATAAAAAATTAAAACTTTTTTTTGGAGACAAAATAGAAAATTTAAAACTTTAGGATGAAATAATTAAAATGTTCCAATATGAATTTATAATTGGACTAATCATTTGCTTCTTTAATTTTGATTAGAGATGTTAAACGGGCTGGCCCTATCCCTATAGGGCCAGTCCTAACGGGCTTCGGGCTAAACAAGCTTCGGGCTAAACGGGCCACTGTTAAACGGGCTAGCATTTTGTGAACCTAACCCTAACCCTAGCGGGCTTCGGGCTAAACGGGCCACTAACGGACTACAAGCCATTTTTTTTATTTTATTTAAATCTTATTTTTATACTAAAGTATGTATAACAATATAACATTCAAATTAAATATGCAAAACTAAATTACACAATTTTTTTTATGTTGCATTACAAGAATAAAAGTCTTAAAATTCAAAATACAAAAATTCAAATACAGTCAAACATCATCATTATTGTCAAAGGCTTTGAAACTTTAAGAAGATACTTACTGCAATAAGAGTTAAAACAAAAATATGTGCAATTAAAACTCATTTCTAAAATGAAAATAGAAACAACAAACTACAATGTAGAATGATAAACACCATATAATGAATATTTTCTTAATACCTTTTGACTTTTGTCAAACAAATTAAATAAATATAAATAATGATAAAACGTGATTTGATGTTCAATGTTTGTGCGTGAGATAAGTTGGAATCTCAAAATGCAACAAATTCATCTTTATAATTATATGAATAAAGTTTCAATTATTTGTCACATTTAAGTCACGAAAATTTTAAACTATTTAGATTATAGTATTGTATTTATTTGAGAGATATAAATTATATAACATTTTAAATCATCATAATTGATTACATTTTAAGTCACTATAAAAATATCTTTCTTAGGAAATATTACGTAAGTTTTGTTATCCCTTAATTCACCAACCCTCTATTTTGAAAAACAAAAATTATATAGTACTTTGATCTTTAAATAAGTTTTTGGTGAAATAACATAATCAAATAAGACGATGTAGTCAACAAATATTCGAGTTATTGGTTTTATTTAATCAAAATAGTATAATTTTGATTACTATTGCTAACTTTATATTATTGTAGTTATTGCTTTTATTTAATCGAAAGAGTATAATATGAAAAATTAAAAAAAATTGTCACTTGAATGTAAATTTGGAAGTGAAGGTTATAGACATCCATCTTCATAGGAAATTTGTTTATTAATATTAATGATCAGTACTCTGGTTATTATAATATATTATTATTAATAACTAATCATTTTGGAGTTAGCATAAGAGCACTTAAAATTAACTATTTTACTTGTATTTATTTATTTCTGTTTTAAATCATCTTGTTTCTTCTCTGGATTTACTGTAGATTTATATCAGTGATGAAAATAAATATGAAAAATAAAACTATAGGTTCACAATGCACATAATATTTACTTTTAAACGACTAAATTTATCATTGCAGAGTCCTCTATATGTATTGATAACATATAATTAGACTGCTTATCTCCAAATCTTATTTTTAATTTATTATCAAAGCTTCTGTAATTAAATTTTTAGTACTGCCTCTTTTTATGTAAATTCACTCATTTTTTGTTCTTTGAAGTCTAATAATAATATTATGTATTACTCAAAAATATATTTCATTAATACGGTTATGCATGTTGCTTAATTTTTTAAAGATCATAATATTATGAATTTATTTTATAAATATTTGAGATATATATGTTTGGAAGGGACTTGATGTCTAATTTAATATAAAATCGATCGATCATTTTTGAAATTTCAAAGTATTTAAATAGTTATGGTAGAAAAAATGTAGACTACCAATTCTTCAAAAGAATTTGGGATATAAAAAGTCACGCAAATTTATATTCAAGTGATATTATAAATAATAATTAACTAAAGTTAAATTAGACATTTCCTTTTTAACTTTTTAGCACTTAAGTGGAAAATCAAAATAAGTTCAAGTATATAAGGAAAAAGGTTAATCAACTTTTATATGTTTGAAATATTTATAACTTTTTTTATCAAAAAAAAAAAAAAAAAGAAATATATATAACTTTAAAAGCACTTAGAGTAATCATCTTTAAAATAAATTATAACTATGAAGAGAAGAAATATTAGACCAAGTTCAAAATAATTTGGTTTAATACTATATAGAATATAAATTATTATTTATTTTTTAAAAATACATATGAATATAAAAATTTGACAATTATAAGTTTATGAACCATGTATGAATTAAAATCCAAAAATAAAATTAACTCTATATCTTGTTTAAAAGTGAGATTTACCAAACAATATTAATACTTTTCAAGGGAATCACTAATACTTTTCGGTGGGACTATTAATATTTTTAAGGGGATTTACCAAACACTTTTCAAGAAAAAACCTAATACTTTTCACGGAGAATATTAGTACGTTGTAGAAGGACTACTAATACATTTGAGAGAAAAAAACTAATAATTTTCCAAAGAACCACTAAAAACTCTTTCAGAGAACTATTAATACGTTTTAGGGACTACTAATATTTTTCAGGGCCCTAGTGATACTATATCATTGCTTGATATTATAAAAATGTTACCGCCCCCAGTGATACTATGACACCACTTATATTACAAAAGTGCCACTGCCCTAGAATATTACAAAAATATGTCACCGCCTAATATTTCAAAAATACCATTGAGTTTGGGTTTAGAATCCGCTTGATGGATTTTGACCGAAGTTTTTGCCTTTAAATAAAAAGCAGAATAAAAAATCTAAAGCACTCATCTCTCTAGATTCTAATTAAATTATGCAGAATTATAAGCAGACTTTTTACATTCAAAAACACTAAAAATTACTTTTTTCAGCCAAAAACTAAGAATCACTTTTTTAAAGTTTTTGTAAAAACTTCTAAGCATGTTTCAAGTAATAAAAAATTATAAGCTAGTTTTAGATTTGAAAATTAATTCTATTTATCAAAAATAATTTGTCATGAAACTCTGACTTGAAAATCCAACTTCAGATGGATGGATGTGGCTTTCAATCCTGTGATGTTGTCAACTATGGATGATGGGAAAATTGTCCGAGGATTTGCAGGAATTCCTTCAGAAGGACCAGTTTTATTCGTTGGTAACCACATGATGCTAGCGATGGAGTCTTTTATGCTACTTCCCAGGATCTTGATGGACCAGGATATTTTGGTCCGTGTACTTGCACATCCAGTATTCTTCCAAAGAATGAAGGATGGAATGTTACCAGATTTGTCAGTATTTGATATAGTCAGGGTTATTGGTGGACTTCCAGTGTCAGCAAAAAGTTTATATAGACTTTTCTCATTGAAGTCTCATGTCATGCTGTATCCAGGGGGCGTACGCGAGGCATTTCATCACAAGGTGTATCCAATTTTTAATGCCTTGTTGACAAACATTAGATGAAAACTTGTTATGTATTAGTACAAAGACTGAATCTTTTTTTTTTTTTCCTTTTTCTGGTCATACTATTCAGGGTGAGGAATACAAATTGATTTGGCCAGCTGAACCAGAGTTTGTCCGAATGGCTGCCAAATTTGGGGCTACAATTATACCTTTTGGTGGTGTTGCGGAGGATGATGTTCTTCAAGTAAGTATGCCAAAATTATACCTTTTGTTGGACTTAACTAACACAACTAAAATTAAGAAAACTTAAAAGCACCCGTCATTGGGTCCCTAGTGGTAAAGACTGCAGGGTGTTTTTTTGAGGCCGGAGGTCTCAAGTTCGAAGCCCCACCACTGCACTTCCTGGTCGAGCATGTCGCACAAGGCTTGCCTTGTGTGGTTCTTACCTGGCTGGCGTGCTTTAGAGGCTATTGCATCAAACCCGACGATTTACCCAGTGCACACCCGAAGAATAGTTGGTGCGGGTCTCCCATTGTAAAAAAAGAAAAAAGAACCATTAGAAATGCTTATTGGGAAAACTTGTTCTATGATCTTTAACCTTTCTTGACATTTCTTGCATTTTCTCTAATTTATGGTGGGACTTTTTCCTTGAACCAGTTGTTATTAGACTCTGATGAACAAATGAAGATTCCGGCCCTAAAGGATTTTATAGAAAGACTAAATAATGAAACCGTCAGGTTAAGGTAATAAGTCAACACTCATTTAGTTACTACTTCTCAGACATATTACTGTTTTTAAGCTTATATCAACTATTATGAAGCTTCTATCAAGTACATAGAAGCAAACTCATGGGGACATTATTGTTGAATTTTGAGGATAGAAAGAAAAATGAAAAAGACGGAGATATCACCTATATATATATACACACGGATTGGATCTTCTACACCAAAAAACCGTGTTTCATCTTTTATTTCACTGCGCAGGTGATTGTCACGTGTATAACAGTTATTATATTAATTTTCAAGTATAAATTGTGGGTATTTAATATGATAATTATTATACGCGTTACAATTATATGTGCGATGGAATAGGAGATGAAACACTATTTTGGAATAGAAGATCCAAGCCGATATATATAAAGGTGTGAAGTACATAAATGAAAAGATTATTCGATATCAATTTTTATAAAATCAAACATTCTTCCAAGAATGATACATTGTTCAATTATTAAATCAGTTCTGATTCAATTTTACTCTCAACACATTTTGCATCGGATACGAACAAATGGAGTGTTTTCATGACAAGATAAATTAAAAGAATGATAATTTTTTTAAGTCAAAAATTTAATTGTGAAGTTTAACTTTGTAGATACATACCTTCTTCAGAAAGCTTACAATATTCTCTCTGAATGACTTTTTCAGTTTGTTGGAGTTAATTAGCTCTTTGTTTCATTTGGTTGTATTAATACAGGGGTGATGTTGAAGGAGAAGTTGGGAAGCAATCTCTATACTTTCCTATATTCCTACCCAAATTACCTGGCCGTGCGTATTTCTTATTCGGAAAGCCAATCTCAACAAAAGGTATTTTAGTATTTTTTATACCCGTATTTTACCTTTGATCACAAGTGGATGTATACATTGGGCTGAATGTAGCTTTTGTGTTACGCCACAGGAAGGGAGGATATATTGAGAAACAAAGACAAAGCTTGCGAAATGTACATAGAGGTACAAAATGAGATAGAGAAATGCATTGCTTTTTTGAAGGAGAAACGAGAAAAAGATCCATATAGGAACCTTTTGGATCGTGTAGCTTATCAGGGCTCCAATGGCTTCCATTCTGAAGTCCCGACTTTTGACATTTGATCATTTTTTTCTCTGGACACGAGTTTTCAATTTTCCTACATTACTGCACTGTAATGTGCACCATTATGTACACCAGATGAAACATCTACTTATCCTATTCCCAACTGAAAGTCACATATGACCAACATTGGAGGAAAACATGATGAAGTGCTTTCTTTGATGACAAAGATTTGGACATATGACCAACTTTTGTTCATATGGATAGAGAGACAATCACTCGATCATCTACTTAGATTGTATTTTGGTTGTCCCTCAAACCAATGGATGAACTCGCATGTTCTGAAAGAATGTTAATGCTTTACATTCATATTTGACCGTTCAGATCTCTTATGCCTTATGGTGTTTCATACGATATTTCAATGTACGCAGGGTGGAAATAGGCTTTGCGTCGGACGGCTTGGGCCTGTTTTACGTGTATTCGGCCTAAGCCTGACCTATTATACATAATAGGCTTTTTTTTTCAGCCCAAGCCTGGCCTATTTAATAAATAGGCCAGGCCTGAGCCTATTAAAAGCCCATTAATTACCTACAAACCATATATATTTTTTTGATTACAATAATTAAATAATTATATAAAAATAGTAATATTAATAAATATATAATATATATTGTGGTATTTAAATTTGAGGCCTTAAATAGCCCGGCCAATTAGGCTTGAAAGGCTTTTGTAAAAGCTCAAGCTTAGCCTATTTATCTAAGTAGGCTTGTTAAAAAGTCTGGTCTGGCCTATTTAATAAATAGGCTAGGCCAGGCCGACCGGACCCAAAGTAGGCCAGGCCGTAGGCCTCTGTCGGGTAGCCTGGCCTATTTCCACCCCAATGTACGAGGTTAATGCTTTATACACGTAGCATTAACATGTTGCATTGAAATACCAGGTAAAAAACTATTGTAGGAAATAAGAGATCCTTATCTCTTTTTAATGCTTGTGCTACAACTCATGTTGTTATTTTGGATTATTATCACCTATTCTATACTATTATTAAAAGTGTGAATGAGCTTGAAGGTTTTTTGAAAAATTTGGTTTGCCAAAAATATTCTTAGAGTAAAGTTAGCTTTGAGGGCAATTAAGTAGTTTTCTATATTAATTTTATTTTTATTTTTCAATAATATAATTAGTGTCTTTTGTATTCCAAACTCTTCTTGTATGCTTTCATTTAATCGTAATTCTTAAAATATTTTGAATTTTTAAATAATATTCATTATATATAAAAATAGATATCAAGAGCTTTCCAACCATATGTCATAAGCATATACAAAAGACTTCATATGAGATAATTTTAGACATTTAAAATTGAGTGTTATGTAAGAATGTACATTTATAATATTTTACTTTAATTTTCTTAATAAAATTTCAAAAAAATATATTTTTTATCCAAACTTTATTCATTAATCTTTATCAATGTTTTTCCATTTTTTGTAGTAACGGATATACGATTTAACATGATTTAGATTCATTTTTTTATTAATGTAAAAACTTGGGTTATCAAATTTTTAGCATGTATAATTACACAATTAATTATTTATAATGCTTCTAATGCAAAAAATTATTAAAAGTAATTTAGAAAAAGACGTCTCCAACCATCAAAACCAAACAAGAGAAAATTTGATTGTAAACTAAACATAAAAACCTATATAATGTTATATTGTTTTTAAGATTTTCTTGAATTGAGTTATATAAACAATTAGTTAACAATTCATTCCGATCTATACTTACTAAAAATAAATTAAATATTGAAACGACGTTGAAAATTTAATAGTCATATCAACAATGTTATACATGTACTCACAATATATAAATAGCTTGTGTAGTATATTAACTAATTTCTATTTACATGACATGTATTATTATTTCAAAGAATTAACTTGTTGATAAAGAAGAAAAATCTTCATGGTTTTACATCAATTATGAAAAATAAAGAAAATATCATTTGCAATAAATATAACGAGGAAGATGTTTAAATAACACCAAGACATTAATAATATTTGAAGTACTTAAATATATTATTCATCCATCAAATACTAATCATTATTTTATGAATTTTAAATATAGATTAATATTGAATGTCATACAAGGTGCTTTCATTTATGTTTGAGTAGGCAGTGACTATATATATCGGATGTCTAATAAGTGAATATTCAACATTGATTGAATATGTAATAATATTATATTATAGAATACTTATTTTCCTTCATATTTTTATTTTTCCTTTTTCATTGATATATAGTTTACATAGTATATGAAAATGGATCATGGATTAATAATTTATATGATACAAAACATGCGATTTTTCTTTCAATTTTAATTAATTTATTGACCATTTCCAATTGCGATTGATTAGTTTATTTTTTCTTTAATATTTCTAATATATAAATATTTAATTTAATCAGGGACAACATGAGTGAGAACATTACATTGAGCTAAGGGCTCACATGGCTACATTTCAATTGAGAATTTTCATTTCTACTATTTTGAAAATTGAAAATATGTTTGATTGTATGTAAAAGTGTGAAAGTAAATATAGGTTTAGAAATGAATTGATATTTGGTTGAATATTTTTTAAGACTTTTTTTCTTACACAAAAATACGTCATACAAATAAAAATATATTTTTTTGTTTTTTTTGAACCAAAAAATATATTTTTTTGTATTTATAAATAATTTTACAAACTTTTTATTATTAAAAATATAATTGGTAAGTTAGGGGTTGACCTAACAATTAATTTTAGTGAAAAGTGGGAGATGATGATGTAAATTTGATAGACGTGATTGAATGAAAATGTAAGAGCATATGTAAGAAAAATAGCTTTGAAAAGTGGGAGATAATGAAAATGGGAATATACAGAAAGAAATTTCACTTGCTCATCACTCTTAACAAAAAGGCAAAGACACGGGTGGTGAATGGAAAACTTAATGTTATAGCTTAGTCGATAGATAAAACACATTTCGGAGATAGAGAAAAAGATGAAGACATCCATATGTCAATCAATCATGCTTGGGCTTAGAGTGCATTAAAAAAAGTTGCAAAAAATCTCAAAGCCAAACATGAAAAAGAATGAGACACTTAAAAAGTAAAACCCGAGTCGAATTGATGCAAAATGAGTTATTAGAATTTTGTTTTTTAATTACTCTTTAGTTTTTTATTATCCATTGTACTTTGTTTAATGATAATATCATGTAAGTATCGTGTTCCGGGTTCAAAATGTTCTAACCATATATCACCTACTAAGAAGTTTAATTTTAATTTTACAAATTTTATTTTAGGATCAAACTACACGAGCGACATTTACTATATATAATCATTTAACTATAAATTATTTCATTTTTAAGATTTAATTTTAATTACTTAAATAAAAATTATTTGGATTACGTGCAATGCACGAATATTTGAATCCGTCTAATGAATTAGATCCGTTAGACCGTCTGACAAGAGACTAACCCATTAAGAATATTGCAGAGAATAGGAGATCATGTATATATTTTAATGCTTGCATCGTACACTCATATGTTGCAATTTTGAATTATTGTAAACTATAATGATAAATTATGTGCATGACCATAATAATAATAATAATAATAATAATAATAATAATAATAATAATAATAATAATAATAAAAATAATAATAATAATAATAATAATAATAATAATAATAATAATAATAATAATAATAATAATCTATCTATATGTATAATAACAAACATATTCTAAAAATATATTCCTGCTCTTTTAGGTTTGTAATCGTGAAAATGCTATACTATTATTAAAATTAGAATTATATAAACTTAACTTTCCAAATATGTGTACTGCATTAATTATTATATTTGTCTTTTTTTTTAAAAAAAATTTAATAACTTTTTCATTTTAAATCCGTTTTGACGTATAATATATAAAATTAATCATTATTTTACGATTTTCAGTTTAACAACCATATTCCATTTATAAAGTAAAATATAAACATAAAAAATTATAAGATATATTTACTCAAAATCTTATTTTGTAATGGGCTTTAAAAATTATGCAAGTTGTGCTTGGTTGTTAAAAGTTTTTCAAAATTTTCATTTTTATGTGAATTTTGTTGGAAGTGTGATTGTTTGTGGAAGAAATGAAAATTTTTCATAAGAAATCTCATTTCTCTTCAAAATTAACTCATTTTTTTCTTTCTCTCCCACACTTTCCAATACCCATTTATATTATTTATTTCTCTCTCCTTCCCCTATTAATGTAAAGAATCCCGACAATTTCTTTAATTTTTCACTATTTTTATTATTTTTCTCTTAATCTTGATTACAAAATGTATAAAATGAGATCCATATTGCCTATTTTTGAATGAATTTTTCATTTTTATTCAATTTTATTGCATTATATTTTACACTTTTTATTCCACAAATGTTTTTCACAAACAATCAACATCTCTAAAAGATTTTCCATCACATCAACATAATCATTACTTTTTCTCTACACATCCAACTTTCATTTTTAAAAAAGATTTCACAACTATTCTCTCAGAAAATGAAAATGGATTAAACGATAATACAACCAATCACAGCCTATGAATTTGGGTTATTGAACATCAATTTGTATATTCTTGTATTTTGGCTATTTGTGATGTATGTATAGTTGTTAGGGCTTTTGACACAATTGCCCTATTTTTTGGAGATAATGACAGTCCTTTTACGCTTCCCGGTACTTTTTTGGAAAAATTTACGCTCCCACCTTTTTTTACACAAATTTACGATCCTGCCAAAACTTTCGGACTTTTTTACGCTGTTGTTTTAAGATTGTTTCGAACATGTTTCAAACATGTTTCTTTCAATAAAAATTCAGTGAAAAAAATACAATTAGCCCTCGTTTAATTATCCATTTTATACTCGAAGTCTTATAAAAAATCAAAAAATATATAAATAAAACAACACATATTAAAACCAAACAAATTAAAAATATTATAGAAACAACATGAATGAAAAAACACAATTCAATTTTTAATCCAATGCATGAAAATATAAAAAACATGGAAACAACCAGGAAACATATAGAAACAACCCAGAAACAATATAGAAAATACCATATGAGCAAAAAGAGTTAAAAATAGGTAAATATTGTATTTAAACATCGAAAACTACATGGAAACAACAAAGAAACATCAAAAGAACATTAAAACGGATGGAAACAACCTAGAAACAACGTAAAAAATATTAAAAATACCACATGAATAAAAAGAGCTTAAAAATAGGTAAAAACTGTATTTACACATTGAACACTACATGGAAACAACAAAAATAATTAATAGTACAACATTAAAAAAATTATAGAGCAACACAGAAACAATAGAAACAATGTACAAAACAATACATGAACAAAAAATAACATAAAAAATAGGTAAAAGTTGTTTTGAAACACCGAAACAACAAAGAAACAACATAGAAACAACAAAGAAATAAATTTAAATGACATCGAAACAACATATATATAATATATAAAGCAATATAGGAACAACAAAAGATATAAAAATAATCAAAAAATATGCATGAGCGTAAAAAGGAAAAAAATAGGTACAAAAGTGATATGAACGTATTTTGTGGTATATTTACCAGAAAGAGGGTATTTTATGTAGTAATTTCCTCTAGTTGTTATTCGAGTTTAGCCAATTTCATCATAATTATATTGAATTATATTTAATTGATTAAATTCAAATAAAAATATATTTATTTTAATTAAAAAATATCATAAAATATATGTCAAAATATTACAAAATTACATATATCCATATATATCATTATATATATTTATGTAAGAGAAACTAAGTCTCTATTTAATATGAAATTATGTTAATGATGTTAGTCCAAGTGGGTAGGATAATCTAGAGGGGAGTGAATAGATTATCTCGATTTTTTGAATTACGCCCACTTTTCCGAATATGAGAATGATTACAAAATAAAAGTGCAGAAATAAAAACAACACACGATGATTTATAGAAGTTCAGCCCACCTAGTGCCTAATCTTCTACCACCCGGTATGTCTGGAATGAATTTAGAAAAAGAAAAAAGTTTACTAATAGATATCAAACTATTATAAATTTTACCTTGAAGAGTACCACACTCTTCTTACAACACCACCTATGAAGAATACCACAATCTTCTTACACCAATAAAGAGCACCACACTCTTCAACACCTAGAATCAACTAAGTATGTTCTTACCAGAAGAACACTAACAAGGATGTCTTGTTTTGCATGATTCAAAACAATTTAGGATTACAACTCAAATGAAGTAGACAACTTTGAAGTGTAAGTGTAATCAAGAATAAAGCCTAATACTCAAGTTGTGCAAGTGCAAGACTTAGGCTAATCACAATAAGAATATGAAAGTGAAGAACAAGAAGTTTGCTTGTGTTTGTATTGCTTGTGTTGTTATGTTGTGTTGCTTCAAGCCTCCATCTATTTAAAGGAGAGCTCTTGGATTTGAATCCCAGCAATAGGCTCCTCATTGAAGATTGAAATCTGTACAAAATTGCACATTAAATGGAGAATATAGCTGTTAGAAATTAATCCCTTAATTTCATGAAAAACTGTCTGATGTGCAACGAATAGTTTGCTGATAAAACCTTAGATCGACCGGTTGACCTCTAATATGAAAAATACGTTTAAAAATGAATTTCGCTTGAAAATTACACAGGTGAAACAGTCCAAGGGGGTTGGACCTGTCGACCTCATGCTCGACCGGTCAGCCCCCATGGTGGACCGATCCACTTGACAAGAAAAAATGAGACAGAGAAGATTTGCCAGAAATGCAAAGTTCCAGGCACCGGTTGACCTCAGGGTCGACCAGTCGACCTGGACCATTTTTGGTTTTGTTTCGTTTCTATTTCAGAAATTCAACTTCAGGAACGGGTTTTCCTCTAGGGCGACTGGTTGGCCTCGAAACAGAAGTGTTGTCCAATTTTTGTCAAAAATAAACTTCAAGAAATACTCCAAAAAATTAGTAAAAATCATTTAAAACGTTTTGAAGTATTTGGACAACATTTGGGGCTCTGTTGTAAAAATCCCCGCCTAGCCCCGATTAATCCCCGCCTAGGCGCTAGGCCCCCCTTGTCCGCCTACGATTTTTTTCCCGATTAGGCCCCCCTAATCCTGCCCAGGTCCCGCCTAACCCGCCTAGGCGCTAGGCCCCAGTCTGACGCCTAGCGAGCGCCTAGCGCTTTTTACAACATTGATTTGGGGACATTGTTTTGGTGTAAAACTCCATAATATAAAATCATCAAAATTACGATAAAAATATTTATCTAACAAACTCCCTCTTTTTGATGATTACAAACCAAAACAATTTTAGGAGGTCGATTTAAAAACGAAATAAATTTTTGCGGTAAAAAACAACTATTAGTTTTAGGCGATGCTTTTCATGATTAAGAATCATAAGGATTTCAAAGCATTTTATAAAAGCTCCCCTATCAACATGCTAAACAAAAACAGGCATAAAAACAATCAACTAAAGCTAAAAGCTCAACTTTTACAATTATAGCTTGAAGTTCAAAGCTTAAAAGCTCCCCCTGTCAAAAAGAATTCATTAGTCACAATTAAAAGTCTATTATACATCCATTGGACTAAGTTTCATCCTCACCTTTTGGCTTTTTCATCCGCAGCTTATAGCTTTTTTCGCGAGCTTTTTCTAGCTTTTTTGATTTAAACATAAGCTTATACGCTTATTCCATTTTTGTCTCCCTTTGGAATCATCAAAACGACTATTAGCACGATAAAAACATCATAAATAAATATCAAAGTGTGCATTGAATCGAATTCTTATGCTTTTGAATAGAAAGCTTAAAATTCCAAATAGTAAGTGAAATATTGATAAGAAAGTTTGTGGAAGCTTATTTGATAGATAAAACATGATCTCTATAAATATATAAGACATTTGTGATCAAGAGATTAATGTAAATAATGAAATATTCACTGAGACATTTTATCGAACACTTGGCATGCATAGGATAAAGTCGAAGTTGTATATAACATTTGTAAATGTAATCATGCCCAAATATTCAACACCAATCCTAATTCTACAATCACAATTCATCAACATATATAATTCCCATCATTATCATACAAGGATTATACCATTTCATCAAGTAAAACTACATTCTCAAGGGTTCAACCCAATTGAGATTATAGAGGGAATTAAACTCACCAATTGATCGGACAAGATGAATAATATGGTAGATACACATTATACAAGTCCAATGAAGTAGAATTTGCAAGAAAAAATTATTTTGAGTGAATTGTGTGTGAAATGGGTGAAGGGGTGCGAAATAGGAAAAATGGACGAATAAACTGAAAAGATTGGACAAAGACCATTTAATCCTAAACTTGGCCATGGTCGACCTGGGCGACGGTCCGGAGGCAGGTCGACTGGTACCTAGTCTCTAGGCTAGTTTCTGTCCGAATTTTGAGTTCAAAATGCGATTTTCACCCTTAAATTTTAAAAATGCACAAAATGCAATCATAGACCCTATTCGATATCCATTATGCCTAAACGAGCTCGAATTGAAGTAAAAGACTCAACATCTAAAGGTTTTGTGAAAATATCCACGAGTTGATCTTGAGACGGAAGAAAACACATCTCAATTTTTCATTTAGAAACACAATCCCTTATAAAATAGTGTCGAACCTCAATATGTTTTGTTCGGTTATGATGAACCGGATTTTTGAGCAGTGTCCAAAAATAGGAACTTTTTCAAAAGAACATTTGTAATCCGCTAAGGTTTGTTTCATCCAAAGAAGTTGAGTACAACAAAAGGCCGCGGAAATACATTAATCTTCGGTCGTAAATAAGGATACACAATTTTGCTTCTTTGAAAATCAAGATACTAGGCAATCGCCTAAAAATTGACATGATCCGGAAGTACTTTTGCGATCATCAATATTTTCTTTGGACAAAACAAGCCATATGAAATAGTGCTTTTCAAATATCGAAAAATTCATTTAAGGGCACTCATATGAGATTCTTTGGGATTGCTTTGAAATCGAGCACATAGGCATACGACATGAAGAATATCGGGTCTACTTGCGGTTAAGTAAATTAAACTACCAATCATACCTCGATATTCTGATTCATCAACCGACTTACTTTTTTTTTTATCTTTATCAAGCTTGATATTGATTGCCATTGGAGTAGCAACGGTCCTTCCTTCTTCAATTCCGAACTTCTTTAGAAGTTCTTTGGTAAACTTGGATTGGGATTATAGATGCCTTCTTGACATTGTTTTATTTGAAATCCAAGAAAGAAGTTGAACTCTCCCATCATGCTCATCTCAAATTCACCTTCATGAGCTTAGAAAATTTGTTACAAATAGACTCATTAGAAGCGCCAGATATAATGTCATCAACATAAATTTGTACCAATAAACAATCATGCCCTTTTTGAAAAACAAAGAGAGTAGTATCAACTTTACCTCTTGAAAATCCAATTTGTAAAAGAAATGAGCTAAGTCTATCATACCATGCTCGGGGTGCTTGTTTTAAACCATATAAGGCATTTTTAAGTTTGTAAACATCATTTGGCCTTGAAAAATTTCCAAACCCCGGAGGTTGTTTTACATTGACTTGTTCTTGAATTAAACCATTTAAAAAGGCGGATTTAACATCCATTTGGTAAAGCTTGAAATTTTTAAAACAAGAATAGGTAAGTAAAATTCTAATTGCTTCTAAAGTCACCATCAAATTCTCCTCCTCGGTCACTTCTTATAGACTTAATCATATCTTCTTTTTCATTCTCTATAAGTCTACATAACTTAGCAAACTCATTAACGGCATCACTTTTATTTGCAAGAAAAATAGCCCAAGTATATCTAGAAAAATCATCAACTATAACAAATGTGTAATATTTTCCACTTGAACTTTCGGTGCCAATATCTCCATACAAATCAAGATGAAGTAATTGTAGAGGCTTGGTTGTGGAAATTTCATTTTTGGGCTTAAAACTACTTTTAACTAATTTGTTCTTTTGACAAGTGTCACATAAGCCAAGGTTTTCAAAATTCAATTTGGGTAGTCCTTTTACATGTTGGTTTTTGTAAATCTTTTGCAATTTTTTGTATCCAACATGTGATTGGTATGTGTTTTGCATGTATTTTGGGCTTAATTGTAGTTAGAATTAGTTGTTATGCATGCATTACTTGAGTGAAAAGGGCTTTATTTCTGTTTTGTGGAAAAGGTAGTAATTTATTGATATTTGTAGCATTTTGGTGACAATTCGGAGCATTGCGGTAAAGGACCACCACTATTTGAAGTAACGTACGATGTTTGGAGTTGAATCGACAAGAAGTCAGACGAACCGGGCGAGAAACGGAAAGAAACGAGCATCTATCAGTTCCAGCAGGTGCACACGGGTAGGGCGTGCGTCCATAGCATGACCCGTGCGCCTCCCAGACTTGAGACTCAGCCCACGTCATGACGCATGGGCTGGTCGTGCGTGGAGCGTACGGCCCGTGCGCTCTTCAGCGAAAAGAACAATTCCTACGTACCCCGCACGGGCTGGGCATGCGCTAGGCGCACGGCCCGTGCGCCTGTGTTGGAAAACAGAGTTTGACAGATACTCAACTAGGTTTTGACCCAAACGGAGTACAAATAGAGACGAGGAGGCCACAAACGAGGACAGACTGACTTTTGCCCTAGAACACAGAGAAAAGAGCAACCTTCCATCGAAGGATTGGAGAGATTGATCGAGGTCGCAACCACACGCTTGAGGATTGAAAATAGATCGAGAGATCATCAACATCCCTGAGTTTACTCATTCCATAGTATCATTTACTTTTGATTAGTTAGATATGAACTTGAATAATTTGTCTATGGATTATTTATTTTCTATGTCTGGCTAAACATCTTGTGATTTCCGGGTTTGGGATTAGGTTAATGGATACTTTTATTGGATGATTAATTGCAATTGAAGTTATTGTTTTCCAACCCTATTCGAGTACTTTGTTTTAATTCTTGTTTTATCAAAACGCGTTTGGTTTAACTTGCTTTGATGTATTGATTCATAATTCGAAAGATGAGTTTCAATACTAGATCTGTGAGTACTTGACATGAATATTTGCAATATTGAGAAGTCTGTGAATATTTGTGAGGATATTTAAATCTTTTGTGATTTTGGGAGTTGGATATCTCATGTTAAGTAGAGATGCTAGCATAGATATTCCAATCAATGTTTTTACATACATCTTGAGAGAGAGGGTAAAATACTTTTGTGGTTGTCTTATAGGGAAGAACAATAATAACTTTGGTTGTGATGAATCTGATGATAAAAGGGGATATTAACTGAAACCATAACCCAAGAATCCATTCATCTCCTTGATCTTTCAATCAGCGATTTACTTTGTTTATTTTAGGATAAATTCTTGTCTTAGTTTTACAAAACCAATTCACTCAATTTCGATCGTCTGGATAAAAATAAGGCTATTACAATCCCAATACTTAGTACATAAATTTATTAGTCTCTGTGGATTCGACCTTGCTAACCCTATTCTATAAACTGCACCGTACACTTGCGGTGAAGCTAAAAATAAGGCGAACAAGTTTTTGGCGCCGTTGCCGGGGACTAATTAAATTTTTAGTACTAATATTGCGATAAATAGAATTATTTTTAATTTAGACATTTTTTTCTTTCTTTTTATTTGTTGTTTAATTTTACTCCTACTGTGGTTGACCTGTTTTCTTTAGTTGGTTCAGGTAGTGCATAAACACTCGCTCGAAGCAAGGAGAATTAGCACCGTTCATACCGGAGGTTGAGGCTTTTGCTAAGAGAATTAGTGCGGCTACTAAACGGGCAGAAAGACAGCAAGAACAGGCTATGGAGGACGTGGAAGATAACAATGAAGGCAATAACGGAGTCGCCATCGGAGGTAACAACAGGGCCAATAGGGTCAACAATGAGTTACCAGTACCAGAGGTTCCGGCAGTCCAGCAGCAAGCGATTCGCGATTACTTTCACCCACAGACAAATCACAACTATGGTAAAATTGCCAATGTCCCAATTAATACGAATAACTTTGAGTTGAAGCCAGCACTGATCTCGATAGTGCAGCAGAATCAGTTTGGGGGTTTCCCGTCTGAGGATCCCAATTCTCATCTTGCGAACTTCATGCAGATTTGCAACACAATCAAGATGAATGGGGTGACTGATGATGCTATACGTTTGCGCCTATTCCCTTTCTCTTTAAGGGATAAGGCTAGAAACTGGCTAGGCACCCTAACTTAGGGTAGTGTGAGTACTTGGGACGAGCTGAGTAAGAAATTCTTGTTTAAATACTTCCCACCAAGTAAGACACTACAACTCAAAAGTGAGATCACGCAGTTCAGACAGTTTGATTCTGAGCCACTGTATGAGGCATGGGAGAGATTCCAGGACTTATTGAGGATGTGCCCGCAACACGGATTTCCAGAAGATCAGCAGGGGACAGACTAGGTCGTTTGTGGATGCTGCAGCAAGAGACGCTTTACTGGCTAAGTTTCCACAAGATGCATTCAACTTGTTGGAGGAGATGGCAATGAATAGCTATCAGTGGCCCTCCGAGAGGACTAATGTGAAAAGGGTAGCCGAAGTCACTGATTCGGACCCAATTAAGGAATTGACAGCTCAGATGACTGCATTAACAAATCAGTTGAGTGTTTTGACGAAGGTGACTGATGGAAACGCGGGTGCAAGTAATGGGAGAGTTCCTCTAGATCCCATGGAGGAAGAAAATTATGTTAACAACCGGAATTTCAACAATTACCGGAACAATCAGACTCCTACTCATTACCACCCGGGTTTGAGGAATCATGAAAACTTCTCTTACGCAAATACGAAGAATGCAGCCACCACGGGGGTTTAATGTGACAAATGGTGTTATTAATGCTGAGGCTAAGCCATCTATGGAGGAAATCTTCACCTCGTTTATGAATGAGATGAGGAACCGATTCAACAAGGATGAGGCAAAGCTGGATAAAATCGAAAGTCATGTCACGCAATTGGCCAATACTATGGGGTCCCAAATGAAAAATCTTGAAACCCAAATTGGCCAATTAGCTACGATTGTTGGTGGGCAGCATCAGAAAGGCCAATTTCCGAGCAACACTGAGGCTAATCCAAAGGAGCAGTGTAAAGCCATTCGTCTGAGGAGTGGAACGGAATACGAGGGGCTGAAAATACCGAAAAAAACTGAACAGACGCAGGAGAGAACGGCCCGTGTGCTACCGCACGACCAGGTCATGTGTCCCACAGGGACTGCGGCAGTTGGTTCGGGAGACATGGAAACTGAAGCAAATGGCAATGTTGAGGCCGAGGAAGGAGTTGAGGACCATATTACTAAACAAAAAGGGGCTGAGAAGCTTAAATCTTTCTCTAACCCTGATCTTTCTAAACTTACTATTCCCCTTCCTTTTCCCCAACGATTTCAAAAGAAAAAGTTAGATTCACAATTTGCAAAATTTTTGGATATATTTAAGAAACTGCATATTAACATACCTTTTGCAGACACATTGGAGCAGATGCCCAATTACGCTAAATTTTTGAAGGATGTTATCTCGAAGAAAAGAAAGATGATTGGTTTCGAGACAGTCAATCTGACAGAGGAGTGCAGTGCAATAATCCAGAGGAGACTACCACAGAAACTGAAAGATCAGGGGAGTTTCACTATCCCTTGTGCTATTGTTGATGTTTTCTTTAATAAAGCAATTTGTGATTTAGGAGCAAGTATTAACTTGATGCCCTTGTCCATTTTCAGGCAACTTGGATCGGGAGAGGTGAAGCCTTCTACGGTCACCTTAAAACTTGCGAATCGATCACTTACTTATCCGAAGGGAATCATCGAGGATGTGCTTGTCAAAGTCGATAAATTCATATTCCCTATGGATTTTTTTGGTGCTGGATATGGAGGAGGACAAAGACATCCCTTTGATACTTGGGCGTCCATTCCTGGCTACTGGGAAGGCCTTGATAGATGTGCAAAAGGGAGAACTCACATTACGGGTTAATGATGAGCATGTTTTATTTTCTATCTATAAGGCACTACAATTTCATAATGGTGTTGAGAACTGTAGTTTCATACACGTAGTAGAATCTTGCATTGATGAATACGCAGATCATACATTGTTTAAGGATGATTTAGAGTTTGGTTTGACACATTCGTGTTCGACGTCAAATATGATGATTGATTTCGATAATCAAGACTTGTATGACTGTGTTTGTGCTTTAGATAATATGCAGGAGCTACCGAGAAGCGCGAGAGGCGCACACACGCAGAAAAATGTGCGGGAGTCCGTTTTGCAGGGGCGTACGACCTGTGCTTCGGAGCACGCCCTGGTCGTGCGCATGGCCGAAGCAACAGTTGAAAAACCTGAAGACAACACGACCCGTGCGCCCAAGCACGGGCAGGTCATGCGTGGGGCAGAAGTAAAGGATGAAACACCGGAAGACCGCACGACCCGTGTGTTTGAGCACGGGCAGGTCGTGCGTAAGGCCGAAGAGAAGAACTCAACCATTGAAGAATGCACGGCCCATCGTCTGAGCATGGGTAGCCCGTGCGTGAACCTAAAGAGCCCGTTTCAAACCCAGAACTCAAGTCATTGCCCGAGCATCTCAAATACGCGTTCCTTGGAGCAAATAACACGAATTCGGTAATCGTATCATCCCTTTTAACTTCATCTCAACTTGATAAATTGCTTAGGGTGTTGAGAAAACATAAGTCTGCAATAGGTTGGTCAATTTCTGATTTAAAAGGCATAAGTCCATCAATTGTAATGCATAAAATTAGAATGGAATATGTTTATAAACCTTCAGTGCAGAATCAAAGAAGATTGAACCCTATAATGCAATAGGTCGTTAGAAAAGAGGTTTTAAAATGGTTAGATGCTGGAATTGTGTATGCTATTTCTGATAGTTCTTGGGTGAGTCCGGTACAAGTGGTACCAAAGAAAGGGGGGATGACTATAGTTAGAAATGTGAATGATGAACTTATTGCGACTAGGATAGTGACTGGGTGGCGTATATGCATTGATTATAGGAAGTTGAATGATGCCACTCGTAAAGATCACTTTCCCTTCCCCTTCATTGATATGATATTAGATCGCTTGGCGGGATATGATTATTATTGTTTTCTCGATGGTTATTTCGGGTATAACTAGATCATGATTGCACCGGAAGACCAAGAGAAGATGACATTTACATGTCCCTATGGTACGTTTGCATTTTGCAGAATGTCATTCGGGCTATGTAATACACCCGCGACTTTTCAGCGATGCATGATGGCTATATTTCATGATTTTATTGAGAAAATAATGGAGGTATTCATGGATGATATTTCTGTTTTTGGAGATTCTTTTGATCATTGCTTGGATAATCTTTCTCTAGTGTTGCAGAGATGCGAGGAAATGAACCTTGTTTTAAATTGGGAGAAGTGCCATTTTATGGTACGAGATGGCATTGTATTAGGCCACCGGGTTTCTTCTGCAGGGTTAGAAGTGGACAGAGCGAAGATTGTCGCAATTGAGAAACTCCCACCTCCAACAAATGAGAAGGCCATTAGAAGCTTCTTGGGGCACGCCGGATTCTACAGAAGGTTCATTCGTGACTTTTCTAAAATCACTAAACCTTTGAATCAGTTATTAGAAAAAGATACTGCTTTCAAATTTTCCGATGATTGTTTGCAGGCATTTGAGATTCTGAAGAAGGCTTTGGTGACAACACCAATTCTTGTAGTTCTGGATTTGAGTCAGCCCTTCGAGCTAATGTGCGATGCCAGTGACTTTGCAGTTGGGGCTGTTCTGGGTCAGAAAAGGGACAATCATTTTTGCATTCGATAAGTTCCGATCTTACTTGATTGGAACTAAGACGATAGTCCACACAGACCATGCGACAATCAAATATCTATGCTGAACCGAGACTGATTCGGTGGATTCTTTTATTGCAGGAGTTTGATGTGGAAATCCAAGATAGGAAGGGTTGTGAGAATGTGGTAGCAGACCACTTGTCCAGGTTGGAGTACAAGAAGGATGAGAAAGAGGGCACAGATGTAATCAAAGAGGAGTTCCCAGATGAGCAACTCTTAATGTTAGAGGCTAAATTCCCATGGTATGCAGATTTCGTGAATTATTTGGTAGCGGGAGTCATGCCTCCGGATTATCTTCTTATCAAAAGAAGTAGTTCCTCCATGATGTCAAGTTCTACGTGTGGGACGACCCCTTGCTCTTTAAAAGGTGCGCAGACACTATCATCCGATGATGTGTGCCTCAAGGAGAGTGAGAGGGAGTTCTACAACAGTGCCATTCATCACCTTCCGGGGGACACTTTGGCCCGACATGCACTGCGGCAAAGGTATTGCGGAGTGGTTTGTACTAACTTACTTTGTCTAATGATTACTATTTATATGTGCAGCAGTGTGATAGATGCCAGCGGATGGGGAACATTTCGAGATGACATGAGATGTTCATGACCAATGTAATGGAAGTCGAGCTCTTTGATGTGTGGGGGATTGACTTTATGGGTCCCTTTCCATCATCTTGGGGTTATCAGTATATTCTACTTGCAGTGGAGTACGTATCTCGATGGGTTGAGGCGATTCCGGCATAAACAAATGATGCACGAGTAGTGCTGAAATTCCTAAAGAAAAATATATTCACTCGGTTTGGAACCCCGAGAGCTTTGATTAGCGATGGGGGGTCATACTTTGTGAATAAATTGATGAGCACTCTACTCCCAAGAAAAATATATTCACTCGGCTATAGTAAATATCGTATTCCAATTTTATTGAAGTGTCCAGAAATCACAAGTTGTTTCTCTAATCTAAACTAAACCCTAAATTAACAAATAAAAATAAAATATTTAAATTTGTAAAACCTGAACTCCACAAGTTTTCAACAAATACGAAAGCAACCCTGGGCACATAACTCAACACACTTCTTCAATATTAAATCCAATTAATGTTTATCAAAACCAGTTTATGTATTTATATGGGTTCAATTCTTAAATTAGTTTATTTTCCCTCCCGGGTGGCGCATAAACATTTGAGTAATAATAACTGTAGATATCCCAATATGTTACAATTACTATTAACTCCCAAAAAATCTGTGAATTGAAGTACTCACCATAAACAGTTGTAGATCTCCCGATATGTTACACCCGTTTATGTCTGAACCCGATTTTCATTTGTTAGAAATCATCTCCCAAATATGAACTAATAAATATGACATGAAAATTATTGATCAGATAATCTACAAGAATTAAGCATTCAAATTTATATAATAAAACACATAAACCAATTAAGAAAACAATCAACAGAGACTTAACATGAATCCACAATTTTGATTATGCCCTAGGTATAGGTCCCAAGGTGTGATAAGTAAAGTTTAGAAGGGGGAGGGGTTGAATAAACTTTACCAAATTTTCAATTTTAGTGTTTTTAAGATATTCAGAGTTGACTCAAGTAAGCTAAGTCCTTGGGGGGGGGACAACTAGGTTGGCTTACACAACAAAGTTACCCACTCAACAGACTCGATTGAGCTGTTGATAGTTTAACTTAGCTGTTTTCAGCTAACACTTTAAACAACAGTTGACTTGGTTTTTAACAGCGGAAGAGTTTCACCTTTAGATTTTTGAGTACGTTTTTCAACACTTGTTTTAGAAGAATTTTTATCAGCAGACTAAAATAATTTAACTATCAGTAGATATAAAGATAGTGCAAGAAATTAAGTGTGCTGAAAGTAAATGAACACAAGCAATTTATAGTGGTTCGAGGATGGGGTAATTCCTCTAATCCACTCTTCTCCAACCCCTGGAGAAATCCACTAAGTAACTTGACTTGGTTACAAAATTGTTATCAGTTCGAGTCAGCTTTGATCACACAGGTAGCTGCTCCTAGGACTCAGCTTCTTCACAAAATGGCTGCCCTGTTACTTCAGCTTCCTTCAAACCTTTGGACTTGATCACTTAGCCCTCCAACAGGTTCAAAGCACTGGTTCAATCTGGAACCTTACTACACCTCTTTCAACCTTGGAGAGTAGACCCCTTGTTCTTGATAACAAGTTTTCCTCTTTAAGTGATGAAGTCGTCTTTCATTCACTGAGTGTGTTGGATTGATTACCTTCGAGTTTAGGCTTGAAGATTTTCTTTAAATACTTGAGAGATATTGCTTTGCAGGTTATTGCTTGAATGCTTGTAATGTCTCATAAATTGGGTTTCCTTCTCTCAAATGACTCCTCAGCCTTTTATAGTGCACGTTTAAAAATATGTTCGTTGAAGAGATAACCATATATTTCAAACTACACTTCATAGGTCGTTGGCTTGTCTTGTCTTGCAGCATTGATGGAGACCACACCTTGAATTTAATGCTCTGCAGCCTTTCCTTAAACTCGCACTTTCGTGTGCATCCCATTGGTTCTTTGCTTCTTTGCACTCTTTCAGCAAAACAACTTTATTGTTGGCAGTCTGACACATGCCTATTTTCAAAGAAAACCTTGACTTGCCTTGACCATAGATCTGCTTTCGACTTTCTTGAGTCATGTCTCACGCATACCCTTTGACAATAGATTCCAATTATTTTGGAATGACTTTGTTGTCAGTCAGCCGACTGAGACAGCTTTTATGTCACTTGAATGAACTTTCACTTCACTTCACTCACCGCCACAAAGTCAATTACATTTGAATTAGAACCCTATGTATTACAAGTTGAATTACAAACTTCCTAATCTAAGTTTTATATGGTATCATCAAAATCTATCATAAAGTTTCCCAACAATTTCCTCCTTTTTGATGATGTCAAAACATAAATAAATAGCAAAGTAAATAGTGCAGAAAATAAAGAATGATTGTATTTGAATATGCCATTTTATTGAGCATATCATTCTTTGCACTTTACAGAGCTTTTACAATGTATAAACAAATACAAAGTATCAGAGCATATACAAAGTACTTACGAACATGTGTATTTACAATTAAGTATAATAAGGGGTTCAACTGTTTTCAATGCCTCGGCTGCTTCTTTTTTTCTCTCAGCTTCCTCCTCTGCTATTCTTTGATCTTCTTTAGCTATTCTAGTGAGCCTTATGTTTTCTTCTTTTTGTCTCCTCTTCGCCTCCTCATTCTTCCTCTTCACATCTCTGTTAGATAGTTCATCCAGCCCAACCCAATCAGTTTATTCCTTTCTTCTAGGGATTGCTAAATCTAACATCTCTAGGCCTTGGCTATGGTGGAGTACCTCTGCCTCTTCCACCTTCGCTAATCTTTCCTCTTCCCCTTCTAGAGTCTGCTCCTCCTCTGGGAGTGTACTGTAATGGTTGTGCCCTGGAAGTCTGCTGACTATTCAAAGTCTGCTGCTTCTCGGCTGTTTGACAGAGCTCTAAACCCTTTTCCCAGTTATAAGTCCCACGCTAGTGGTTGAGTCATTTCTCTGAAAAATCCTTCTGATGCGAGCGTTTGAAATTCCTCTAAGGATCTAGGCTCAAATCCTGCATCAGGGACAACTAATCCCGAGGGGGCTTCACTGATGGGGAATCCTTCACTAATCCTGCTAGGGGGCCATCGAACTTTGCTTTAAGGCTTTCAATTATGTCATGCTGCCTTTCACTTACCTTCTCAAAATCAGCCTCAATGGCTTCTCGAGATTTCTTGAAAGCCAATGGAGCTTTCTCTTCTATTGATAGATCTTGTGGCAGCTGACTTAAAAGTAAGGTGGTGACTGAGCCAAGTTGAGAGGTTTGGGCAAGCATAATCTTCAGGGGTGGTTTCTTCATCTCACTTCCACCATCTTCCCCCTTACCGCCGTCTTTCCCCTTGCTATCTTCCCCCTTTTTGGCATCATCACCAAGAGAGAGAGTCGACTGAGAGGATACTCCCAGGATAAGATCCAGTTTCTTGTTAGTCATGTCCATCTTCTCATGACTGGTGGAGTGTGTTGTTCTAAATTTTGATTGCAGAGCCTTCGTCTCAGCTACCATCAGCTTCATCTCTCTTTGCAGCATCATCATTTCTGTACGCATGGTGGCTTCTTTTTTAAGAAGGTCTGCCTTATGTCGAGCCTTCAAAAACTCCATATCTGTTTTGTACGACTGGTCCATCCTAAAGATGTGATCCCTCTGTCTCTGCTGAAATTTGGTGTTCTCTACACTCCAAATTACCTTCTTGGAAAATAGAGACTTGAAATATGTAACTTGTTCATGCCTGAGTGCTTTTGTTTGGGCCGCCCATTCCCTGATCCTCAATACAGTTCCTCGGATATCTCATGTGATTGTTGCATCTTTGTAGTTCAACCATTAGTTAAGTGCTGCAAATCCTCTTTCCATGTCCTCAATTTTAGCACATATGGCCATGAAAGCTTTTTTGAAGTCGGCTGCATCAGCAGACTGCTCCTCGGGCCAAACAACATCGAAGTCAAAACCACATGGTAACATTGTATGATCATTTGGAGTTCCAATCTCTTCAGTAGAGACTTGGACAGTGTATCTTGCACTCTCAACAGCCGACTCTATTTCCAAGAGTACTTCCATCACAAACGGAAAGTACTCTGCAAAAAGATCTTCAGGGAATATGGGAAGTTCTCCCCCTTCTGCTTCAGGAGCTTTACCCTTTCCCTTTAAGTGTTCCTCAAATCTGTGTGCCTCAGCTATTTTAGCGTCATCGGCATCTTCTGCAGCTGTGTTAGCCTGTTGAGCTGACTGACCCTCGGCTGTCTTAACAACTTCATTGGCATCAGTTGTTTCTTCCTATTGAGTAGTCTATTCCTCAGCTAATTTATCAGCGTCATGGGATGGTGATGTAGCGGTGGCCAAATGGAACCAAAACCAGGTTCCAAACCGGAACCAAAACCATGGTCAACGATTCCAGGAATTGGAACTGGAACCATGTAGACCGGTTCCAGTTCTTTGGTCTCAAAAACCGTTCCATGTAGACTGGTTCCGATTCCTTGGTCTCAAAAACTGTGGAACCAATATTTTTAACCGTCGATTAGAACCGTATGTGGAACCGACAATTAAAGCCACCAGTTTCAAAATTAAAACCAATGATCTTTATGTTGTTTGGTTAAAATATGCTAAAAGAAATGTTAAATATTTATTGTAATGTTTTATATTCGTAACTACATGAGACACGTTTTAAACCAAATGTTGTAAGCGAACTATGTGAACTTTGATTCGTGTATACTCTAATAGCATATATATAGACAGTGTAATATTATTATAATAATAAATACAAAACTTAATTGAATGTTAAGTCCAAGTCTTTTTCTTCCTTTTTCCTTTATTTTGTAACTGAAATTGATAAACAATTTTTAAAAAATAAAAATTTATTTAAAGATAAAAAAATGGTTCCGGCTAAAACCGGAACCGAAACCATGGAGGAGCCAGGTTCCAAAATGGAACCAGAACTGGAACCAGAACCGTGAGACAATGGTTCCAGTTTTGGTTATTCCAAAATGAGGATCCGGAATAGGCGGTTTTGGAACCGGAAGCGTGGCCACCCCTATGGTGATGACACCATAGGGGGTGGGCCATCAACTAGTGTGAATTTTGGGAAGGCAACTTTCTCACTCGCCGCCCTTTGTTGTGCCAATGCCTCCTCAACAGCTGGGTCCTCTTCAGGTTTATTTTTAGGGACGGACTCAGCTTAGTCATCCATATCCAAGAATTCCATGGAGACATTTTCCTAAGAGTCGTGTAAGGCACTTATTTCCTCGTTGTCAACAAACTCTTCTTGAGGGGCAGGCACTTCTTCACCTTTCTTACCCATGGAAGTCTCAACCTCCACTGCACCTTCTTTACTCTCACCAGTCTCAACCTCCATCAAGTTTCCTTTTTGCGCCTTAACCGCAACAGGGTCTTAAGCAATCCCTTTAGCAGACTGAGATGCTTTGGGGTCTTCTGTGGCGTCCTTTGACGTCTCAACCTGTCCTATTGCACTTTCAGAGCCAAGAGTGTCAACTCCCATCTTCCATTCCATCATTTGCCTTGGCTGCATAAACAGCTTCATCGGCCAACAATGCAGCTGGGATTTCAGCTGAGACAGTCTGAACCATTTGAGCGTCGTCAACCCCAGTCTGTTGTACATTGATGTTCTCACCTTCGCCTCCAAACTTCATTTTGGTATTGTCTCCCACAGCCTCCTCCGACCCAGCTATGGTGGTTTCAATTTTCCCTTTAGATGCGCACCAGCTGAATCTCGAGCAGTGGGGTCTCTGGAAACTTGAGGCTCGACTTATTTTCCATGTGAGTGATCAACCGATAGGATAGGTGTCTCAACACCTTCTTCAGGGGTAGGCTTGGCTAAGGTTCCCTCTTCTTCTCCATCCTTAGCTTCATCGCCGTTCCTCCTGGTATCTTGTACCTCATAGTGCACTGGTGAAGTAGTAGCATCGATCACCCTCACCATCTCCATAATGTCAGGGCTAGGAGAGATTAGAATCAAAGATGACTCTCCTGCGCCTGTTAGCAACGGTTTTATCGTGCAACTCTTTGGATTCTTTAAGTGCTTGCCTTAGCTCAGCTCTCTCCACCTCATCAGCAAGGTTCAATTCTTCTACGTCACTATCACTGTTGGAAGCTAGCTCTAAGGTAGGGGTGGACACGGTTCTGAAACCGCCAGTTCCAGTTCCAAAACCACTGGTTCTAGTTCCTCATTTTGGAGGAACCGAAACTGGAACCGTTGTCTCACGGTGTCGGTTCCAAAACCAAAACTGACGGTTCCAGTCCAGTTCAAAACCCCGTTCTTCCATGGTTCCGGTTCCAGTTTTAACCGGAATCATTTGTTTATCTTTTGATAATTTTTTGATTTCTTAAAATAGTTTATCAATTTCAGTTAAAAAAAAAAAAATAAAGAGAAAGACTTGAACTTAATATTCAATAAAGTTTTATACTTAATATTAATAATAATAATATTAAACTATGTACATATACTATTAGAGTATAGAAGAATCAAAGTTCACGTAGTTCGCTTACAACATTTGGTCTAAAACGTGTCTCATGTAGTTACGAAAACAAAGCATCATAATAAATATTTAACATTTGTTCTAGCATGTATTTAGCAAAACAAAATTGTTGGTTTTAACCTTAAAAAAAATGGTTCCATCACGGTTCCACTGCCGGTTCTAACCGATGGTTAAAACCACCGATTCCACGTTTTTGAGACCTAGGAATCGGAACTGGAACCAGCCTACATGGTTCCGGTTCCAGTTTTGGAACCGTTGACCACAACTACAGTTTAGGAACCATTGACCATGGTTTTGGTTCTGGTTTGGAACCCGGTTTTGGTTCCATTTGGCCACCCCTACTCCAAAGCATGTTTTAGGGGCATTTGTTAAGGCACAAGAATGAGGCTTCTCCGATTCTGCAATAGCCTTGGCCTTTTCAATTACTTTAAGCCTTTCATTCTCTTTCCTATCAAACAGATATTTGTACATCTGTCTTCATCCGTGAGTCATGCGTGCGTACCTAACGTTATCCAAAAATTCTAGGAGGGTAGTCTTCCTCCTCAATGAAATGAAGATTTTGGAATTGGTACCTAGCTTTGCTCAACTTCCAGGACCTCCAAATCTGTAGTCTCTCCTGTATGTTTGGATATGTAGGAGAATACATCACTAAGTCATCATCATCCTTCTGCATGGGCTCATGAGGACCCTTCTCATCCTCAGCTGTCCTCGCATCGGTCTGAGGAGAGCGTACATTTAACTCTTCTCCCTGGTCAGCTGTGATGACATTACTTTCTTTAGCTGTGTCCATGACAGCTGTCTCCTTCGGACTCTACTGTGCATCGACAATAGTATCTTCCAACCTCTGTTGTTCGCCAACAACAATCTCCTCTTTTTCCACAGTTGTCTCCAAACTACTCTTCTCGTGTACAGACTGTTGCTCGTCCTCAGCAGTTTCCTTCTCCACAGCTGTGCCAGACTCCGCTGGCTGAGCTAAAGCGGACTTTCTCACAAGTCTGCGTCTCTTGGTCTTGGAACCTCAAGTTCCACATCTTCTGGTTCCTCGAATGTAAAAACTGATTCTCCAACCTTTAGTTTCTTTTCTGCAACTGGCTTATGCAGCATAGCTGAGCGCTTCTTCTTTATAATTGGAGAAGGTGCAGGGGATTCCTTCTCTGTCTCTACTGCGGGGGCAGGAGCAGGGTCTTCAACGGCTGCAGGGGCAACAACCTTCTTCTTCTTCTGCACAGGCTTAGGATAAGGAGCCTTTGCAGTTGTAGCAGTGTCCTCGGGGACAGGGCCAACTGATTCTCCTTCACTCGTATCAGCTTTTCTAGCATGGGCTTGTCATTGGACACCTGATAGGTTGGCCCGAAACATCTTTTTGTTCACTTGGAAGGGTTTCCCATTCCTGAGAGGAATGCCCTTCACCTCCATCAAATGACCTAACACTAGGCCATATCCCAACGAACTTTCAAACACTCTGGAGATTGATTGTCTTGTTCATCACGTTCTGGCACAACTTGCCAAAGATGAACTCAGCCCAGTTCACCTTCTTCTCCTCCAGAATAGCAGCCATCATCGTCAGCTTAGTTTTCGACAGCTGATTGAAACTGCCAAACTTCATGTCCACACACTTAGCTACCACATCCATGAGCTTGTGGTAATCCTCCTTGATCAAAGACTTCTATGCAGTGTAGACTGGCTTTGCAGCTAACTATGGCTTTGCAATCTCCTTCCATGCAGCAGCCAGGTTAATGTCTTTCTCTGTTATCTCCTTCAACTCAGACGAAGATAGACGACAGTTTGTAGCTATGTCCGCAGTAGTTGTCTTGATGTCTGTGCTGTGGACCGATGAGCAAATATCACTATCGTGAACCTCAATATTCATGTAGAACATCGTCACTTCTTCTAGATAAGTGTGTGAAAACTCCATTGAATGAAAATCCTTGAGACTGAATTTCTCGAGTTTCTCAGCTATTTTCTTGGCTAGAGCTTTGTCAATCCCCTGTGTGACCAATCCTTCAAAATCCACCATCGAACCTGTGTGGATTTCTCAGCCATCTTCATGTAATCGTAAGTAGGAGCCATTTCTGAGATCTGAACTTGAAACTTGAATGGATAAAGAACTAGAGTTTTGCTTTTAGTTTACAGGGAAAATGCCTTTGCTTGCTTGAGACAAATGAGAGTAGTGTGTGGAGAGAGAAAATAAATTCATCTATATATGGGATGTCAGGGGATGGTTTTTGGAATTCAAAAAGTTCTAAAATGATCAACGGTTGAGATCGTATTTTAAAACCGCATTAATTTACTGGCATTAAATGTAGCATCATTTATATCCATTCATAGGTAAAACGGGTACAAGCTTTTTATTGACACCATAATTATTGTTGATGTCAAGCCCAAAACATTCCCGCTCGCAGAAAAGGACTGCGTTTTGTCACTTAGCTCATAAATAACTCAGCTACTTTCATAAGTGACTTGACGCTGCTTCTCTCTTCACATAATAAGAACTCGACTGTCCAGCTAACTCGATACAGCTGACTAGCCATCTTGGCTATTTTACTTTGCTGAAAAATCAAACTTTGCTGATTTCCAATACTCTCTTCTTTTACTCTGTTGATTGAGTCTTCTGAACCTCCTAACTCAACTTAATCAATCCAAGTTCATTTTTAAGCTCTTCAAATCTTGATTTACATAATGGCTTAGTGAATATATCAGCTAACTGTTTATCAGTTGATATGTATTCCAAGTGATGTCCTTCTTTTCAACATGATCTCTTATAAAATGATATCTGACATCAATGTGCTTGGTTCTTGAATGTAATATTGGATTTTGAGTTATTGCAATAGCGCTTGTGTTGTCACACATAGTTGGAATCTCCTTTTCTTCTATATCATAGTCTCTCAGCTGTTGCCTCATCCATAAGACTTGGGCACAACAGCTACCTGCAGCTATGTACTCTACTTCAGCTGTGGATGTAGCTATTAAATTTTGTTTCTTGCTGAACCAAGAAACCAATCTGTTTCCAAGCATTTGATAGGTACCTGATCTACTTTTCCTTTCCACTCTATATCCAACATAGTCTGAGTCTGAGTAGCCAACTAGTGAATCCTCCATCCTTTGGATACCATAATCCAACTTATTGGCATCCCTTCAAATACCTCAGGATTCTCTTGGCTGCAGTCATGTGACTTTCCTTTGGTGCAGATTGAAATCTGGCACATACACCTACATCAAAGGTGATGTCTAGCCTACTTGTTGTTAGATAGAGCAAATATCCAATAAGGGCTCTATATCTGGTTTGATCAACGACTTTGCCATCTGCATCCATATCCATCTTGATTGATGTATTCATGGATCTTCACAGATGACTTCTCTTCCATATCCATCTTGACTGATGCATTCTCTGGTATATTTGGTTTGACTTATGAAGGTTCCATCATTCATTTGCTTGACTTGAAGACCTAGGAAGAAAGTCAACTCTCCCATCATACTCATCTCAAATTTCCCTTGCATGAGATTTGAGAATTTGTCACACAGCTCTTTGTTTGTGGATCCAAAAATGATGTCATCCACATAAATTTGAACAAGCAATATACTCTTCCCATCTTGAATTCTGAAGAATGTCCTATCAACCTTGCCTTCGGTGAATCCATTGTCAATGAGAAACTGGGACAATGTATCATACCAGCCTCTTGGTGGTTGCTGCAATCCATACAATGCTTTCCTGAGCTTGTAGACTTTATCTATAATATTTTTCTGCTTAAAACCTGTAGATTGCTCCACATAGACTTCTTCTTCCAAAATTCCATTCAAAAATGCACTTTTCACATCCATTTGATATATAATGAACTTCTTGTGTGCAGCATAAGCAAGTAACATCCTAGTTGCCTCCAATCTAGCAACAGGTGTAAAGGTTTCATCAAAATCTATGCCTTCCTCTTGGCAATATCCTTTGGCTACCAATCTTGATTTGTTCCTCATTACAGATCATTTTTCATTCATCTTATTTCTAAATAGCCACTTAGTACCAATAACATTTTGGTGGGTAGGCCTTTGAACTAATTCCCAAACTTTGTTTCTCTCAAAGTGATTCACTCTTCCCTGCATAGCTAGAATCCAATGTGTGTCATCCAATGCTTTTGACACATCTTTAGGCTCTATTTGGGAGATAAAACAAGTGAACATAGCTTCATGTTGATTCCTGGATCTGGTTTTACTCCTTCTCTAACATCTCCAATAATAAGCTATGGAGGATGGTCTCTCAACCATCTCACATATGGTTGGAGTAAGTCTGCTGGATTTAGTCACCTCGCATCTAAGTTGTCTTGATCAGCTTCCTCATCATTATTCAGCTTACAGACTTTCCAGTTGTCTCTGACATTTAGCTCTCTCATCTTCATCAGGGTTGAGTCTTCTTATTTTTGCCTCAACATAGGCACTCTTCTGAACAGTTGGCTAATTCATCTCGTCAGCTAACTCATCTATATCTTCTCCATTGACATTAGGTTTATCAAAAACCACATGGATAGACTCTTCTGTGACCATAGTCCTCTTGTTCAGCACTCTAAAAGCTTTACTCTCAGTTGAGTATCCCAAAAAGATACCTTCATCAGCTTTAGCATCAAAAGCTTTCACGTTATCCTTGTCATTGTTGTGAATGAAGCACTTAAATCCAAAGATATGAAAATATCCAACATTTTGCTTCCTCCCTGTCCACATTTCATAAGGGGTTTTGGATAGTTGCATGTTGATCATACACTTATTCTGAGTGTAGGAAGCAGTATTAATGGCTTCAACCCAAAATCTCTTAGGCAATCCAGCTTCGGCTAACATGGTCCTCACAGCTTATTTCAGAGCTCTGTTCCTTGTTTTAGCTACTCCATTCTGCTGTGGGGTTCTTGCAGCTGATAACTCATGAGCAATACCATTTTCTATGCAATACTGAGTTATAATCCCATTGACAGACTCAGTTCCTCTGTCAGATCTATCTTTATAATGGTTTGACTATTCTCATTTTGAACTCTTCTCATCAGCTGAGAGAGCTTCTGCAAGGTTTCCTTCTTTTTACACATAAAGATAGTCCATGTGTATCTTGAATAATCATACACCACCACTAAGGTGTATTTCTTTCCACTGATGCTAGTTGGTTCAACAGGACCAAACAAATCCATATGCAATAAATGCAATATCCTGGTTGAAGAAGGACTTGGCTTGTCCTTAAAAGAAGACTTTATTGGTTTTCCAATCTGTCATGCATCACAAATGCTTTCTTTCTCGTATATTGAGTCAGGCAATCCTTCCACAAGATGACTCCTTCCAAGCTTGTTGATTGTCTTGAAATTCAGGTAACTCAGCTTCTTGTGCCACAACCAACTTGATTCAGCTGTACTCTTTGCTAGTAGACATGTGATTAGTGTAGCAGTTGACCAATCCACTACATACATGTTTTTCTGCCTTGATCCTTGTAGCACAATTTCATTTCATTCAACATCTTTGATTTGGCAAACACCCATGTTGAACCCCACATTGTAGCCCTTATCACAGAGTTGGCTGATGCTCAACAGATTGAAGAAGCCTTCAATATATGCTACATCTGTGATCTCTAGTTCATTCTTCCTGAGGGATTCTGTGCCTTTGACCTCCCCTGGAGCTTCATTTCCTCAGAATATGACTTTAGCACCTTTTATTTCCTTGAATTCTGAGAGATTCTTCTAGTTGCCTGTTATATGTCTGGAACAACCACTATCCATGTATCAGGTTCCTTGGCACTCAGCTGTTTCTTGAACCTGCAATCAAAGAAATTAATTTTTAGGTACTCCTACTTGCCTGGTGTTAGGAAATTCATTGTTAAGATTTTGATGATACCATGTAAAACTTAGAATAGGAAGTTGGCACCCCATTTCCTTGTATTTCTATGTTGTAATAGATAGGACTGAAAGAGCTGAGTGAAGTCAGCTATGTCGAAGAATGCAAGAAGTCAACTGAAGACTAGAGTTAAGACCCAACTGTGTGTCAGCTGAGTATGGTCAAGATGGAAGGCAAAGACTCGACTGAAGGAGATCCAGCTGAGGAACAACTGTGTAAAGGATGTGGAAGTGTCAGTCAAGTCAGTAAAAAGTCATGTCTAATAGTTAAATTGGAAGTTGAGCCATTCCCATATGATTGGAGCAGACTCAAGTCAAAGGGATAAAGCGAGAGTCAAGTCAAGACAATCGACATTGATCCATTGAAATGAAGTCAAGGATGTTACTCGATATAGTAATAAGTCCAAGTGCCAGTCTTAAAGTGTTTGTCCTAAAATATGCAAAAGGAATAAACCAATGGGAAACATCAAGCATTTGTCGCCCCTGTGAAGTTATAGAGTCATTTCATACGAGGAAGGGTCATCACAATGTCGAGGCCAAGAAAAGACAAGCCAATGAACAAGAAGTTTCAAGTTTGAAGGAGTTGTAGTAAGGTTCAAGGTCCAACCAGAAGTTTCAAGTTTGTTGGAAGGTTGTGTGATCAATTCCAAAAGCTTGAAGGGAGTCAAATAGCAAGGCATCTGTCTCTTTTGAAGAAGCTGAGTCACAGGAGAAGCCGACTGTGTGATCAAGGCTGTCTCTAGACTGAAGAGCTGATTTGTAACATGATCTGTTACTTAGTGGATTCCTCCAGGAGTTGGAGAAGAGTGGATTAGAGGAATTACCCCTTCCTCAAACCACTATAAAATTTGCTTGTGTCATTTACTTTCAGCATTTACTCTCACATATCAATTTATATTTGCTGATAAGTTAAATTGCAAACTCTACTGATAATAACAAGTGCTAAAAACAAGTGTTAAAAATGTGCTTAAAATTAACGAAGGGTGTTAAGTCTTCCGCTGTATAAAACCAAATCATCTAAAAGTTAAGCGTTAGCTGACGCTGCTAAGTTATATTATCAACAGCTCAATCGAGTCTGTTGAGTGGGTAACTTTGCTGAAGAAAGCCAACCTAGTTGTCCCCCAAGGACTTAGCTGATTTGAGTAAACTCTGTTGAATATTTTAAAAGGACTAAAAAGTTAAAATTTGGTAAGGTTTATTCAATCCCCCCTCATTCTAAACCTTACACCACACCCCTTGGGACCTACAAGTGGTATCAGAGCAGTTGGTTCATTGAGCCTTTCGCACTGGTTACTGAACTAGATCTCAATCTTTTTCAAACGTTTTAACACTTGTGTTTTCAAAGTCTTTCATTTCAAAAAGCAAAGTTATTATCATGGAAGCAATCTAACTCGAATTCCTATGTTTACTGTGGAAGAGTTTGATGATTGGAAGATTCGCATGCATGCTCACCTATCCACTTTACACGATGAAATGTGGCTTGTGCTAGAGGATGGGCCATTGCAAATATTCAAAGTTAACACTGTTGTAAGAAGAGCACCTCAAGATCAAGGAGAGGATGTTGCAGCAGAGCCTAGACCAGCCATGGTTGAAAACCTCGCTGTGAATGGACAAATGAAGATAGAAAGAGATACAATCTGGACAATGTGGCGAAGGATATTCTCTACAAGACATTGGACAAGGCTATGTTCAATAAAGTAAAGTCATGCAAATCAGCCAAAGAAATCTGGGATAAGCTAATCCTGATTTGGGAAGGATCATAACAGATTAAAGAGAATAAATTAATTGTTGCTGTTCAAAAATTTGAAAATTTTAAAATGCTTGCAGGTGAAAGTGTGGATCAGCTGGATGCCAGATTCACAGAGATCACAAATGAGCTTTCAGCTCTTGGGAAAGAATACACTCAGAAGGAGATGTGCATGAAGATTCTAAGAGCCCTCCTAGCTGATTGGGAAATGAAGGTCATGGTGCTGAGATACTCAATGGACCTCTCAAAAACACCAAATCATTAGCTATTCTCAGACCTCAAAGCCCATGAGTTTGAGCTGAGAAAAAAGAGCAAGAAGAAACAGTTGTACCCAAGACAGCTGCATTGATGGCCAGTGAAAGAAAGAAAGCTGAGCCAAAGGAGACCATTGAACAGGAGGAAATTTCCCTCATGGTAAAGAGATTTAACAAGTTCTTTAACAAAAACTATAAAAGAAACAAGGGTGAGACCTCCAGGAGACATTCAACACCTTCCAAGACAGACCACCCAAGAGAGTTGAATATCAAAGAGCTAACTATCAGAGAGCTGATAATCAGAGAGCCAAAAGAGCTGATCAGAGAGCTAAAAACCTGTGTTGAAATTGCAGAAAACCAGGACACTTTGTTGTTGACTGTTCTTATCCACCAGTCAATAAATACAAAAATGAAGAAGAAAAAAGAGTCTTCAGGGAAAGAAGACAAGAAAAGAAGAAAGCCATGTTGGCTGCTGAAACTGCTGAGCCAACCAAGTGCAAAGAAGCAGCAGACTCAGATAGTAGTGAAGCTGACTACTCAAGTGATACTGAGGAAGAGGCTATGATCTGCCTCATGGCCAAAGAACAAGATCAAGAAGATGAGGTACAATCTAACTCATCTCATTCAGACTAAAGTGATAGTGACTGTGATACACACACTTCATCACCCACATATCTTTATGATTCATTAGGCAAAATGATGAATGATTTGAGCACATTAAAACCTCACACTCACTTTAAAATGAGGGAAACAACCAGCTTAAAAGCCAAAACTCACAGCTGACTGAAGAGTTGAGTACTCTGAGTCACATAGCTGATGAGAACACTAAGCTGAAGGCTGAAAATGCCAAGATCTTAGCGAGTTAGTTAGTTTGCTACAAAAAGAGAGAAAAAGATCATAAAAATGTGATTGCCTCATTTACAAAAGCATCCAAATAATTGGATGAACTTATAATGAGTCAAAAAGAGTGTGGAGATAAGACAGGCATATGATTCAATTCCTTTGTGCATATTCAAACTCCGAGAGTGATTTTGGAAAAAGGATCCTCAATCAATGAGGGAATCCAAAACCCAAAACACCATATGTTACACCAACACCCACACCAAAACACAATCACAATCACACTGGCATTGGTTACAAGGGAAAAGGAAAGAAGACAGTGGAGTATGCTGAGAGGATAGCTGAAAATAAATTTAGAAAAGTCCATCAGAATGCTCCTAACAGAAAATACTCTGTGAAAGATAAACAAAGCTACCAAAAGCCCCAAAGATTTCATCAAAGAAATTCATATGATGCGAATGGTAGAAACTATCCAAACCAAGCTGATTGGAATAACCATGTGAAATATCAGCCACGACCTATGGGATACAAGCCAAAGTGGCAAAGACCTCAACCTCAGCAAAGGTCATTCCCAAAGCAAAAGAGCTATTATCAGCATACACATGCACCCAGGCACAACGCCCAGAAATTCCATTACTACCCCAAGAATACAAATGCTCAAACAAACACACAGGCATACAGACGAAAGAGACAGATGTATGATCCTAAAACCCCCAAGCAATTTGCTAATGTGCATTATGATTATGGAACTGCTAGAGGGCAACCTCTTAGAGTCAGATCATCTGGCTATAGGTTGGTTGGAACATCTTATAGCACTAACCCCCAGACCTGGTAAGTATGGGTACCTACAAACTAATTTCCTTGATTGCAGGTTCAAGAAACAATTGAGTGCCAAGGAACCTGGTACATGGATAGCGGCTGTTCCAGACATATGATAGGGAATAAAAGAAATCTGTCAAAATTCAAGGAAATCAAAGGTGTAAAAGTCATATTTGGAGGAAATGAAGCTCCAGGGGAAATCAAAGGCATGGGATATATAAAGAAAAATGGACTGGAGATCACAGATGTTGCATATGTTGAAGGCCTCAATTTTGATCTTCTAAGCATCAGCCAACTTTGTGACGAAGGCTACAGTGTGGGATTCAACATGGGAGTATGCCAGATCAAGGATGCTGAATCAAATGAGATAGTGCTGCAAGGAACAAGACAGAAGAACATGTATGTAGTGGATTGGTCAATTGCTACACCAAGTACGTCTGCCAACCCAGAGTACAGCTCAATCCAGTTGGTTGTGGCACAAGAAGCTGAGTCACCTGAATTTCAAGATAATCAACAAGCTTGCAAGGAGTTATCTTGTGGAAGGATTGCCTGACTCAGTATACAAGAAAGAAAGCATATGTGATGCATGCCATATGGGAAAGCAAATCAATTCATCTTTCAAGGATAAGTCAAGTCCTTCTTCAACAAGGATATTGCATCTGTTGCATATGGATTATATTTGGTCCTGTTGAACCAGCTAGCATCAGTGGAAAGAAATACACCTTAGTGGTGGTGGATGACTATTCAAGATATACATGGATAATTTTCATGTGTAAAAAGAAGGAAACACTGCAGAAGTTACCTCAGTTGATGAGAATAGTTCAAAATGAAAAGAGCCAAACCATTATAAAGATAAGGTCTGACAGAGGAACTGAGTTTGTCAATGGGATTATAACTCAGTATTGTGTTGAGAATGGTATTGCTCATGACTTATCAGCTGCAAGGACTCCACAGCAGAATGGAGTAGCCGAAAGAAGGAACAGAACTCTCAAGGAAGCTGCAAGGACAATGTTAGCTAAAACTGAATTGCCTAAGAGATTTTGGGGTGAAGCCATAAATACAACATGCTATACTTAGAATAGATGCATGATAAATTGGCAATTAACCAAGACTCCCTATGAGATTTGGACATGGAGAAAGCCAAATGTTGGATATTTTAAGATATTTGGATATAAGCGCTTCATCCA
The DNA here is from genome assembly GCA_016081115.2 of Rehmannia glutinosa. Taxonomy (NCBI): domain Eukaryota; kingdom Viridiplantae; phylum Streptophyta; class Magnoliopsida; order Lamiales; family Orobanchaceae; genus Rehmannia; species Rehmannia glutinosa. Next base: position 49,519,864 of record CM071930.1, read on the forward strand.
CATCAATGGCAAGGATAACTTGAAGGCTTTTGATGCTAAAGCTGATGAAGGTATCTTTTTGGGATACACAGCTGAGACTAAAGCCTATAGAGTGCTAAACAAGAGGATTATGGTCACAGAAGAGTCCATTCATGTGGTATTTAATGAGCTTGAGAATGTAGAGCCAAAATTCCTTTGGTTCCAACAAAAGAAGAAGGCTATTCGAGAAGTCGAGTCGAGAAGCCACCGATTGATTTCTTGATTTCGACCTACAAAAGAAAAGACTGCTGATACTCAAGAAGATCAGTCAAGGGGAATTCCAAGTGGTGATGCAATCACCATGGACGCCGAGAAGACTACTGATGTCAATCAGCAGATTGTAGAAGACCCAGCTGCCCAAGAGACAGCTGTGGAGAAGTAAGGAGCTGAGACAACAAGCGATGATCGAGAAAAGAGCTGTCGAATCCCGTCAGACTGATGCCCATGTACCTGAGGAGTAGCAAGTGTTAGATAAATGTTTTTATCAAGATTTTGATGATTATGTTTAAATGAGTTTTTATACCAAAACAATGTTTATAAATGTTGTCCAAATACTCCTAAATGATTTAAAATGCTTTTACTAATTTTTGGAGTATTTCTTAGAGTTTATTACTCGATAAAATTGGACAACACTTTTGATGATTTTGTGTTAATTGGTTTTTACACCAAAACAATGTTGTCCAAATACTCCTAAAAGATTTGAAATGTTTTTACTAATTTCATGGAGTATTTCTTAGAGTTTATTATTCGATAAAAATGGACAACACTTTTGATGGTTTTGTTTAAATGAGTTTACTATGTTTATAAATGTTGTCCAAATACTCCCAAGTGATTTAAAATGTTTTTACTTATTTTTTGGAGTATTTCTTGAAGTTTATTTTTCATAAAAATCAGACAACATTTCAATTTGGAGGTCGACCGGTCGAATGAAGGTCGAACGGTACCTCAAGAACGCACAAAATGAAACAAAACCACCAGCGAAAAAAAGGGGGGAGGGTGACCGGTCAAGGGTGAGGCCGACCGGTCGCACCCCACCTTGACCGGTCGCACCCCCTGCAACCCCTACCTGGATCGCAGTATTTTCATTCAAACGTTCGAAATCTTATACAAAGCGACCGGTCGCACCCCCTGCAACCCCCTGCAACCCCTACCTGTGTAATCTTTTGACAGCAAAATTTGTACCGTTGAACTCCTTGACAGCAAGATTTGCTTTTCAATTTTGTACAATATTTCTACATCTTGTGATCCTCTTTTTGTAGACAAAAGTGAAGAAGAAGGAGCCTATGTTGGGAGCCTATGTTGGTGAAGACTCTCCTATAAATAGAGGATGAATTGAAGACACAAGAGAGAACAACATAAGCAAATACACAACAAGAAATCTGCAAATTTCCAAGCTTTCATATTCAACACTCTTGTTGTATTTATAGCCAAAGTATTTCACTTTCACATCTTGAGGTCTAGGCTTTATTTCTCGATTACACTTGCACTCAAATTTTAATATTCATTATTGAGTTGTAATCTTGATTTTTGTCATCATTCAACACAAGACATCCTTGTGAGTATTCTTGTGGAAAGAATACACTTGGGTGATCTAGGTGATAGGTGTTTCAAGAGTGTGGTGCTCTTGAGGTATTGAAGAATTTGGTATTCTTCAAGGTTGAAGATTGTGGTAATTTTCACAAGGTGCCGTTGGAGATTGTGGTAATCTTTAAGAGAGATTGTGGTAATCTCAAAGGTGGTGTTGTAGAAGAGTGTGGTGCTCTTCAAGGTGATGTTGTAAGGTGTTGTATTAATTTTGGTAATTAATAAAATCCTTTTTCTTTTTGAAATCCACCCCGGAGATACTGGGGTGGTAGAGGATTAGGCCCTAGGTGGGTTGAACCTCTATAAATCGACGCGTGTTGTTTACATTCCGCACCTTTATTATTGTCTTGGCGTAATTGATTCGAAAAAGAGGGCGAAATCAAAAGATGGAGATAATCTATTCACCCCCCCTCTAGATTATAGTAGTCGCTTGGACTTACAAGTGGTATCAAAGCCAAACTTTTTGAAAGCTCGTTCCACATTGCGAGTAAAGAGGAACGATCACCGGCTACGAATGAAGTCTACCTTACCGGCGCCTCCACCCCCAAGCCACCACTACTTGATTCCAAAAATTATATATTTTGGAAAGAAAGAATGGAATGCTATCTACAAAGTTGCGGGTTCGATATTTGGAACACGGTCATAAATGAAGAATCCATTCCGATGATGGAAACACCACACACCTCCAAAGGCCTCAAAGAGCTCAATGATGAAGAGAAGAAAATCATCTTCTTAAATGGTAAAGCTCTTAATATTTTGTATTGTTCACTTACCATTTTGGAATACAATCATATTGTAGGAATTAAATCGGCACATGAAGTATGGAGAAAATTAGAAGAAGTATATGCAAATGAAAGGAGCCACTCAAAAGCATCTACTTCTCAAATGGATACAAACCCAACATGGGATGAGCTTCCTACAACTTCCGACGTCGATGAAAATGAACGATGTCTTATGGGCTTCGAAGAAGAAAACAAGGTAAGTTCAAAACCCTCCACTTCTTATGATAATAAATTACAAAATGATTATAGTGATTTGCAAAATGATTTTGATGAACTTCAAAATGAATTCCAAAGCTTACTTGTTAAATACAAAAATTTGAAAAAGGAATTCAATATTTTGAAAATTGATAAGGATAATTTATTTTCCTCTTATGAATCACTTTCATGTGATCACACCACCACACTTGACACAGTTAGAAACCTTGAAAAAGAAAATAGTACTCTTGTTGAGGATATTAATTGCATGAAAAATGATTTATCAAAATCCAACTTGAGTTCCGATAAAATGACCGATATTATTGATGTTCATAGTTGTGATAAATTGAAACAAGGACTTGATCATAATCCTAGTGTTGTTAATTATGTGAAAGGAAATCAAGTCTCTATACATGTTGGTCATTATGCACCCAAAATTACTACTTTTTTTTATTGTGGTAAAACGGGTCACATGGTTAATACTTGTCGGGCTAGAAATAACTCTAATTATTATTGGAGACCTAAAAGTCTCAAAGCTAATTCTAAAGGGCCCAAACATTTGAGGGTACCACAAAATAATGTCATATTAGGTACCTGTCGGAATAATAATCGAGGAAAATACATACCGCCAAGAAGACATCAAATGACCATCTCATTTAATCAAAGGAGAAGACATCACCAAAATGAATTTCCAAGAGAAAGGCATTATCAACAATGGGAAGGACATAATCCTTGGAAATGGAGAAATTGGAGAAGTCATCATCTACAAGATGATTTTCAAAGGGGAAGATACCATCAACAACGGGAAAGACATAACCCATGGAAATGGCGAAATCGGTAAACCGTATCTCCCTATTTAAATATGCATTTTATCTTCTTTGCATGTTTTTATTTGTGTCTTTATTGCAATATGAGTTTTCATATTTTTAAAATTTAGGTCTTCAATATATTTGTGAGTTTCAAAATATTTTTGAAAAGAAGACCTTGCATGATGTTTCTAAAACTCTTGTGCATTTAATTAGACTTATGTGGTTTATTATCTCCTATGTAGTTATATAGCACAAGCATGCTTAAGATATCTCTTATTGCTTAGCCTACACATGTATTATTGTGTTTGTGCAAAATTTGGTTGAAGAATTCTGTAGGATTTACATATGGTTATCTACTTGTAATATATCAAGAGAAACATGAACTATCGAGGTACGCTCATTATTGTTATTCATCTCATAGACTCGATACATGTTGTGCCATATGCCTATGTGCTTATTTTATACAAGTGCCATTAAGAGGATGTTTTGATTTTTGAGAAGGCATTATTTAACATAGCTTGTTTTATCCAAGATTTTTAAAGGATTATATTTTGTTTTGATAAAAAAATTGATCTTCTAGTTATGCATTTTATTGCACATATAAATACCATTATTCTTGGATACTTATGTCAAAGCTCTTGTTCATATGATTCTTGTGATTAAGGTCTCAACTATGTGCTCTCGTATTTCATATTTCAATAGAGACCTTATATAGCTTTCTATAAGCTTATTTGAACTTACATGGTGTAGTATATTCTTGATGATTTTCTTTAAGCATAGTATGTGTTACTTGCTATAGTGTCTCTATCATTCGATATTACTATGCTCTTGTGCAAGATTCTTTGTTGAGATTTTGCAGAAATTTTTGGTATTTCGGAACAAGTTTAAGGAACAAGGCAAGGTTAGTAGCCTAAGGGTATTGTCAAGAAGAAGGTAATGATTTTGATGTAATATTTGCACTCATAGCACATTTATAAGTTATTTGCACATTACTTGCCCATTCTTGTTTTGAGAAAATTTCAAGCTTTACCAAATGGATGTTAAATCCAATTTTCTAAATGGTTTTATTCAAATAGAAGTCTATCGGAGTTTAAATTTTTTGGCCAAATGATTTTTATAAATGGCCTCGTACGGTTGATACAAGTACCCCGAATATGGTATGATAGACTTAGCTATTTTTGCTAAATGGTTTTACAAAAGGTAAAGTTTATACTACTCTCTTTGTTTTTGAAAAAGGGCAAGATTGTTTACTTGTACAAATTTATGATATCATTTATGGTGCTACTAATGAATTATTGTGCAAGTTATTTTCTAAGTTGATGCAAGGTGAACTAAAGATGATGAGAGGAGTTCAAATTTGATAATTGGAATTCAAGTTCAATAATGCCAAGAATGTGATTATATTCCACACTCAAAAGAAGAAGTGAGGCATTGAAGAAGAAAGAACTATTTCAACCTATATGGCCGCAAATGCGAAAATTGACAAAATGGTTGAAGTAGGCATTGACAAACGAATTCGAGGTATGTTCATTCGTTTATTACTCCTTAGACTCGATATTCTATATGCCTTACGCTATATGCTCGACTTCAAAAACTATCCCAACGAATCTCATTAAAGTGACGTTAAAAGAAATTTTCAAATATTTGTAAGGCACTTCTTCGTATGACTTGTTGTATCTAACATCTTAAAATGTTCTTATTTTCGGGATAACAAGTCCAGTGATAATAATTTTCTTTCAAAATATGGTTCGTCATAATCGAACTAAACATATTGAGATTCGATATTTTTTTGGGATTGCATGTTTTAACAAAAACTTGAGATGTGTTTAATTCCGTCTCCTCAAAAATAACTCGCGGAATTTTTAATCGTACACCGCCGAGTATTTTAATCCATTTCGAGCGTGATTATGACATAATGTATATTGAATGATGTCTACGTTTGCATTTTGCACATTTTTAAAACTTAGGGGCGAAAAATCGGATTTTTGGTTCAAAACTCGAATTTTCACAAAACAGAAAGAACCACTGGACTAATTGGAGGAAGGCCGACCGGTCGCCCATGATGTCGACCGATCGCCCACCCCCCCAACTGGTCGCCCATGCCCAAAATTTGGATAAAATCGTTTCTGTTCTCAGCATTTGTCATTTTGGTTTGTTTTTTGTTCATTTTTCGTCCCCTTCGCACTTTGCACACAAATTTCACTTCAAATTTGTTTTATTGCATACATTTTATATTTTGAACTTCATGAGGCTCGATTATCATCATCATTGTTCATCTTTACCGATTAGATGGTAAGAATTTCTCCTTTTAATCTCAATTGGGTTGAACCCTTGAGAATGTGCTTGTATCTTGATATCTTGTTGAGATTCTTGTATTAATATGATGTTTATGATGATTGATGATGTATGAATATTGTTGTATTGCAATTGGTGATGAATTTTTTTGGCTTAAACGAATCACAAATGCGTTATATTTCTCTTGTTTTATTCGACGCACGCCAAGTGTTCGACAAAATGTTTCAATGAAAATTTCATCACCTACATGATTCTCTTGATTTGAAAAGTCTTATAAGTTTATAGAGATCATGTTTTATCAATCAAATGAGCTTTTACAGATCAAATGAGCAATTTTTTCCCTTTTATTCGGAATTTAAGCTTAAATGCTCAATATGCTCGATAAATCTATAAAATTGCGCACTTTGATATAATTGTATGATGTTTTTATCGTGCTAACATTATTTTTGATGATTCCAAAGGGGGAGAAACAAGAAAAACGCTCATAAGCTCAAAGAAGCGTAAATAAGCTCGCAAGAAAAGCTATTAGCTAAAGCTCTTAAAAGCCAAAAGCTATGGATTATACTTGGTCCATGTGATGTATTATGAACTTTTATACTTGACTAATGATGCTTTTGTGACAGGGGGAGCTTATAAGCTCATGATATTCAAGCTTAAGTTGTAAAAGCTAAGCTTTAAGCTTTTAGTTGGTTGCTTTTGTACTTGTTTTTGATATGCATATTGATAGGGGGAGCTTGTGCAAAAATGATTTTGAAAAATCTTTGCTCCTATCCTTGTGTGTTTGTACTTATGATGAGTCTTGCTTATAATGGATTGATGTTAGAGACCGGAAAATTTGTTTTGTTTTAAAATCAACTTCCTAAAATTGTTTTGGTTTGTAAACATCAAAAAGGGGGAGTTTGTTAAATAAATGTTTTTTTCAAGATTTTGATGATTATGTTTAAATGAGTTTTTATACCAAAACAATGTTTATAAATGTTGTCCAAATACTCCTAAATGATTTAAAATGCTTTTACTAATTTTTGGAGTATTTCTTAGAGTTTATTACTCGATAAAATTGGACAACACTTTTGATGATTTTGTGTTAATTGGTTTTTACACCAAAACAATGTTGTCCAAATACTCCTAAAAGATTTGAAATGTTTTTACTAATTTCATGGAGTATTTCTTAGAGTTTATTATTCGATAAAAATGGACAACACTTTTGATGGTTTTGTTTAAATGAGTTTACTATGTTTATAAATGTTGTCCAAATACTCCCAAGTGATTTAAAATATTTTTACTTATTTTTTGAGTATTTCTTGAAGTTTATTTTTGATAAAAATCGAGACAACATTTCAATTTGGAGGTCGACCAATTTACCGAACATAAGGTCAAACGATACCTGAAGAATGCACAAAATGAAACAAAACCACCTGCGTGAAAAAAAGGGGAGGGTGACCGGTCAAGGGTGAGACCGACCGGTCGCACTTAGGGCGACCGGTCGCACCCCTAACCCCTATCCGGATCGCACTATTTTCATTCAAACGTTCAAATCTTATACGAGCGACCGGTCGCTACAGTGTAATCTTTTGACAAAAAATTTGTACCATTGAACTCCTTGACAAAGAAGATTTGCTTTTCAATTTTGTATAATATTTCTACATCTTGTGATCCTCTTTTTGTAGACAAAAGTGAAGAAGAAAGAGCCTATGTTGGGAGCCTATGTTGGTGAAGACTCTCCTATAAATAGAGGATGAATTGAAGACACAAGAGAGAACAACATAAGCAAATACACAACAAGAAATCTGCAAATTTCCAAGCTTTCATATTCAACACTCTTGTTGTATTTATAGCCTAAGTATTTCACTTTCACATCTTGAGGTCTAGGCTTTATTTCTTGATTAAACTTGCACTCAAATTGTAATATTCATTATTGAGTTGTAATCTTGATTTTTGTCATCATTCAACACAAGACATCCTTGTGAGTATTCTTGTGGAAAGAATACACTTGGGTGATCTAGGTGATAGGTGTTTCAAGAGTGTGGTGCTCTTGAGGTATTGAAGAATTTGGTATTCTTCAAGGTTGAAGATTGTGGTAATCTTCACAAGGTGCCGTTGGAGATTGTGGTAATCTTCAAGAGAGATTGTGGTAATCTCAAAGGTGGTGTTGTAGAAGAGTGTGGTGCTCTTCAAGGTGATGTTGTAAGGTGTTGTATTAATTTTGGTAATTAATAAAATCTTTTTTCTTTTTGAAATCCATCCCGGAGATACTGGGGTGGTAGAGGATTAGGCCCTAGGTGGGTTGAACCTCTATAAATCGACGCGTGTTGTTTACATTCCGCACCTTTATTATTGTCTTGGCGTAATTGATTCGAAAAAGAGGGCAAAATCAAAAGATGGAGATAATCTATTCACCCCCCTCTAGATTATCGTAGCCGCTTGGACTTACAGCAAGCTCCACTTGCCACAATCCAGGAAGAAGGAGATGATGATGATGTTATTATGATATCTTCTGTCTATCCTGATATCCAGCAAAGATTGAGGGACTAGAGAAATTGGAAGCTGAGTTACTCCAGACAGCAATTTGAGCACCCAGAGTATGTAGAAGAAGAAGAGGAGGTCTTAAATTTCCTGGGAAACATCTCAGTCCGCTTTGCTCTTGATGAGGATTTCTGCATGACTATCCTTCATGATATGAAGGACGATGAAAAGGAAAAGTCTTTGGAGAAGGCCAAGGACATTGAAAAGTCAAAAATGTGCATGTTCACTGGTAGTCTTGAACATGAAATGGAATCGACTGACAGCAGCGACGTAGAGAAGGTCGATCCTGCTGTAGCAGCTAAGAAAGTCGAGCTCCAACAAGCCATTAGAGAATCAAAAGCCATGCACGAACAACAAATGCAAAAGGGTCTAGGAGGGTCTTCTCAACTCTCTCCTCGATCTTACCCTTTGGATGTGGTGCAGAAGATAGATGCTGATATTGCTACCACCATGTCCCTCGTGCATTCAGAAAATGGTTGTCAGAAGTTTGACGATGAAGTTAGGGAAGGAGATAAAGTGGGCACCCTAGCCAAGCCAACTCTTGAAGAAGGTGTTGAGACACCTGCCCCCATGGCTGATCACTCAGAGGGAAAAACAACCGAGTCTCAGGTGCAGAGCAACCCCACAAATATTAACTTAGCTGGTGCGCCAGCTGAGGGGGAAGCTCTCACCACCACAGCTAGGTCGGATGATACAGTGGGAGACAAACAAATGAAGCTAGGAGAGGCGAATGCGAGAAACAAATGGAACAGCAGAGTGAAGTTGATGAAGCTCGGACGGTTGTGACTATCTCAGCTAAAACTTCATATGCACTGAAGGCCGATGACGCTGCTGATGCGGCTAAGGCAAAGGATGGAATGGAGACCATGGGAGTTGAGACTCCTGGTCCTGAAAGTGCAATTCTAGGAGTTCAGACTCCGACGGGTGCCACTGAACTATAAGTATGGAATTTGAAACATCAACCGATGTGTCTCTTCGGTCCATTGCATGGGATTTTTGGACTTTAAATCTTGAAGAGGCGTGCGACGTTATCCCTGGGTTATGAACCATCAAGTGATGTGTTGTTTCACTTAACGAAGGAGTTTTCAGACGCCAAGCCACGTGGCGTCTGGAGATAGGTTGAAGCCATCGGGTTTTGTGCCTTTCTAATGATTATGTCCTTTGGGATCTAACTCTTTTACTTTATAAATACCCCGCCTTTTGAATAGAAGAGTTCATTTCAAATTTTCCTTCCCAAATATTTCACTCTGACGTGCCATGGTCCAAGTGTCAAAGTTTCTTTTTGAATGTAATTTTCTTTCCTTTTCTCATAACTTGTTCAAAATAAACTCTCAAGGGTACTAGGGGGTTCTCGTGACCTATCAGAGAGGTTATTCGATGAATTACATGAGGAAACAGTGGAACACAATCACACATAGCTAAGTGGTTATTATATGGGGAAGATGGTGAATATGATGGGGCTTTTGGACTCAACCTATTGGTTATGGCCCACTAAGTCACTGTGGCCATCCCTCTAGAGCTTCTGGGGTGTAGGGCCATCTGGAGCGATGGCTATAGGGCCTTTAATAAGGCCTCATGACTGTTGGAATGAAGTGTTTTAATTGGGTTAGCAAGTGAATGGTGGCAGAACTGAATGCTTGCGGAGAACCTGGGATTCCTTGGAGTGTGGATTTTACCAACTCGACAAAATGTTTATATTTTAGGTTTTAAAAAATCAATAATCCATTTTTGTTTTGCTCATGTGATTGCCTACCAAAATTTTTGGTTAATTTATTCAATTAAAGTAAATTAAAATATGTGTAACAAAATAATGTAAAAAAAGAGCATGTTACTCTTGTAGGTGAAAACAGAGCTTGTGTCTCTGTTTTCTAGTATTTATTATTTTTTTTGAAGCTCTTGTGAAAATAGCAACACAAGGGCTGTTTTCTCTTCTTCTTTTTTTATTCGGCTTTTGTAAAATTAGTTTAGGAATTCTAGACTAATAAGAACTCTAACATGAGAATTATATTTATACATTCCCAAATAGCTCCATAAATTTATTTTTATACAGTCGAAATTGTTAATTACTCATATTATGCGTGTATAGTACATGTATGTATATTTTCGTTTCCCATACAAAATTTGAAGTTTGCTATGTCAATCGATAGTGGTATTTTGAAAGGATTATACATCTGTCGGGTCGAAATTCTTAATCCTATAGTAGTTAAATTCAAGACAAGAAAACTTCGACATTCGATACTTACGAATATATTGTGAATATTTATTACAAGTTAAAGTGATATAAAAGGGCAAAAAATATGAGAATAGTTATTATACGGACTCTTAGACGTATAAAATAATTGTTCTTAGATAAAATGTGGCTTATTTTAATTATTTTATGAATTGTATTTCTTGGTCTATACAAAATAATAAGTGTTATATATTAATTAATAATTATAACACAAATTAAATAATTAAAATAAGTCATATTTTATTTCGAAGAATTATTTGATATTTGTATTTCACACATATTTTTTGTTGATTTCTCACTTTAACTATTAATAAATATTCATAATATAATCGTAAGTATTGAATATCAACCAGGCAAACTTCAAAATGTATACGGATATGGAAGTATTTTTCAATTATTTGCACGTGCATGTACTATACGAATATAATACGAGTAATTAAAAACATAATTGTATAATAATAAATTCATGGATCTATTCGGAAATATATAAATATAATTCTCATATTAAAATTCTTATTAGTTTAGAATTCCCAAACTATTTAAAAAAAATAGAAAACAACCATGCATTGTGTAGCTGTTTTCAGGCTAATTTAACAAATTAATGTTAATTTAAAACCAATTTAACACATTACCGTAAAAAAATTAAAAAAATAGGTGAAAACAACATTTGTAATAATTAGAAAATACATACACCATTTTTCATTTTTTAATTTTCGAATATAAAACATGAACTTCATTACAACCATTTTTCTAATATAAAACATGAACTTCATTACAACCCGCTAATAAAAATCCTAGAAGTCGATTACACAATTTAAAAACATAAGTAAATGACATAATTTTAAAACTACTGAAAATCACACAATTTTAAATCGTACAACAACTGGAATATTAAACATCAGTCATGGCGTGAAGAACTTCATTGCTCAAAATTATCTCCAAACTTAGGTCTTGGTGGTAAGCAGTGCGGAGGGTGAGCCGAAAAATTGCTTGAGCATTGTGTATCTGGCTCTGGTTTTTGAAAAGTATTTCCAGTTTTTCAAATAAAGGTTCTCTCTCTAACATATAAGCAATTGGAAAAACGATTTCATCAACCTAGAAAAACAAAAAAATATGAGTCGCTAAATTTACGTAGAACAAAAACTGAATATTATACAATAGAGTAACATAAGAATATTTAATTTACCGCGTGCCACGAATCCCAGTCTTTTGTCGTTGTGGGCACAAAATTCAGCTTGCGATCCCAGTATACACCCGATGTGCTCAATATTTTGGCAAACAAAGTATAACGAGCTTGAAGATGTTTCACTCGTTGACTTACTTCTGCATACTTAAAGTTGCAACCAAATGTTCCTTTTAGAATAGCTCTAGCCGTCAATATCGAGACAATGTTGTTTTTTTCACCAACAACCCAGTTCCCCTTGCTCATCTTGCTTAGAATAGAATCGGCGAGGATGATGCCCATCGGCAGCGATCCATTTTGTTTTTTTTTTTAATTATACAATGTCTCCAATAACTGAGATCTTGGTTTTTGTGAGGGTGGTAGAGGAAACCAATTGAATTCATCCATTTGAATGTGTATATGATATGAATGTAAGAAAATTTATGTGAGGGTGGTAGACAACTGCGTAAAGTTGATAAGGTACATCAGATAAGACTAGACAACTGCATAAAGCTGATAAGGTACATTAAACAAGACTACACAACTACATAAAGCTGACATTTGATAAAGAATTGATGATAAGACACGTCAATGCAAAGCTGATAAGACTATATCTGATAAAGCTAATGAAATTAAATTACTTAATTTCATACAACCCTTAAACATTGTCAAAAAAATATTTAATTAAATTATGTTGGGAAATTTATTTTGTAGATTTTGATGAATGCCATGTAAAACTTAAACTAGAAAGTTGGCACCCCATTTTCCTTGTAATTTTTATTGTAATAGATATGGCTGAAAAGCTGAGTCGAGTCAACTAAGCCTGGAAATACAAGAAGTCAATCAAGATCAAGTGAAGACTCACTTGTGGAACAAATTGAGTACGGCCAAGAAGGAAGATCAAGAACTTGACTGAAGATGTATCAGCTGAGGAACAACTGTGTGAAGTGTCAGTCAAAGTCATCTCGAGAAGCCAAGTCACCAGTTGAAAGTGACAGTTGAGTCTTCAAATGATTGGAGCAGACTCAAGTCACCTGGGGAAATAGGCAGCAGCCAAGAGAAGTCAACTGAAAGAAATCCGTTGCACAGAAGTCAATAACATTAATTAAATAAGTAACACTTCCATGCTGCCAGGTCTTAAAGTGCTCGTCCCAGAAGGGTGCAAAAGGAATAAACCAATGGGAAGCACTGCATCTCGTGTCAGATCCTGAAAAGCTGAACATTCATTTAATATGAGGAAAGGTCTACATCTCAAGATTGAAGACAAAGAAAATACAAGCCAACGAACACACAAGTGTCTTTTGAAAATCAGCCTATCTCTTCAACGGGCAGATTTTTGAAAGTTCACTATAAAAGGCTGAGGAAACTCATTGAGAAAAGGTTACCTTGCACACCTGAGAAATCAAGTAATATTCAAACTGTAACCTGCAAATATTCTCAAAGATATTCAAGCATATCCTCAAGCCTGAAACTCGAAGGAAATCAATCCAACACAAAGCCATGAAGGAAAGATAACTTCAAACCTGTTGAAGAGGAAACTTTTGAAGAATCAAAAGGGGTCTACTTTCAAGGAGGATTGTAGGAAGGTTCAAGGTCGAACCAAAAGATCAAAGTTATTGGAGGGCTTCGTGATCAAATCTAAGAGCTTGAGAAAGTGAGATCAAGTAGCAAGGTAGCCGCCTGTGAAGAAGCCGAGTTGGACGAGAAGCCAGTTTGTGTGATCAAGGCGTCGTCTCCCAGATCGTTCACCACTTTGTAAACTGATCTATTACTTAGTGGATTCCTCCGGGAGTTGGAGAAGAGAGGATTAGAAGAATTACCCCATCTTCGAACCTCTATAAAAATCAATCGTGCCATTTCTTTTTGAACATTTACATTTCTCGCATATCTACTTCATATCTCGTTGATAAACTTATTTGTCATTCAAAACCGATTAATAACCAAGTGCTAAAATCAAGTGTTAAAACAAGTTTAAAACAAATCAAATCAAAGGTGTTAAGTCTTCCACGATAAAACCAACACAACCAAGTTAAGTTTCTATCAACATCTCTATCGTTAAACAACTCGAATAACCAACTTATTCTATCAACATCTCTATCGAGGACTAAATCAAAATTTAGGCAACCCCCTCTAAACCTTACTCACACCCTTTGGACCTACAAGTGGTATCGTGAGCGGTTGGTTCATTGCAAATACTTAAACACTGAACAAAATCTTTCATTCTTAGCAAAAGTTATTATCATGGAAGCAAATCGACACGCATTCCTATGTTCACCATTGTTGAGGAATTTGATGAAAAATGAGAATAGCAAGTGATAGATTGTAGTTCAGCGAATGAATATGAAGACATCACCAACCATGGTTGAAAAGCCAATGACTGAATGGACCAATTATGACAGAAAGAGATACAACTTGGATAATGTGGCCAAGGACATTCTCTACAAGACATTGGACAAAGCAATGTTCAATTAAGTCAAATCCTGCAAATATGCAAAAGAAATCTGGGATAAATTAACTTTAATTTGTGAAGGATCTGAGCAAATTAAAGAAAATAAATTGTTTGTAGCTGTACAAAAATTTGAAAATTTTAAAATGCTTGCAGGTGAAACCTTGGATCAGTTGGATGCCAGATTCACTGAAATCACAAATGAGCTATCAGCACTTGGGAAAGAATATACACAAAAGGAAATGTGTATGAAGATTCTGAGAAGCCTCCCAGCTGAGTGGGAAATGAAGGTCATGGCCCTGAGACATTCAATGAACCTCACAACAACATCCAATCATGAGCTATTCTCAGATCTCAAAGCTTATGAGTTTGAGCTGAGAAGAAAAGAGCACGAGGAGATAGTTGTACCTAAGACTGCTGCTCTTATAGTCAAGGAGGGAAAGAGAGCTGAAGTCAAGGAAGCCATAGACCAGGAGGAGATTGCCCTGATGGTTAAAAGACTCAACAAGTTCTTCAATAAGAACTATAAAAGAAACAAGGGTGAATCCTCCAGGAGACATTTAGCTCCCTCCAAGTCAAGGGAAGACAGGCCACCCAAGAGAGCTGAGCATCAAAGGGTTGAGTATCAGAGAGCTGATAATCCAAGGACAGAAAGAGCTGATCAAAGAGTTGAGAACCTATGATGGAATTGCAGACAACCAGGACATTTTGCAATTGATTGTTCCTATCTACCAGTCAATAAGTACAGGAATGAAGAAGAAAGAAAAGTCTTCAGAGAAAGAAGACAGGAAAATAAGAAAGCCATGTTGGCTGCTGAGACTGTTGAGACAACTAAGTCTAAAGAAGCAGCAGACTCAAAGAGTAGTGAAGATGACTACTCAAGAATCCAAAACTCACAGCTGACTAAGTCTAAAGAAGCAGCTGACACTTATAAATGAGGAAAACAGCCAACTCAAAAGCCAAAACTCGCAGCTGACTAAGGATCTGAGTACTCTAAGTCACATAGCTGGTGAGAACAAAGAGCTGAAGGCTAAAAATGCTAAACTAATAGCAGAGATAGCTGCTATAGAAAAGAGAGAAAATGATCTTAAAAATGTAATTGCCTCATTCACAAAGGCATCCAAATCATTGGATGACCTTATCATGAGCAAAAAGAATGTGGAGATAAGACAGGCATAGGAATCAATTCCTTTGTGCACACTCAAACACCTAGAGTGATTTTGGAAAAAGGATCCTCGAGTAATGAAGCATCTCAAAAACCTAAAACACCAAATGTTGCACCCACATTCATTCCAAAGCACAATCACAAACAAACTGGCTTTGGATATAAAGGGAAAGGAAAAAACCCAGTTGAGTATCTGGGAGAGGGACACATCTGAGAAGAAATCCAGCAGAGTTCTTCAGCAAACTCCAAATAGAAAGTACTCTGTGAAGAATAGATAGAGCTACCAAAAACCCCAGAAGTTTTATCAAAGAAACATATATAATGGGAATGGTAGAAACTATCCAAGCCAAGCTGATTGGAACAATGTGAAAAATCAGTAAAGACCAATGGAATACAAGCCTAGACGGCAAAGACCTAAACCTCAGCAAAGGTCATTCCAAAGGAAAAAGAGCTATTTTCAGCACACATATGCATCCAGGCACTACACTCAGAAATATCACAACTACCCAAAGAAGGCAATTGCTAAAACACACACACAGACATACAGACAAAAGAGACAGTTTTATGAACCTAAAGCCCCCAAGCAATTTGCCAAAGTGAATTATGATTATGGCACAGATAGATGGCAACCTCTTAAAGTCAAGTCTTTGGCTATAGGTTGGTTTGATCATCTTACAGCACTAACCCCTCAGGACCCAGGCAAGTATGGGTACCTAAAAACTAATTTCCTTGATTGCAGGTTCAAGGAATAGCTGAGTGCCAAGGAACCTGGTACATGGATAGTGGTCGCTTCCGGACATATATGACGACAGAAACAAGAAAAATCACAAGATTCAAGGAGATTAGAGGTGCAAAAGTCATATTTGGAGGAAATGAAGGTCCAGGGGAAATAAAAGGCACTGGATACATCAAGAAAAATGGATTAGAGATCACATATGTTGCTTATGTTGAAGGCCTCAACTTCAACCTGTTAAGCATCAGCCAACACTGTGACAATGGCTACAATGTTGGATTCAATATGGGAGTGTGCCGATTAAAGATATCAATCAAATGAAATAGTGTTGCAAGGATCTAGACGAGAAGAATATGTATGTGGTAGATCGGTCTCATCATGACACCAAGCACTGTCTCAGGTAGCAAAGAGCACAAATAATAAAGTTGGTTGTGGCACAAGAAGCTGAGTCATCTTAACTTCAAGACAATCAACAAGCTTGCAAGGAGTCATCTTGTGGAAGGATTGCCAGACTCAGTGTACAAGTAGGAAAGTGTATGTGATGCATGCCAGATGGGAAAGCAGATCAAATCTTCATTCAAGGAGAAGCATAGTCCTTCTTCAACAAGGATATTTCATCTGTTGCATATGGATTTATTTGGTCCTGTTGAACCAGCCAGCATAAGTGGGAAGAAATACACCTTAGTAGTGGTAGATGATTATTCAAGATATACATGGACAATATTCATGTGCAAAAAGAAGAAAACTTTGCAGAAGTTACCTCAGCTGATGAAAAGAGTTCAAAATGAAAAGAGCCAAACCATTATTCAAGATATACACCAGCTGTGTGATAAGTTCTCAAACCTCATGCAAGGCAAATTTGAAATGAGCATGATGGGAGAGCTGACTTTCTTCCTAGGACTTCAAGTTAAGAAATTGAAGGATGAAACCTTCATAAGTCAAACAAAGTACACCAGAGATTTAATGAAGAAATTTGGTATGGAAGAGAAGTCTTCTGTAAAAATACCAATGAACACATCGGTCAAGATGGACATGGATGCAGATGGTAAAGTTGTAGATCAAACAAGATATAGAGCACTTATTGGATCACTGCTCTATTTAATGTACCAACAGACCGGACATCACCTTTGCAAAGAGTGTATGTGCAAGAATTTAATCGCACCAAAGGAGAGCCACATGACTGCAGCTAAGAGAATCCTAAGATACTTGAAGGGATGCCAAGAAGTTGGCTTATGGTATCCAAAGGAAGGTGGATTCAAGCTTATTGGTTACTCAGACTCTGACTATGCTGGATGTAGAGTTGACAGGAAGAGTACTTCAGGTACATGTCAAATGCTTGGAAACAGATTGGTTTCCTGGTTTAGCAAGAAGCAAATCTGTAGGTCCCAAGGGGTGTGAGTGTAAGGTTTAGAAGGGGGGTTGAATAAACCTTACCAACTTTTCGATTTAGTCCTTTTAAAACGCGTTCGAGTTAATACTTCATAGTTGAGTCCTAGATGGACGGCTAAGTTAGTTAATCAAAGAGTTAGTCACTCAACAGAATCGACCGAGCCGTTGATAGAATAACTCAAATTGTTTTGACTAAAGACTTAACTCGACCGTGAAATGTTTTCATTGGAAGACTTAACACTGAATTTTGTTTAAGTATGTTTTAATACTTGGTTTTAGCACTTTGTTGATTATCAATTGGATAGCAAATTTATCGTGAGATATTAAAGTAATGTGCGAGAAATTAAAGTGTTGAAATGTAAATGACACAATAGATTTTTATAGAGGTTCAAGATGAGGTAATTCTTCTACTCCTCTCTTCTCCAACTCCCGGAGAAATCCACTAAGTATTGATCAATATACAAAGTGGTTAACAGTCCGATGCAAGTCTTGATCACACAAACCGACTTGATCCTTTGGGACTCGGTCTGAGATGCCTTGGTCACACAAACTGGCTTCTCGTGACGACTCGGCTTCTTCACAGGGCAAAATTTGCCTTGCTACTACAGCCCACTTGCTCAAGCTTCTTGGATTTGATCACGAAGCCCTCCAAAAACTTGAGATTAGTTCGACCTTGAACCTTTCTACAATCCTCCATGGAATGTAGACCCCTTGATTCTTCAAATGTTTCCTCTTCAACTGATTGAAGTTGTCTTTCCTTCACAGGTAAGTGTTTGATTGATTTCCTTCGTAATGTAGGCTTGAGGATTGAACTTGAATGATTTGAGAATATTTTTGGTTACAGATATTGCTTTTCATGCTCGTATTTGTTTTCTGATTGTCAAGGTAACCCCCTTTTCTCTCAAATAGATTCCTCAGCCTTTTATAGTGTTCTTTTGAAAATTTGCCCGTTGAAGAGATAGGCTAATTTTCAAAAGACACTTGTGGTTGTTGGCTTGTCTTGTTGCAGTCCTTGGAATTGACATTTCCTCGTATGAATGATTCTTCAGCTTTTTAGAGATTTGACACAGGTGCAGTGCTTCCCATTGGTTTATTCCTTTTGCACGCTTCTGGGACTGAGCACTTTAAGAAAGGCAGTATGGAAGTATTACTTGTTTAAGTTATTCTCTTGACTTCCGTGCAACGGATCTCTTTCAGTTGTCTCGACTTGACTGCATTTCCTTGACTTCCCAGGTGACTTTGAGTCAGCTTCCAATCATTGGATGACTCGTCTGTCACTTCAACTTGAGACTTGGCTATCTTGAGTTGACTTGACGACACTTCACTCACCGTATCTCACCGCACCTTGATCGAGTTCTGTCTTCTCTTCTTTGCCACACTCACCGCCCTCACAATGAGTCTTCCTTTTAGTCTCCATTGTTTTCTTGCATGTTCGAGCATAGCCGACTTAACTCAAATTGACTTTCGACCACCCTATCTATTACAATGCAATTTACAACAAAAATGTGGTGCCAACTTTCTATTCTAAGTTTTACATGGCATTCATCAAAATCTAAAAATTAATTTCCCAACAATTTTCCCCTTTTTGATGATGCCAAAACTTAAAACATTCACACAATAATTAAACAAAGAAAAGATACGTACAGACAATGTAGAATCACGAATGTATGCGTAGAATCAATCTTTTATTGATCATAATATTCTTGTTCTTTACACAAAACCGTTTACAGAGTGTATCAGAGCTTAAATAGAACTTAATGTAACCATGCTATTTTATATCTACGCAAGTATATAAATTATACAATTTTATTCGATGTACAGAAGACTTACATAAAGATGTATTTACATAGTAAAATACATGAAGGGGTGGACAGCAACACTTCATCTCCTTCGCTGCCTCCTTCTTTCCTCTTCTTCAGCTCTGTCTTCTTCTGATCTATTCCTCTTCTTCTCATCTTCAGCTGCTTTCTTTTTCTCATATACTTTTCTGGCAGCTTCATCTCTTCTTTTTCTCTCTTGCCTTTCTTCCCACAACTGAGTTTGTCTTCAATTTTCTTCTTCAATCCTCTTCACATACTCAGCATTGTTCTTAGCCACTTGCAGGTTGGCTACTTCGTCGAATCCAGCCCAATAGATCCCCCCTTTCTTGCCTGGATCTATATAGTCAATGTTTTTGGGCAGAGGTCTAGGTCTGAAACCTCTTCCTCCACCACTGTTTTTTCATCTGCCTCTGGGCGTGTATTGTACTAGGGCCTTCTTTTTCCCAGCTGAGTGACTAGCAGAGTGACTGCCAGTAGTTTGCTGCCTGTCAGCTTCTTCACATAACTTGAGCCCTTTTTCCCAATACAAATCCCAGGCTTGAGCCATGGACATGTTTGCGAAGTAACCCTCGGATGCGAGCGTCTTGAATTCATCGACAGATCTTGGCTCGGTTCCGACATCTGAAATGGCATATGTGTCACTATCTGTTGGAATGCCTCCATGTTGTTTCAGAATATCCATAACTCGGGCATCCATCTTTCCTTCCACCTCCTTCATCCCTGCTTCAACTATCTTTCTCTTTTCAGCCATGGGTACTGCATGATGTTGGAGCGGCAGAGTCACGGGAAGTTTGCTGATGATATCAGCTGTGACAAGACCTTGTTGGGGGGTTTTAGCAATCATCAAGGTCATATCTTTCGAACCTTCCCCCTCAACAGATTTTCCTTTCTTCTCTCTTCTCTGTTCCTCAGCTGCCTTACCCTTCACAGTTGCGTCCACCTTTTCAGCTTCAGATCCTTTCAACGCCTTTAGGTATTCCTCTTCCCCTATTTTGGCATCATCAAAGGACAGAGGAACCCCTGGAAACAAGCTAGCAATCATGAAGTCTAAGCGGCTAATAGCTGAGGTATGCTTTGAATCTACTGCGGAGTATGCTGCACGGAATTCGGAGTGGTTAACAATCCAGATGCAAGTCTTGATCACACAGCTGACTTGATCCTTTGGGACTCGATCTGAGATGCCTTGGTCACACACCGGCTTCTCGTGCGACTCGGCTTTTCTTCACAGGGCAGCTGCCTTGCTACTACAGCCCACTTGCTCAAGCTTCTTGGATTTGATCACGAAGCCCTCCAAAAACTTGAGACTGGTTCGACCTTGAACCTTTCTACAATCCTCCATGGAATGTAGACCCCTTGATTCTTCAAATGTTTCCTCTTCAACTGATTGATGTTGTCTTTCCTTCACAGGTAAGTGTTTGATTGATTTCCTTCGTAATGTAGGCTTGAGGATTGAACTTGAATGATTTGAGAATATTTTTGGTTACAGATATTGCTTTTCTTGCTCGTATTTGTTTTCTGATTGTCAAGGTAACCCCCTTTTCTCTCAAATAGATTCCTCAGCCTTTTATAGTGTTCTTTTGAAAATTTGCCCGTTGAAGAGATAGGCTAATTTTCAAAAGACACTTGTGGTCGTTGGCTTGTCTTGTTGCAGTCCTTGGAATTGACATTTCCTCTTATGAATGATTCTTCACTTTTTAGAGATCCGCACAGTGCGATTGCTTCCCATTGGTTTATTCCTTTTGCACGCTTCTCGGGATCGAGCACTTTAAGAAAGGCAAAAGATGGAAGTACTACTTGTTTAAGTAATTCTCTTGACTTCCGTGCAACGGATCTCTTTCAGTTGTCTCGACTTGACTGCATTTCCTTGACTTCCCAGGTGACTTTGAGTCAGCTTCCAATCATTGGATGACTCATCTGTCACTTCAACTTGAGACTTGGCTATCTTGAGTTGACTTGATCGACACTTCACTTCACTCACCAGTATCTCACCGCACCTTCATCGAGTTCTGTCTTCTCTTCTTTTTGCCACACTCACCGCCCTCACAATGAGTCTTCCTTTTAGTCTCCGATTGTTTTCTTGCATGTTCAGGCATAGCCGACTTAACTCACTTCGACCAAATTTCTATCTATTACAATGCAATTTACAACAAAAATGTGGTGCCAACTTTCTATTCTAAGTTTTACATGGCATTCATCAAAATCTAAAAATTAATTTCCCAACAATTTCCCCCTTTTTGATGATGCCAAATCTTAAAACATTCACACAATAATTAAACAGCAAAGATACGTATAGACAATGTAGAATCACAGAATGTATGCGTAGAATCAATCTTTTATTGATCATAATATTCTTGTTCTTTACACAGCTGTTTACAGAGTGTATCAGAGCTTAAATAGAACTTAATGTAACCATGCTATTTTATATCTACGCAAGTATATAAATTATACAATTTTATTCGATGTACAGAAGACTTACATAAAGATGTATTTACATAGTAAAATACATGAAGGGGTGGACAGCAACACTTCATCTCCTTCGCTGCCTCCTTCTTTCCTCTTCTTCAGCTCTGTCTTCTTCTGATCTATTCATCTTCTTCTCATCTTCAGCTGCTTTCTTTTTCTCATATACTTTTCTGGCAGCTTCATCTCTTCTTTTTCTCTCTTGCCTTTCTTCCCACAACTGAGTTTGTCTTCAATTTTCTTCTTCAATCCTCTTCACATACTCAGCATTGTTCTTAGCCACTTGCAGGTTGGCTACTTCGTCGAATCCAGCCCATAGATCCCCCTTTCTTGCCTGGATCTATATATTCAATGTTTTTGGGCGGAGGTCTGGTCTCAAACCTCTTCCTCCACCACTGCTTTTTCTTCATCGCCTCTGGGGCGTGTATTGTACTAGGGCCTTCTTTTTCCCCCGAGTGAGTGAGTAGCGAGTGACCAGCAGAGTGACGCCAGAGTCTGTCTCACGCCGCCTCGCTTCTTCACATAACTTGAGCCCTTTTTCCCAATACAAATCCCAGGCTTGAGCCATGGACATGTTTGCGAAGTAACCCTCGGATGCGAGCGTCTTGAATTCATCAACAGATCTTGGCTCGGTTCCGACATCTAAAATGGCATATGTGTCACTATCTCGTTGGAATGCCTCCATGTTGTTTCAGAATATCCATAACTCGGGCATCCATCTTTCCTTCCACCTCCTTCATCCCCGCTTCAACTATCTTTCTCTTTTTCGGCCATGGGTACATGATGTTGGAGCGGCAGAGTCACGGGAAGTTTGCTTTGATGATATCACCACAAGACCTTGTTGAGGGGTTTTAGCAATCATCAAGGTCATATCATTCGAACCTTCCCCCTCAACATTTTTCCTTTCTTCTCTCTTCTCTGTTCTCACCGCCTTACCCTTCACAACAAGGCCCACCTCCACCTTTTCGCTTGATCCTTTCAACGCCTTTAGGTATTCCTCTTCCCCTATTTTGGCATCATCAAAGGAGAGAGGAACCCCTGGAAACAAGCTAGCAATCATGAAGTCTAAGCGGCTAATAGCTGAGGTATGCTTCGAATCTCTCATGGAGTATGCTTTGCACGGAATTTGGAGTGGGTGGCGTTGGATTCACTGTCACCACTTCATTTCAACCATGAGGAGGTTGAACTTCCTATCCATGTTCTCCTCTACGCGCAGAGCTCTTTCTTATTATATTCACGCAACAATTGCATCTCTGGTGTGAGACTCATGCATTCGATCGATGTTCTCTTGCATTCCCGTCTTCGTACGCATTCTCACCACCACCGACTAGCATTTATTGAACAATGTCCTGAAATATCGAGCTTGTTCTACGCGCATTGTTTGTTGTTGTTGCCACCATTCCCGGATCCTGACAATTATTCCTCGCAGATCGGCAGTAAGATTTGCGTCTCTATTATCCAGCCTCATGTCCAGTGAGGCCTGGTGCCTCTCTAACTTTTCTATCTCTGCAAATATGGCCTTGAAAACTTCTCGAACCTCACCGCTGTCACTTCGCATCACTGCCGTCACTGCAGCCAAGCAAAGGGTCAAAGTCTGCTTTGGGACGATGGTGTCTGTTGGAATAACGGGATCGGAGTTTATGGAAACGTTCTTGATCTCGAGCTGATTCTTCAGGAAGGTCAGGTACTTCCAGAGAGAAGGGAAACGATTCTTCAATCGAATCATCACAGGCAATGGGAATCTGCTTAATGACAACTTGTGCTCGTGAAGTTCCTGGTGGAGTCGATCCCACTCGCAGCTTGGGAGCCTGCGCGATTGACTGACTTTTCACCGTGGGTCCGTGTGAAGTTGACCCGACTTTGCGATCCTCAACATCTTAACAACCTTTTGGTCTCAAATGATTTTTCTATATGAGTTGATCGTCCGGCCATATCGAAGCGTCATCGGACGATGATGAGATGTCCAAGGTGGCTCATCATCAAAATTAAAGGTTCGGCGAGTAGCCTTAAGGTCAGGCTTACTCGTGCTTGGGAGAACATCCTCAGTTGATTCTTTTGGATGGGCAATAGGGGATGACTCGGCTTCTTCACCTTCAAATCCCGGAAAGGTTACATCGATTTTCTTGGGAATCGTGAAGAGCACTTATCTCCTCTTCGATGGATCAATGATAGTAGGAGGGATGTTCTTTGCTTCCGTCTCTTTACCCCGGGAAGTCTCAACCTCCCGTTGGCCTTTACTACCTCCTGCAGTCTCAACTGCAGCAAGGCCTTGGACGGTCCCTTCGACAATGTCCGCTGTCTTGGGGTCTTCCATCCACCGAGGTGGCATCCATTGCACTTTCATTGCCCAGTGTTAACTCCCGGGCGGTTTCGCGGCCTCGATCGCATCGCCAGCGGCGTCATTAGCCTGCAGAGCAGTTGGCACTTCAGCTGAGACAGTCTTAACTATCTGAGCCTCGTCAATGACAACTTGCTGTGTATCCATTTGTTGTTCCTTCTCCACTTCGCCTCCAAGATTCGTTGTGGAGTCACCGCAAAGATCATCCGACCTTGCCGCAGCGGAGGAGTTTCCCCTCACCGGCACACCGGCCGAGTGACTTGGAATGGGGTCACTCGTCTCCGGACTCCCGGATGTTCCCTTTTAGTATTCGGACGTTGGGGCGGGTGGTAAGACACCTTCATTAGGGGTTGGCTCGACTGGGTCCCCACAATCCCAGTTTCATCGCCAACTTTAACACCTTCTTCTGAGTGAGCAGGGAAAGTGGTGGCAGCAACAACTGTGGCAATATGTTGCACCACTCCCATCGGATCAATCTCCAGCTGTGATGTGGAGGACTCCCCTGGTCCTTCCAATAACCGTTGCTCATGTAGGGCCCTGGATTCCCACATAGCTTGCTGCATCTCCAATTCTTCTCAGCACCAGGGTCCAGATCCGCATCACTCCCAGAGAGGGATGTCAAGGTGAGGATGTGTATGATCGGTGGTTCCAAAGAAGGGACAACATCGGCCTTTTCTCGAGCTTGCTTCCTCTCGCGATCTCTGCTTCTCCTTGTCTTTGAAGATCTGCAAGATATCTGTGCAGTTTTCTTCATCCAGTGCTTAGACCACGTTGGTCAATCCAAGAAAATTCAACAGTTCATCTTCTTTTTCAATAAACTCTGGTCTTTGGAATTGTTCCCTGGATCGGCTCAGCTTCCACTTCCTCCACTCTCGCAGACAATTTTGGATGTCTAGATATGGTGGGGATAGGATCATTACATCATCATCATCTTTATCATCTTCTCCCTGCTGTCCCTCGTTCTCAGGGATTGAAGGTAGCAAACATTGGTGCTCCATACCCTCAGTAGCGTCTGTTGCAGGAGGGGATACAACCCTGTCAATAGGAGAGTTTACTTTCTCGATTCTTCTTGTGTCTCACTTGTTCGACTACGATTGTGTCTTCAATTTGCCTCTGCGATCGGCTTCAGAGACTTGGTCATTTCATCTATAATTTCTGAGACTCTACTTCTCCGGCGGCTCGATATCTGTTTCACCGAGTGGTGACTCACCGGTTTCTCAAGCTCGAACGCTCAAGATTCTTCTTCTTTTAGTCCTTACCGAGAGGGATTTACGCTCGGACACGGTTTCTTCAGTCTTGGGCAAAGGGGCGAGGGGCGTCTTTTTTCTTTTTACGAGGAGTCGGGTCGCCTCGGCTTATCGATCCTCCTTTTCTTGATAACCGGAGAAGGTATTTGAGGCTCCTTCTCCCCAAGCGCAGCGGGGCGCGAGATGCATCTTTTGTTTTCTTTTTCTTTGCTTTGCAGGGGCAAAGTGATCTTCTTTGTAGTCGCTGCAGGGGCGACCTTCTTCCTCGGGAGAGGAGGAGACAATCTGCTTCTTCAGGGGTCATCTCGATTCCCCTCACTCGTGACGCTCTCTTGGCATATGCTCGCTTCCGCATGTGCTCGGAAAGGTTAGACCGAACATTTTCTTGTTGACATGGAACGCCTTTCCATGTCGAAGAGGACTCCTTTTACTTCCATCATCCGGCCAATCACCAGGCCGTACCCGAGATCCTCCAAACGAACCATCCTTCTTGAAGGATTTATTCCCAACATTTTGGCGAGTCTGCGTATACAAACTCAGCCCACTTCACCTTCTTTTCTTCTATGATCGCAGCCATCACGATCGGCTTAGTTTTGGACGGTGATTAAAGCTTCCAAATTTGATATCAATGCACTTGCAACAATATCCATCCACTTGTGGTAGTCTTCCTTCAACAGCTTCTTCTTAGTCGTGTGAGACAACCTTCGCAAAGACGATCGGGGCTTGGCTACTTCCTTCCAAGCAAGCATCCAGTTAACATCATCTTCATAAATCTCCCGCACTTCTTCCGCCAACGAACGACGATGATCCGCGGATCCTCGGCGTGATGGTGAACTCTTTTCCGTGAACAGAGACTTGATGCCCTCATCGTGAACTTCGCGTTCACGTAGAATCGTGCGACCTCTTCCACGTAGGTCATCGGAAACTCCATTGTCAAAAATGGTTTCATCCGGACTTTTCGGCTTTCTCTATATCTTCTTCACGGTGTTGTCGGACCCCTGTTTTGATCATGCCGTCGAAATCCACAAGAGACCCGGTGTGGATTTGCTTTCCCAACTTGACAAAATCATGAGTAGATGCCATTTCTTGATGTTTTACCGAACGAAACTTTGAAAATGAACTTGAGGATTTGTAGGGTTTTGAGAGAAAATTTCTTTCTTTGCTTTCGAGAGAGATGAACAATTTTGGTAAAGTGAGAGAAAATTGGAAGAAACGGTATATGTATGGGTTATGAAAGGACGTGCGGGGTGGTTTTGAAATTTGATCAAGATCAACGGCTCGATTTTGCACGCCGATTAACATTTAATTTCTCGCATTTAATGCGGCAAAGATTTATATCCAATCATAAGCTTGGTGTGCGGCTTTTGACTGTACACGTCATAATTATGCTGACGTCATTCTTAAAAACATTCCCGCTTAGTAAAAACGACTGCATTTTTGTCACTTTGCTCATAAATGACTCAGCTTGTTCCTTAGCTGATTTAACCCTTCTCTCTTTGCACATGGGTACTCAGCTGTCAGTTAACTTGATGCAGTTGATTCTCCGATATGGCTAATTCACTTAGCTGATTCAAGAGTTCAGCCCTTTTTCATCTTTTCATGTTCCATCTATTTTCTTTGACTCTTCTGAGTGTCAACTCAGCTCAATTAACCCTAATTCATGCTTGAGTTCTTCAAATCTTGATTCACATAATGGTTTTGTGAATATATCAGCTAACTGCTTATCAGTTGAGATATATTCCAAGGTGATGTCCTTCCTTTCTACATGATCTCTTATGAAGTGATATCTGACATCAATGTGCTTTGTTCTTGAGTGCAACACAGGATTTTGAGTGATTGTGATTGCACTTGTGTTATCACACATAATTGGAATTTCTTTTTCTTCAACTTCATAGTCTCTCGATTCTTTGTCTCATCCATAAGACATGGGCACAACAATGCCCGCCTATGTATTCTCGCTTTAGTCAGAGGTAGCTATTGAATTTTGCTTCTTGCTAAACCAGGAAATTAACCTATTTCAAAGCATTTGACATGTACCTGAGGTACTCTTCCTGTCAACTCTACATCTAGCATAGTCAGAGTCTGAGTAACCAATTAGCTTGAATCCACCTTTCTTAGGATACCATAAGCCAACTTCTTGGCTTCCTTTCAAATATCTCAAGATTCTTTTGGCTGCAGTCATGTGGCTTTCTTTTGGAGCAGATTAAAATCTTGCACATACACCTACAACAAAGGTGATGTCCGCCGCCTGCTTTGTGAGATAGAGCAATGATCCAATAAGTGCTTTGTATCTTGTTTGATCCACAAAGCTTGCCATCCGCATCCATATCCAATTTGACTGATGTATTCATTGGTATTTTCATAAGACTTCTCTTCCATGCCAAATTTCTTCATTAAATCTCTGTGTATTTTGTCGACTTATGAGGTTCCATCCTTCACTTGTTTTACTTGGAGTCCAAGAAAGAATGTCGACTCTCCCATCATGCTCATTTCAAATTTGCTTTGCATAAGATTTGAGAATTTATCACACAACTCTTTGTTTGTGGATCCAAAGATGATGTCATCCACATATATTTGAACAAGCGTATACTCTTCCCATCTTGAATTAAGAAGAGTGTTCTATCCACTTTGCCTTTGGTAAATCCGTTCTCAATCAGGAATTGTGATAATGTATCATACCATGCTCTTGGTGCCTGTTTCAATCCATATAAAGCTTTCTTGAGTTTGTAGACTTTATCTCCAAGAGTCTTCAGCTCAAATCCTGGAGGTTGTTCAACATATACTTCTTCCTCCAATAACCCATTAAGGAATGCACTCTTTACATCCATTTGATATACATTGAAGTTCTTGTGAGCAGCATAGGCAAGAAACATCCTTATGGCTTCCAATCTTGCCACAAGAGCAAAAGTTTCATCAAAATCTATTCATTCTTCTTGGTAGTACCCTTTGGCTACCAATCTTGCTTTGTTTCTTACCACAGAACCTTCCTCATTCATCTTGTTTCTGAATACCCATTTAGTGCCAATAACATTTTGATGGGTAGGTCTTTGAACCAATTCCCACACTTTGTTTCTTTCAAATTGATTCAGCTCTTCTTGCATGGCTTGAATCCAATGTGTGTCATCCAATGCTTGTGACACATTTTTTGGCTCTATTTGTGAGATGAAACAAGTGAACATAGCTTCTTGTTGGGTTCTGGATCTGGTTTTTACACATTCTCTTACATCTCCAATGATTAGTTACGTGGATGGTCTCTCGGCCATCTTACATCGAGTTGGAGTAAGTTAGCCGGATTGATCGTCTTGCACTGTGTTTATTTTGATCACTCTCTCATCATCACTTAGCCGCATATTTCCCAAATCTTTTGAGACTCGGCTATCTCATCTTCATCTTGGTTTATAATTCCACTTGCTTCAACATAGGGACTCTTCGCATGGTTGGCTTATTCAACTTATCACCGACTCTTCAATGTCTTCTCCATTTACATTGGGTTCATCAAACACCACACGAATGGATTCTTCTCAGTAACCATTGTCCTCTTGTTGAGCACTCTTCTGTAGGCTTTGCTTTCAATCGAGTATCCTAAGAAGATACCTTCATCGACTTTAGCATCAAAAGCCTTTAAATTATCTTTGCCATTGTTGTGGATGAAGCATTAGCTCCAAATATTCTAAAGTATCCAACATTTGGCTTTCTCCCCCAAATCTCATAGGAGTCTTTGTCACCGTCTGTTTATCATGCATCTATTTTGAGTATAGCATGTTGTGTTTATTGCTTTGACCCAAAATCTTTTAGGCACCTGCTTGACTAACAACATGGTCCTTCTTTGCTTCTTTGAGAGTCCTATTCCTTCTTTCTCGCAACTCCATTTTCTTTGTGGAGTCCTTGTCGATAATTCATGACCAATACCATTTTCAACACAATATCGAGTTATTATACCATTGACAAACTCGGTTCCTCTCACGATCTTATTTTGATAATGGTTTGACTCTTCTCATTTTGGATTCTCTTCATCAGCTGTGGTAGTTTCTGCAGAGTTTCTTTCTTCTTACACATGAATATTGTCCATGTGTATCTTGAGTATTCATCTACTACCACCAAAGTGTATTTCTTCCCACTTATGCTAGCTGGTTCAACTGGACCAAGTAGATCCATATGTAGCAGGTGCAATATTCTTGTTGAAGATGGACATGTCTTTTCTTTGAATGATGATTTGATCTGTTTTCCCATCTGGCATGCATCACATACACTTTCCTTCTTGTATACTGAGTCTGGAAGTCCTTCCACAAGATTGTTCCTTGCAAGCTTGTTAATTGTTTTGAAATTCAGGTGACTCAGCTTCTTGTGCCACAGCCAACTTGATTATGCTGTGCTCTTTGCTAGTAGACAAGTGCTTGGTGTTGCAGTTGACCAATTTACCACATACATGTTCTTTTGTCTGCATCCTTGCAACACTACTTCATTAGATTCAGTGTTCTTGATTTGGCACATCCCATATTGAATCCAACATTATAGCCCTTGTCACAGAGTTGACTTATGCTTAATAAGTTGAAATTGAGGCCTTCTACATATGCGACATCTGTAATTTCTAATCCATTTTTCTTGATAGATCCAATGCCTCTTATTTCTCCTGGAGCTTCATTCCCTCCAAATATGACTTTTGCACCACTAACTTCCTTATATTTTGACAGATTTTTCTTGTTTCCTGTCATGTGTCTGGAACAGCCACTATCCATGTACCAGTGCCTTGGCACTCAACATTCCTTGAACCCGCAATCAAGGAAATTAGGTTTTAGGTACCCATATTTGTCTGGGTCCTGAGGGGTTAGTATTGTAAGATGATCCAATCAACCTATAGCCAAATGATTTGACCCTAAGAGGTTGCCATCTATCAGTGCCATAATCATAATTAATTTTAGCAAATTGCTTGGGGATTTTAGGTTCATACAGCTGTCTCTTTTGTCTGTATGCCTGTGTATGTGTTTTAGCAATTGCTTTGTTTGGGTAGTTGTGATATCTCTGAGTGTAGTGCCTAGGTGCATATGTGTGCTGATGATAGCTCTTATGCCTTTGAAATGGCCTTTGCTGAGTCATAGGCCTTTTCCATTTAGGCTTATATTCCATAGGTCTTTGCTGATAGTTCACATTATTCCAATCAGCTTGGCTTGGGTACTTTCTACCATTCCCATCATATGTGTTCCTTTCATAGAATTTCTGGGGTTTTTGGTAGCTCTGTTTCTTCTTTCTGAGTATTTCTGTTTGGAGTTCTTTGAGGAACTCGGCCGGATTTCTTCTCGGTTGTCCTCTCAAAGACACTCAACTAGTCATTTTTCCTTTTCCTTTATAACCAAGGCCGCTTTGCTTGTGATTGTGCTTTAGAATAAATGTGTGTGCACCATTTGGAGTTTTGGATTTTTGAGATGCTTCATTACTTGAAGATCCTTTTTCCAAAATCACTTTTGGAGCTTGACATAGCACGAGAGGAATTAAATCCTAAGCTTTGTGTTATCTCCACATTCTCTTTGACTCATAATAAGATCATCCAAGGATTTAGATGCCTTAGTGAATGAGGCAATCACATTTTTGAGGTCATTCTCCCTCTTTTACTCAGAAAGCGACTATCTCTGCTATTAACTTAGCATTTTCAAATTTTTTAGACTTTTATTCTCATCGGCTATGTGACTTAGAGTACTCGGCTCCTTAGTCACCGTGAGTTTTGGCTTTTGAGTAGGTTGTTCTCCTCATTTAGTAGTGTGTGTGAGGATTTAATGTATTCAAAGTCTTTCATCATTTTGCCTAATGAATCATAAAGATCGAGTGGGTGATGAAGTGTGTGTGTCACAATCACTATCACTAGAATCTGAGTGTGATGAGTTAGAGTGTACCTCATCTTCTTGGTCGGTTGGTCTTGTTTTTGGCCATTAGATAGATCAAGGCTTCTTCTTCGAGTCACTTGAGTAGTCAGCTTCACTACTCTTCGAGTCTGCTGTGTCCTTTGACTT
Organism: Rehmannia glutinosa; assembly: GCA_016081115.2. Taxonomy (NCBI): domain Eukaryota; kingdom Viridiplantae; phylum Streptophyta; class Magnoliopsida; order Lamiales; family Orobanchaceae; genus Rehmannia; species Rehmannia glutinosa. The sequence goes on from CM071930.1 coordinate 49,551,062, forward strand.
GACTGTCTTTAGCGTTCTCTACACCAACATTGCCTTTTTCTTCTCTTGTCTTCTTTCTCTGAAGACTTTTCTTTCCTCTTCATTCATGTATTTGTTGACTCACGGATATGGGCATTCAATGGCATAGTGACCGGTTGCTGCGGTTCAAAGATAAATTTTCAACCTTTTGATCAGTTCTTTCCATCCTTGGATTGTCAGCTCTTTGATACTCAATCCTTTGATGCTCTGTTCTTTTGGGTGGCCTATCTTCCCTTGACTTGGAGGGAGCTGAGTGTCTTCTGGAGGATTCACCTTTGCCTCTTTTGTAATTCCTGTTGAAGAATTTGTTAAATCTTTTAACCATCAGGGCAATCTCCTCTTGGTCAATGACTTCATTGACCTTAACTCTTTTACCATTCTTAACTATTAGAGCAGTTATTTTGGGCACAGCTGTCTCCTCTTGGTCTTTTCTTCTCAGCTCAAATTCGTAGGCTTTGAGATCTGAGAATAGCTCATGGTTGGATGTTTTTGATAGGTCCATGGAGTGTCTCAAGGCCATGACTTTCATTTCCCACTCAGATGGGAGACTTCTTAGAATCTTGATACACATTTCCTTCTGTGTATATTCTTTTCCAAGTGCATATAGCTCATTGGTAATTTCTGTGAACCGAGCATCCAGTTGATCCAAGGTTTCTCCCCGCAAGCATCTTGAAATTTTCAAATTTAAATCGACAAAGAACAGATAGTTTATTTTCCTTGATTTGTTCGAGCCTTCACAAATCAAGGTTAGCTTGTCCCATTTCTTTTGCCGTTTTGCATGATTTGACTTTGTTGAACATGGCTTTGTCCAAGGTTTTGTAAAGAATGTCCTTGGCCACGTTGTCCAGGTTATATATTTTCCTGTCATCATTTGTCCATTCAGCTCTTGGTTTTTCAACCATAGCTGGTCTGGGAGCAGCATCATCTTCTCCTTCTGCTGCAGCTCTCCTCGCAGCTGTGTTCACTTTTAAGATTTGGAGTGGCCCATCTTCTATCACTATCCACATTTCATCGTGTAATCTTTGATAGATGAGCACGCATACGAATTTTCCAATCATCAAATTCCTCAATTGTGAACATAGGGATGCGTGTCAAATTTGCTTCCATGATAATAACTTTGCTGAATAAAGGAGTTTTGAAAGATCAAGTGCTAAAGCAAGCTTTGAAAAATTTTGGAGATCTAGTTCAGTAACTAGTGCGGAAGGCTCAATGAACCAACCGCTCTAATACCACTTGTAGGTCCCAAGGGGTGTGAGTGTAAGGTTTAGAAGGGGGGGTTGAATAAACCTTACCAACTTTTCGATTTAGTCCTTTTAAAACGTTCAGAGTTAATACTTCACAGCTGAGTCCTAGATGGACAGCTAAGTTAGTTAATCAACAGAGTTAGTCACTCAAATGCACTTTCGGCCGAGTTGTTGATAGAATAACTCGATTGTTTTGACTAAAGACTTAACTCGACTGTGAAATGTTTTCAGTGGAAGACTTAACACCCTGGAATTTTGTTTAAGTATGTTTTAATACTTGGTTTTAGCACTTTGTTGATTATCAATTGGATAGCAAATTTATCAGCAGATATTAAAGTAATGTGCAGAAATTAAAGTGCTGAAATGTAAATGACACAATAGATTTTTATAGAGGTTCGAAGATGGGGTAATTCTTCTACTCCTCTCTTCTCCAACTCCTGGAGGAATCCACTAAGTATTGATTAGTATACAAAGTGGTTAACATCCGATACAAGTCTTGATCACACACAGTGACTTGATCCTTTGGGACTCGATGAGAGATGCCTTGGTCACACAAATGGCTTCTCGTGCGACTCGGCTTCTTCACAGGGCAGCTGTCTTGCTACTACAGCCCACTTGCTCAAGCTTCTTGGATTTGATCACGAAGCCCACCAAAAACTTGAGACTGGTTCGACCTTGAACCTTTCTACAATCCTCCGTGGAATGTAGACCCCTTGATTCTTCAAATGTTTCCTCTTCAACTGATTGAAGTTGTCTTTCCTTCACAGAAAAGTGTTGGATTGATTTCCTTCGTAATGTAGGCTTGAGGATTGAACTTGAATGATTTGAGAATATTTTTGGTTACAGATATTGTTTTTCTTGCTCGTATTTGTTTTCTGATTGTCAAGGTAACCCCCTTTTCTCTCAAATAGATTCCTCAGCCTTTTATAGTGTCTTTTGAAAATTTGCCCGTTGAAGAGATAGGCTAATTTTCAAAAGACACTTGTGGTCGTTGGCTTGTCTTGTTGCAGTCCTTGGAATTGACATTTCCTCGTATGAATGATTCTTGACTTTTTCGTAGATCGACACGTGTGCGATGCTTCCCATTGGTTTATTCCTTTTGCACGCTTAAGGGGTGAGCACTTTAAGAAAGGCGATATGGAAGTATTACTTGTTTAAGTTATTCTCTTGACTTCCGTGGAACGGATCTCTTTCAGTTGTCTCAACTTGACTGCATTTCCTTGACTTCCCCCAGGTGACTTTGAGTCGACTTCCAATCATGGATGACTCATCCGTCACTTCAACTTGAGACTTGGCTATCTTGAGTTGACTTGACGACACTTCACTCACCGTATCTCACCGCATCTTGATCGAGTTCCTATCTTCTCTTCTTTGCCACACTCACCGCCTCACAATGAGTCTTCCTTTTAGTCTCCATTGTTTTCTTGCATGTTCGAGCATAGTGACTTAACTCACTCGACCAAACCCTATCTATTACAATGCAATTTACAACAAAAATGGGGTGCCAACTTTCTATTCTAAGTTTTACATGGCATTCATCAAAATCTAAAAATTAATTTCCCAACAAAAACTCAATAGCCACATCCACAGCTGAAGCAGAGTACATAGTTGCGGGCAGCTGTTGTGCCCAAATCTTATGGATTAGAGAATCGAGAGATTATGAAATTGAAGAAAAGGAGATTCCAATTATGTGTGATAACACAAGTGCTATTGCAATCACTCAGAATCCTGTGTTGCATTCAAGAACAAAGCACATTGATGTCAGATATCATTTTATAAGAGATCATGTTGAAAAGAAAGACATCACTCTTGAATATATCTCAACTGATAAGCAGTTAGCTGACATATTCACCAAGCCCTTATGTGAATCAAGATTTAAAGAGCTTAAGCATGAGCTAGGGTTAATTGAGCTGAGTTAACACTCAGAAGACTCAATCAGAAGAGATGGAAGATAGAAAGTGAGAAATGAACAAGTTTTTCACATCAGCCAAGTGAAACAGCCATATCGGAAAGTCAGTTGTATCAAGTTAGCTGACAGCTGAGTCGCTTAATGAAAAGAGAGAAGAAGAGTTAGGTCATTTGTGAAATAAGCTGAGTCATTTATGAGCTAAGTGACAAAAACGCAGTCGTTTTAAATGAGCGAGAATGTTTTTAAGGATGACGTCAGTGTAATAATGACGCGAACAGTCAAAAGCTGCACAGTAAACATATGATTGGATATAAATGCTGCCGCATTACATGCGAGAAATTAAATGCTATTTGACGTGCTAAATATGAGCCGTTGATCTTGATCAAATTTCATAACCCTTATATACAATTTTCAGTCTTCTCTCTCACACTTTACTGAAACTGTTCATCTTTCAAAGCAAAGGCAAAGCAAGCTATTTTCTCTCTCGAAAACCCTAAGTGTCCTCCAACCAGTTCTTCAAGTTTTATTCGGTAAAACTCCTAAAAATGGCACCAAAGTTTAATTTCATCAAGTTATCGAAGCAAATCCACTCAGGATCGTCCGCGGATTTTGAAGGCATGGTGAAGTAGGGTTCGGATGAAACCCTAGTGAAGAAGATTGCAGAAATGTTGGAAAAGTCCGGTCTTAAGGCTTTTCTTACTTTGGAGTACTCGCACACTTAAATTGAAGAAGTGGCGCAGTTCTACATGAATGCGGAGGTGCAGGACGAGGGAATCAAGTCCTCTGTCCACCGCAAGGACATAATGATAACAGCTAAGGACCTTGCGGAGCACTGTTTGTTGCCGTCTGAGGGCATGAATGAGATAAACGAAGCTGATGTTGACTTGGCTGCTGCATGGAAAGAGGTAGCCAAACCAGAGTGTGCTGCTAAGGTGGTCTACACAGCTGAGAAGAAATTGTTGAAGGACGACTATCACAAATTGATGGATGTCGTCTCCAAGTGTGTAGACATGAAGTTTGGCAACTTCAACCAGCTGTCAAAGACTAAGCTGATCGTCATGGATGCGATCATGCAGGGCAAGAAAGTCAACTGGGCTGAGTTCGTGTACAGCAGACTCTGCCAGAATGTTGTGAATAAATCATACAAGGAAGACGGATCCTTTGGAGGATCTCTCGGTTATGGCATGGTGATTGGCCACCTAATGGAAGTGAAGGGCATTCCCCTTCAACATGGAAAACCTTTCCATGTAAATAAAAGGATGTTCAGGGCCAATTTCTTAGGACCCCAGAAGAGAGCCCACGTGAAGAGGTCGGATACAAGTGAGGGGGAATCAGATGAACCTAAGGACACGGTTGTTACCTCTCCTCCCAAGAAGAAAGTTGCCCCTGCAGCTGCAAAGAAGAAGATTGCCCCTGCAGCAAAGAAATAGGATGCACCTACCCCTGCAGCCGAGTCACCTACCCGTGCAGCCGTGTCTCCTGCCCCTGCAGGAGAGGCTGAGAAGGAAGCCCAAACCCTTCTCCAGCCATACGCAAGAAAATGGCTGCCAAGCCCAGGAAGGCAGCTCCGGTCCAGAAGGATGCCCCGGCCCCCGCCGCCAGAGTATCCGAAGAAGAAGCAGAACTAGAAATTCCTCTGGTTAAGACCAAAAGGAGAAGGATCGTCAAGCTTTTAGAGCGTGAAAAGACAGTTGAATCTGCCACTCAGCTGGAGAAAGCATCTGAGACTGCTGACACTTAGGAAGTGCAGTCTCCTGAAGTAATAGATGAAACCGCCAAGTCTGATCAGGGTGATCAGCACAGGCCTACAGAAGACTCAGCTGAGGAGAGAACAGCTGAGGACATCACAACAACTGAGACAACTGAACTTCCAGTTGAAAAAGTTATCTCTCCACCTGCTACGGACGCTGCTGAAGGTGAAGAGCAGCAGAGCATCTTGCCTTCCATCCCAGAACAGGAAGGACAAGAAGAAGAAGATGATGATGATGTCATAATGTATTCTCCAGTATACCCAGACATTCAGTGCCGTCTATATGAATGGAGGGCGTGGAAGCTAAGCCACTCAAGGGTGCAGTTTGGACGCCCTGAGTTTATCGAAGAAGAGGAGGAATTGTTCCAATTTCTCGGAGTCACCAAAGTGCTTCAGGCCCTTGATGAAGATAATTGCCTAAATATTCTATAAATCTTCAAGGAGAATGATCAAGCCAAAGTAGCCGAGGAAGCAGAAGCTCGCGAGAAAGCCAAGATATGCACGCTTACCGGAGCTCTAGAATACACTCACTCTCATCTTGATGTGTTCTCAGAGAGTGATGAAGATATGGAACCCGTTGCTGCAACAGAGAAGTCAGACATGCAGCAAGCTCTGAGGGAATCCAGGATGATGCATGCGCAACAAATGTTCGAAGGACCAGGAGAGTCATCTCAATCTCTTCTACAGACTGATCCCTTGGGAGTATCACAGCATATTGTCTCAGTCATTGTTGCAGCTACGTCCCCTGTCCAGTCTAAGGATGGTTCCAAGGGAATTGGCGATGAAACTGGGAATTTGGGCACCCAAGTTGAGCCAACCCCTACTGAAGGTGTTTTACCACCTACCCCAACGGCTGAGCACTCAACGGAAGCAGCCGCGAGTCTGGAGAAAAGTGACCTCATCATCAGTCACTAAGTTGGTATGTCAGCTGAGGGGGAAACTCACTCCACTACAGCAGGGTCGGAGGATGTTGCAAATGAATCCATATTGAAGAAAGGTGGCGAAGTGGAAACTGAAAAAGAACCACAACAGATTGACATTGACGAGGCTCGGACAATTGAGTATGTCCCCAAGTGTCACCGTCACCGCTTTGAAGTCGATGACACCTTCTTTTGCGATCGAGGCGCATGATGGAATTGCCCCGGGAGTTAACACTCTGGGCACTGAAAGTGCAATCCAAGGGGTTGAGACTCCTATGGATGCATTTGTTGAAGACCCTAAGACAGCTGCGACTGTCGAAGGGAATGTAGAAGGCCTCGCTGGAGTTGAGACTGCTGGAGGTGTTGAAGGCCCAAAGGAAGTTGAGACATCCCCGGGTTAAGCTCAAGAGATACAGAACATTCATCATATTCCAAGCACTGAATCTGAGAAGGAGATTAGTGCACTTCATGACTCCCAGGAAAATCCTGACATATCATTTCTGGGGTCTGAAGATGAAGCTGAGTCCATGCCAGTTGCACACCAGCTGAGGATGTTCTTCCGCAGATGAGTCAGTCGAGTTTCAAAGCTGCTCGTCAAACATTCAACTTTGATGATGAACCAAGCCCCCAGGTTTCATCATCATCCGATGACGCTGATGTTGCAGCCGAGGACCCGGTACTTCACTTAGAAAAATCCACTAAGGCCGAAGAAGCTGTTAAGACAGCTGAGGCTCGATCGGTGCCAACCCACTCAACAAGGCCCGATTGTACCGAGTCATCTCACGAGCTCCCACAAATGCAGCGATCAGATCGACTCCACCAGACACATCACAGGCACAAACCACACAATCAATCCCTTATGTGCGAGATGATACTTTTGAGCAAGTTTTTCCCTTTTCGATCGAGCTGCCTGAGCTAGAGGAAGAGAATGCTAAAGAGCAGCGACGATACACCATTCGAGAAGATCCTGTAATCCCTACAGACTCCATTGTGCTATCAAACTTTGATTTTGATGCAGAATGGCCGGCAGCTGAATCATGTGTGACAGCTGAGATCCGTGAAGTCTTCAAGATGATCTGTGCAGAGATTGAGAAGATCGAACGGCACCAGGCCTCACTAGATTTACGCCTGGACAATAGAGATGCCACCCTCATAGCAGATTTGAGAGGGATAGTGGTAAGGATCAGGGAGTGGTGTCAACAGTAGAGTGCAATGCGATACGAACAAGTTTGCTATTTCAATGTATTGTACAATAAGATGCTTGTTTGGAGTGCTGGCAATGCTGATATGAAGCAAATGATGCAGACGTATATGGAGAGATTGCATGCCTCCCACACAACAAAAATGGATCTCCTGCGTGAATTCCACCGAAAAGAAATTATGCGTCTTGAGGAGACCATGAATGCGAAATTCATCCTTCTCATGGCTGAAATGAAACTGGTGGCAGCCAAGTCAAAAGCCACTCATTCAGAATTTCAAACAGCACATGCCGTAGCAGACTCCAAGCAGAACTCAGCTCTCAGCAGACTCGACTTCATGCTCGCAGGCATGTTCCCTGGGGTCCCTCTCTCCTTTGATGATGCCAAAAAGGGGGAAGAGGAGTACCTAAGGAATTTGAAAGAAGAAGCAGAAGCTGAGAAGAAGAAGGTAAAGGCAGCTGAGGGGGAACATTCGAAGGACCTGACCTAAATGATTGTTGAAACCCCTCAGTAGGGTCATGTGATAGCCTCAATAATCAGCAAACTTCCAGTGACTCTGCCGATCGAACACTCTGATGTGCCAATGTCAGAGAAAAGAAAAATCGTAGAAGCAGGGATGGTAGAGTTTGATAAAAAGACGAATGCCCGCGTTGAAGAAATGTTGAAACATTTCGGTGGCATTCCTGCAGGGAAGGATCAAGATGCTATTCCAGATGACGGATCCGAGCTAAGATTAGTTGAAGAATTTAAGACGCTCGAATCCGAAGGCTATTTCCAGAAGATGTTTGTAGCCCAAGCCTGGGATCTGTACTGGGAGAAGGGTCTTAAGTTGTCTGAAAGAAGTCGTTAGGCGTGACGCAAAGAACCATTCAAATTTGGTAAAAAGAAGACTCATGTACAGTATACACCCAGAGGAGAAGGAAGATGTGGTGGAGGAAGAGGTTTTCGACCTAGACCACTACCCAAAAATATTGAATATGTAGATCCTGGAAAGAAGGGAAGGATCTACTGGGTTGGGTATGATGAAGTAGCTAATCTGGAAGTGGCTAGGAAGAATGTTGAATATGTGAAAAGACTAGAAGAGGAAAATAGAAGACAAGACCAGCAATGGGAAGAAAGGAAACGCAGGGATGCTGCTGCGAAGAGAGCTTATGAAAAGAAGAAAGCAGCTGAAGATGAAAGAAAAAGAAAGAGAGCTGATGATGACAAAGTCAAGAGGAAAGAAGAAGGAGGAAATGAAGGCGATGAAGTGTTGCTTGCGAACCCTTCATGTATTTTACTCTTGTAAATACATTTTTGTGTAAGTCATCTGTATATTCAGTAAAGTGTTTTGTAACTTCTCTCTTTATATTTGTATCCTAGCATAGATGTTTGTAATTTGCTTAGATTCTGTATGCTCTGACACACTTTGTAAATAGTTGTGTAAAGGACAAGAATGCTATGATCAATAAAATGATTGATTCTACGCATACATTCTTTATTACTGCATTGTATGTATGTATCTTTGTTGTTTACATGTTGTTTAATGTTTTTAAGTTTTGGCATCATCAAAAAGAAGGAAATTGTTGGGAAATTTATTGTGTGGATTTTGATGGATGCCATGTAAAACTTAAACTAGATAGTTGGCACCCCATTTTCCTTGTAATTTTCATTGAAATAGATAGGGCTGAAAAGCTGAGTCGAGTCAGCTAAGCCTGGAAATACAAGAAGTCAACTGAAGAATGAAGTGAAGACTCATTGTGGAACAAATTGAGTACGGCCAAGAAGGAAGATCAAGAACTTGACTGAAGATGTATCAGCTGAGGAATAGTTGTGTGAAGTGTTAGTCAAAGTCATCTCGAGAAGCCAAGTCACCAGTTGAAAGTGACAGTTCAGTCTTCAAATGATTGGAGCAGACTCAAGTCACCTAGGGAAATAGGCAGCAGCCAATAGAAGTCAACCGACAAGAACATTACTTAAATAAGTAATACTTCCATGCTGCCAGGTCTTAAAGTGCTCGTCCTAGAAGGGTGCAAAAGGAATAAACCAATAGGAAGCACTGCACCTCGTGTCAGATCCTGAAAAGCTGAACATTCATTTAATACGAGGAAAGGTCTACATCTCAAGATTGAAGACCAAGAAAACACAAGCCAATGAACACACAAGTGTCTTTTGAAAATCAGCCTATCTCTTCAACGAGCAGATTTTTGAAAGTTCACTATAAAAGGCTGAGGAAACTCATTGAGAAAAGGTTACCTTGCACACCTGAGAAATCAAGTAATATTCAAACTGTAACCTGCAAATATTCTCAAAGATATTCAAGCATATAAACTCGAAGGAAATCAATCCAACACAAAGCTGTGAAGGAAAGATAACTTCAAACTGTTGAAGAGGAAACTTTTGAAGAATCAAAAGGGGTCTACTTTCCAAGGAGGATTGTAGGAAGGTTCAAGGTCGAACCAGTATCAAGTTATTGGAGGGCTTCGTTATCAAATCTAAGAGCTTGAGAAAGTGAGTCAAGTAGCAAGCGCAAACTGCCTGAAAGAAGTTCTCCGAGCCGGACGAGAAGCCGATTGTGTGATCAAAGGTCGTCTCTCAGATCGTTCACCACTTTGTAAACTGATCTGTTACTTAGTGGATTCCTCCAGGAGTTGGAGAAGAGAGGATTAGAAGAATTACCCCATCTTCGAACCTCTATAAAAATCAATTGTGTCATTTATTTTTCAGCATATTTACATTTCTGCATATCTACTTCATATCTGCTGATAAACTTATTTGTTGTCCAAAACTGATTAATAACCAAGTGCTAAAATCAAGTGTTAAAACAAGTTTAAAACAAATCAAAGAGTGATAAGTCTTCCGCTGATAAAACCAACACATCCAAGTTAAGTTTCAGGTTAAAAAGCTGAGTTATTCTATCAACATCTCTATCGAGTCTGTTGAGTGGCTAACTCTGCTGAATAACAAACTTAGTTGTCCCTTAAGGACTTAGTTGTTTGTGTTAACTCTGTAATTTCTTTAAAAGGACTAAATCAAAAATTTGGTAAGGTTTATTCAACCCCCCCTCCCCCCTTCTAAACCTTACTCACACCCCTTGGGACCTACAAGTGGTATCAGAGCGGTTGGTTCATTGAGCCTTCCGCACTGGTTACTAAACTAGATCTCTATCTTTTCTAAAAAGATTTTTAACACTTGTATCTTAAAAATCTTTCATTCTTAGCAAAAGTTATTATCATGGAAGCAAATCTGACACGCATTCCTATGTTCACTGTTGAGGAATTTGATGACTGGAAAATTCGTATGCAAGCTCATCTATCTGCTTTACATGATGAAATGTGGCTAGTGATAGAGGATGGACCACGGCAAATACTTAAAGTGAACACAGCTTGTGAGAATACTTAAAGTGAACACAGCTGCAAATCAAATGGTGTTAAGTCTTCCGGTGATAAAACCAACACAGCCAAGTTAAGTTTCAGGTTAAACAGCTAAGTTATTCTATCAACACTCTATCGAGTGCTTGAGTGGCTAACTCTCTTTGAATAACCAACTTAGTTGTCCTCAAGGAGGACTTAGTTGTTTGTGTTAACTCTGTAATTTCTTTAAAAGGACTAAATCGAAAATTTGGTAAAGGTTATTCAACTCCCCCTTCTAAACCATACACTCATTGGGATCTACAAATTATCTAATGTCCAACCCGTAGTTCTAATGAAAATAAGTATCATAATGTCCTCCAGTGCCACAAGTACGTCTATTCCTCTCTCGCCTGCTCCATCTTCTACTCGGTTGTGGTGGAGTAACATGCTCCTCATCTGGAGTGGCGGAGTCTGAACGTCCATCATCACGCATAGATAAAAATGACGAATGTGGAATTGGTGATGTATCATATGCACGTCGATCGGTGGCATGTCTAGGAGGCTCGGGATATGGCATGGTTTACTCATGTCCCAAATCCAAACCAAGAAAATCTGTGAATGATTATGTAAATGGTACCGCACCTACATCCAGTGTAAACTGGATAGGTCCCTTGCGTATATACCGATTCAGGGACATAATAATCACCTGTATCAACTACGAATCGATGCGTATAACTAGACGGACCCACACTGTCATGCACAATACCTATGAATCGACGTGCAGAAGTGGATGGACTCGTATCATCACGAGTATTAGTTGCATATCAACGTGTAGAAGTGGATGGACTCGTATCATCACGTGTAGTAGCTGGGAATCGACGTGCATAAGTAGATGGGCCCGCATCAACTGAACGTCTACGCGATGTAGCACGTGAACTGTTCTGCCTCCCTACATGTGTCAGAGACTGTTCAGCTAGCGCACTTTGTTGATTAGAGACATTAGTTGCACTTCTACGCCTCTGACACAAACGAGTGAGATCTGATAAAGTCGATGCACAGAGATCACGAATTGAAAGTAATGAATCATTATCATCGCCAGACTCCTCAGTACTAAGCATTAGACTTTCTATTGTATCGGCCTGAAATGAAATTACAGTTGTATGAATATAAAATAAATAAATACAAACTATGCTAATTATTATAAAGAAAAATATTTACCATGTACTCAACTACAGCTGTATCTGACAGCTAGTACCCCTCCTGCACTTGTAAGTGGCTAGGCGAGATCAGGCGGCGTGTAATATCGTCAAACCATGCCATGTACCCTGGACCAGTTGTGTCATGACCACTGATCATAGGAATGGAAAAACTATAATAATGTCGCTCACCCCACAACATGACGTACATGTTATGTTCGAGGGCCCAATCTGTTGCTCCATGTTCTCTGCGGTCTATATCATGCAACTTTCGTTGTGAATCATTTAGTGTAATAAATTGAGTCATACCAAACTGCCTGGGCACCTGTTCTGGACGATGCATCTCGACTACATCATAATTAATAAGTGGACATGATGATGATCTCCACGTAGGTGTGATACATGCCATAGGGAGCTGGGAAATCTCGGGCCAACTCATATCATATCGCTGCCAAATAAAATGAAAATGACAAAAAATACACACTATTAAAATTAATTGAATGATGAAAATAATCTGTCAAGCATATCCCTGAAGATGCGCACCGAATGACTCGATGTGAGTGTATGGTTATAATACTGAGTCCACCTATAAAATATATTGTGTGAATATACAAAATACGAATTATTATATTCATTTATAAGAATGCACTAAATAATAATACCTCGCGCCATATGTGGGAAGTGGCAGATCAACATTTAAATCATGGCCGATTTGACTAATTCTACTGTGTATCGCCCTCGGCACTATACTTTTAATCCGTGACCATGCCCACATCTACGAGCATGATTTACTTGGAAAATGTCAAGTTTGTTGGTGATTTTGGAATTAACAGAACTATTAAGTAAAACTCTGGAAGCCATCATCGGCTTGGGCACTAGGGCTGCAAATGAACCAAGCCGCTTGTGAGCTATTCAGAGCTCGATTTGATAAAAGATCGTTTGAGTTCGTTTAATGAGGCTCGTTAAAATAAATGAACCAAACTCAAACTTAGAGATATTCGGTTCGTTAGCTCATGAACATGCTCGTTAGTAAGCTCGTGAATAGGTTCGATAGTAAGTTCGTATAAATTAAACTAATAATTTGACTTCAATTTTAATTTTTCATATTTTTATTTATGATAATATAAAAATATTTCAATAAACTTATTTGTGTGAATAAAATTATAATTTTTAGTAAATATATTATGCGTTTTAGATATGCATAATTTAATTTTTGCAATAAATTGAAAAATAATTTAATTTATAATTAATATTTACTAAGCTCGTTTAGGCTCGATTAAGCTCGAAAATGTTCGTGAGCCATCAATATGTTCGACAAATTTAGGCTCGAGTTCGACTCGATAATAAACGAGGCAAACTCAAACATTCAAAAGTACGGCTCGGTTCGGTTCGATTGCAGCCCTATTGGGCACTATACTAATTCTACGAGATTTATTCAATACACTAACTAATTATCTCCCAACTTTCCAATGCAGTCATTAAATCTACTTTTTGTTTCTAAAGTGTATTTGAAAGTCTTCACGAATGACTTTATCAATTTCATGTAACTTTGCCAAATCCGATGATGGCTTCCAGAGTTTTACTTAATAGTTCTGTTAATTCCAAAAGGGATAACGTTTCTTATCAACCAAAACTATACGGGTTTCTACACTTTGAAACCCGAACTTTGAAAAGTTACTAATTGCAACCTAAACTCTACAAAATTTTATACTTTGCATAAAATTCCGGTTTTACCCCTGGTTTCAGGAAAGTTGGTTTGTAGTTTACACTCTAAACTTTAAAGTTGTTGCACTTTGCAACCTGGACAATAAATTTCATTGCATTTTCTTTGATTACTCCCAAAGATCTTGCGATCCTCGAAAATGGTATCAGAGACTAGGTTTATTAAGAACTTTTAGTTAAATTTATTATATTTATGTAATTAACAATTGGTGAGGAGAAATTACTCCGAGATTATGGATCCGGACCGATGTCCGAGATGTACCCCTTACAGGACATATCGTCAAATATTGACGATGTATGCACAAGAACACCTTGACCATGTTTCATATTGGGAATACCAACATGAAGAAAAGGAACAGGCAGAGCCGACGGGAAACCTTAAGGCAATGCAAAATGCGAAAGCGAGAATATTATAGCGATTATGGATGCTTAACTGGACTATATGTTCACTTGATGAACCTTCAAGAAACAGATTCATGAAAATTCCCATCGAGAACAATGATTCCCGATGGAGTACCGGAGTGGAACGAGATACTTCCCGCACAAATCTAAGTTCTCCGAAGATCTTAGAGAAGTCCGGAAGATGGTGCGAATTATGGCAACCGCCATATTCATCTACCAAAGACAAGTGCATCGATCCAGAACTGGATGGAGACAATGGTGAAATATCGAAGAAACTCTTGAACTCCTTCATGATATTCGAAAACGAGTCAAGAACCTGGAGGACAGCCGAGTTCATCCGGAGGAAGGAAACGTATTGATTTTGGGGCGGTACCCTATTTACACCAAAAAGGGAAACCAACCGAAGTTATACGAAAGATGACAGATGAGGAAAAGCTTATTGCTCTAATCAAAGGAAAATCCATCAAAAATTAAAAAAGATGGATATTGAAAAGATGAATCTTAAAGATCTACATGACCTGGCGTAATCCTTCGGCGGGATTAGGTATTGTAGATTTAAAGATGAACGCAGTGAGGAATCAGCTTTGGTTACCTATGACCCACAAGGTAGACCAATTCCACCACCACCGACACCAGTTAATCCTAACGTCGAAGAAAGTACGGGTTCGCATCATGGAGCTCGGGACGAGAGGATGCCACATGCTGGGGATTTCACGACTGGGAGTGATCCACTTTCGAGAACAGGAGGTCGAAACCCTCTTGCAGAACTAGACAACCTCTTTGGAAGGCCGAATGTTTATCGACGCCTTATGGAAGATCGCACCTCGACCCAATACATCCATATTGGTTGATGTTAAATCTGGATATCCCAGATTTTAAAAATAGAGAAGTTCTCATTGATGAATGGGCTTCAGCTATGAGAATTTCAGCAGAAACCCTCGATCTTACAAAGGATTCATTCATCTTACTCCTTGCAATGAGTTTTGAAGGATCGGTGAAGATTGCAGGGATATGACCGATGCTAGTACGAAAAGTTCGGTCACATCGGGGAATCACTTAAAGGAATTGTCGATGGTATGGCCAAACTATTCAAAATTCAGTTCATCGGCAAAGTTATTTCGAGGATTAGAGGATGAAAAAGAAAGAGATATAAACAAGCCCTCTATAGCCTTGAGTTCTTGGATATTTGTCATATTGACGAATATATCAAGTTGTTCACCGAATACTGGGTGGAAATCCAAGATTGAGGAAAAAGAAGTCGCATGCCTATTCTTTGCCAAGATTCCGAGTCCCCGGAGAGAAATGCTTATCGGGGAATACAAGGGTGGTGGAGTAAGTAGAAATCGTAGCTTAAAAATGTCTTTCCTTAAGGCCAAGTTATCGAATGGTGTTACCAAGCGCCCTATACAAGAATTACAAAAGATTAAGAGGAATTAACAAAACAGTTCCTATATGTTGCGTGGATAATGATATCACAACAGATTGTGGGAGGTCAACCAAGGCGGCATAAGAAGAAGAAGGATAGAAGCCATCCATACCGCCGAGGAAGCGAAAGAATAAAAAAAAGCGGTCTTCATGGAGACCTAGAAGGTTCTCGTCAAAACAAAAAGCCCGGTTATAAATCGGGGCAAAGACCAAGATGCCAGCGGGGAGTAGAGCCTCATCATCGTGTTCTAATCAAGCAAGTACCAGCAGAAATCCAGGAGAAGAACTTTCAGGGCGTGCTCACACCAGAGCTAATGAAAGTTTCAAAGATCTGTAATTGCTGGACATGCGAGCAAGAGGGCATATCTCAACGGATTACCCGCATAATCAAAAACGAGGAGTCGAGGCGAGTTCGAGGCCACACCGAGAAATCGAAGAAGTCATCTATTATCGTGGATTTAATACGGTGTATCAATTTGAGGATATTCCCTCGGATGAAAGCATCTATGAAGAAGAGATCTATTCTCATGATGATGGAAGTGAATCCGATTGAGAATCGTGAGTGAAGAAGAAATTCTTCAATGCAGACGGTCGGGGAGGATATGTCGATTCCTCTCTCACACTATGGTATCTCATAAGACTCTTATGAGAATTATGAAGGAAGATCCAGCTTCAAATCTATGATGGATTTACAATTGGAGCGATGGAAAAAGCTTTGGATAAGATTGGTTTTCGTAATAGAAAACACCAAATTATCCACGGGGTAACAACGGAGAATTTGTCATTCCAATGGAGTTTACTCGGGAACTTGATCGAGATGCGGTTGGTCCCTATTAGAGAAATCCGAGAGATCAAAAGCAGAGTTAAAAGAGAAGTTGCAAATACACTCTCATAGATTCATATCGGAGCCATAAGAGTTATTATTAAAGCAACATTCAAAAAGGGATAGATTCGCCACTCAATTTGGCTATCTTTGATAAGCGGATCTCAAATCTCAAGGATTCATGCCTTGGAGCGAATGAAATTTGTATCTTTGGGAAATTAGCATTTAATGTCTATCCTAGAATTGCATACAATGTGGGAGATCGAGATTTCAATAGAGTCCTAACTCTTCATCAAGATTTCAAAAGAGTCGAATTGATGAAAGAAGGGAACAGACCCTGCTCGATCACATACAAGATATCCTATGCTCTCTCGAATACACATCATTCAGAAGTATTCTTGAGAAAGGAATTTATTGAAGTCCCAAGAATCTTCGAGGACTTTTCCAGGGTGGTTTTACCATAAATTATTGAGTCTCCAACCATCAAGGAGATCGATATGAAAATACAAGATCAACCAGTCTTCAACAAAAGTCGAAGTCTCGAGTTGAGCCTGAAGGATGTCTTTCCAACAGACGAGAATGACGAGTAGCGGCCGTTGGGAAGAAAGAGACCAAAATGCGATTCAAATATTCCGATGTTTTCAAAACAAAGCAGGAGAGCTGAAATGTCCTGAAGGATGGCGAGAAGTGGAAGTAATATTCGACATCACTCAAAAGGATAATATTTTTTCTTGTGATGTTCTATATTATCTCCAACAACCAATAGTTGGATGGTATCAAGGAAGCCCAAGATAGGAGAAATTGAGCTTACTATCACAGAGTTGCGGGAAAATCCCGAACAATTAATACGGGAATTGAATTTCTTGAGGATCATAAACTTTGGGAAAGATTACAAGACGGAATGGAGTTCACAGTGGCTAATAAAAGATACAGAATCAGATGACCACTAGTCCATTCTCCATATACATTTCTATTGGAATGTTATATGATGAATACAAAGCCGAGTATTTCGTTGCCTATATTGATTCAAAGGAATATGTACTGCAAAGCCGATGTTTTTCCTAAAGAAATTGGAGAGGATTTACCACTATTGCGGAAGAGATTTCTCTAAAAGGATTCTTATCCTTAACAGGGAATTAAACAAGCGAAATCATGATCGGAGGCGCGGGCGGTACCCCATGGTATAAGGTGAAAACGCCACCAATCTATTTCCATGATACAGGTGCAGATGTTTTGTTAGGAAATAATTTCCTACAAACATTCAAGGGATTTACACAGGAAAATGAGACAAGAAGACTTATTTTCACAACATTATGTGATCATAAGATTATTGTCCAAAGATCATGGGAGGCATTTTACGAAAAAATGCCCATTACTTTTCGCAGACAAGCGTGGTGATGAAGCCAAACTTCGCAATCCAAAAATGGCGGATAGAAGGAAATTTGGTGAAGCTTTATTATCCTATGTACAATTTGGTTCCAAATCGGAAGGATCAAAAGATATGGGATAATAACTTGTATTCATTCAGAATATAAGGAGAAGAACAAGTTACTCCGAGAAGCCATTGCGACTAATTATGGATGAGTCTAATGGAGAGTCCGCAGAGTGACGTGACCTAGAAGAACAAATATCACTCGAGGATATCAAGAAGAAGATCCAAAGGAATTACAATGAAGATCCTTTGGCTTGGTGGGATAAGAACGAGCTTAAAGCTTCCTTAAAGGTTAAACCTGGAAAGGAGTACGAGTTCGTAAGATTCAAACCAATCCTTATGAACCAGGAGGATCGTGAGGATATGCAGAAGATACTTAAGGAACATCTTGACCTTAAGTTAATTTCACCAGGAGTTTCTCCATACAGCAGTTCAGGGTTCTTAGTCAGAAACCATGGAGAAATCAAAAGAGGAAAACCAAGACTTGTTATTAATTACAAGGGAATTAATAACATTTTGGAGTTCGACGGATAATATATCCCAAGCAGAGAACATCTGGTTAACTGTATCAAAGGTGTCAAGATATTCTCAAAGTTCGATTGCAAATCTAGATTCTACCAGATTAAGATGGATGAAGAAAGCAAGAAGTTCACAGCTTTCTCTACACCACAAGGACACTATATTTGGAACGTGATGCCTATGGGATTGGCTAACGCACCCCAGATATATCAAAGGAAGATGGATAATCTCTTCAAAGATTATTTTAGTTTCATGTTCGTGTATATCGATGACATTCTAATCGCATCAAAGAACATGAAGGAGCATCTCAAACATTTGGAAATATTTTCAGATGTTTGTCACAAGGAAGGATTAGTGCTTTCGGAGAAGAAGGCAGTGATTGCAACAAGACAGATTGAATTCCTAGGAATTGAGATCGACGAATCTGGAATCATCCTACAAAGTCATATTGTAGAAAAATACGGGGATTTCCGCACACACCGAAAGACAAGAAGCGACTTGAGTTTTCTTGGAGTTGTCAATTTTCTTTGGAATGTTCATAAACAATCTAGCACATTACAGGAAGGTGTTTAGCCCATTTCTTAAAAAAGATGCAGTATTCAAATGGGAGAATGAACATCAAGAAGGAATTAAGCAGCTTAAAGAAGTTTTCAAAAAGCTTCCTAAACTTGCAATTCCACTAGATGAAGATGAACTGTTCTTTACACGAGATGCCGATGATTATTGGTGGCGGCGATTCTTACAAAAGCCACACCAAATGGAGAAGTGCCATGCGGATATTGCAGCGTCTATTTACTGACAAAGAAGCAACTTCGGTGGCATATCAACGAGAAAGAATTATTTGCGATCGAAAGGCTTTCAAAAAATGACCTTTATTTCTCTTGGCTAAAAGTTTATCTTAAAAATTGATAATTCAAGTGTCAAAGCTTTTACGAAAAACAAAATTGAATCAAAACCGAGAAAAAGCTAGGATACTTAGATGGCAAGTCAATGTCAATATTATGATTATGATATTGTCATTATAAAATCTCATGAAAATGTTCTTGCAGATTTTCTAACAAGAGATGGAGGGAATTGAAGCTGATTCCATCCTCACTGCATCAAGACATCTTGGAGACCAGCTGGAAATGCTACTCCGAGAATTTGATACCCTGGTCATCAATGCTGATTTGGCCGGGAAACTACAAATGAATGATCGAGACAAAGTAACCGATCGTATACGAGCATGTGTTCGGTCTCACTCTCAATTGAGAATGGCATTTCAAGGGCCACTCCTTCGGGCCGCTAATAAGCAAACGGAGCGTTTAGAGCGTAGGGCTCCCCAACCTGTAGCAGAGGATTCCAGTACCTCTAGCACAAGTCCTAAGCTGGCAGAAATGTTGGGCCAAGGAAAAACTGATACTCCGGAGTCAAATCCCGAGTTATCAAATCAACCCAGCACGTCCGGGGTAAAGGACGAAGAGATCAATCTTAGGCCTATGATGGGCACTTCTAAGGTTGATATTAATGAGATTAAAGTTTCTTCTTCTTGGCAGGAATACCAGGCGAATTGGGAGAAACTGATTACCAGGCAAGGGATATCTCCAGAAAAAATAAAGATCGATATTTCTGAAAAATATCCAAAGGTTTGGATGTTACCAAATTCTAGCCCTGAAGAAGTAAAGAGGTGGTACGAGTTTGGGGCTTTGGCCTCGATCTATACTACTTCACCAACCTTCCCGGAGATCACAAAATTGCCAAAGTGGATCCAAGAGGCAGTATACAAGTGCTGGTCCAATAATGACAGCCTAAAACGAGGGGATACATTGGAGTTGTATTTCATAAGTGCAGCAACAGAGCCCGTCAGAAAGGGTGGACATGAAGCCTTCCATTACATCGGGCTTTGACGACCAGATGAAAGAGCCTTCAAAAATATCAAGGAGGCTAGTTCAGAAGAAGTACAATTGGCCATGACCTTCACCGAAGATCAAATTACTACAAGAAGGGCATGGGGATTGTGGGTCTGTCTTACTGAGATGGACAAAGTTTTATCAAAATTCAGTGAACGGATCATTCCTGTTGAATACTATGACAGGAAAAACAACAAGATTTGCAGAAGACTTATTCGAAAAGAAAAGAAATCTTCTGTGGGAAAACAAGCTACCGAGGAGTAAAGAAACTCGCCGGAAATACTGCAATATAGCTCACATCGGTCATTGGGAACTTCGGGTCTGTCCCGAATGTCAAAACCAGAAGGAACCGGAATTTGGCAAAGGATTCCGGCCAAAAGTCGATCGGAGAAGACCCGGCGACGGAGAAGAAAAGTCACAGAAGTATCCAAAGTTTCGGGAACCACCAAAAAAGAAGATTCCCCAACAAAGCTAGTGGAGACATGTGACTCCAGACAGGTAACAACCCACTCAACAAAAAGACAGAAAGTGGGTCCATAAAAGATGCCGTCCAAAGTATTACAAGACAAAGGACGAGTCAGCAGGATTTGGAAGTTTATATAAAGAAC
The DNA here is from genome assembly GCA_016081115.2 of Rehmannia glutinosa. NCBI lineage: Eukaryota > Viridiplantae > Streptophyta > Magnoliopsida > Lamiales > Orobanchaceae > Rehmannia > Rehmannia glutinosa. The sequence continues at coordinate 49,571,450 of CM071930.1, forward strand.
TTCGGATACCAGACAAGATGGGGCCAATCCATGTGAAGAAAGGAAAAGGCCAACTAATTGTTGCAAGTGGAAGCAAGCAATAATTCAAGAGTTTGATGTAAGCAGTGACGTCTTACATTTCAACAAAAGCTGAAGTCCGAAATTGAAATCCGATGACATCTATTTAAACCAGAGTTTGAAGGAGCACGAGGACATCGAACATTTCCTTAGTCTTCTAACAATAAACTTTCTTTGTAAAATTCTCATTGTGAGTTTTGAATTTGAGAGAGTGTTTTCAGTTTTAGAGTCTAGTTTTTTAATGTACAAGAGTGTGATAGCCTTTATGAGAGGCTAAACAAGTTTTCTCCTCCTAAAAGGAGATTACTGATGTAATAAATTTTCCTTTAAGTTCTTAATAAAATAAAGGTTGTTTGTTCAACATGTGTTCATAATGTACTATTGATTCATCCCTTTGAAGAATTACTTTTACGCCTTGGAGTAGGAAACGAACTAAAGGTCTTTGAGCGGTTTCAAGAAGAGAGTCGGATAACTTGCGATCATCTTCCCGAGGTGAGGTTGAACAGTGAGGAGCCGTTTGTCAAACGATCCGGGGCGATAATTTTCCTGATTTGGTGGCATTGCGAACCACTTAACCCTGTCTTTGTTTCGGTCAAAAGAGGTATGAATTTTAAGGGATTTATTAATTTTACGGAAGCATGTTGGGCCTGATATGGTCGTAATGGACTATTTTCATTTTCGATCTAAAGACCCAATTTGTATAAGGATAATTACTTGAAATAAGATCTGGATATAAGTATGTCTTGTTGAGTTTATAGGCTGGAAACTCCGACATGATCCATTTAAAACCTCGAATAGAGACTGGATCTAAGTAGGTGTAACAATGCCACGAACAAAATAAGTTCTGAAAATATCGGGTTCTCATTTCTCGAAAAATCCGAAAAAACAAATTGATTATGGAGTAAAAACTTTATGATTATTGTAGAATGCAATATATTTATCCTTATGGAGCAATCTGCCACAAATTAGAGTTTAAAGGGATAACTAGAACTATTGTTATTAAAGAATAAAATCCTAGGGGCAAAATGGTCCAAAAGTTGCAAAGAGTAAATATTTTCATAGTTCAGGATGCAAAAGGTTAAAAATTAAAGTATAGGTTGTGAAGTGTAAAAAGGGGTAAAGTTGAGGTGGTTAAAAATAATTATCTCATTCCAAAATCACCAACAAACTTGACATTTTCCAAGTAATTACCATTTTCAAGTTAAGCTTTTCACAAAAGTGATTTAAAATATCCAAAACAAAAAACCAAACAAAAAAAAATAAAATAGAATTTAAGTATCACTTACTCTAGTTACATGAGCTATGCACCTGTTCTAGAATGCTCTTATGATCCTTGGCAGTTTTGTTTGTAAAATATTTTACATTCTTTTTTATTAGTAAACGTTTCTATTTTATCAAGACAAGTCACATATATATTGAAAATTGACATACAAGATGTGGCTAGTAGGGGTGATCATAAATTTTAAAAAATCGCTCGGACCTTCCGAATTACACCAAGGCGCACCGTTCATAATAATTTATGACCAAAACCGCGATTTAAAATATTAGATAAAAACCGCACCCCTTTATTGGTGTGGTTATGGTTTTAGATTTTGAAAAACCGCCAAAACCGCACCGGACCGCACCTCTATAATTTAGGGTAAAAATAAAATATTGTTCTTTAGTTTTTAGTTAAATAGTTAGACAATAAATATATTAAGAACTAATTTTATGAATGATATAATTAGATTCACACTTTGTATACTAAATTATAATGCATTTTATATATTCTTTTAATATGTTACAATTGCATTAATTTTTGCATCAAAATTTAACAACATTACATTGCATTACATATTGAATATAACTGAAATAAAAGATATTGCAATGTGCATTTTATTCGCAAAAATACACCTTGTCTTAAAAAAATCACTTTTCAATTATAATATTTTTCTTTGGCTTTTTCTTTAAAAGATCATAACAAAATTTTATTAATTTATCAATTATATAATATTTTTGTTAATTAAAACTGCAAAACCACCCGCTACCATCCGCCACCGCTTCAAACCGCACCTTCAGTTTTACTTCATAAAATCGCGATTTAAAATTTTTATTTAACTGAACCGCATATAACAATTCGGTTTGAAATTTACTCAAAAAACCGCAAAACCACACTGTGATCACCCCTAGTGGCCAGTGCCCACAACAAATATTTGACACTCGGTCGATATGGGATGTATATGTGGGTGGACTTTATACGTGGACCCAGTGCGGGATTCACAAATGGAGCCAATCTTATGTAGTATAACTCCAATTGACGGCATCTGTTGAAATCAACTCTTATTATGATACTTCTTGCATCACAAAAAGTCGTGAGGGATGTTAGGAGTTGACTTAGCGAATATCCTACAACGCTCAAGTCATTCCATAGTAAGTATAAGCCACATAATTTGAAGGGTTATTGATTTTTTGCAACTTGTACTATAGGGTCATTGCGGTTTCAGTACCTGGACTACTTTTTTTGTGAAAATAGTACCTAAACTAAACGAATTTGTTGAACTGCAACCTAATACACACCGGTGGAATATTCCATCGCCGGTGTGTATTAGGTTGCAGTTCAACAAATTCGTTTAGTTTAGGTACTACTTTCACAAAAAAATAATACAGGACTGAAACCGCAATAACCCTATAGTACAATTTGCAAAAAATCAATAACCCTAATTTGAAATCTGTTAATTATTTAGTAATTAGTATGCATCTCAATAATAAGGCCTAACATATATACAGTTCGTACTCGAGTCTCATCTAGTTATACTTGAACCAGTTGCAATTGTACTTTTTATTCTAAGGGTATATGTAATTTTTTTATTTGCATATTTTGGATTGTATGACTCTAAATATTAAACAATATTTATGTGCTTATATTTTTAATATCTATCGTACTCTTATTTTCAAAATCATTGATCTGCCGCCACAGGCATAATTTATATATATATCACAGAGTTATATGAATTAAATAATTGATGTAACTGGAATAAAAAAGGTTTCATGCATTCATTTTTAATCATAGTAAACCAGGGGGGGAGGTATGTGTATGGGAAGGGGCCCCCCCAACTTTTCTTTTTAAATTTTTTTTGTATGTAAATGATTTTTATCAAGTGTTTGCCTCCCCCTCCCTAAATGGCTAATTTAATGGGAAAATGACATGAATAGCCTATTTTCCATACCCAATCCCTGCACTATACCCATTTTCTGCTGATTTTGGATAAAAATACAATTTTCCGCTGAATTTTGACAAAAATACCCATTTTCCGCTGATTTTTTTGCGTTGGTTTCTTTTTTGTTTCTTTGTTGTTTCAAACATGTTTCTTGTTTCTTTGTTGTTTCATGCATGTTTCATTTAGGTTTCTTATATGTTTCACTTAGCCAACTTTTCATTGAATTCCACAGTTGCATGGAGAAAATCTCAACTGTGGTATGCCACAATGGAAAATGGGAAGAAAATAGAGAGTATACCAACTTTGAAATAACAAGAATACTGATTCCAATGGGCTGCACATTCAACACCCTAAACGAAATCTTGGAACAACAAATTCAATTCAGAAAATTTAAGCTTACTTGTCCATCATCGTTTACCAGAAATGGACACGACTCCACTGTCAGACTAAAAAATACTTTGTATTGACTTCCAACATCGTAGAATTATTGAATGCATCAACTGTAGCGGGGAAAGACCTACTAGTAACAACTTTGCTAGAGTACGTGAGATCTTTAGTTCAAGATTAGGCATGCAGACATCGAAATGTAGCAAAGATCAACATTTAGAAGGATGACAAAAAAAAAACTGAAGAGTATATGGGGAAAAACTACACTATTTCTCTAAATTTAAAAGCAATTTACTACAAACTTTTATCACATGATCCCCTGTTTCACAATTGTTTCTTACATGTTTCAACTAATTACACCATCATTAAGATTTACATAACAACAATTCTCTAAAATCATTAGGAAGTGGAGGTAGAAACTCAATGTCGTTGTCATCGTCATCACCATTTTGCAGCTTCAACTTAGCATGATTGTGAAGCAGATGACTGAGCCTTGCTTGTTCATTCTCTATCTCAAACGCTTCGACGTCTATAACCTTCCCACCAATAAAGTGCTCGGCATAACAAGCAACAAAAAATCCCACATTCACTACAAAAGAAATAAAAAAAGATACACAGTCAGATAGATAACACAACAAATCAAAAACAATAAAAAAGAACAAATAAATGGAAAATAAATAGCAAAAATTGGGTTTCCTGAAAGCCTCAAGTTGGTTTTCAATTAATTAGTTCTTCAAATTGTTTATAACATCAAAAGAGAACCTAGTATATATTCTAGCAGTATACCAGTCTTTAGGATCAATAACATTTTTGAACACCCAGAAACAACAAAGAAACATAACAGAAACAACTTCGAAACAACATCGAAACAAACGAAAAACTTCAAATCACAAAATAATAAAAGAACACAGAAAAATCATGCATCAGCAACACAAAATCAACAAATCATTCAAATTTGCATTCAACACAAAAAAAAAGCCAGTAATCCAATTAACTTGATTCTGGGATTGAATTAGAAAAGCTTCTAGTTTCCTTGACGAGGGGTCCCTAGGCTTTCTTTCAGCACCCAAAGCCAAAGACTTAATAATGGGCGAAAATATCCCACCAGCTCTCACCGTAGGACTCGGCACTCCAGGCAAAATAGCGAGCTCTCTCAAAACCTTTCTTTCTTTGTAAAAAACAATGGTTTAATAAACTCAGAAAATAAGAAACCCATATACTACTTACTGCTTGAGATATATATATATATATATATGTGTGTGTGTGTGTGTGTGTGTGTGTGTGTATGGAAACGTACCTGTTGCCGAGGAGGCGATGGAGGCGGAGAGATAATTCATCCACCGAAGGCGGCAACTCTTCCCACAGCGGAGTAGCCCGGCCTTCTTCGGCAACGTCCGCCACCTTCCGTCGCCTTCCCTCTTTATGTATTCCGCCAGCATCTTGTCTTCCTCTGCCGTCCACGGGCTCCTCTTCAGATTTATGGAGGGTGAAAAACTGAAGAGGTAAGAATGGGTATATTTGTCATGTTTATGACCGGGTGGGGCATATTTGGGATGGGGGTGGTATTTTTGTCCTTTTTTCAAAAATCAGGGTATTTTGTGTAATTTTCTCTAATTTAATCTTTTGTGTAATTTTCAAAAATCAGGGTATTTTGTGTAATTTTCAAAAATCAGGGTATTTTGTGTAATTTTGTGTATTTAGTGTGTGAGGGCTCTTGTGTATTTTTTCACTACACCCAAGCCCTTATGGAGGTGTAGCGGTCCTTGCCAAGACACCGCAGTCAGACCCTGCGGCGCTCTCCTTACGGGGAGCATCCTAGCCTTATCACAATGTCTTATATGATCCATACCATAAGGGAATGACAAGAGTTTTACGCTGGTTGTCGACTTAACGCAACCCTCCTCCTTTATCCGGGCTTGGGACTGGCAACATATAGACAGGTTGCCTTGTCTATATGCAGGCGGGGTTAATTGATGCTAATGAGCATGCTCCAGATAAATCTGTAGAGCCTAATATCTCAGAAAATGTACAAATAAATTTTTTTGATAGCACCGAGATTTCCATAAGCTATAGTAATGAAATATGGAATCAAAATAAAATAATTATTGATGATAATTTTGCATTCTCGATTGCTCAAGAAATCATAAATGATGATTATGATTGTGAACCACGTTTTATAATAGAATGTCGTCAAAGGCCTGATTGGCCTATGTGGGAGGAAGCAATAAAATATGAATTAGCTTCCCTAGAAAAACGGAATGTATTTGGACAAATCGCCATAACTCCAAATACTGTGAAGCCCATTGGATACAAGTGTGTATTTGTTTGAAAGAGAAATGAGAAAAATGAAGTCATGAGATATAAAGCCCGACTCATAGATCAAGGATTCTCCCAGAGACTTGGGATAGATTATGATGAAACATTCACATGTGATGGATACGATCACGTTTTGTTTTCCTATCAGTATGGCTATCCAAGAGAATTTAGACATGCCTCTAATGGACGTAGTGACGGCATATCTATATGGTTCATTGGATTCTGATATTTATATGAAAATTCCAGATGGATATAAAATGCCAAAATCAGATACTCCCCGTGAATTATACTTGATCAAATTACAAAGATCATTGTATGCATCAAACCAATATGGTCGCATATGGTATCATAGACTTAATGAATAACTTTCTAAAGAAGGTTACAAAAATAATACTATTTGCCCATGCGTTTTTATTAATTGATCAGATACCGAATTTGCTATCATTGTTGTATATATAGATGACATGAATTTGATTGGTACCCCTGAATAATTATCCAATGCTGCTGAATACCTAAAGAAAGAGTTTGGGGTTAAAGACCTTGGAAAAACTAAACTTTGCCTTGGTCTTGCGTTAGAGCATAAATATAACGGAATACTTGTCCACCAATCTGCTTACACTAAACGGATAGTCAAATGATTTAATATGGACAAGGCTCATCCCTTGAGTATCCCTATGGTTGTACGCAGTTTAGATCCCGAGAAAGATCCATTCCGACCAAAAGAATCTGATGAAAAGATTTAAGGTCCTAAAGTGCCTTACCTTAATGCTATTGTAGCATTAATGTATCTAGAACAATGTACTCGACCTGATATTTATTTTGCAGTAAATGTACTTGCATGATACAGTTCTGAGCCAACTCGAAGACACTGGAATGGTATTAAACACATTTTTCGATATCTGAGCGGTATTATAGATATGGGGTTATTCCACTCCAAGGAATCACCAACTCGATCTGGGTTAGTTGGTTATGTTGATGCGAGATATAGATCTGATCTGCACAAAGCTCGATCACAAACTGGTTACTTATTTTGCTATAATAGTACAACTATATCATGGGGATCTACCAAACAAACATTAGTTGTTACTTCTTCAAATCACTCTGAAATCATTGCTCTTCATGAAGCTGGCAAAGAGTGTGTTTGGTTAAGATCAGATATTGCTCATATACGAAATGTTTGTCAATTGAAACCAGTTACAGACACTCCTACTATTATTATGAGGATAATGCAGCATGCATAGCACAAGCGAGAGGTGGTTAGGTAAAAGGTGATAGGACCAAACATATTTCACCAAAGTTTTTTCACACATATGAACTCCAGAAAAATGGAGAGGTAGACATTCAATAGATTCGCTCAAATCACAATCTTGCTGATTTGTTTACAAAATCTTTGCCGACGTCTACATTAAAAACTAGTTTTCGGCATTGGAATGAGAAGAGTTAATACAAAGCATGATTGATAGATCAATTATGCAACTGATATTCTTCATTTTAGGCGGAGCAAATATATTTTGCGTTGTACTCTTTTTCCCTTATGTCTGGTTTTTTATCCCATTAGATTTTTCCAGCTTAAGGTTTTTAACGAGACAGCTTATGCACAAAGTTTGGGTTTGAGAATGTACTCTTTTTCTCTTATATCCGATTTTTTCCCACAGGGTTTTTTCAGCTTAAGGTTTTTAACGATGCATGCTCATCCAATTTCCTATAGTGCTACGTCCAAGGAGGAGTATTGTGATAATTTATCAATTATGTGGACTTTAGCATCAATTATATGGACTTTAGCAAAATTATATTTCATATGTCAATAGTAGTGGATGCAATTGTCAAGCACGTGGTTGAATAGTCATACATTTTTGCCTATAAATTGTAGAAGTTCATTGAATGAAAACATACCGAAATATATATCTCTCTTTTACTTTTGTTTGTTGTTCTGATTCACATATTTCTCAACATATATTTGTATTATCATTATAGAAAAAGAAATTATCTATAACAGGCACAACTCTTATTAACAATTTAAAAAATAGTAACCAACATCTGTAAATACACACACATGTATATGCTTTACATATATATATATATATATATATATATATATTGTTAATTTTTCTTTTTCTCCCATCAAAGCTCACCGGATCACCCACACAGAGAGAAAAGTTTCAGACCTTTTTCAATAGTTATTGGGATATATTAATAATTAGTGGGATTCATTTATTTTGATTCTCTTGAAATAGTTATATTGATTTAGCAAAATTTGTGGGATATAGTTTTGAAATCCATTTATTTGTTTCTGACTCATTTTTAATATGTTCAAAAATTGTTCATTTTAAGAGCTATCGGGCCGAAATTTGCCGCAGACCCTTTTTTAAGTTGTTCTAAAATTTGAGAATGAAAATAGTGCTGAAATTTTCGACAGGCCCTTTTTTAATATGTTCTAAAATTTGAGGAATGGAAAAAAATGGGAGATTTGGCAGCGACAGTGATTGAACCGGCCTTCTTCAAAGAGAAAGAGGAAAGTGAACACTACCAGGCCACCGAACTTTTTTGTTAAATATTATTGGTTGTTTTTAACATATCAACATATTTTAAACTATTAAATTTAAATAAAAAAATCCCAGGGGCAGGGGCCCTCGTCGGAGGGGGATCCTTTGCGGTGACACCACTTCGACCGCCCCAGGGACGACATCGCCCCCTGTATATTAAACAGTTTAAAAAAATGAGAAACTTATCATAATCCATGCAAATCTGAAACATTAGTTAAAGATCCAGATTGAAATATAAATTATAAACGAAAGTTGACTTTTAAGAAGAATATACAGATATATAATACATTACCGAGATGTAATACATTTCCAGTTGTCTTTAGTACGTGCATGCTAACAAGTAACAAGCCATTCCCATTCATGGCGGCGACTCTCGGAAACGGTCTTCGCCACGTTCTCCACCGCGCAGCAGCAAGACGCCAACCTAAGAATCGGTTATTGGCCAACTCAGAGCGACCACATCGCTGCTTTGCATGTGATCAAAGGAAGCAGATTCATCAAGATTAAAAGTAGTTTGATCAGCTCCAAAGATTACTTGGAACATGAGTTTAAAGAGTTTATGAAATCCGATGGCGGTGGGCCGCCGCGGTGGTTTTCGCCATTGGAGTGTGAGAATAGGTGTAAAGGCTCTCCCGTCTTGCTCTTTCTACCAGGTCTGTTTAATTCGATCCCTCTAGTTAGTCAACTCTTTCTTTAACAACTACTAGTTAGGGGTGACATTCCTTATCGGACACGTAAATCCGATACGAACCCTAACACGAAATTGATGGATATGGATCTAGACTTTATGGATCCACGTCGAAATCGTTTTGAACCTTAATAACCCCCCAATTAAACAGGTCAAGTTTGGGTCAACCTGTTTAAACCCGTTTGTGAATTTAAATGGAGACTGAGTAAATAATAAATTGTAGGAAAAAAATAAAAAACAAGGCATATCCTTAAAACTTAAATATTAAAACTTCATTAATTATGTATGTTGTTATTATTTTGTATGTCTTTTTAATTTGTATGTTGTCCTCAAAAAATGATTAATATATTATATTATTTATGTAATTATGTTGTTTCTTTTTGTATGTCGTGAATTTTAATATTTTTTATTGATTGAATGGTGTGCCAAAGTAAATATTTAAAAAAAAATTAAATTTATTCAGGTTAAATTATTAAATGTCAACAAATATAATTTTTTAAACGGGTAAAATATGTCGGGTTCGGATTACCTGCGAAATAAATAGGTCGGTTTCAAGTTCAAAATTCTGACACGAATAATTAAATAGGCCGAGTTCCGATTGACATATTCTTACCCACGAACCTGGACTCAATCCAAATTGACACCCTACTACTAGCGGAACAATCTTATAGTTCCGATGTTATATATGGTGAAGAACACTTAAAGGTTTAAGAAAGTACATGAGACGAAAAAATGATAGGAATTGAACCCGACCTCTAGACTGGATTTGAGAGTCTTTAACCACTAAATTACTATCCAATTCCCAATACCAAGTGTCGTTAGCATGGGCATGAAATTGTAATTGAAGTAAGTAAAACTAATTAAGAAAATATGTTTAAGTGTATTTTAGGGAAAATTATAAAAACTACTCAAAAACCCGCTTATGATTTAATAACAAAAAGATCCATTATGTTTCAAAATTACAAATACCCTTTCAATCTAGATGTTAAAACACTCATTTGAGATTTATATTTACTTAACAAATACTCACCTCTTAACAATATAATTTGTAAAATAGAAACATATATCTTGGGGTATATTTATAATTTTAAAAGAAACTTAGGTCTTTTTAGTATAGAATGAGTCCCAATGGTGTTTATTGCAATTAACTTTATAATTCATGTGTAGATCATTTCAAGAAATAACATGGTACTACTAAAGAAAGTTAGGAAATTGGTTTGATAAATGTGGGTTTTGACCCATATTTGACCAATCATCTGATCTAAGTGATTAAAATAAAAATAAAATATATAATTATTATCTACTTTGTGATAGATAAAATTAGTATTTGGAAATTTTCAAAACCAATTTTCATTTTCCAGTGAATAAGAAATTAATGTACAAAATGAGCCAATATTTAATACACAAAAAAATATGGAAATTGAAAATGTGGGATGAAAACATCCCACATGAGTATGTGATCTAAAGTGAGAGCACTTATTAAGCTCAAGAAGGAATATTGGGTTTGAGCCTTTGTGACAAAAGAAGCGTTTAGAAGGGAAGTATCTACGTGCTAGCTAGTGAGTTTAGTTAAAAAAATATGCGTGCAGCCAGCTGGCTTAGGCTTGGACTTGCTAAGCCTATTATTATTTTTGGACAAAATTTATTCCCTTTTTGGGCATTCAGTTTCAGAATTGGGCATTGACTCAACGCCTAGTTTCAGAGCTGAGCGGAATTAGCCCAATAATTGGATTCCTAGGATTGTGTCTTTACGAACACACCCATCAAACATCTATAAATATGACACATGGCTACAAATCATTTATATCATCCTGCATATTTTTGAAGTCTTTTTCTTTCTGGAAGTTTGAAAGTTCTTAACATTTTATGTTCGTTGTTGGTTTAATTTTACAAGTGTTACTAAATAAGATCTGGAACTTGTGTATCATAAAGATGATTACTTGAACCATTATCACTTTATATGAGACAAATTTGTCTTGTGGAGATAATATTCAACACTAACCTTGATTTCATTTTTCTATCCTGTTAGTTTGCCAAATTTCTGAGAAAACTAAAAAACAATAAACAAGAAGAATAAAATACATTAATTTAAGGATTTTTTTTTCTGAGTAACTTGGACTATTTGGAGATTTAGTCCATCTTTAAAATTACAAACATCCAATCGATTTACATTGGAGGAAATGGATTTTTCCAGAAATTGCTGACTTGGCCCGACCAATTGTGAGTTGTCAAAAAATTTGGGAAGTTTGCTATTTGGTGGTTTGGTGCTAATATGGTAATATGTTTTACAAACACACACGAAAAAAAAAAGAACAAATATTTGCATACGAACATAAATAAATAATATTTAGTATTTATAAAAAAACCACTAAAATTTTAAAAATTATAAAATTTATCAAATAAAAAAAAACCGCAGATCCTCCTCCTCCTCTAGGGGTGGCCAAATGGAACCAAAATCGGGTTCCAAACCGGAATCAGAACCGTGGTCAACGGTTCCTAAACCGTAACCGTGGTCAACGGTTCCAAAACCAAAACGGGAACCGTGTAGGCCGGTTCCGGTTCTAGTTCCTAGGTCTCAAAAATCGCGGAACCGTCGGTTAGAACTGTTAGATAAATGTTTTTATCAAGATTTTGATGATTTTGTTTTAATAAGATTTTATACCAAAACAATGTTTTTATATGTTGTCCAAATACTCCTAAATGATTTAAAATGTTTTTACTAATTTTTTGGAGTATTTCTTAGAGTTTTTAATTTGATAAAAATTGGACAACACTTTTGATGGTTTTGTTTAAATTGGTTTTTACACCAAAACTATATTTATAAATGTTGTCTAAATACTCCCAAATGATTTAAAATGTTTTTACTAATTTTTTGGAGTATTTCTTGAAGTTTATTTTTGAGAAAAAATCGGACAACATTTCAAAGGGAGGTCGACCCATCCGCCCATATGGTCGACTGCACCAAGAGTTGAGAAAATGATACGAACTAAACAAAACATATTTTGTGAAAGAAAAGAGGAGGGGACCGGTCGAGGGTGGTGGTCGATCGGTCGCACTCTGGGCGACCGGCGCACTCCCGACCTGGGCCGACCCTCCCCTCCGACTGCACTGGATCGCACTATCTTTTTCAAACGGTCGAAATCTTCAACAAAGCCAACCGGTCACGATACAGTGTAATCTTTTGACAAAGAAAATTTGTACCGTTGAACACATTGACAAAGAAGATTTGCTTTTCTATTTTGTACAATATTTCTAAATCTTGTGATCCTCTTTTTGTAGACAAAAGTGAAGAAGAAGGAGCCTATGTTGGGAGCCTATGTTGGTGAAGTCTTCCCTATAAATAGAGGATGAATTGAAGACACGAGATATAACAACACAAGCCATTCACAACAAGAAATCAAGCAAATTTCCAAGCTTTCATATTCAACACTCTTGTTGTATTTATAGCCCAAGGATTTCACTTTCACATCTTGAGGTCTGTCTAGGCTTTATTTCTTGATTACACTTGCACTCAAATTGTAATATTCATTATTGAGTTGTAATCTTGATTTTTGTTATCATTCAACACAAGACATCCTTGTGAGTATTCTTGTGGAAAGAATACACTTGGGTGATCTAGGTGATAGGTGTTTCAAGAGTGTGGTGCTCTTGAGGTGTTGAAGAATTTGGTATTCTTCAAGATTGAAGATTGTGGTGATCTTCAAAGGTGCCGTTGAAGGAAGATTGTGGTAATTTTCAAAGGGAGATTGTGGTAATCTCCAAAGGTGGTGTTGAAGAAGAGTGTGGTGCTCTTCAAGGTGTTGTAAGTTGAATTTGTATTAATTGTGGTAATTAATAAAATTCTTTTTCTTTTTGAAATCCATCCCGGATATACTGGGGTGGTAGAGGATTAGGCCCTAGGTGGGTTGAACCTCTTTAAATCAACGCGTGTTGTTTACTTCCCGCACCTTTATTATTGTCTTGGCGTATTTGTTTCGAAAAAGAGGGCAAAAACGAAAAGATGGAAATAATTTATTCACCCCCCTCTAGATTATCGTAGCCGCTTGGACTTACAAGTGGTATCAGAGCCAAACTCTTTAGCAAGCTCGTTCCACATCGCGAGTAAAGAGGAACGATCATCGGCTACGAATGAAGTCTACATTACCGGCGCCTCCACCACCAAGCCACCACTATTCGATTCCAAAAATTTTACATTTTGGAAAGAAAGAATGAAATGTTATCTACAAAGTTGCGGGTTCGATATTTGGAACACGGTCGTAAATGAAGAATCCATTCCAATGATGGACACACTACACAAAGGCCTCAAAGAGCTCAATGATGAAGAGAAGAAAAGCATCTCCTTAAATGGTAAAGCTCTTAATATTATTTATTGTTCACTTACCATTTTGGAATATGATCATCTTGTAGGAATTAAATCGGCTCATGAAGTATGGAGAAAATTAGAAGAAGTATATGCAAATGAAAGGAGCCACTCAAAAGCATCTACTTCTCAAATGGATAAAAACCCAACATGGGATGAGCGTCCTACAACTTCCGACGTCGATGAAAACGAACGATGTCTTATGGGCTTCGAAGAAGAAAACGAGGTAAGTTCTAAACCCTCCACTTCTTATGATAATGAATTACAAAATAATTATAGTGATTTGCAAAATGATTTTGATGAACTTCAAAATGAATTCCAAAGCTTACTTGTTAAATACAAAAATTTGAAAAAGGAATTCAATATGTTAAAAATTGATAAGGATAATTTATTTCCCTCTTATGAATCACTTTCATGTGATCACACCACCACACTTGACAAGGTTAGAAACCTTGAAAAAAAAAAATAGTACTCTTGTTAAGGATATTAATTGCATGAAAAATGATTTATCAAAATCCAACTTGAGTCTTGATAAAATGACCGATATTATTGATGTTCATAGTTGTGATAATTTGAAACAAGGACTTGATCATAAGCCTAGTGTTGTTAATTATGTGGAAAGAAATCAAGTCCCTATGCATGTTGGTCATTATGCTCCCAAAATTACTACTTGTTTTTATTGTGGTAAAACGGGTCACACGGTTAATACTTGTCGGGCTAGAAATAGCTCTAATTATTATTGGAGACCTAAAAGTCTCAAAGCTAATTCAAAAGGACCCAAATACTTGAGGGTACCACAAAACAATGTCATATTAGGTACCCGGTGAAATAATAATCGAGGAAAATACATACCGCCAAGAAGACATCAAATGACCATCTCATTTGATCAAAGAAGAAGACACCACCAAAATGAATTTCCAAGAAGGAAATATTGGAAATGGCAAAGAAATTATCAACAAGGTGATCTCTCAAGGGGAAGATTTCATCAACAATGGGAACGGCACAACCCATTGAAATGGCGTAATTGGTAACCCGTATCTCCCTAGTTAAATATGCATTTTATTTTGTTATTATGCATACTTTTATTTGTCTTAATTGCAAAATAAGTTTTCTAGTATTTAATTTTTTAATTAAGGTCTTCAATATATATTTGTGCTTTTAAAATATTTTTGAAAAAGAAGACCTTATATGATGTTTTTAAAACTCTTGTGCATTTTTGTAGACTAAAGTGTGTTATCATCTCTTATGGATCTTTATGGCATGAGCTTACTTGTGTTATCTCTTAGCCTACACTTTTATCATTATGATTTGTGCTAGATTTGTTTTAATAATTGTGTAGGATTTACATATTTTCACAAATGGCCATTTACGTCATTATTTGTCAAGAAAGGCATAAATTATCGAGGTACGTTTACTTGTATTATTCTTACTCTTATAGACTCGATATATGTATTGCCATGTGCCTATGTGCTTGTTTTTCATAGTATTTCATACAAGTGCCATTAAGAGGATTTTTAGAGGCACTATTCGATATTTGATTGCACATATTTGCTTTGTCAACTCTTGTTCAAATACTTCTTTTAAATGAGGTCTCAACTATATGCTATCGGATTTTCAAATTTCAAACGAGACCTTTTATAGCTTTCTTAAGCTTATTTGAACTTGCATGATTTATTAGACTCTTGATGATATTCTAAATGCATAGTATGTGTTTCTTGCTTCATGGTCTATATATATAGTGTCTATTTCTACTATGCTCTTATGCAAGATATTTTGTGATTGATGATTGAGGCATGTTTTTACACTTGGGCTATTTTTTCTCTTGCTTATATAAGTGATGCCGTTAATGAGTTTGTCAAGTTGTGTAGATGAGAAATGAAGTACTCCAAATATTGTTACCTCAAAATATTTGGATGTAAATGTTCTATTATGAACACCTTAGATCAATTGGATGCCCTATGATGATAGTAATGAAGAAGACAAAAAGGGTATTCCGGAACAAACTCGATGACCAAGGCAACATTGGTCGAACTAAGGCAAGGTTAGTAGCTCGAAGATATTTTCAAGAAGAAGGTATTGATTTTGATGTAATATTTGCACTTTACTTGCCCATTCTTGTTTTAAGAAAATTTCAAACTTTACCAAATGGATGTTAAATCCAATTTTCTAAATGGTTTCATTCAAATAGAAGTCTATCGGAGTTTATAATTTTAGGCCAAATGATTTTTATAAAAGGTCTTGTACGGTTGAGTATCCCGTATATGATTTGATAGACTTAGCTATTTTTGCAAAATGATTTTACAAAAGGTAAAGTTGATACTACACTTCTTGTTTTGAAAAAGGGCAAGGTTGTTTACTTGTGCAAATTTATATTGATAATATTTATGGTGCTACTAATGAATATTTGTGCAAGATGTCTTTCTAAGTTGATACTAGGTGAGCTTGAGATGAGCATAATGGGGGAGCTCAATTTCTTGCTTGGACTTCAAATCATTCAATGCCAAGTAGATGGTTACATTTCAAAAGAACTCTTGAAGGAGTTAGGCATTGAAGAAGGAAGAATTATCTCAACCTCTATGGCTACCAATGAAGAGATTGACAAAGGTTGAGAAAGGCATGACGGTTGACAAACAAATTCGAGGTATGTTTTCTTGTATTATTCCAATAGACTCGACATTCTATATACCTTATGTCTATTTGCTCGACCTCAAAAACTATCCCAACGAATCTCATTAAAGTGCCGTTGAAAGAAATTTTCAAATATTTGAAAGGCACTTCTTCGTATGACTTGTGTATCCAAAAGCTTTAAAACGTTTACATTTTTCGGGATAACAAGTCCGGTGAAAATAATTTTTCAAATATGGTTTGTTATAATCAAACTAAACATATTGAGATTCTACGTTCGTTTTAAAAAGGGATTGCGTTTCTTAAACGTAAAATTGAGATGTGTTTAATTCCGTCTCAAAGTTAACTCGCGGACATTTGTTCATTTACCGTCGAGTCTTTTTACCTCATTTCGAGCTTGATTATGACATAATGTATATTGAATGAGGTCTATGTTTGCATTTTGCACGTTTTTAAAACTTAGGGGCGAAAAATCAGATATTTGGATCAAACTTCGGAATTTGCAAAACTGAAAGAAGCAGTGGGCTGAAGGAGCTGAGGCCGACCGGTCGCCCTAGCCTCCGACCGGTCGCCCAGCCCTTCAACCGGTCGCCCCTGCCATTTTCAGAGTTAAAAATGGTTCTGTCCTCTTAAACGTTATTTTGGTTCTTTTCTTCCAAAATCGAACCCCTTCGCATTTTTCACACACAATTCACCCAAAATAATTTCTTTCTTGTATATTCTATATTTTTTGGGTTTTTAGTACGAGTTTATCATCCTTATTACTCGACTTCTCCGATTAATTGGTAAGAATTCTACTCCTTTATCTCAATTGGGTGGAACCCTTGAGAAAGTGCTTATGTATTGTTTTGTGTTGGAATTCTTGCAAAGTTGTGTTGTGAATTATTATTGTTGATGGATGAATGTTGTATTATTGCAATTGATGATGAAAAGTTTTTGGCTTGAAAAATTTACAAAGGCGTTATACATCTCTTGTTTTATTCGACGCACGCCAAGTGTTCGACAAAATGTTTCAATGAGAAATTCATCACCTACATGATTCTCTTGATTTGAAAAGTCTTATAAGTTTATAGAGATCATGTTTTGTCAATCAAATAAGCTTTTGCAACTCACTTGATTGACTTCTCCCTTATAATTTGGAATTTAAACTTCAATGATCAATATGCCGATAAATCGATTAAGTTGCGCACTTTGTTATAATTGTATGATGTTTTTATTGTGCTAACATTCTTTTTGATGATTCCAAAGGGGGAGAAACAGGAGAAATGCTTAAACGCTCAAAAAAAGCGGAAATAAGCTTACAAGAAAAGCTACAAGCTATGGCTCTCAAAAGCCAAAAGCTATGGCTCTCAAAAGCCAATAGTTGTGAATGATTCTTAGTCCAATTGATGAATTATGGACTTTTATGCTTGACTAATGATGTCTTGTGACAGGGGGAGCTTATAAGCTAATGAAATCCAAGCTTAAGTTGCAAAAGCTACAAGCTTTTAGCTTTTAATGATTTGCTTCTTGTTATGCATGTTGATAGGGGGAGCTTGTGCAAAATGATTTTGAAAAATCTTTGCTCCTATCCTTGTGTGTTTGTACTTATGATGAATGTTTCTTATAATGGATTGATGTTTTAGACTGGAAAATTGGTTTTGTTTTAAAATCGACCTTCTAAAATTGTTTTGGTTTGTAATCATCAAAAAGGGGGAGTTTGTTAGATAAATGTTTTTATCAAGATTTTGATGATTTTGTTTTAATAAGATTTTATACCAAAACAATGTTTTTATATGTTGTCCAAATACTCCTAAATGATTTAAAATGTTTTTACTAATTTTTTGGAGTATTTCTTAGAGTTTTTAATTTGATAAAAATTGGACAACACTTTTGATGGTTTTGTTTAAATTGGTTTTTACACCAAAACTATATTTATAAATGTTGTCTAAATACTCCCAAATGATTTAAAATGTTTTTACTAATTTTTTGGAGTATTTCTTGAAGTTTATTTTTGAGAAAAAATCGGACAACATTTCAAAGGGAGGTCGACCGGTCGCCCATATGGTCGACCTGTACCTGAAGAGTTGAGAAAATGATACAGAACGAAACAGAAACATATTTTGTGAAAAAAAAGGAGGGGGACCGTCAAGGGTGAGGTCGACTGTCGGCCGCACTTCCCGCCGACCCGGTCACCCTAGGCGACCGGTCGCACCCCGTCGACCGGCGACCCCCCTCGACTGCACTGGATCGCACTATCTTTTTCAAACGGTCGAAATCTTCAACAGGGCAACCGGTCGCGCTGTGTAATCTTTTGACAGCAAAATTTGTACCGTTGAACACATTGACAACAAGATTTGCTTTTCTATTTTGTACAATATTTCTAAATCTTGTGATCCTCTTTTTGTAGACAAAAGTGAAGAAGAAGGAGCCTATGTTGGGAGCCTATGTTGGTGAAGTCTTCCCTATAAATAGAGGATGAATTGAAGACACAAGATATAACAACACAAGCAAATTCACAAGAAGAAATCTGCAAATTTCCAAGCTTTCATATTCAACACTCTTGTTGTATTTATAGCCTAAGGATTTCACTTTCACATCTTGAGGTCTAGGCTTTATTTCTTGATTACACTTGCACTCAAATTGTAATATTCATTATTGAGTTGTAATCTTGATTTTTGTCATCATTCAACACAAGACATCCTTGTGAGTATTCTTGTGGAAAGAATACACTTGGGTGATCTAGGTGATAGGTGTTTCAAGAGTGTGGTGCTCTTGAGGTGTTGAAGAATTTGGTATTCTTCAAGATTGAAGATTGTGGTGATCTTCAAAGGTGCCGTTGAAGGAAGATTGTGGTAATCTTCAAATGGAGATTGTGGTAATCTCCAAAGGTGGTGTTGAAGAAGAGTGTGGTGCTCTTCAAGGTGTTGTAAGTTGAATTTGTATTAATTGTGGTAATTAATAAAATTCTTTTTCTTTTGAAATCCATCCCTGATATCTTTGGGGTGGTAGAGGATTAGGCCCTAGGTGGGTTGAACCTCTTTAAATCGACGCGTGTTGTTTACTTCCCGCACCTTTATTATTGTCTTGGCGTATTTGTTTCGAAAAAGAGGGCAAAAACGAAAAGATGGAGATAATCTATTCACCCCCTCTAGATTATCGTAGCCGCTTGGACTTACAAGAATCGTATGTGGAACCGTGATTGAACCATTTTTTTTAAGGTTAAAACCAACAATCTTATTTTGGTAAATACATGTTAGAAGAAATGTTAAATGTTTATTATGATGTTTTATTTTCGTAATTACATGAGATACGTTTTAGACCAAATATTGTAAGCGAACTACGTGAACTTTGATTCTTCAATACTCTAATAATATATATATAGACAGTTAATATTATTATTAATATTAAGTATAAAATTTTATTGAACATTAAGTCCAAGTCTTTTTCTTTTTATTATTTTTTTTAAAACTAAAATTGATAAACTATTTTAAGATATCAAAAAATAAACAAGCGGTTCCGGAACCGTGTTTCAAATGGGACCGGAACCGTCGGTTCCGGTTTTGAAACCGGAACCGTGAGGCTACGGTTCTGGTTTTGGAGGAACCGGAACCGGCGGTTTTGGAATCGATCGGCAGTTCCGGAACCGTGGCCACCCCTATCCTCCTCCTCCTGCCTTTTTAACCCACCCAGAGGCCAGAACCCTCAAAATCTCATGCCACAGAGAAAAAGAAAACCTAACTGATGAAATGCTGGCATTGGAACTCATCCTTGAAAACAAGAAATTGAACTCCGACATGGTTCAACGAGAAGAGGCCTTGATGAAAAGCAGAGAGCTCCTATTCACAGAAGTGGGTAAAGGGTTTGTTGCAGAGGGGAGTGCCCATTTTCATCGGTTATCTGCTAGGTTCGTTAAGGAAATTGTGGAACAATACTTGGACCAAAGCAATGAATTTGCGGATTCTGTTTCTAATAAAATGTTTATTGACTTGAGAAAATTCTTGGATTTTCTTCAAATAGCAAAGAACGTGGAATTTGCTTTTTCTTTCTTTTCTTCTCTCATTTTTTATTTTTATTTTTTATTTTGGGGTTTCTGGGTTTTTGCTTTTTACTGTTTGGATTTATCAATTGGTGGCTGGAACTGATGGACTCAGACATTTTAAAAAAATGTTTTTGTTTAATATATTTTATTTCCAACTCATACCCTGTGTAAATTTGAGTATAATTTGCTTCCTTTGTTAATTGTTGATCATTTTGTGGTGTTATGTTAGTATCCTGTTAACAATGTCTAGTTTTGATGATGATTAAATGTCACTGCAGGTATTGATGGTGTTGGAAATGGTCTTAAGTTGCACCATCAAAGACTTGCAGAGTAAGTTGTTGCATGTGGAATTTCAATGCCCTGCATATTTCTTCATAATATATATATGCCAACCCAGTTAATGTCATTCTCTTGTTTCTATTTTTGAAGGATTTTTGATGTAAGGTGTTTGCACATTCCTATGGCGGATCGAACACCTTTGGCAGGTCTTTAACTGACTCTCTCAGATATTATGCATATTGATTTTTAAGAAGCATCTTTCATGAAACTGAAGATACATTATATATATATATATAATGAGAAAAATAAAAGATTAATCAAAGTCTTTTGAAGTGATGTGATGCTGCTCTCAAGTTTTTCCTCATCCATGTTTCAAAATTATAAGCTAAATTTAACTGTAGGATCGAAATCTCGATTTAATTTGTAAAAGCAAACGATCGACAAGTTCAAGGTAGTAAAATAGGTAACTAAAATATGTTTTTTTTTTTTTTTTGGCTATATGGTTTGTCCGGAAGAGTGATCGAGCTTCAATTTATAGTGAATGGTCTTATTCATACACACATTTTATAGTCATTGGATATTAAGACCTTTTGGAGGCAAGAACAATTGAAAGTGATCCTTTTTGTGTTTTTCTTTTTCACGTCATTTGTTTGATCTGCTAGACTTAGTGGTGCTGGTTCAGAGTACCATTAGGTCCGAGCACGAGCGTGCTGCAAATAGACCAATATATCTTGTTGGAGAATCTTTTGGAGCATCCCTTGCATTAGTTGTTGCTGCTCAGAACCCTGATATTGATCTTGTTCTAATCTTGGCTAATCCGGGTGAGGGCCTTTTTTATTGTAAATTATCAGATCCTTGAATAATACTAAGACACATTTTGGCTTTTATTTTATTAATTTTCTTGTTCATCTTATGGCAGCTACAAGTTTCAGCAAATCCTTGCTGCAAAATGTTGGGCCTTTGTCGGATATGATTCATAAACATCTGCATGCTGGACTTCATAATGCAATGAGTTCAATACCAGGTTTCCCTCCTTGTTGGTCAAACATTTGTTTATGTAGTTCAATATTTAAAGATTGACACCTGCGCGAACAATCCTATATTGTAGAATTCTGTTATTTTCATATCAAAATCATAAGCGATGCATTAGAAGATCGATCATAGCAATATTCTTGTTAGTCTTGTTTTTAGTATATCGATATTTGTTCTCGCTTCGACCCATTGAAATGGTTAAGGATCTTTTTTAGTAGATAAGACTGATTTTAGCCACAATGATGACATATGATTTTTGTTGTATAGATTGATGAGGTTGTTTATTTTTCTGACAAGAATGGTGATTTAAGATTGACCAAGTGGCTGCAAAATAGTAATATAATTTTTCAGTATTAGGCTCAATAGTTGGAATTAACCACATCAAGCAACCTGGAATTGACCATATGATCAAATCCCCTCAAAATATTCCATCACCAACGTGCTCATGATGGCAAAGTGCAAATCCCTTGGGCTCCATTTGGATGGAAGGATTTGAGCTATGGATTTCAAATCCATAATAGCAAATCCATTGAGGTAGAATGGATGAAGTCATTTTATAATGGATTTCAAATCCTTAGAAGCTATTTTTGGAGTCATCTTGGAGGATTTGAAATCCTTCTTAATTGGAGTCATTTGAAATCCTTCCCTAAATCCTCTCCCCAAATCCAAATCCTCCCATCCAAATCCAACCTTATAGTTCAGATGGTAAAGTGCAAAACATGAAAAGAAAAAAGTTTAAATGCTAAAATGTGAAAGACATTAGGTTACATTTGGATGAGAAGATTTGGATTTGGGGAGGGGATTTAGGGAAGGATTTCAAATGACTCCAAATAGAAAAGATTTGAAATCCTCTAAAATGACTCCAAAAATAGCTTCCAAGGATTTGAAATTCATTATAGAATGACTCCATCCAAACTACCTCAATGAATTTCTTATTGTGGAATTAAAATCCATAGCTCAAATCCTTTCGTCCAAATGAAGCCTTATAGTTTGGATGAGTACATGTTTTTTCCCCCAAGTTGAAAATGTTATTCCAGATGTTGTCTTGTTTACCATTTATGGATAATTCCTTGCTACGATCGAGTGTATTAGTCCCAAGTAATTACCCTATTTGGAAATGACTTTTTCTTGCATACTGTCAATTCCTTTTTTATTAATCTTGCTGCTGGACTTAACTGTAGAATCTATATTGTGGAAGCTGAAGATGATTCATGAGATGCAAAATTATTTGAATTCACATCTTCATTCTGTCAAAGCTCAGACACTGATACTTAACAGGTTATCCATTTCAAACCTGGATCTTTTTCCTAAAGATTATAAAATATATTAAAACAAGTAGTGTTTATTTAAACTACAGAAAAACACAGTTATCTTTCAAAATTACAAATGCCCCCTTAACATATGTTTCTATCTTACAAATTGCACCTATTTTTCTGAGGGCGTGTTGAGGAGGCAACTTGTATAGCAAATACAGACATCAAGAGGGTATTTGTAATGCCTCAAGGGGGTATATGTAATTGCAAAAGATAACTGAAGTTCTTTGTAATTAGACTAAACCTCAGGGGTAATTTTTATAATTATCCCTAAATAAAATTGATGTTTCTGGATTGTTATCATCTATTCAGTGGAAAGGATATGTTACTGTCAAGCATAACAGAAGGCGAAAAACTTTGTAGCATGCTGCAACGCTGTGGGGTTCGTTCATTTATCGGCAATGGTGATCCTCTGTTCTTGGTAAGAAGATGTTTATCGCAATAATGCACAAAAGGAAACAGAACAAAGAACAGAATTTCATGACTGCATAGCTGATAAAATGTCAGCCAACGTAAATTGTTTGTTTTAGCTTCTAAAGATTATGTATACATCTCATTTGATTCAACTATTACAAATACATAAATAGGTCCGAGTATAATCTACGCATAAATATAACATAACTCAGGGGCTTTAAATTTTACAGGATGATATTTTTGATTTTTACAGGATGATATTTTTGATTTTTACAGGATGATACTTTTGATCTGGTAGCGGCCATTAAATGCACCAGTTATTATCGTCGTGGAGCATCTATCGATTATATCTCGGATTTCTTGCCACCAACACCTTCTGAATTTAAGGCAGTATATGAACCATTCAGGTAACGCGTGTTTCTTGTAAACTCAAACTTTTCACAAATCTCATCATGCCCGGAGTTCACCATTAAGGCATAAGATCTAAAAAAGCTGTCATACTTAGGATTTTGGTTTCATGTGAACTTGTCTACATTGTAAGAAGTTGATGTCACATGAAGTATGTTTCAGGTAATAAAAGATGAGCTAGTTTTGGAGTGAAGATTCGTTTTTCAAATTAGCCACACTTGATCAATTGTTCAAGCAGTCAGGGCCTGTATTTTAGGGAGTGCTTGCAAACAAAAAAGGGATTATCAGGTTTTGGCTGGACAAAAAAAGAGAGTAGTTTTTAGTGTTTTCAAATGTCTAACGTCTACTTGTATATTTAATGAGAATCTAAAAGCATGGGAGTGGTGCTTCAGATTCTGGTTGTGCTTGGTTTCATTTTGAAATATGTAAAAGCACTTTTACAACTTATTCATTAAACACACTCTATAAAATTAGGAAGTGATTGCAAACATTTGTTTTTAAGAAATGATTTATTATAGTTGAAGTAAAAGTAGTTGAAAATGAGAAGTTGAGAGTGTTTGCAAATAGAATCTAAAAGTTGATTGTGGTTGAAGTGTTTGGGAAAAAAAGCACTTTCAAGATTAGTTTTTGGATAGTAAGGGAAAAACGGCCATATATGAATTATAAGAGCACTTAGGAAGAGAATGACAATTTTGGACTTTGATAAAAGTTTGAGGATAAGAATGTAAAAAACAAACTTCTTTTTATTTACAAAAATTAGAAGCACCTCACCCCCAACTTGTAAATTTCGATTAAATGAAGCAAAAAAGCAAAAGCAAAAGGTGACATTTGCAAACACTAAACAGTGATTTTTTTTTAAGCTGAAAGCTAAACATCACTTTTTTTTTTTTTTTTTTAGTGTTTTCAAACACTCTCTAGATCAACTTCCAGTTTTTATTTGCAAATACTATCAACTTCTGATCGTCAACTGCTTTTCACTTCTACTACAACAAATCACTTATTGTGAAAGCAGAAGTGTTTGAAAAACTCGTTTAGTCATGCACTATATATATAGAGAGAAAGAAAGATTGTTATGACTGCACGAGGTGAAAATCAACTTCAGATGGATGGATGTGGCTTTCAATCCCGTGATGTTGTCAACTATGGATGATGGGAAAATTATCCAAGGACTTGCAGGAATTCCTTCAGAAGGACCAGTTTTATTAGTCGGTAACCACATGATACTAGGGATGGATGTTGTTCCTCTACTGTCCAGGTTCTGGTTCGACCACAATATTAAGCTCCGTGGACTCGGACATCCATCATTATTCCAACGATTAAAGGATGGAATGTTACCAGATTTGTCCCTGTTGGATGTGACCAGGGTTCTTGGCGGTGTTCCAGTGTCAGCAACTAATTTTTATAGACTTTTCTCAATCAAGTCTCATGTCTTGTTGTTTCCAGGTGGTGCACGGGAGGCATTTCATCGCAAGGTATATCTAATTTTTATGCCTCTATGATAAACATTGTAGTAAATTTTTGTTAGGGTTAATTACAAAAAGGGAAACAATTTTTGCAATCTAAACTTAGGCCATTTTTAGACTTTGCAACCTAAACTATTTGTTTTTGCAACTACCGACCTTTGCGTGTTTTTCACTTTGCAACCTCCGCCAACCGGAATTGAAATATTCCATGTAAATTTGCCCATGTGACCCAGAATATTTCAACTCTGGTTGGCCGGAGATTGCAAAGTGGAAAACCAGCAAATCTTAGCCTTTGTTTGTTTATGTTTCCAATTGCCTATTTCCATTTTCCAACTATTCATAAAAGTGGAATAATGTTTGTTTATAAATTTCCAATGGAAATCATCATTTTTTATTTTCTATTTTTTACATAAAACATCTGAAACCTATAATTTTTATTCTCAAACCTATACACTACCCTACATCACTCATCAATCACTGTTTCTCATATCTTAATCCAATTATACATGTGGGACTCATCACTATCAACTCTATCTACTTAAAATACTATTATTTTTTAATTATATCTATCTAATGGGACCCACCACGTATAATCTTACAAATATAATATTATACATTCAAATTAAAATATTGAAAGTGGACCCCACCACTATCAACTTTTCAATTATGATATACATAAAATAATATTTCAAAACTATTCAACTAAACACAATCTCATTTACAACCCTACCGAAAACACATTTCAATTCTTTCATCTAAACATAATTCCAATTTCCATACGAAAAGCAAAAATTCTCAAATTTCAATTTTTAACACTAGAAACTAGAAATAGACCATTAAAACATAAACAAACAATGCCTTAGGTTTATTTAAGAAAAAAATAGTTTAGGTTGCACACAATTGTTTTCTTTTACAAAAAATAACATTTTGAGGTTTAGTCTACTTATTTTCTTTTACAAAATATAACATTTGAGGTGTAGTCTCGTTACCAATAAAGTAATTTTTTAAAAATTACAAATATTCCCTTATAGTTGTTTCTATTTTACAAATTATACCATCAAGAGAGCGATTTGTTAAGTACAAACATAGGGGGCATTTGTAATAACTTAAGTGGGGTATTTGTAATTTTAGAAAATAACTTTATATTTTTGTAAGAGATTTTTTTTTGCCATCCGAACTATTCGGTTTTTTCGGCTTTGTCACCTAAATATTTTTTGGGGACACTTTACCTCTTGGCCAGGAAAAAGTTTAGGTAGCAAAATCGAATAGTTCGGAGGACATTTGTTTTTCCTCTTTTTGTAATTAGGCTCAGCCTCATGGGTAGTTTATGTAATTCATCCTTTTGGTTAAGCAATAATTGTAAATGTTTGGTCTGAACTTACAAATCTTTTTTCCCCATACTATTCATTCAGGGTGAGGAATACAAATTGATTTGGCCAGCTGAACCAGAGTTTGTCCGAATGGCTGCCAGATTTGGGGCTACAATTATACCTTTTGGTGGTGTTGGGGAGGATGATGTTTTTCAAGTAAGCTTTCATATATACTTCTCTGTGTTTCCATTGGATCTAGGGATAATTACAGAAACTACCCTGAGGTCTTACCTAATTAAAAATTAATTAATTATATTTTGAAATTACAAACACCCCCCTTGGGTTGTGTTTTCTTAAGAAACATCCCCTAATAATGAGGGTTTAATTTGTAACTACCCTAAACCTCAAGGATGTTTACTCATATTTACAACTGCATAAATTTATATTACGATGTGAAATGAGCATAAACTCTTGACACTTATTTCGTTTTCCTCTGCAATAATTTTTTTTTGAACCACTGCAATAATTTATTTCATTAATATGTGATGGAACTATTTTCTTGAACCAGTTGTTATTAGACTCTGATGAACAAATGAAGATTCCGGCCCTAAAGGATTTCATAGAAGGACTAAATAATGAAACCGTCAGGTTGAGGTAAGTTAATAGTCATTTATTAGTTATACGCTTCTAGCCACTCCATGTTTTCTGTTTGTATTATTTTATCCACTATTATGAAGCTTCTATCAAGTACAAAGATTTAAATGAAATATCACACTCAATATAAGCGTTACATTTCTATCTTATTTTAGGAAGTTTGATAGTGTAAATATGCTAAATTAGACATATTTTGACTAAAAAGTACAGGTAAAATTGACAATTGAACTCAATAATAACTAAAACACATTTGTTTGAAAAACATCGCTAAAAACATATTTATTATGGACAAATGACAAAAATCCAGCAATTTCGTTATAATATCACTTGTATCATAAGTTTGAGAAGCACATAAATGGAAAGATTTTTCCACATAAAATCCAATATTCGACAATTCCAAGAGATATTCATGATCAAATCATGGGTTAATTACAAAAAGTATTCTTGAGGTTTGACTTAATTATAAAAAAACCCAACTAACTTTCAAAATTACAAAAATACTCCCAAGGTTTTATTTGTCTAATATTTAGCCCCTTCATAAGCAAAAAACATTTCAAAATCTCCCCTCATATTTATAAAATATTATAGTTTAACCCTTAATTTTAACACTTAATCAAATCTCAGGGGTACTTTTGTAATTTTGAAAGTTGGCTGAGTTTTTTTTGTAATTAGGTCAAACCTTTTAATTAGCCCCCAAATCAATGATGATTTGATTTTATTCTCAACACATTATGCATCATAAACGAACAAATGGAGTGTTGTGGAGACAAAATAAGTTACAAAATGAGAATTTGTTTAATTCGAAAATCAAATTGCGAAGTAATTAAATTTTGCCGATACACCTTTTAATACAGGAGTGATTTTGAAGGCGAAATCGGAAAGCAACGAATACACTATCCAGTATTACTTCCCAAATTACCTGGCCGCGTGTATTTCTTATTCGGGAAGCCAATCTCAACTCAAGGTATTTTACCTGTATTTTTCATTTGACAAGAGGATATATATACGTTGGGCTGAATGCGGAAATTGTTAAATTAGTCCGATAACTTGGCCACTTTAGAGTTTCAGTCCGCCAAGTTGTCAAACTTTGGTCTTGGTGCAACAAGTTTAATTTTTCGGATATTTTAGTCCTATTTGGACCGGAAAATTCATAGACAGCAGGAAATTGATGAGTTGGAAAAGATTGTTCCTGATAGGGCTACAAAATTGGGATTTTGGAGGGAAAATCAACATGTGGCGTTGATGTGTAACTTAGTTTGGCAAAAAAAAAAAAAAAAAAAAACTGGAAAAAAATTGAAAATACAACCTGTGGCTGTGGAGCTTATGTATTTTCAGTTATTTTTGGGGTGGGTGGGGGTGGGGTTAAACTAAGTTACTCATCAACGCCACGAGTTGACTTTCTAGCCAAAACAAAAAAAATCCAAAATTTTGTAGCCATGTAAGCAAGAATCCCTTCCACTCGTCAATTTCTAGCATGTTGTAAATTTTCCGGTCCAATCTGACCAAATTGAAAAAACTAAATGTGCTGCACTAAGATCAAAATTTGACAACTTGGTGGATTAAAAATCCAATGTAATCAAGTTATCGGACCAATTTAACAATTTTCCAAAAATTTTCCGTGGGCTGAATCTAGCTTCTATATAATGATATAGGAAGGGAGGATATACTGAAAAACAAAGACAAAGCTCGCGAAATGTATTTAGATATACAAAATGAGATAGAGAAATGCATTGCCTTTTTAAAGGAGAAAAGAGAAAATGATCCATATAGGAACCTTTTAGCTCGTTTAGCTTATCAGGGTTGCAATGGCTCCCATTCTGAAGTCCCGACTTTCGACATTTGATCATTTTTGTCTCGGGGACGATTTTTCAACTTTCCTACTACTCTGCACCATCATGTACACCAGATGAAACATCTATTTGTCAATCCCTTTAGGGAGGCATAACTCAATCCATCTATACATGTAATTGTATTTTAGTTTATCCTTGGGTGTTCTTTGAAAATAATGGATAAGGTTCTGTTTTGTAAGAAAAGTAAACAGTTTACACTCAATTTTTAAGGCTTGAGTCATGCACTCACTTGCGATTTTGTGATTTTGTCGTCTACTTTAAACATGAATTAAGGTATTTGAAATTTCCAAATATCGAGGATATATGCTAATGACTAGCCAAAAATACGTGCATTGCAATTTACGCGTGATTCACATAACTTTAAAAAGCCATTGCGTAAATTTAAAATATTTCAAGGCGTTTAGTCAATATATATATATATATATATATATATATATATATATATAGGGATAGGATCTCGTAAGACAGTCTCTTACCGTGAGACCGTAAGGATTGATCACAAGTCACAACCATCTGTCCCTACTAATTAATGGTTCAGATTACTATCAAAATTAGATTATTTACTAATCATTTTAAACATAAAAAGGGTAAAATAGTAACTCATTAAAATGGTGAAATAAACTTTCCATAATACCAGCACCTACACGCCAATAATCGTGGGATATGATGGAATCACGTTCCATAACTGAAACAATCACACTAAAGTTGACATCTCACCTCTCTCTTCCCGCAAAATTGAAGAAATAAAAAAATAGAAATCTAAAGCAGACGATCAACATTTGGTGCATAACTCAATAATAATGATGCATATTTAGTTTAATTTAGAACTTGTGCCCATTGGGAATAGTGACAGATTACATTCGTAATTTTGATGCATAGTTAGTGTATATTTGATGCATAACTGAATAATAACGATGCATATTTAGTTTAATTTGGAACTTGTGCCCATCGAGAATAGTGACAGATTACATTTGTAATTTTGATGCATAGTTAGTATATATTTGATGCATAACTTAATAATGACGATGCATATTTATTTTAATTTGTAACTTGTGCCCATTAGGAATACTGATAGATTACATTTATAATTTTGATGCATAATTAGTGAATATTTGATGTATAACTGATAATAACGATGCATGTTTAGTTTAATTTGCAACTTGTACACATTAGGAATAGTAAAAGATTACATTTGTAATTTTGATGCATAAGTAGTGAATATTTGATGCATAATTGAATAATAACGATGCATATTTAGTTTAATTTGCAACTTGTGCACATTAGGAATAGTAAAAGATTACATTTGTTTGATGCATAGTTAGTGAATATTTGATGCACAACTGAATAATAACGATCCATATTTAGTTTAATTTGCAACTTGTGCACATTAGGAAGAGTGACAAATTACATTTGTAATTTTGATGCATAATTGTTTATATATTATGCATAATTATTTAAATGTCAAAAGTGCATATACGCATTTGATGTATGGTTTGAAAAAATGGACATCTTAGAAATTGTTAATTTAATGCTTGCACACGGTTCATACACACAGTACACGAACATGATAGAGAATCTCTGATCACCACACTTTCGAACAAAAACCGCGTGCAACAAAAAGGCTAAATAAATATTCTACCCAGTAGCAGACCTTTGAGAGAAAACATATGATATGTTTTGAAATGTGAAGAAAAATCAAGTAACGCAGATGAAAAAATTCTTCGCAGACGATATGAGCGAGAGAACTCTGAGTTATATTTTGAAAATGGTAGTGTGAAATAAAAGTGGGAATAAATCACTAATCAAATCCCTTAAAAATCGATTCACTGAACGGTTACAAAAAGAAAAAGCGAAATCCTGCCTAATTTCAATGACAAAACTGCCCTTAAGAAGCAAAAAATAAAAAAAAGGGCCTAAAATTTGAAAAAATCTCAGCCTTCAGATTTGTTAAACTAATGGCTGGGATTAGTCCACACTGTCTTACGTAGAGACCCCTGCCACATTTGATCCAATTCATATATATATATATAATGATATATATATATATATACATATATATTACAAGGTGTTTTATAGATAAAAATGAGTAGGTCTACTATGAGACTGATCACACAGTCAAATTCCGTGAGATGCAATGCCGATCCGACATTTCGAGTTCGAGGCGAAAGATAAAAACGAGGTCCTTCAAAATTGTAACAGCACAAAGAATAAAACTATATAATGTAAACATAAAAAAGGTCTCAAAAAATCATTTAAATGGCTTCTTCTAGAATTTTAATATTTTCATAAACAATTTAATACAACTTATCATTTTCAATATATTAGGTTGCTAATCCATTTAATCTTTCTTGTGATATTGTTGACCATAAGTATGTTTTTAACAATTTTAACTTAGATAAATTTCTTCAACAAATGTCTCACACGGACAGTTAACAATGTTCGATTGCCCAAAATATTAGAATATCAAACCAAAACAAATACAAACTCAGATTTCAAGTGGTATCTTTTATTATGTTGGTAAAGTCACTTATAAGTTATAACACTTTCATATAAGTAAACAAATCATATGAATTAATATTTAATGAGTTACCATACTATAAAATACTTCCATGATTTTGACAATATTCTTTCAATTTATTAGTCTAAAGAATTTAACTTATTCGAATCAATCAGGAAGCCGAAAAGATTATCATATATTTGCAATTGTGGAAATCTACTCTTTGAAGGTTATAATAGCAACTTCCGCTAAAATTATAAAATAATTAACTCTAAAAGAATATTCACTACATTTTATACTATCTTCATATGCATTTTATAGAATACATGATTACAGAATACAAAGATCGAAATCCAAAGCCCCTCCCTTTCTCGAACTTGCTCGATGCTAGAATTAGTAGATTGGATAGGGCTTAGACATGGTAGAAATAGTAAGATTAGAATATGCAAACTGATTGTGATTTTATAGATTTATATTTGTTGGTGATTGATAATTTCGTATAAGAAAGAAAAATAAATATTCTCGTATAATATATATAAATATAGGATTTGGTTCAAATGAGACCACCCTTCCTAGGTGAGACAGTGTGGACTCATCTTACCCATTGATATTAAAAAATGAAGGGATGTGATTAATTCAGTGTTTTTTAATTATATCCTAATTTTCGCTGATTTTAAGGGTAAGGTTGTAATTTTGTAATTCAAAATAGTGGTCCCAGCGGGTTTTATGGGCTGATATTGAAACTGCCGGATTTGGTGGCGAAATTTAAGGAAGCAGTTTTTTTTTCCAAATATTTTTATTTTACAGTATAATTAGGATTCTTGTACTGCATAAATAGACATCAAATAATGCATATTTAGTTATTTTGTTGGCATTGTTTTACGAAAACAAGACATAATTGAATATAACGTATTGCATATTTCGTTATTCTACACTGCATAAATAGGTTTAATGTAATGTATATTTAGTTATGAAAATGAGATGTTGCTTTTGAAAATTATAAAAATGGGATGTTACATAATGTACCTCATATTTAGTTATTCCACACTGCATAGATAGTTTCTAGATAATGCATAGTTTATGACGTCTTGCATAGTTGGGTATATTGTACTACATATTAGTTTTTTTACGCTGCATAGATAGTTTGCAGATAATGCATATTTAGTTTATTTTTGTTGCATATTTTCAAATATGTAATATCCTACAGATCTATACATCGTTTCCTAAGTATTTATGCATCGTTTCATAAGTATCTATGCATCATCTTATTCGTGAAAATTACAGTTTTTAAGAGTTGATGTTAATGGCTAGTTTCGAGTTCTCTATCAATGTCTACACTATTGATGCTGTTGGGTAGAATTTTTTCTACGACTGATGATTCATCATCATGATTCGAACTCACTGTTCGTTGTTTCTCTATAATATTGCACCGATTTTTTCTGTTTTTCTTTGTAATTTTTCATTTCTTTAATAAGTTGGGAGTACTGGTTGAAGCGTAGGAGATAAATTTCAAAGAAACTGAAAGATACCGGGTTCGAACCCTGGTCAACACCCTTACAAAGGGTAAACGATATCACTTGAGCAACAAGCTAGTGGTGAAAAAAAATTTATATTTGCTCTGTAATTTTTCATGACTGTGATCTGAATTTGCGATGGAGATGGAGGTTATGAAGCTGAGTTCTTCAACCTCCATTGTTGTAGAATATTGTGTAGTTTGCGATGATTCTTCAAATAGATTTGATGCCATATTATTTAACATTTTTTTTATGTGTTTTCGTGTCTTTGAGCTATGGCTATGGAGATCGACGTGATTTTAACAGATTTTATGTTCTGTAGTTTTCTCAATTCTTGAATGGAATGATGGTGTGAGAGAGAGTAGGAGAATCAGCGTGAGAAGACTGCTTTCCATGTGCAACAGAATAATGGTTGTTTGTTGACTCTAATACCCTTAGCTTAATAAAAATAAACCATTAATGTTATGTTTATTCATTAAATCTCAGCCATTTTTTAGTAATGGTGGATGGATGGGATGGGTCCATTTTGTCTCACCTATAACAATGGTCTCACTTGATCCTCCCCTATATATATATATATATATATATATATATATATATATATAGGATTTGGATCTGGTGAGTCCGCACATCTTAGGTGAGTACACGAGACCAAATCTGAGGCATTGATTTAATTTTTAAAAAGGTTGAGATTAAACATATTTTACTATTTTTTAATAGATAACTTTATAAAAATAAGGACTTTTTGGTAATTTTAATTAATATCAGTTTTTGGGAGGGAAATTATTTTTGGTAGTGGGCTAGAAATTAGGAACGATTAAGGGAGACGCGTTTATCTAAAATAAGAGTCACTAATATCTTGCATATCTTTTCCTCCCAAGTGTTCTCTCTGCAAATCATCCCCAAATTCATCCCTACCGTGAGAAAAGGCCGTCCTCTTCCTCCACGGCTTTCCGAAGCTCTGGTACTCGTGGCACCACCAGATGATTCACCTCTCCGCCAAGGCTACCGCACCATCGCCCCGACCTCCGTCCGTGGCTATGGCGACACCGACGCTCCGCTTCCACCACCACTGCTACACCGTGCTCCACATTGTCGAAGATCCGTGGCGCTATTGGATGCTCTAGGATTGGGGCAGATGTTTCTAGTGGGGCACGACTGGGGCGCAATCGTTGTCTGGTTTTCAATTTCATCAATCATCAGTCATTACCACTTAATTATATGTCTTTGGTGCTTAATTAACGATTGGGGCACGACTGGTTTTCAATCGTTGTCTGGCTTTCAACTGCTTATTGTTGTTGATAATTATACTTATGTATGTTTTATATTATGCTTATCTATGTTTTATATTATGCTCTCAAATTAGGGGGTAATTAGTATTGCCATGTTTTTTCTAAGGTTGGGGGATTGCTTATTGATGTTTTCAACTGCTTAATGTTGTTGATAGTTATGCTTATCTATAGTTTATTTTATGCTTACACATGTCTTATTTATTCTTATGCTTGGTTGGTTTTTATGCTTATAAATGTTTTGTTTGTTAATAAATGCTTTATATAAATGACTAGTGTTTTTTTTTTTTGATAGATTTTCTGTTGGAAATGACAAAAGATGTAATGAACGAGTAGAGGAAGTCGGTTTTGGGACTGGCGAAGGAGTTTGCTAAATCGAGTTATGATCATAACGAAACGTTGTTGTTTCATACTTTGAACAAAATGTTGAATATTGTAGTATTTTATAACCATTTTAAATATGGTTGGTTTTGGCGTACATGCGTAGTTGATAGAGGAATATTTTCTAGTTAGTGTCGTATTTATTTTCATGGGTTTTAGATACTGTAAGCAGAATTCAATTGCTTTGTAAGCTGAATTCAGTTGCCTTGTAAGCAAAATTCAATTGCTTTGTAAGCAGAATTCAATTGCTTTGTAAGCAATTATTTTGATGGTTTGATGGTATTGTAAGTATAACTCAATTGCTTTCTAAGCACCATAACATCCTTTCACAAGCAATACTTTACGTACAAATAAGCAATTGAATATATGGGACCGCAGTAACCGAGTTTTACAAGAATGTTGAATTATTTGCTCGAAAAGCACTACAACAGTCACAAATAAGCTAAGTACATAGTAGTAATAATTATTACAATAACCACACATATGCAATTTGTAATATGTGAATAAGCAATATTTAACAAATAAATAAGCAGTCACAACATATTCTTGAACACATACTTTTTTTATTTATCAAGAATCATTTTTAAAATGGTATTCCATTGTCGATATTATCAAAATTCATTCCTTCTTTTGGAGTCATATTTTCGTCACATTCTAGTATCCAGTTCGGAGATGAATCTGATATTATTTCAATCCGCTGTTGTGACACATGTGCAATCCCAACTGAATCAAACAAAATAAATAATTAAGCAATATTTAGAATATACATAAGCGTATAGTTATGCACATGTAAGCAAACGTTTAACCATAGCTAAGCAAAATACTGAGTTAGAATAAATGGGAACGTAATCAAAATTTTGAATGCATACAAGCAAGTATTCTGCATACATGAGCAACATTTTAGCATCACCCAAGCAAATTTCTGGGTTGAAAAAATCGTCAACGATTGAATGAATAAGAGTCCATATAAGTATAAGTTTTTAATTTTTTACATAATATGATAGTTCGTCTCAAACAAACTATTATTAATGTGGGAGTTTAACACACAGTAATAACTAAGCAACATTTTACATACGTGCAAGCAAGTATTTAAGCACATATAAGCAACATTCTGACCATATCAAGCAATTTTTTTTTTAAAAAAAAATAGGAATGACGAAATTTCATGTAATTTACTAGATTTAGCACATGGAGTTAAGGAAACATATCATCAAATTTGATTGGAAATCAACTACACAACGTGGGTTGAATGAAGGATGACATCAATTGTGGGTAACTGCCCTATTTTCATGGAATTTACTAAATTTAGTCAACCTCCCTATTTTTTATGTGGACTAATTTGCCCCTATTTTTGACTTTACCATTTATTTTGTTAACATTAACCAGAATTAATAATAACCATTGAAATAAGTAGTATGTGGTCTAGATTTGGTCTTATGTACTCATATAATAGGGGGGTCCTATATAACCCTCCCCTACACACACACACACACACACACACACACACACACACATATATATATATATATATATATATATATATATATATATATATATATATAGGATATGATCAAATGAGACCAAACCTTTTAGGTAAGAACATAAGACCATCATCATTAGACCATTTGATTTAATAATCAATGGTCCAGATTTTACTCTTCATTTAAAGCATTGGCTCCTCACTCAAGGACAATAGAGTAATTTTATTTTTAAAGATCAAGGATATTTTTGGTAACCAAAATCTGGCCTTATCTCTATCCCTTGATTTTGGCTTCACGTTTTTTTTCTCAAGAATCAATACTGACTCTTCTCTCTTCTCATCAAAACTGACTCTTCTCTCTTCTCTCACGAAAGCACGAATCCCCCAACGATCTTTGCAACTTCAACTCACTGTGCGAATCTAATTCTCTTCAACAGGTGCGGTTTTTTGTGTGTATTCGCTAGGGTTCGAATTTCTCAATATTCGGGTGTAAAATTTCGATGAGTGTATTTGATTTAATTTTCGTGGGTGCGATTTTTGTGCTTCTTCGTTGCTAGAGTTCTAGGGGTTTTCATTGTGTTCAATTTTAGGGTATACACACATATGGGATTCGTTCTTGCTGATAGGTTTGGTGAATGGGATTTTCTTGTGAATTGTTGTTCTTATGTCGTGTGCTTGTAGTTTATATTTGTTTCGATTTCTTAGTTTCGATTTATCATGTTTCATTTCGCACCTTCGTGTACTGTGTTGTTAGTTGTGTAATAATGTATATATATTTATAAAATTATGTATATTTAGTTATGTAATTTTGTATATGTAGCTTTTGTGATAATGTACTTTTATGTTTTAATAATGTATGCTCAGTTGTATGGTAATGTATATTTATGTGTATAATTATGTGTGTTTAGTTATGTAATAATGCGTATTTAGTTATAGAACACTTTATATTTTTACTTGTGTGAGCATATGTATATGTTATGGAACTATGTTTATTTAGCTATAGAATAATGTATATATAGTTTTGTGATAATGTGTAGTTAGTTTTGTGATAATGGACAGTTAATTCGTGATAATGTTATGGAATTATGTATCTTTAGCTATATGATAATGTATATTTAGTTTTGCGAAAATGTATAGTTAAAATGTGTATTTAGTTATAGAACAC
The DNA here is from genome assembly GCA_016081115.2 of Rehmannia glutinosa. Lineage (NCBI taxonomy): Eukaryota > Viridiplantae > Streptophyta > Magnoliopsida > Lamiales > Orobanchaceae > Rehmannia > Rehmannia glutinosa. Next base: position 49,608,693 of record CM071930.1, read on the forward strand.
TTTATATTTTTTACTTGTGCGAGCATATATATATATATATATATATGTTATGGAATTATGTTTTTTGTTGTTCAATCCGATATGCATGTTGTGTATTTATCAGTGTTAAAATGTGTTGTTAGTTATTAGAATTTGTACACATAAGCTTAAATATTTGAAATGCTTTAGTCTGTTTTAGATTTTTCTTTGGGTGTTTAAATAGGTATGTGATGTTGTATACTTAAGTATTCAATTATGTATTTAGTATGACATGGTTATTTGTAATATATAGTCTATGAAGTTTGATGTTGTTTTCCATGGTATATTCGCAAGTTCGAATATTTTCGGACTACTTGGAAACTAAAGGATGTCTGCAAATGGCGAGTGTTGCCCGTAAATGCACCCCGTCTAGACTATGCATACCTTGGAGAGACACCACAAACAAAGTTGATTGTGGTATATATGCCATGAGGCATAGGAGAGCTACATGGGCGGTGGCACCAAGGGATGGGATTGAGGTTTGGAGAAGAACAATTCTTCTCAACTGTCTAACATGCACACGAAGTATTCGACTGCAATAATCCTCCACCACAACAATGAGCTAAAGGATAGGCGTATGGAAGAAGCCAGAAAGTTTTGGACGGGGAAGATAATATTGTAGTGCTGTTTTTAATAGACAATGTACAATGTTATTTATGCTCATCTTTTTGTAAATTTAGTTTACTATGTTTGGTGTTTTTTTTTGGGGAGCCATTTATACTTTAATTCATAGGGAGATTTTGTATATGACTTAGATGTTTCGTTGAATTATGGATATGAATGGATCACGACATGAGTTTTTTTAATCCATATAACTTTGCATTTTTTATGTACACTTGGTCCGAATATTGTCATGTAACGTTAATATTGTATTCGTAGTTACAATAGTTTGTGTACTTACGCACAAAATTATGTATAGTTAAGTAAGCCATATATTTTTGGTTATGTAGTTATGAAATTTTGTATATTTACGCATAAAATAATGTATAAAATTGATACAATGTATATTAAATGTGTTTTATATTCGTAGTCAATAAAATTGTATAAGTAGTTATAGAAATTTGTACAATTACGCATAAGAATATATATTTTTAAACACTTGTACATATATTGATCCTGATGTTGTCACTTAAAAACGTTGTATAGATTAAACACATATAATGTATAAATAGGTTGCAGATATTGTATGTTTATGCATAGAATTATGTACAACACACATAAATTGCCATAGTGTATTGGATATGTATATTTTAGCAACCGATAATGTATATTTAGTTTGCCAATGTCGTATATATTATTGATGGTAAGATCTCATTCCCTGATTTCAGGAAAATGGTTATTGATGGTAAGATCTCATTCCCTGATTTCAGGGAAACAATTATTTTGGCTGAAATTGATGTTCCTATTGTACCCCTATTTGGTCCCCACCATTTTTTTATTACTAAAAATCCCATTAAATCCTAGCCTTTTATTTTATTTTGTTGGATGGTGTGGATTGGGTCTTATGTTCTTACCTATAGCTATGGTCTCATAGGATCTCCTCCATATATATATATATATATATATATATATATATATATATATATATATATATATATAGAGAGGGTTATATGAGACCACCTCATAGGGTAAGTCCATAGGGACCAATCCTAGCCACATATCTAGATTTTTCAATGGTTGTGATTTTAGAGCTAAAAATTCAGATTAAATGTTGGTAATTAGAGAAAGGGGTAAATTAGTCATCCTACAATATTACCCAATATTCATGGGATTCTGTTCACATTATGATCACACAATCTATTCAAATATCTTATCAAATTCAATGTGAACAAATCTCATATTCTTTATTCATCCTCCTTCTTCTTCAACTCATTACTGTGAGAAATCATTCATCCCTTTTCTTCAACTCACTATTGTGTGAAAAAAGTTGCAGACAATTTGTCATAGTTGCTAGAGCTTGACTTCAGTTCAAAGTTTGCTTATGAAGATGTAATTTGTTGCTTGTGTAGATGTGTCATTGTGTTTTTATATACCATTAACTACATAAGCAACTAAGCAAGTCATAAGCAACAAATCCATACTACATAAGCAACAATCATATACTACATAAGCAGCAAATATACACTACGTATGCACCACGAATACATTAGCTACATAAGCAAGTCATAGCAACAAACCCATACTACATAAGCAACAAGCCTATACTACACAAGCAACGAATATACACTACGTATGCACCACGGATACATTAGCTACATAAGCAAGTCATAAGCAACAAACTCATACTACATAAGCAACAAGTCTATATTAGATAAGCAAAAAATATACACTACGTATGCACCACGAATACATTAACTACATAAGCAAGTCATAAGCAACAAACCCATACTACATAAGTGATAAGCATATACTACATAAGCAACGAATATACACTACACATGCATCACAGATACATTAACTACATAAGCAAGTCATAAGCAACAACCCTATACTACATAAGCAACAGAGAAATTTTTTTGAAACTGAAACGCTGGAGAGAGAGTATGAATGAAGAGTGGGTGAAATCATGTGAAAAAGGGAATAAAATCTCTAAAGTGCCAAATTACCACCCTACCCTTTTTAATTGCTGAAACAAAAAAATAAACATAAAAAAGCCCTAAAAATCTGGACCACCAAAAATTGTTGATCTATGGTTAGGATGTCCCTATGGACTTACCCCAAATAGGAGGATCTGTAGGTCCCAAGGGGTGTAAGTGTAAGGTTTAGAAGGGGGGGGTTGAATAAACCTTACCAAATTTTCGATTTAGTCCTTTTAAATCTACAGAGTTGATTCTACAGTAGTGTCCTTGATGGACAATCGAATTAGTCACTCAAGAGAGTTAATCTCTCAACATTCAAATTTGAGTTGATGGAGTAACTCAAAATTGGCTATAATTTAACTCAACTGTGGTTTTATTTTCAGAAGACTTAACACCCTTAAGTTTGATTAAGCAAGATTTTAGAGCTTGATTTAGTACTTATAATTTTATCAAATGGAAAGCAAATTTATCACAGATATAAGCGCTAAAAAGTGCAGAATTTAAATGCTTTGAAATGTAAATGACACAAAAAAGTTTTTATAGAGGTTCAAGATGGGGTAATTCTTCTACTCCTCTCTTCTCCAACTCCCGGAGGAATCCACTAAGTAATGATCGGTTTACAAAGTGGTAACAGTCCGAGATACAAGTCTTGATCACAACAAATGACTTGATCCTTAGGGACTCGATCCGGAGACGCCTTGATCACTCACCAGCTTCTCGTGCGACTCAGCTTTCTTCACAGGCAGTGCTTTGCTACTACAGCTCACTTGCTCAAGCTTTTTGGATTTGATCACGAAGCCCTCCAAAAGCTTAAGACTTGGTTCACGCCTTGAACCTTTCTACAATCCTTCCGGAATGTAGACCCCTTGTTTTCGTATTTTCCTCTTCAACCGATTGAAGTTTTCTTTCCTTCACAGTGAGTGTTGGATTGATGTACTTCGTAATGTAGGCTTGAGGATTGAGAGTGTTTCATTTTTCTAATGTACTTGTTTATCTCATATGTGTGTCATCATTGTATCTCAAACAAACTCCTCGGCCTTTTTATAGTGAACTTTCAAAAATTTGCCCGTTGAAGAGATAGGCTTATTTTTGAAAGTCACTTTGCGTCGTTGGCTTGCGCTTCTTGGAATTGCCATTTCCTCGTATGAATTGTTCTTTCACCTTTTCGAGTTCGACACGGTGTGGTGCTTCCGATTGGTTCATTCCTTTTGCACGCTTCTCGGGACCGAGCACTCCGAGAAAGGTGGTATGGAGATATTACTTGTTTAAGTAAATCTCTTGATTTTTGTGCAACGGTTCTTTTACGCTTATCTCGACTTGATTTGCATTTCCTTGCTTTCCCAGGTGACTTAGAGTCACTTCCAATCATTGGATGACTCTTCCGTCACTTCAACTTGAGACTTGGCTTTTCTTGAGTTGACTTGACGATGCTCCACTCCGCATCTCATCTCACCGCTTCTTCAGAGTTCCCGTCTACTCCTCTTTGCCATACTCACTGTCTCGCAATGAGTCTTCTTTCAGTCTTGATTGTCTTCTTGCATGTTAGGGCGTAGGCCGACTTAACTCGGCTTGCCACTCTAATTGTTACAATACATTTTACAACAAGAATTGGGGAGCCAACTTTCTATTCTAAGTTTTACATGGCATTCATCAAAATCTAAACAATAAAATTCCTAACAATTTCCCCCTTTTTGATGATGCCAAAACTTAAATCATTGAAAAATGCAAACAACAATGATACATACAGATAGTGTATTGACATAGAATGTATGCGCGCAGAATTAATTCTTTTTATTGATCACATCATTCTTGTTCCTTAACACAATCACAAGGTGTATCGAGCATATAATTGTCTTCACAAAAATCAAAGAATTTATACCTTTATTACGTAAGACTTACATTGTATGTATTTACATAATAAAATACACGAAGGGTTGACAAAGAACACTTCATCTCCTTCATTTGTCTCCTTCTTTCATCTTGTTCAAGATCTTCTTCTTTCTTCTTTTTTTTTTCGTCACCGCCTTTTTTTTCTTCTCATATGCTTTCCGGCACTTCATCTTTTCTTATTCTTTCCTATCTCTCCCGCCATAGCCGAGTTTGTCTCTTGTTTTCTTCTTCTATTCTTTTTGCATACTCGCGTTGTTTTTAGCCACTTTCAAATTTGCCACTTGGTCAAGCCCACCCATAGATCCCTCATTTCTTCCCCGGATCTACGTATTCAATATTCTTGGGCGGAGGCCTAGGTCCAAAGCTTCTTCCTCCACTCATCGCTTCTTCCTCTACCTCTCGGGCGATATCTTGAACTCGGGTCTTTTCTTTCCAAATTGAGTGACCGGCGGAGTGACCAAAGCAGAGCGATCGCGGTTGTCTCGCTCACGTCGCCTTCTTCACATAATGTGAGACCCTTTTCCCGATCAAGATAAGTCCCAAGCTTGAGCCATGGACATATTTGCAAAGTATCCCTCGACTCGAGCGTTTTAAATTCATCGATCGATCGTGGCTCGCCCCAACATCTCGAGATGGCATAAGTGTCTCTCACAACCGAATGCCTCCATGTTCTTTCAAGATGTTCATCACCCTGGCATCCATTCTTCCTTCCACTTCCTTCATCCCCGCTTCAATTGATTTTCTCTTTTCACCATAGATACAAAGCAGTGTTGGAGTGGCAGAGTCACGGGGAGTTTGTCGCTTATAATGTCACCGTGATGAGGACCTTGTTGGGGGTTTGTGCAATCATCAATGTCACATCCGTTGATCCTTCCCCCTCAACATGCTTTCCTTTCTTCTCGCTTCAAGACTTCCTCACCGATTTTCCTTCTCACCGCTCCTTTCTTTTCAAACCTTGATTTTGTTGCTTTAAGGTATTCCTCTTCCCCCTTTTTGGCATCATCAAAGGATAGAGGAACCCCGGGAACATCTTTGGCAAGCATGAAGTCGAAGTCTTCGATGGTTGAGTTCTCTTCAAGTCTGATCGTTGTATGCGACGGAATTGGTCGAGTAGCGTTGGATTCTCACAAATCACTTCATCTCGGCCATGAGGAGGCTGAATTTTCTTGTCATGTGTTCTTCCAAACGCTGTATATCATTTGTATTTCGCTCACGCAGCCAGCCTTGATCTCGGCGGTGTGAGCTTCATGCATATGCTCAATGTGTTCTCTCGGCTTCGTTTTGCATCAACATTTTCAGCTCTCCACACCAAGACTTGTTGAACAACCGTCAAGTATCTCACTTGTTCCACACACATTGTTTCTGCTTTGTTGCCACCATTCCTTTATCCGAATCATTATGCCTCGTAAATCACCGTAAGGGTGGCATCTCTGTTGTCGGTCGCATGTCCAAAGAGGCCTCGATGCCTCTCCATCCTTTCAACCTCAAAGAACAAAGGATTTTTGAACACTTCTCGAACTTCACCGATTCTTCATTGCGGTGATGGCCATACAACATCGAAATCATAATCACCGAACGATGGTGTCGATGGAAGAACAGAGAGCTGGTTTGTAATAGCGTGCTTGTTCGTTTTCGACTCTTCGTGGAGTTCTCGTATCTCCAAAGTGAGAAAGGGAAAGATTCTACAAAAGATTCATCACCGCCAACCGGATCTGCTTCGATGATGAGCGGTGCGCGTGAAGTTCTTTTGGGAATCGATCCTGCTGCAGCTTGAGGAGCCCGAGCGGTGGTCTCTTGTTGTCCGGTTACATTGTGAAGTAGACCTGCTTGCTTGAGCCTCACTGTCTTAACAGCCTTCGTTGGTCTCGATTGATTTTTCCATTTCAGATCGTCCTCGGCCTTATCGGTAAGCGTCATCGGACGATGATGAGATTTCCATTGGTGGCTCATCATCAAAGTTAAAAGTTTGACGAGTAGTCTTGGGATCGAGACTTGCTCGTGCCTGGAACATCCGCAGTGAGTCTTTTGGATTTGTCATAGGCGATGACTCAGCTTCTTCTTCGCCTTCCGATCCCGGAAAAGTGACATCGGGGTTGTCCTGGGAATCATGAAGTGCGCCGATCTCCTTCTCGGATGGGTCGATGATACCAGGAGGGATGTTCTCTACTTCACCGCTTTACCCCGGGAAGTCTCAACCTCCCGGTGGGCCTTCATTTCCTCCAAATAGCTTTCTCTCTGCTGCGAGGCCTTGTCCTCCCTTTCGACAGTGTCACTGTCTTAGGGTCTTCTACAATGGCATCCATTGGAGTCTCAACCCCATGGATTGCACTTTCATCGCCAGTGTTAACTCCTGTACATTCCTTCCTTGCCTCGACCGCATCGCATCAAGCGTCATTAGCCTTGAGAGCGGTTGGCACCTCACCGAGATAGTCTCAATCGCCTGAGCTTCGTTGATGGCAACTTCACTTTCTTCTTGTGTTTGAATTTTCTCTACTTCGCCTCCTACATTCTTTGTGGAGTCATCTGCAACATCCTCCGACCTTGCTGCCGCAGTGGAGGGAGTTTCCCCCTCGGGCGCGCCACCGAGTGAGTGACTTGGAGTGGGGTCACTCGTCTTCAAACTCCCGATTGTTTCGATTGATGGTTCAGCCGTTGGGGCGGTGGTAGCACACCTTCAATAGGGGTTGGCTCGACCGGGGTCCCCACTATCCCGTTTCATTGCCATCCCCTTATTGCTTTCTTCCCGAGTGAGTGGGAAGTAGTAGCAGCAACAACAGTGGCTATTTGCTTTGAACCACTCCCATTGGATCGATTTCACCGTTACGGAGGACTCTCCCGGTCCCTCCATTAGTCTTTGCTCGTGAAGGATTCTTGATTCGTGCAATGCTTGCTGCATTTGCAACTCTTCGTGGCAGCAACATTCTCTGGTTCCTCGTCACCGTCGAGAAAGACATCAAGGAGAGAGGATGTGTGTGTTACGTGGTGCCGGAGATAGGGCGGATGCTTGCCTTCTCACGTGCTTCGGCTTCTTCACTTGTTTTTCTCTCTCCTTGTCCTTGTAGATCTGCAGGATTTACGTGCGATTGTCTTCATCCGTAGCCGAGCACAGAGTTAATCCAAGGAAATTTAGCGCCTTCCTCTTCTTCTTCTATGAACTCAGGCCGTTGGAACTGTTCCCTTGACTTGCTCAACTTCCATTTTCTCCACTCACGCAGACGATTTTGGATGTCCGGGTAAGGTGGAGATATGATCATTACATCGCTATCCGCTTGGGCTGGTTCTTCTTGTGCTTCACTGTGTGAGCTACAAACTGTGTCTTGGGTTGCCTCTGCGACGCCTTGACAGCAGACTTGGCTGTTTCATCAACTACATCTGGAGACTCTACTTCTCCAAAGAGTCTCCCGTATTTGTGCTAGGTGAGTAACGACTCACCGGTGGTTTCTCCTGTTCGACCGCTTGACGAGTCTTCTTCGTCTCCTGGTTTGTACCAGGGGAATTTACTGTTCGAGAGGTGTCCTCTCGAGTCTTGGGCGGCGGGGCCGGTCTTGGTGTTTGTTTCGAGAGCCGGCCGTCTTGGCTTGTTAGTTCTCCTCCTTTTGACGATCGGAGTAGGTATTTGTGAGTCCTTCTCGACCGCTAACTGCAGGGGCGGGACACACGGCTGGGGCGGTGACTCACTGCGGGGCGGGAGCATGTTTGGTTTTCTTTGTCTTTGCGGGGGCAACAATCTTCTTAGCAGCTGCAGGGCAGCTTTCTTCTTGGGCCGGAGAGGAAGCATTTGTATCTTGGGTCACCGATTCCCCTCATCGTGTCGGCTCTCTTGGCGTAAGCTCGCTTCGAGCGCCCGAGAGAGGTTAGCTCAACATCCTCTTGTTAACATGGAAAGCCTTCCCATGTCTAAGAGGGACTCCTTTCACCTCCAATAGCCGGCCAATCACCGGGCCATATCCTAGGGATCTTCCAAATGTGCCATCTTCTTTGAAGGACTTGTTCCCCACGTTAAGCGCAGAGAAATGCTTTGTAGATAAACTCAGCCCGATTTATCTTCTTTTCTTCGATGATTGCAGCCATCACAATCGCTTTGCCTTTGACAGATTGGTCAAAGCCCAAATTTGATGTCGATACATTTGGCAACTATGTCCAACAATTTGTGATAATCCTCCTTCAGCAGTCTCTTGTTTCTTTGTGTATATTATTTTATCAAAAAAGTCGGACTTGGCTATCTCTTTCCATGCGTCGCCAAGTTTACATCGCTTCCTTAATCTCGATTGCTCCTTCCTGGCGGGTAGTGAGCAATATTCACCAAATCCTTGCGGTGATAGTCACCGCTTCCCGTGAACAGATGACTTGATTCCTTCATCGTGAATCTCGGCATTCACGTAGAATTGTGCGACCTCCTCCACATAGGTCATCGGATATTCTAGCGTTAGAAACGGTTTTAATCCGGGGCGTTTCCAACTTCTCGGCGATTTTCTTCACCAGGGTGTCGGACCCTCGCTTCACCATTCCGTCGAAATCCACCGTCGAACCGGTGTGGATTTGCTTTCCTAACTTGGTAAAGTCATAAGTTGGTGCCATTTCTCGAGGATTATATCAAAAAAAAAAACTCGAAATTGATTTGAAGGTTGATAGGGTTTCGAGAGTATTTTGCCTTTGCTTTTGAGAGAAAGAGATGAACAGCTTTTAGAAGTGTGAGAGAGAAAAGCGGACGAAAATGGTTTAAATATGGTTTATGAAAGGACGTGCGTGCGACGGTTTTTGAATTGTGATTGAAATCAACGGCTTGGATTTCGCACGCCTATTGAGCATTTCACGCGTCTCGTATTTAATGCGGCAAAGATTTATATCCAATCATAAGCTTGGTGTGCGGCTTTATGTCCGTACACATCATCATTATGCTTTGACGTGTTCCTTAAAACATTCCCGCTTAGTCAAAACGATGGCGTTTTTGTCACTTTGCTCATAAGTTATTCAACTTATCCCTTAGCCGATTTAACTCTACTTCTCACAGATTCTCTTAGTGACTCAAATATCACCGACTCGGTGTAGTTCTTTTCCGATCTGGTGATTCTTGGTGACTTGCTTTTTTCTCTTTTTCACCTCCTTTTTCTCGTTCCATTTCTTTTCTTTGGTTCTTCTCGTGTCTCGGCTTAGTTCAATTAATCCCAACTCATGCTTGAGTTCTTCAAATCTTGACTCACATAATGGTTTTGTGAAGATGTCGGCTAGTTGTTTATCGGTTGAGATATATTCCAGGATGATGTCCTTCTTTTCAACATGATCTCTTATGAAGTGATATCGACATCAATATGTTTTGTTCTTGAATGCAACACGAGATTTTGAGTGATTGCAATTGCACTTGTGTTATCACACATGATTGGAATTTCTTTTTCTTCAACTTCATAGTCTCTCACCTTTGTCTCATCCATAGGATTTGGGCTGCAACAGCCGCCAGCAGCTATGTATTCTCGCCTCACAGTTTGAGGTGGCTATTGAGTTTTGCTTCTTGCTAAACCAGGAAATCAACCTTTGTTTCCTAGCATTTGACATGTGCCTCAAGTGCTCTTCCTATCAACTCTGCATCCAAAGATAGTCGAGTCCGAATAGCCAATTAGCTTGAATCCACCTTCCTTTGGATACCATAGGCCTACTTCTTGGCTTCCTTTCAAGTATCTCAATATTTTCTTAGTCTGCTTTGTCATATGGCTCTCTTTTTGGAGCAGATTGAAATCTTGCACATACACCTACAACAAAGGTGATGTCCGGCTCGCTAGCCGTGAGATAGAGCAATGATCCAATAAGCGCTCAGATCTTGTTTGATCTACAGGCTTGCCATCTGCATCTATGTCCATTTTCACCGATGTGTTCATTGGTATTTTTACGAAGACTTCTCCTCCATACCAAACTTCTTCATTAAGTCTCCGTGTATTTTGTTTGACTTATGAAGGTTCCATCCTTCACTTTGTTTCACATGCTCGGGTGCCTGTTTCAATCCATACAGGGCTTTCTTGAGTTTGTATACCTTGTCTCCAAGAGTCTTCTCGCTCAAATCCGGAGGTTGTTCAACATACACTTCTTCTTCCAATAAACCATTCAGAATGCACTTTTTACATCCATTTGATATACAATGAAATCCTTGTGAGTGCATAGGCAAGAAACATCCTTATAGCTTCCAATCTTGCTACGAGGGCAAATGTTTCATCAAAATCTATCCCTTCTTCTTGGCAATATCCTTTGGCTACCAGATCTTGCTTTGTTTCTTACCCGTAACCTTCCTCGTTCATCTTATTTCGAATACCCATTTGGTTCCAAAACATTTTGATGTATGGGTCTTTGCACTAATTCCCATACTTTATTTCTCTCAAACCGATTCAGACTCTTCTTGCATAGCTTGAATCCAATGTGTGTCGTCCAATGCTTGTGACACATCTTTGGGCTCTATTTGCGAGATGAAGCATGTGAACATTGCTTCTTGTTGAGTTCTCGATCTTGTCTTGACACCTTCTCTTATATCTCCAATGACAAGTTCTCGTGGATGGTCTCTCGGCCATCTTACATCAGGTTGGAGTGAGTTAGCGGATTTAGTTGACTTGCACTTTGTGTTCTTTGTGGTCGCCTCTCTCGTAATCACTTAGCCGCAAATTTTCCAAATTGTTTTTGAGATTCACTATCTCATCTTCTTCGAATTGATAATTCCACTTGACTTGATAGGGACTCTTCGTATGGTTGAATGATTCACTTATCACCGACTCTTCAATGTCTTCTCCATTTACATTTTGCTCATCGAATACTACATGAATGGATTCTTCGTAACCATAGTTCTTTTGTTGAGTATTCAGTAGGCTTTGCTTTCAAATGAGTATCCTAAGAAGATACCTTCATCGACTTTAGCATCAAAAGCCTTTAGGTTGTCTTTGCCATTGTTGTGAATGAAGCATTTACATCCAAATATTCGAAATATGAAACATTTGGTTTTCTTCCAAATTCAGATTTCATAGGGAGTCTTTGTCACCGTTTGTCTGCTTATCATACATCCTGTTTTGGGTGTAGCAAGTCGTGTTGATTGCTTCACCCCAAAATCTTTTTGTAACCCCTGCCTGACTAACATGGTCCTTGCTTTGCTTCTTTGAGAGTTCTGCTTCCTTCTTTCTCGCAACTCCATTCTCACGTGGAGTCCTTGTCTGGCGATAGTTCATGACCAATACCATTCTCAATACAATATCGAGTTATTATTCCATTGACAAACTCGGTTCCTCTATCCGATCTTATTTTGATAATGGTTTGACTCTTCTCATTTTGAATCCTTTTCATCACCGTGGTAGTTTTTGTAGAGTTTCTTTCTTCTTACACATGAATATTGTCCATGTATATCTTGAGTAGTCATCTACTACCACCAAAGTGTATTTCTTTCCACTTATCTTTGGCTGGTTCCACTTTGGCCAATTAGATCCATATGAAGTAGATGCAATATTCTTGTTGAGGATGGGCATGTCTTTTCTTTGAATGAAGACTTAATTTGCTTTCCCTTCCGACATGCATCACATATACTCTCCTTCTTGTATCTTCGAGTCCGAAGTCCTTCTACAAGATGACTTCTTGCCAGCTTGTTAATTGTTTTGAAGTTCGGTGACTCGACTTTTTGTGCCACAACCAACTTGATTCAAATTTGTACTTTTTGCTAGTAGACATGTCTTTGGTGTTGCGATTGACCAATCCACTACATACATATTTTTCTGTCTACATCCTTGCACCACTTCATTTGATTCAATATCTTTGATTTGGCACATACCCATGTTGAATCCAACATTTTAGCCTTGTCACGAGAGTGATCGATACTCGATAAGTTGAAGTTGAGTCCTTCAACATATGCAACATCTGTGATTTCTAATCCATTCCTCTTGATGGATCCGATTGCCTTTTATTTCACCAGGAGCTTCATTTCCTCCAAATATGACTTTTGCTCCTTTGACTTCCTTGAATTTTGACAGATTTCTCTTATTTCTGTCATATGTCCGGAATGACCACTATCCATGTACCAGGTTCCTTGGCACTCAATTTGCCTTGAACCCGCAATCAAGGAAATTAAGTTTTAGGTACCCATACTTGTGCGGTCCCGAGGGGTTAGAATTGTAAGATGATCCAACTAACCTATAGCCAAATGATTTGACTCTAAGGGGTTGCCATCTATCGATGCCATAATCATAATTAATCCTGGCAAATTGCTTGGGGATTCTAGGTTCATACAACTGTCTCTTTTGTCTCTGTATGCCTGCATATGTGTTTTAGCAATTGCCTTCCTTGGGTAATTGTGGTGTTTTTGAGTGTAGTGCCTAGGTGCATATGTGTGTCTTTGATGAAAGCTCTTATGCTTTTGGAATGGCCTTTCTTTGAGTTCTAGGCCTTTGCCATTTGGGCTTATATTCCATAAGTCTATCTTTGATAGTTCACATTATTCCAATCACTTGGCTTGGATATTTTCTACCATTCCCATCATATGTATTTCTTTTATGGATTTTCTCGGGATGTTTGGTAGCTCGCTTCTTCTTTACAGTATTTTCTCGTTTGGAGTTTGCTTTGAGGACTCAGGTGAATCTTTTCTCACTGCCCTTTCAAGACTCTCAACTCGGTCATTTTCCTTTTCCTTTGTAACCAAGACCAGTTTGCTTAGTATTGTGCTTTGGAGTGAATGTGTGTGCAACATTTAGAGTTTTGGATTTTTCGGACTCTTCATGACTTGAAGATCCTTTTTCCAAAATTACTCTTGAGGTTTGACATGGCACGGAGGAATTAAATCTAAGCTTTGTCTTGTCTCCACATTCTCTTTGACTCATAATAAGATCATCCAATGATTTAGATGCCTTAGTGAATGAGGCAATAACATTCTTGAGGTCATTCTCCCTCTTTTCTATAGCAAAGAAATTTCTGCTACTAATTTAGCATTTTCACCTTTTTAAACTTTCATTTTCAACCGCTATTTGACTTAGAGTACTCGGCTCCTTAGTCGACTTTGAATTTTGACTTTTGAGTAGGTCAAGTTTTCCTCATTCAATAGTGTGTGTGAGGATTTAATGTGTTCAAAATCTTTCATCATTTTGCCCAATGAATCATAAAGATCAGTAGGTGATGAAGTGTGTGTGTCACGATCACTATCACTAGTGTCTGAGCTTGTTGAGTTAGATTGTACCTCATCTTCTTGATCTTGTTCTTTGGCCATCAAGCGGATCGGGCTTCTTCTTCGAGTCACTTGAGTAGTCGGCTTCACTTCTCTCTGAATCGGCCGTCTCTCTCTTGACTTGGTTGTCTCAGCTGATCTCTGACCCATCATTGCCTTTTTCTTTTCTTGTCTTCTTTCTCTCAAGACCTTTCTTTCTTCTTCATCCCCTGTACTTGTTGACTACGGGATATGAGCAATCAATGGCATAGTGACCTGGTTGTCTCTGATTCCAACATAGATATTCACCTTTTGATCGGCTCTTTCCATTCTTGAGTTGTCGGCCCTTTGATACTCAACTTTTTGACGATCTGTTCTCTTGGTTGGCTTTGTCTTCCCTTGATTTGGATGGAGCTGAGTGTCTTCCGAAGATTCACCCTTTCCTTTCTTGTAGTTCTTATTAAAGAACTTGTTGAATCTTTTAACCATCGTGGCTATTTCTTCCGGGTCGATGACTTCTTTGACCTCGCTCTCTTCCCATCTTTAACAATTAGAGCAAAATTGTTTTGGGTACAAATGTCTCTTTCCTCGGGTCTTTTCTTCTCACTCAAACTCGTAGGCTTTGAGGTCCGAGAATAGTTCATGGTTGGATGTCTTTGATAGGTCCATGGAATGTCTCGGTGCCATGACCTTCATTTCCCATTCAAATGGAAGACTTTTTAGGATTTTCATACACATTTCCTTCTCGTGTATATTCCTTTCCAAGTGCGATGACTCATTTGTGATTTACGTGAACCGAGCGTCTAGTTGATCCAGGTTCTCTCCGAGATCATTTTGAAATTCTCAAACTTACAATGACCATCGATAATTTGTTTTCTTTGATTTGCTCACGAGCCTTCACAAATCAATGTCAACTTGTCCCGATTTCCTTAGCCGTTTTGCGGATTTGACTTTATTGAACATGGCTTTGTCCAAGGTTTTGTAAAGGATGTCCTTGGCTACATTGTCCAGTTGTATCTTTTTCTCATCATTTGTCCACTCGGTTCTTGGTTTTTCAACCATGACCGGTGCCGGGAGCAACATCTTCTTCTCCTTCACCGCAACTCTTCGTGACAAACCGTGTTCACCTTTAATATTTGCGAGAGGCCCATCTTCTATCACTATCCACATCTCATCATGTAATGCTTTGATAGATGAGCACGCATACGAATTTTCCAATCATCAAATTCTTCGATAGTGAACATAGGGATGCGTGTCAAATTTGCTTCCATGATAATGACTTTTAATAAAATGAGTTTTGAAGGTTTAAGTACTAAAGCGGACTTTGAAAAGTTTGGAGATCTAGTTCAAGAACCGGTGCGGAGGGTTCAATGAACCAACCGCTCCGATACCACTTGTAGGTCCCAAGGGGTGTAAGTGTAAGGTTTAGAAGGGGGTTGAATAAACCTTACCAAATTTTCGATTTAGTCCTTTTAAATCTCTGAGTTGATTCTACACAGTAGTGTCCTTGATGGACAATCGAATTAGTCACTCAAGAGAGTTAATCTCTCAAATGATTCAATTTGTAGCCGTTGATGGAGTAACTCACCGTTTGTTGGCTATAATTTAAATCAACTGTGGTTTTATTTTCATTGGAAGACTTAACACCCTTAAGTTTGATTAAGCAAGATTTTAGAGCTTGATTTAGTACTTATAATTTTATCAAATGGAAAGCAAATTTATCGTGAGATATAAGCGATTAAAAGTGCGAGAATTTAAATCTTTGAAATGTAAACGACACAAAGAAAGTTTTTATAGAGGTTCGAAGATGGGGTAATTCTTCTACTCCTCTCTTCTCCAACTCCCGGAGGAATCCACTAAGTAATGATCGGTTTACAAAGTGGTAGCAGTCCGATACAAGTCTTGATCACAACAAATGACTTGATCCTTAGGGACTCGATGAGACGCGCTTGATCACTCACCGGCTTCTCGTGCGACTCGGCTTCTTCACAGGGCAGGCGCTTTGCCTTGCTACTACAGCTCACTTGCTCAAGCTTTTTGGATTTGATCACGAAGCCCTCCAAAAGCTTAAGACTTGGTTCACCCTTTGAACCTTTCTACAATCCTTCCCGGAATGTAGACCCCTTGTTTTCGATATTTTCCTCTTCAACCGATTGAAGTTTTCTTTCCTTCACAGTGAGTGTTGGATTGATGTACTTCGTAATGTAGGCTTGAGGATTGAGAGTGTTTCGATTTTCTAATGTACTTGTTTATCTCATATGTGTGTCATCATTGTATCTCAAACAAACTCCTCGGCCTTTTATAGTGAACTTTCAAAAATTTGCCCGTTGAAGAGATAGGCTTATTTTTGAAAGTCACTTTGCGATCGTTGGCTTGCGCTTCTTGGAATTGCCATTTCCTCGTATGAATTGTTCTTTCACCTTTTCGAGTTCGACACGGTGTGGTGCTTCCGATTGGTTCATTCCTTTTGCACGCTTCGGGACCGAGCACTCCGAGAAAGGTGGTATGGAGATATTACTTGTTTAAGTAAATCTCTTGATTTTTGTGCAACGGTTCTTTTCTGATTATCTCGACTTGACTGCATTTCCTTGCTTTCCCAGGTGACTTAGAGTCGACTTCCAATCATTGGATGACTCTTCTGTCACTTCAACTTGAGACTTGGCTTTTCTTGAGTTGACTTGACGATGCTCCACTCAACAGCATCTCAGTGCTTCTTCAAAGAGTTCCCGTCTACTCCTCTTTGCCATACTCGGTTGTCTCGCAATGAGTCTCTTTTTCAGTCTTGATTGTCTTCTTGCATGTTAGGGCGTAGCTGACTTAACTCAGCTTGGCCAGCTCTAATTGTTACAATACATTTTACAACAAGAATTGAGGAGCCAACTTTCTATTCTAAGTTTTACATGGCATTCATCAAAATATAAACAATAAAATTCCTAACAAGGATCTATTTGATCCATATCATATATATATATATATATATATATATATATATATATATATATATATGGTTAGGATCAAATGTGGTAAGGGGCTTACCGTGTGGCAGTGTGGATTAATCCAATCCATTAATTCAACAAATCCAAAGGTTCAGTTTTTTTTTCGAACTTTTTTTTATTTATTTAGTTTTCGCCCAATTAAGGGCATAACTATCATTTTATTTATAAAATAAAGCAGTTACTTTTGGTAACTGTTCATTCCAGTGATTTTTATGGGATTTGATTTTATGATTGTTCCTGCTTTTCATTCAATTGCGGTTTACTCACAATGATGTATAATTAGTTATACAATGATGCACTGTTAGATATAAAATGGTGCACAATCAATTATTAAATGGTGCACAGTTGAACTATTAAAATGGTGCATAATTCAGTTATGGAAAATGTGATCTTTATCACATCCATGATTGTAGGGCGACATTATGGGAAGGTGGTTACACCATTTTGTCTTTTATAGTTCTTTTAGATGATGTACAATTAGTTATACAATGATGCACTGTTAGATATAAAATGGTGCATAGTCAGTTATTAAATGGTGCACAATTCAACTATTAAAATGGTGCATAATTCAGTTATGGAAACATGATCTTTATCACATCCATGATTATATGGAGTCATTATGGGAAGATGGCTACACCATTTTGTCTTTTATAGTTCTTTTAGATGATGTACAATTAGTTATACAATGATACACTATTAGATATAAAATGGTGTACAGTTCAGTTATTAAATGGGAAGATGGTTACACCATTTTGTCTTTATAGTTCTTTTTATATGATGTACAATTTGTTATACAATGATGCACTTTTAGATATAAAATGGTGCACAATTCAGTTATTAAATGGGAAGATGGTTACACCATTTTGTCTTTATAGTTCCTTTAGATGATGTACAATTAGTTATACAATGATGCACTGTTAGATATAAAATGGCGTACAATCAGTTATTAAATGGTGTACAGTTCAACTATTAAAATGGTGCACAATTTAGTTATGAAAACGTGATATTAATCAATCCATTGATTTTAGGGGCGTGATTTATAACATTTTGCTAGTTACTATTATGCTCTTTCCACCTATTAATTAATTGATAAATTAGTTATTTTCAATAGCAATTTGGACCATTGAATGAAAGGTGTGGATGGATGTGCAGGTCCCAAGGGGTGTGGTGTAAGGTTTGGGGGGGGGGAGGGGAGATTGAATAAACCTTATCAACTTTTGCAATTTAGTCCTTTTAAAATATTTCAACAGATTTGACTCAAATCAGCTAAGTCCTTGGGGGACAACTAGGTTGGTTTATTTCAGCAAAGTTACCCACTCAACAGACTCGACTGAGCTATTGATAGTATAACTTAGTTGCATCAGCTAACACTTAACTTTTAGTTAAATTGGTTTTATATAGCGGAAGACTTAACACCCTTGTTAATTTTAAACTTGTTTCTAACACTTGTTGTTAGCAATGTTATTATCAGCTGGGCCGACAATTTAATTTAAACATCAAATATAAGTATAGGCAGGAAAGTAAAGTATTGTAAGTAAAAGACACAAGTAAATTTTATAGTGGTTCGAGGATGTGGTAATTCCTCTAATCCACTCTTCTCCAACTCCTGGAGGAATCCACTAAGTAACAGATCAAATTACAAAGTAGTTCTCAGTCTAGAGACAACATTGATCACACAGCTGGCTTCTCCTCACTCGACTTCTTCTTCACAAGACAGACACGCCTTTGCTACTCTTGACTCCCTTCAAACCCCTCGAATTGATCACACAACCTTCCAACGAGCTTGAAACTTCTGGTTCGATCTTGAACCTTACTACAACTCCTTCAATCTTGGAGAGTAGACCACTTTTTATTCTTAAAACTTTTTTCTCTTCAACTGGTTGAAGTATTCTTTCCTTCACAACATGTGTTGGATTGCGTTCCTTCGAGTTTTAGGCTTAAGGAATTTCTTGTTAAGATAGAGAAAATGTTTGCAGGTATTGTTGCTTTGAATTGCTTAGAATGCTTGTCTCTCGTGTATCATTCGTACTTCTCTCTCTTGCTTCCTCAGCCTTTTATAGTGTTCAACTGTTCATTCAAAAATTTGCCCATTGAAGAGATAAACTATTTTCAAATGACACTTTCTTGTTCGTTGGCTTGTCTTTTCTTGACTTGCAGCTCGTGATGGTGACCTTTCCTCGTATTAAATGACTCTGCAGCTTTTCGGGTCCTGACACAAGCTTCAGTGCTTCCCATTGGTTTATTCTTTTTGCATGCTTCTGGGACGAGCACTTTAAGACATGACAACATGAAAGTATACTAATTTAAGTAATATCTTTGACTTTCGTGCAAAGGATTAATATCGATCGACTTATCGGACAATCGCTTTACCTCTTTGGCTTGAGTCTGCTCCAACCTTTTGGGAATGACTCAACTGTCAATTCAACTGGTAGACTCTGCTCCTGGCTGACTTGACTGACACTTCTTCAACCTTAACTCACTTTCTCACTCTCCTCTCCTTCGATCGAGTTTGTGCCTTCCATCTTGACTTCACTCGGTGACACACACTGGTCTTTACTTGATCTTGATTGACTTCTTGCATTCTTCAACATAGCTGACTTCACTCAGCTCATGCAGTCCTATCTATTACAAAATAGAAATACAAGGAAAATGGGGTGCCAACTTTTTATTCTAAGTTTTACATGGTATCATCAAAATATAATAATAAATTTCCTAACAATTTCTCCATTTTTTATGATGCCAAAACTTAAATACAAATAACAACAAACACAAGCAGTGCAGTAACAAAGAATGTATGAGTTGAATATGTCAATTTTATTGATCATATCATTCTTGTCCTTTTCATAGTCATTTCACAAGATATACTTTGTATACACTCGTATCGAGTTTATACATACATTTGAATTACAACACATATCAAAGTACAACTGTTACAATAGGTATCAGAGCATTATGAGATTACAAAATACTTACAGCTGTGTATTTACAGTAAAGTAAAATACATAAAGGGGTTACAACCGTCTTCAATGCCTTGGCTGCTTCCTTCTTCTCTCTTCATCTCCAGCTCTCCTTCTGTCATCCTTTGCTCTTCTCCTTTTTCTCTTTTTTTTTTTTCTTCTTCTTCTCATAAGCGCGCTTAGTAGTAGGGTTATCCCTACGCAACCTTTCCTCCCATTTGCGCGTAGCTCTCTCATTCTCTGCTTCTTGCCTCCTTATTTTTGCAGCTGTACTTCAAGGTTGGCAAGATGATCATACCACCAAGTAATTTAATCCCTTCTTTTGTGGATTAATATATTTTATGTCCTTTGGTCTTGGCTATGGTGGAGTCCTTCTGCCTCTTCCACTACTTCCAGACCTTTCCCTTCCTCTTGTTGACTCAGCTCCTCCTCTGGGAGTGTCTCGCAGACCGTGCTTTTTCACTGAGTGAAGGATCTGAACTCACCGCCTATCACCGATTTACACAAATCAAAGCCCTTCTCCCAGTACAAGTCCCATGCCTGAGGTAGAGTCAAGTTCTTGAAATAGCCTTCTGGATCTAGAGTTTGAAATTCCTCTAGTGATCTGGGCTCAGATCCCGCATCAGGATTGTGATTTCTCTTGGAGGTTTGATTGCTGGGGAATCGTTCAACAATCCTGTTGGGGGACCATCGTACCTTGTTTTGATCTCCTTAATGCGCTCATTGTGCTTCTCAGCTACCTTTTCAAACTCAGCTTCGATAGCTTTTCTTGATTCTTTGACTGCCATCTCAACTTTCTCTTCTACTCAGCTCTTTAGGTAGTTTGCTGAGAAGTGAGACTGTGGCTTCTCCTTGACGAGGGATTTTGGAAAACATGATTTTTAGAGGGAGATTTTTCACTGAGCTTCCTTCCCCCTTAATTGCTTCCCCTTGCTCTCATTCCTTATGACCCCAGGCCCTTCCTTCAGTTTCCTCATGGCTTTCTCTTCCTCGTTTTTGGCATCATCACCAAAAGGTAGAGTTAGGCCAGGGAACATACCACTCAAGATAAAATCAAGTCTGCTATTCGTTGAATCATGCTTATCATGTGACTTGGAGTAAGTTGTTCGGAATTCAGACCGCATAGCTTTCGACTCAACTGCCATCAGCTTCATCTCTGTTTGGAGAACCTGAATCTGCTGACTCATGTTGGTCTCCTGTCTGGCAATTTCGTTCTTGTGCTGCAGCTTGAGCAAGTACATGTCCGATTTATGAGACTCGTCTATCCTGAAAATGTGGTTTGGAAGCCTTTGCTGGAACTTGAGGTTGTCAGAGCCCCAGACCACCATTTTAGCAAATAGTGATTTGAAATACGTTACCTGCTCTCTCATTATAGCTTTCACTTGTCCTAACCATTCTCGGATTCTCAACACGGTACCTCTGATGTTTTTGGTGATCGTAGCATCCCTGTTGTCTAGCCTTTGGTCCAATGATGCAAAGCCAAGCTCCATCTTCTCGATCTCTTCACAGATGGCTTTAAATGCTTTTCTGAACTCAGCTGCTCAAGATGATCTTCCGCCATCTTTGCATCAAAGTCAAACCCTATAGGCACTATAGTAGTTTCACCTGGAGCTCGGAGTTCTTCTGGGGGTACTTGGACATTATAGCGAGCTTGTTCCCGAGCAGATTTAACTTCAAATGGAATGTGGTCCTCGAACGGAAAGTATTCCGCGAATAGATCGTCGGGAAAGGTAGGAATACCCACACCCCGCGCCTGTGGGGCCTTTCCCTTTTCTTTTAAGATGTTCTCAGCTCTACGCGCCTCAGCTATGTCAGCTTCATCGGCATCTTGAACAGCTGTGTTAGCTTGCTGAGCTGACTTATCCTCAACTGTCTTAACATCTTTCTCGATATCAGCTATTGTTTCCTTTTGAGTAGACTGGTCCTCACCTGACCTATCAGCTTCATCGGGAGGTGAAGAAACCATTGGGAATGGCTCATCCACGAATACAAATCGCATCGGAGTAGCTTTGTCACTAGCTTCACTTCGAAAGGCTTGAGCATCCTCAACTTTGTCCTTATTAGATTCATCAATGGGGGTGGACTCAACTTCATCGTCTGATTCCAGGAATTGAGTATCAACATTCTCCTGCGAATCACAAAGGGCGCTGATGTATTCCTCTTCATCAGCTACCTCCATTTGAGGACTTGGCTCAATAACAGTTTCTTTACCCAAGGAAGGCTCAATAACAGTTTCTTCCATGTCACTGCTACTGCTGTCAGCTGAATCCAGGGCATGTTCAGGTGCACCAGTAAATAAACAAGTTTGGGGCTTCTTTGACTCCTCAATAGCCTTGGCCTTCTCCAAAGCTCTTTGCTTTTCTTCTTCCTTCTTTTTACCTAGGACAGTCATGCAGAAGTCAGGATCAAGGGCGGAGCAGAGAGATACATTGCCCAGGAAGCTTAAGAGCTCCTCTTCTTCTTCAATGAACTCTGGGTGCTCAAATTGCTGTCGAGAGTAACTCAGTTTCCAACTTCTCCATTCACTCAATCTCTCTTGAACGTCAGGATAGACAGGAGATAACATCATAAGGTCATCATTATCTCATCCCTCCTGAATGGTGGAGAGTGGAGCATGTTCCTCCTCAGGTTTATGAGCATCCGTCTGAGGGGACTGGACAACTCTTTCTTCATGTTGCTTGGCCGTCTTAGCTTCGTGTTCCTCCATAGCTGTCTCTCAAGCAGCTGGGTCTTCGACAGTCTGCTGATCGACATCAGTAGTCTTCTCATTCTCTATCTCCGTGGTGGCTGCATTTCCACCATCAGTTTCTTTTGACTGCTCTTCTTGGATTGCAACAATCTCTTTCTCAGGCTGAGTGGCATACTCGGCTTTCTCCAATTCAGCCTTGGGAACAAGTCTTCTTCTCTTAGTCTTTACAAGAGGAATCTCGTCCTCTTCAGCTTCTTCGGTGGCTTCTGGCTCCACCATCTTTATCTTCTTCGCTGCAGCTGGCTTGCAGGGCACAACTGAGCGTTTCTTCTTCACGACCGGAGAAGGTTTAGATGTGTTCTTTTCGGTCTCGGCTACTGGGGTAGGGGCTTCTGATTCGGCTGCGGGGCAGGTGCTTTTGGCTCGGCTGCAGCGGCATGAGCTTTCTTTGACTTGGCTGTTGGGACAGGTGCTGGCTTAGCTACAACAACTCTCTTATTTTGGATTGGCTTAGGAGAGAGAGCTGGGGCGGTTGCAGCTGTGTTTTCTGGAGTAGGGTCAGCTGACTTACCCTCGCTGGTGTCAGCCTTCCTTGCATGCGCTTGCCTCTGAGCGCCAGATAGATTCACCTTAAACATATTTTTGTTGACATGAAACGGCTTTCCATGTCTCATGGCAACTCCGGACTGATCCCTTAGATGGTTTTGACATCCCCTTCATTTCCATGAGATGACCAATCACCAGGCCATATCCCAGTTATCCTCCAAACAGTCCATCCTCCTTAATGGTCTTGTTGATCATGTTCTGGCATATTCTGCTGAGTACAAACTCAGCCTAGTTAATTTTCTTCTCTTCCATAATATCAACCATCACCACCAACTTAGTTCGAGATAGCTGATTAAAGCTGCCGAACTTCATGTCGACACACTTGGACACAATGTCCATCAGTTTGTGGTAATCCTTCTTAATCAAAGCCTTCTTGGCCGTATAAACAGCCTTCGCAGCTGACTCAGGCTTAGCGATTTCCTTCCAAGCAGCAGCTAGGTTCACATCCTTCTCAGCAATCTACTTTAACCCTTCAGTAGGCAGTTTGCAGTGTTCAACAAGGTCAGCAACAGTTATCTTGATATCCTTGATGTGGATGGATGAGAAAATATCATCATCATGGAATTCTTCATTGACATAGAACATGGCAACTTCCTCTAAGTACGTATGAGAGTATTGTTAAGTTGGTATTTTACCAACTTATTTGATATTTTAGAGTAGAATTTGGTTTTATTTTAGGTGTTTTTAGAGTCGTTAGAGTCCTATTTATTTCAATTAGAGTCGATGTAGAGTCAATACAGATTTGGTAGCCGAGAAATGAAGAAAACGGTGAAAAACGGCTTGAAGAAAGAAGAAATCGCGTAGAAAGAAGGAAAAAAATCGCACTTTGGCCAAGGACGGGCGGGCTGCAGCAGCGCTTCGCCCTAAGCCTCTGGCGCCGTGACGAGGAATGAGAGTTCGGAGCGGCATGTGGCGCTGCGATGCCCAACGCCCGTGACTGCAGCCGCCAGGCAAAAGATATTGTTGATGCGGGTGGGCGCTGCGGCTGGCTTAACGCCGGCTGCTGGCGCGCGCTCGGCGGCAATTGTCTTGGAAGAAATGATGGCGCCCCGCAGCTTCTTGCGAGAGTTGGCAGCGTGTGCGGGCGCCGCGCCCATGCGCATGCTGCCTTGAGCGCCCGCGTCGTGCGATAAATCGACGAGATTGCTTTGGCGCCGCAGCAGCCATGCCTGCTGCGCTGCGCCGCCTTGCCGCCGGGGCGAAAAACCTATGTTCACCTACCCCTTCTTGGACTTTTGTGTACTATAAATACCATCCTTGGGGCTTGAAATTAGGGCATATTGGAACCCTTGGGAAGGCAATAAAAACAGCTACAAGACAAGGAAGAAGAATTTGAGCATTTTGAGAAGAATTTGGACAAGAAGATTGGAGGCTTCTATCATCTAGAAATAGAGAAGATCCCTCAACTCTTGTTCTTATTTTGTGGCTTTCTTCATATCTTGTAAGATGTATTGTTGTATTTTCATGGATTCATTTTCTTTAATCATGAGCTAAACACTATAATTCTAGAGGATTGATGTAATCTATGTTTGAACTTATGTTTTGAGATTGTGGTTTGTCAATCTAGATCTATCAATTTATTTGTGCTATTTGGATCTATTGCTTCTAAATTACTTGATCAATAATTTAGATTGTTTGGTGTATTTGATTTGACACTTGAGAGAGGTAATTGAATACATGACCTTGGAATAGCATAACCTAGGATTTCATAGAATTGAGAGATTTATGAATCCTTTGAAGTCATTTATCAAGATTCATAGCTTTTATTGAGATTTTAATTGGTGATTTTTATAGAGATATTGATTTCCCAATTGAATCTAAAATCATTTAAAGACTTGAGAGAGGGAATGATTATTGTAGAAATCTTGACTTATAAATTGATAATTGATGATTGATAAACCATATTGACAACATAAAGGATAACTAGATTCATCATACCTCTAGAATTCATTTAATCAATTGGATAAACTCATTGATATTTTCATAGTCTTAATTTATTTTTAGTATTTTTAGTATAATCAACTCCATCAAATATTGAATTTCTAAATAAAGTTAGACTACTATATTATAGTACTTAGCAATAATTCGATAATTATTCCCCGTGGATTCGACAACCTTACTACTCTATATTAAAACTTGACACCGTAGACTTACGGTTAGAAAAATCTCTAACAAGTATTCCATAGTGAGAAAATCCTTCAGACCGGATTTCTCGAGCTTTTCGCGATCTTCTTCACCAGAGCCTTATCAGCACCCTGTTTTAGCATTCCTTCAAAGTCGACTGTAGATCCCGAGTGGATCTTTTCGGACATCTTGACGAAATCGTACATTCCTTCCATTTTTTTGAAAATAAACGAGAGATGAAACGAAAAATCTTGATTTTGGAACTAGGGTTTCACACTTTCACAGAGAGAGAACTTTGCTTTTCTCTGCTTTTCTTGCTGCAGACGAATGTTTGTGAGGAGAGAGAAAATGGATTTTGGTTTATACTGGACCTGAAAGGACGGTTTCTGGAATTTGAAAAATTTGATCAAAATCAACGGTTAGGATTCAGCCTTTGAAACCGCATTAATTTCCCCGCATTAAATGCAACAACCTTTATATGCAATCATAGGCTAAACATGTAGCTTTTATTTTGACACCATAATTACACTGACGTAATCCTTAAAAACATTCCCGCTTGTAGAAAACGACTGCGTTTTGTCACTTAGCTCATAAATAACTCAACTATTATCCCAAAAGTGACTTAACCCTGCTTCTCTCTTCACATTAATGAGGTGTTCAACTTTTCAGGTTCTGACACAAGCTCAGTGCTTCCCATTGGTTTATTCTATTTGCACGCTTCTGGGATGAGCACTTTTTGACATGGCAGCATGATGTATTAATAAAATAAGTAATGTCATTGACTTCTGTGCAACGGATTAATATCAGTCGAGTTGACTTGACATCTGCCTTTACCCCTTTGACTTGGGTCAACTCCAACCTTTTAGGAATGCCTCAACTGTTTGTCAACTGGCAGACTTGGATCTCAACTGACTTGACTGTCACTTCTTCCTCCTTTACTCATCTTTCCCACAGCTGGGTCTCTTCTTCAGTCGAGTCTGAGACTTTCATCTTGACTTCACACAGCTGACACACAGTTGGGTCTTTACTTTGATCTGCAGTTGACTCTTGTATTGTTCAACATACTGACTCCACTCAGCTCATGAAGTCCTATCTATCACAAGTAAAAATACAAGAAAAACGGGGTACCAATTTCCTATTCTAAGTTTTACATTGTATTATCAAAATCTAATCATAAATTTTCCTAACACGGACATAGGGGGCTCCACCCTCCTCTGTAGCATCGACACGGCTAGTCTCCTCTCCATCGCCACCATCCGCATTGTTGGCTCCCTCAGGAAGATCATGTAGAGCCTCAATCTCTCCCTCCCCTTCCTCATCAGAAACTCCGAAATCTAGGATACCTATCACCTCACGAGAGGCCTTCCCACTCTCTTTAGTAGCTTCCGGTAATGATGCACCACCTTATCAAAGTAGGAGGAGGCTTTCCTCATCAAATTTGAGCGATAGTACAAGGAAGCCTTGTAGGCTTCCATCGAGCTGGACCTCTCCTTAGCCAATAACTGAACGCCGATAAGAGACTGAAAGAACACCTCGTCCATTTTTGCCTCATGCTCGAGCTGAGCCTTTGCTCGATCATACCTCTTAGTCAAATTAGACATTTGATCCTCATGATGAATGACGCCTTCCTTGAATTTATTCACCTCACCCCGGAGTTGGCAGTTCTCCATCTCCATCACCTTACCCCCATGGTTCGATGCCACCGCAAGGTTCAGAATTTGCACCAAAGTTTGCATAAGCCCTAACTGATTGAAAGGAAACAAGAATGAAGAATAAAAATGCAAAGTAACCACAAAGCTTACCCGGACAACGTCTCCGCATAGATGCGTCTCAATATCCTTGAAGGACAGATAACCAAGGCGAGACTGATTATCAGAAGACAAAGCTCCTTTAGTGTTGGCATATTCGATGCCCGAATCTATGAAGTCCTAATAGGACTGAATTCCCTCGCGATGTTGACGCTGCCAAAAATGAGAACTCGGGGACAGTGGTCCCAGGAGCAATGTCACTAGGCTCCGTCCTCGGTCTCTTTCCCTCAGAAGAGCCGAAGGGAGGACGGGGAACATGAAAAACATCAAGACACAATCTCGGAACAAGAACCGGGGTGTCGGTCACCCTCCGGCTAGTGAGGGCGAGACCCTCGCTCACCATCACTCTAAGGTGGGGCACTTGAGCTCCCGCAACAGCAGACTTTCCCTTGGCCTTCTCTTTTTCCTTCTTCTTGAAGGCCACCAACTCAGCAATACTATAACTCTCATTTCCTGAAGAATAAACAAGAAGCAATATCGAGAACATAAAATGATCTAATATACAAGTAAAAGCGAGAAACAATACAAGGAAGTAAAACAATGTTGAGTACCCAAGAAATCTCTAACATTTAGAAGACTCTTAAACAACCATTTGGATATATAAACCTCTTACAACTCCTTGCATGAAGCAGCAGTTCCACAGACCGACTTGGCCTCTGAAACCCACTCATGGGGAAGCGCCCAACCATTATCCCACATATAGAAGAAATCCTCTTTCCATAGCCTGCTAGGAGAGGGGATAAGAAACTTGTATTGGGAGCGAGGAAAGAAATGCAATAAAGTATCTTCTGAAGACTTCTTGGTGTAAAAAAAGGAGTGAAATCCATCTACAGTCGCGGGCATATCCAACTCCCGCATAGTATACTCATATCCCCTTATGCATGCGTAAGCCTGGGAAACCATCTATCCAACACATGCTCATATCAATCTGAGAATCGCCACAAGAAAATTATCCAGAGGAAGAATAAAACCAATGGAGTAGACGTAAAGATACACTATAATGAAGCCCTCGAGCGGATGAGCAAGTCTATTTCCTAATCCCGGAGCCAACGTCCAGAATGTCGAAGGGAGCCCCAACCGCTCCCTCAACCTATGAAGATACTAAGATAAAACTTTGCTGACTAACGCTCTCGGGACAACTGCTCAACACCCGGTAGAAGGTCTATGTTGATACTTAGGCAGATGGACCTCTTATGGACTGTCCCCCTCAGACTCCTCCTCAGGAACCTCACCGCTCGCGCATGAATCTGACTCAAGCTCTACTTCCCCCTCATAATAACAACATAATTCCGGAGCTAGAGGGGGAATATCAAAGCTCGCTAGTAAAGGTGAGAACGAAATAACAGAACAAGAGGCTAAACGACCTGTGGTGGCTTGGCCTCCGAGCAGAAGTGTAGAAAGGCCAACATTCGAAATCCAACCCGAAATATGAGAAAACTCCGGGGTAGACGGAGAAATCTAGCTTGGGCCGCCCCAAGGGTGCGCCCTTGAGGCCTTGGCGCTCTTGCCCGCTCTGGGTAGGCATCCTGGGGCACCCTCTCTCTTGTATCGGGCTCTCACCTCTCTCTACTTGATGCACTCCACTCCTCACTCCAACTCTCCATGGGCACTCTCCTCAATTTCAATAAAAATTCGCTAAGTTTTCTACCAAGCAATGGAATTGGAAGACATGGTCAAAATGGGGATCCATTAAGTAGGGGTCCTCGTAAACTAAACCTCCTCTGGCGCTCCCGGAGGGGAGGGGTCCCTTACATGGGGGTCCTCATAAATTTCCAAGGAATCTCAAAGACAAGTCGAGCCAAACACGATATCAGTTTAGCTCCCACACTACTCTATTCTCCCGCAGCACCGGAGCTGGGAGGTTTTATGTTTGGGGCAAAATGATATTTAATAATTAATATATAATTCAATTGGAATAATATTGATTACCCAATAGGCTACATATGGAATAACCCGACCCAAAGGAGTCCGGGACTATCCCACAGGTCACTTTCTCCTACACGACCCATAAGGCCCATCACCCAGGTATATAAAGGTCCCTCCTCTTCATTTGTAAGATAATTCTCTCCCAATAACTCCTAATCATTATTCAAGATTCAATTCTTGTCTTACATTCTCTCTCGATCATTATGCTTGACTTGAGCGTCGAGGGGCCACCACCGGATAATCCTCGGGATCCGTCTAATGTTTGTGTGTGCAAACAAGTTCCCAGTTGAAGATTTCGAGCTCCCAGAGAAGAAGACTTGGATGACTTCACGCTTGGGAAGGAGAAGACTAAAACTTTATCAGAAACCTTGACTTGTAGTGATCGCCTAAAAAAGAAATCACATTTATATTTTAAAAACCATCTCAAGAGAAGAGGTTCAGATTTGTACCCCACCTATTGTCATGCCTATAAGTAGACACGTATATAATCATGGAATTATATGAAATAAAGTGATTTAACTGGAAAAAAAATGAAATAAAAAATAAGTTTCTATATACATTTATTCTCTTGGTAAATGATACTAATCCAACATAATTCTAAAATCCACATCCTATTTCTGAAATTATTAATGTTGACCTAAATTTTAAAATATCAAAGTGTCAAACTAATTCTAAATTAATCAAATACTGGTACTTTATAATGAGGTAATTTATATGTAGATATAACTAAGAGTAACTTTAGAAGAAATGATACAAATAATACAAGAAAAAATATTTTACGTACAGAAAAAACTGTAGGTAAGTAGTAAGATAATTGTAATTAAAGTGTATGTAAAATCATTGTAGGTAAATATTTACTAGCAAAATCTAAAAATGTTAGTAATTAGCTATAATACTTCTGTAGGTAAATTTAAAAACTGTTGGTGATTTGTGAGTATATTTTGGGGAAAATAACATTTTTTTATTCTGTAAGTATTCTGTATATAAGCAGAAAACATAGTGATAAAATCATTTTTGTGGGTAAACTGATATTTTCTTGTAATGCCTATAATATAACATATTAATTAACTATATGTTAATTATATGCGAAAACTATCGAGTTAAGGTCTTAAAAATCTAAATTAGATTAATTATTTTTAAAAAATCATATATATGGAAATATTTTGATTTTTATGCGAAACACAATTAAAATGTAAAATTGATCTTTGCTTAATTAAATTGATGACACTGACACTGGCATCAAATTAATGCAAGGGTATGGTTTCATCTTACGTGGCTTAAGAACCCTAACGCCGATATTTAAAATTATCTTTTCAGAAACTATAAACAAAGAGAAAATGCAAAATTGGTTGAATTATGAAATTCAATTTACTCATGTAACTTTTAATAAGGCTACGTTTGAGTCCAAATTTGTGCGAAATTTTTAAAATTGGTAAAATATTGTCACATGAAATACACATGACATTTGTATTGAAATATTAATTTGCAATGATTCTTTACACTTGTCATATTGGAGAAGTTTTTCAACAACCCACAATGCAACACTATCAGACACTATGTTGGGAAATTTATTGTTTAGAAATGAATGTCATGTAAAACTTAGATTAGAATGTTGGCATCCCATTTCTCTTGTAATTCTAATTGTAATAGATAGGGCTGAATGAGGTGAGTCAAGTCAGCTATGCCTGGAAATACAAGAAGTCAACTGAAGAAGTGAAGTGAAGACTCCACCGAGGAACAACTGAGTATGGCCAAGATAGAAGTTCAAGGACTCGACTGAAGACGTAACAGCTGAGGGACAGCTGTATGAAGAGTCAGTTAAGTCAACTCAAGAAGCCAACTCACAAGTTGAAATGACAGATGAGTCTTTCAATGATTGGAGCAGACTCAAGTCACCTGGGAAAAAGGCAGCTGCGAAGAGGAGTTAACTAAAAAGAATCCGTTGCACAGAAGTCAAGAACATTACTTAAATAAGTAATACTTCCATGCTGCCAGGTCTTAAAGTGCTCAGTCCCAGAAGTGTGCAAAAGGAATAAACCAATGAGAAACACTGCACCTCGTGTCAGAACCTGAAAAGCTGAACATTCATTTAATACGAGGAAAGGTCTACATCTCAAGATTGAAGACCAAGAAAAGACAAGCCAACGAACACAAGTGTCTTTTAAAAACCAGCCTATCTCTTCAACGGGCAGATTTTGAAAAGTTCACTATAAAAGGCTGAGGAAATTCATTGAGAAAAGATTACCTTGATTACCTGAACCAAGAGAGCAAGCAAGCTATATTCAAATTGTAACCTGCAAAATATTCTCAAGTCATTCAAGCAAAATCCTCAAGCCTGAAACTCGAAGGAAATCAATCCAACACAAAGCTGTGAAGGAAAGATAACTTCAAACTGTTGAATAGGAAACTTTTGAAGAATCAAAAGGGGTCTACTTTCCAAGGAGGATTGTAGGAAGGTTCAAGGTCGAACCAGTCTCAAGTTACTGGAGGGCTTCGTAATCAAATCCAAGAAGCTTGAGAAAGTGAGTGAAGTAGCAAAGCAAGGCAACCCTGTGAAGAAGAAGCCGAGTCGGACGAGAAGCCACCGTGTGACCAAGGCATCTACAGACTGAGTCCAAGGAGCAAGTCAGCTATGTGATCAAGACTTGTCTCTAGACTGATAACCTCTTTGTGAATTGATCATTACTTAGTGGATTCCTCCAGGAGTTGGAGAAGAGAGGATTAGAAGAATTACTCCATCTTCGAACCTCTATAAAAATTACTTGTGTCATTTACATTTCAGCATATTTACATTTCTGCACAATCATCTTATATCTGCTGATAATTTGCTAATCCAACTGATAAATAACTAAGCGCTAAAATCAAGTGTTAAAACAAAGTTAAATCAAAATCAAAGGTGTTAAGTCTTCCGCTGAAAAACTTATCACAGCCAAGTTAAGGTTTAGACTAAACAGCTGAGTTATTCTATCAACAACTCTATCGAGTCTGTTGAGTGGCTAACTCTACTAATTAACTAACTTAGTTGTCCCTCAAGGACTTAGCTGTGTACTAACTCTGTAATATTTTAAAAGGACTAAAAATCGAAAAGTTGGTAAGGTTTATTCAACTCCTCCCTTCTAAACCTTACTTACACCCCTTGGGACCTACAAGTGGTATCAGAGCGGTTGGTTCATTGAGCCTTCTGCACTTGTTACTAAACTAGATCTCTATCTTTTCAAAAAGGTTTTAAACACTTGCATTTTAAAAATCTTTCATTCTTAGCAAAAATTATTATCATGGAAGCAAATTTGACACGTATTCCTATATTCACCATTGAGGAGTTTGATGACTGGAAAATTCGTATGCAGGCTCATCTATCTGCTTTACATGATGAAATGTGGCTAGTGATAGAGGATGGGCCACTGCAAATATTGAAAGTGAACACAACCACAAGGAGAGCAGCTGCAGCTGAAGGAGAAGAAGTTGTGGCTGAGGCAAGACCAGCCTTAGTTGAAAAACCAAGGACTGAAAGGACGAATGATGATAGAAAGAGATACAACTTAGATAATGTGGCCAAGGATATTCTCTACAAGACTCTGGACAAAGCAATATTCAATAAAGTCAAATCATGCAAAACAACAAAAGAAATATGGGATAAACTGACTTTAATTTGTGAAGGATCGGAGCAAATTAAAGAAAACAAATTATTTGTTGTTGTTCAAAAGATTGAAAACTTTAAAATGCTTGCAGGTGAAACAATGGATCAACTGGATGCCAGATTCACTGAAATCACAAATGAGCTCTCAGCACTTGGAAATGAATACACACAAAAAGAGATGTGTATGAAGATTCTGAGGAGCCTCCCAGCTGAATGGGAAATGAAGACCATGGCTCTAAGGCACTCGATGGACCTATAAAAAACATCCAATCATGAGATATTATCAGACCTCAAAGCTTATGAATTTGAGCTGAGAAGAAAGGATCAAGAGAAGACAGCTGTACCCAAAACAGCTGCACTTATAGTCAAGGATGGAAAAAGAGATGAAGTCAAGGAAGTCATAGACCAGGAGGAGATTCCCCTGATGGTCAAAAGATTCAACTAGTTATTCAACAAGAACTATAAAAGAAACAAGGGTGAATCCTCCAGGAGACATTCAGCTCCCTCCAAGTCAAGGGAAGATAGGCCACCTAAGAAAGCTGAGCATCAAAGGGTTGAGTATCAAAGAGGTGATAACCCAAGGATAGATAGAGCTGATCAAAGAGCTGAAAACCTGTGTTGGAACTACAGACAACCAGTAAATTTTGCAATTGATTGTTCCTATCCACCAGTCAACAAGTACATGGATGAAGAAGAAAGAAAAGTCTTCAGAGAAAGAAGACAGGAGAAGAAGAAATGTTGGCTGCTGAGACTGCTGAGACATCTAAATCTAAAGAAGCAGCAGACTCAGGGAGTAGTGAAGCTGACTACTCAAGTGATTCTGAAGAAGAAGCAATGATCTGTCTAATGGCCAAAGAACAAGATCAACCAGACCAAGAAGATGAGGTACACTCTAACTCATCTCATTCGATTCTAGTGATAGTGATTCTTGATACACACACTTCATCACCCACTGATCTTTATGATTCATTAGGCAAAATGATGAAAGACTTTGAGCATATCAAATCTTCTCACACACTATTAAATAAGGAAAACAACCAGTTCAAAAGCCAAAACTCACAGCTGACAAAGGAGCTGAGTACCCTAAGTCACATAGCTGGTGAGAACAAGGAGCTGAAGGCTGAGAATGCTAAGCTAATAGCTGAGATAGCTGCCATAGAAAAGAGGAAAAATGATCTCAAAAATGTGATTGCCTCATTTACAAAGGCATCTAAATCATTAGATGACCATATTATGAGACAAAAAGAGTGTGGAGATAAGACATGCATATGATTCAATTCCGTCGTGCACAGTTAAGCTCCTAAAGTGATTTTGGAAAAAGGATCTTCAAGTAATGAAGCATCTCAAAAATCCAAAACACCAAATGTTGCACCCACATTCATTCCAAAGCACAACCACAAACAAACTAGCCTTGGATATAAAGGAAAAGGAAAACAACCAGTTGAGTATCTTTGAGAGGACAACCGAGAAGAAATCCAAAGAGAGTTCCTCAAAAACTCCAAATAGGAAGTACTCTGAAGAATAAACAGAGCTACCAAAACCCCTTAAGTTTTATCAAAGAAACACATATGATAGGAATGGTAGAAATTACCCGAGCCAAGCTGATTGGAACAATGTGAAAAATCAGCAAAGACAAAACAAGCCTAGATGGCAAAGACCTAAACCTCAGCAAAGGTCATTCCAAAGGCAAAAGAGCTATTATCAGCACACATATGCACCCAGGCACTACACTCAAAAATTTCACAACTACCGAAATAAGGCAATTGCTAAAACACACACACAGGCATACAGACAAAAGAGACAGCTGTATGAACCTAAAGCCCCCAAGCAATTTGCCAAAGTGAACTATGATTATGGCACAGATAGATGGCAACCTCTTAGAGTCAAATCATTTGGCTATAGGTTGGTTGGATCATCTTACAGCACTAACCCCTCAGGACCCAGGCAAGTATGGGTACCTAATAACTAATTTCCCTGATCGCAGGTTCAAGGAACAGGTGAGTGCCAAGGAACCTGGTACATGGATAGTGGCTGTTCCAGACATATGACAGGAAACAAGAAAAATCTGCCAAGATTCAAGGAGATTAGAGGCGCAAAAGTTATATTTGGAGGAAATGAAGCTCCAGGGGAAATAAGAGGCACTGGATCCATCAAGAAAAATGGATTAGAAATCACAGATGTTGCATATGTTGAAGGCCTCAACTTCAACCTGTTAAGCATCAGCCAACTATGTGACAAGGGCTACAATGTTGGATTCAATATGGGAGTATGCCTAAAGATACTGAATCAAATGAAATAGTTCTTCAAGGATCAAGATAGAAGAATATGTATGTGGTAGACTGGTCTACTGCCACACCAAGCACTTGTCTGTTAGCAAAGAGTACAACCGAGTCAAGTTGGTTGTGGCACAAGAAGCTGAGTCATTTGAACTTCAAGACAATCAACAAGCTTGCAATGAGTCATCTTGTGGAAGGATTTCCAGACTCTGTGTACAAGAAGGAAATTGTATGTGATGCATGCCAGATGGGAAAGCAGATCAAATCTTCATTCAAGGAGAAGCCTAGTCTTTCTTCAATAAGGATATTACATCTGTTGTATATGGACTTATTTGGTCTAGTTGAACCAGCCAGCATAAGTGGGAAGAAATACACCTTAGTGGTGGTAGATGACTATTCAAGATATACATGGACAATCTTCATGTGCAAAAAGAAGGAAACATTGCAGAAACTACCTCAGCTGATGAAAAGAGTTCAAAATGAAAAGAGCCAAACCATTATAAAGATAAGGTCTGATAGAGGAATTGAGTTTGTCAATGGGATAATAACTCAGTATTGTGTTGAAAATGGTAGTGCTCATGAGTTATCAGCTGCAAGAACTCGACAACAGAATGGAGTAGCTGAAAGAAGGAACATAACTCTCAAGGAAGCTGCAAGGACCATGTTAGCTGAAGCTGGATTACCTAAGAGATTTTGGGTTGAATCCATCAACACTGCATGCTATTCTCAAAATAGATGCATGATAAATAGACAACTGACAAAGAATCCCTATGAAATTTGGACAGGGAGAAAGCCAAATGTTGGATACTTCAGAACATTTGGATGTAAATGCTTCATCCACAACAATGGCAAGGATAATCTAAAGGCTTTTGATGCTAAAGCTGATGAAGGTATCCTTTTGGGATACTCAGCTGAAAGCAAACCCTATAGAGTGTTGAACAAGAGGACTATGGTCACAGAAGAGTCCATTCATGTGGTTTTTGATGAACCCAATGTGAATGGAGAAGTCATTGAAGAGTTAGCTGATAAGCTGAATCAACCAACTATGCAGAAAAGTCCTTATGTTGAAGCTGAAGCAAGAGTAATCAACCAAGATGAAGATGAGATAGCTGAATCTCAAAGACAACTGGAAAATCTGCAGCTGAATGATGATGAAAGAGCTGCTCAAGACAACACAGCTGCGAGATAGTTGAACCCAACTGATTTGCTTCAACCTGATGTGAGATGGCTGAGAGACCATCCACCAGAGCTAGTGATTGGAGATGTGAGAGATGGTGTAAGAACCAGATCCAGAGCTCAACAAGAAGCAATGTTCACTTGTTTTATTTCCCAAATAGAACCAAAAGATGTGTCTCAAGCATTGGATGACACACATTGGATTCAAGCCATGCAAGAAGAGCTGAATCAGTTTGAAAGGAACAAAGTATGGGAATTGGTGCAGAGACCAACCCATCAGAATGTTATTGGCACAAAATAGGTCTTCAGAAACAAGATGAATGAGGAAGGATCTGTGGTAAGAAACAAAGCAAGATTGGTAGCCAAAGGGTATTGCCAAGAAGAGGGAATAGATTTTGATGAAACCTTTGCTCCCGTTGCAAGATTAGAAGCAATAAGGATGTTTCTTGCCTATGCTGCTCACAAGAACTGTTAGTCCAAGTGGCTACAATAATCTAGAGGGGGGGGTGAATAGATTATGCCGATTTTTCGCAAATCACCCTCTTTTTCGAAACAACGAGTAAATAACAAAAATGTAAATGCGGAAAATAAACAACACTCGTTGATTTAAAGAGGTTCAACCCACCTAGGGCCTAATCCTCTACCACCCCAGTATCTCCGGGATGGATTTCAAAAAGAAAGAAAAGATTTTATTAATTTACCAAAAATTAATACAACACCTTGAGGATTACCACAACCCTCCTTCACCACTTTGAGGATTACCACAATCCTCTTACACCACCTTGAGGATTACCACAACCCTCTTACAACACCTTTGAAGATTACCACAACCTTCAAACACCTATCACCTAGATCACCCAAGTGTATTCTTACCACAAGAATACTCACAAGGATGTCTTGTGTTGAATGATGACCAAAATCAAGATTACAACTCAATAATGATTGATACAATATGAGTACAAGTGTAATCAAGAATTGAAAGCCTAGACCTCAAATAAGTGCAAGTGAAAGTGCTTAGGCTAATACAACAAGATATATGAAAGTGTTTGCTCAATTGCTCTTTTTGCTTGTATGTTGTGTTGTTCTTTTGTTGCTTGAATGAAGCCTCTATTTATAGGAGAGGTCTTGGCTTTGGTTTCCAGACATAGGCTCCTCCTTGGGGAGTGATTTGCTGCAAAAGAAACCATTTAAAATCATCAATATAGTTGTTAGAAATCAATCCCACAAAATAGGGAAAAGTCATGCAAAAACGCAAGCGGATAGTTTCTTTGTCAAAAAACAGGGTTCGACCGGTCGCGCGAGATAAGATTGAAATTGAATTCTGCGAATTTTTACATAGGGGGACCGGTCGAGGGGGGGTTCGACCGGTCGCCCTTGGTCTTGACCGGTTGGGGTTGAGAGAAAATCGAAACAGAGAAGTCTGCACTTGAGAGGGCACTCCCGTGCACGGCCGCCGCCCGGTCGACCGTGCCGCCACACCGCGCCCACCTGGTCGACCGGTCGTCCTCCCCATTTTCTCTTACGTCCCATTTTCTGTTTCAAAACTCAACTCA
This sequence comes from Rehmannia glutinosa, assembly GCA_016081115.2. Lineage (NCBI taxonomy): Eukaryota > Viridiplantae > Streptophyta > Magnoliopsida > Lamiales > Orobanchaceae > Rehmannia > Rehmannia glutinosa. Next base: position 49,646,079 of record CM071930.1, read on the forward strand.
GGTACGGGTTGCCCTATAGGGCGACCGGTCGAGCCTGAAACAAAAGTGTTGTCCAATTTTAAATCGAATATTAACTTCAAGAAATACTCCGAAAAATAGTAAAAACATTTTAGATCGATCGGAAGTGTTGGGACAACATTTAGGGACATTGCTTTGGTATAAAAACTCATTTGAACAAAATCATCAAAATCATGATAAAAACATTTATCTAACAAACTCCCCCTTTTTGATGATTACAAACCAAAACAATTTTTAAGAGGACGATTTCGAAAAACAAAATAATTTTCCGGTTTATGAGTAAACTATCCGTTTAAAGCATTTTACAAAAGCTCCCCCTATCAACAAGCACATTAAGAAGAAATATAGCATAAGCTAGAAGCACAAGCTTTTACAAAATAAACAATAACTCCATGAGCTTAGAAGCTCCCCCTGTCACAAATACTTATTATCCATGCAAACAAGTTCATAAAACAATCATTGGACTGAGTTTTTTTCACAACTTATGGCCTTAATAAGCCATAGCTTGTAGCTTCTATCATGAGCTTTTATTAGCTTCTTTGAGCTAACGAGCCAATTTCCTGTTTCTCCCCCTTTGGAATCATCAAAAAGAATGTTAGGATGATAGAAACATCATAGAAGTATATCAAAGTGCGCTAAAGAAAAGGTTTATCAACCACTTAGCAATATAGGCTTAAAAACCAAGGAAAATGAGAGAAATGTATCATGAAGAGTTCATACGCTCGTTTTGTTTCCCAAAAACATGATCTCAATGAGTATAGAAGACTTTTGGAAGCGAGAGAATCATGTATAAGTTGAAATTTTCATTGTGACATTTCATCGAACACAATGTGGGCGTGAAAAATAAAAAGAGTTGTATATAGCCCTTGTAAATGATCCAAGCCAAAAAATTTCATCACCAATCCACATCAATCATTATACAATACAATATAATAACTAAGCTCATCAAGATCATAAGCAAAATTATCAAGAAATATACAAGAAAGCCATAAACTCAAGGGTTCAACCCAATTGAGCAAAGTAAGGAAAATTCTTACCATTTGATCGGAAAAGATGAGCAATGATGATGATAAACATGCTATATAAGGTCCAAGATATGAATTGCATGCATGAAAATCAATTTTTGAGTGACAATTGTGTGCATTTGGCAAAAGGGACGAGAAATGGCAAAAAGAAGTAAAAATAGCATATGCTGAAGACAGAACGAACTTAAACCAAAATTTTGCCTAGGGCGACGTGGTCGTGGTTGAGGCGACGACCGTCGGCGTTGAGGGGCGACGGTTGCCCTCAACCTCTTCAAACCACTGTTCACAAATTTTTAAAATCCGAATTTTCAACCAAAAATCCGATTTTTCGCCCTAAGTTTTAAAAACATGCAAAATGCAAACGTAGACCTCATTCAATATGCATTATGCCTAACCGAGCTCGTATTGACGCAAAAGTCTCGGAAGTTAGCGGTTTTGTAAAAATGTCCGCTAATTGATCTTGAGATGGCACAAATGATATCTCAATTTTTCGTTTTGAAACACAATCCCTTAGAAAATGATGTCGAATCTCAATATGTTTAGTACGGTTATGATGAACCGGTTTTGAGCAATATTTATAGCGGATATATTATCACAAAAGATAGGTACGTTTTCAAAAGAGCATTTGTAATCCGCTAAGGTTTGTTTCATCCAAAGAAGTTGAGTACAACAAAATGCGGCGGAAATATATTCGGCCGGCCGTTGAAAGAGAAACACGATTTTGCTTCTTTGAAAACCAAGAAACTAGGCAATCGCTAAAAATTGACATGATCCTAAGTACTTTTCCGATCATCAATATTACCCGCATAGTCCAATCACTATAACCTTTAAGAGAAAAATTTTCATTCTTTGGATAAAATAAACCATATTGAATAGTGCCTTTCAAATATCGAAAAATCCGTTTAACGGCACTCATATGAGATTCTTTTGGATTGCTTTGAAAACGAGCACATAGGCATACGGCATGAAGAATGTCCGGTCTACTAGCGGTTAAATAAAGTAAACTACCAATCATACCTCGATACTTGGATTCATCAACCGTCTTGCCTTTTTCATCTTTGTCAATTTTGACATTGGTTTTGCCATAAGTCGAGACGGTTCTTCCTTCTTCAATGCCGAACTTCTTCAAAAGTTCTTTTGTATACTTTGATTGCGAAATATAAATGCCTTCTTGGCATTGCTTAATTTGAAGTCCAAGGAAGAAGTTTAGCTCCCCATCATACTCATCTCGAATTCACCTTGCATTAACTTGGAGAATTTCTTGCACAAAGATTCATTAGTAGCACCAAAGATAATATCATCAACATAAATTTGCACAAGTAAACAATCTTGCCCTTTTTCAAAAACAAAGAGAGTAGTATCAACTTTACCTCTTGTAAAACCATTTTGCAAAAGAAAAGAGCTAAGTCTATCATACCATGCACGGGTGCTTGTTTTAAACCATACAAAGCCTTTTTAAGTTTATAAACATCATTAGGCCTAGAAAAATTTTCAAACCCCTGGAGGTTGTTTTACATAGACTTCTTCTTGAATAATACCATTTAAGAAAGCGGATTTAACATCCATTTGGTAAAGTTTGAAATTTTTGAAACAAGAATAGGCAAGTAAAATACGAATAGCTTCTAAACGTGCTACGGGTGCAAAAGTTTCATCATAGTCAATACCTTCTTCTTGACAATACCCTTGAGCTACTAACCTTGCCTTATTTCGAACAATGTTGCCTTGATCATCAAGTTTGTTCCGGAATACCCATTTTGTACCAATAATTGTTTGAGAGGGAGGACAAGGTACTAATTCCCATACATCATTTCTTTCAAATTGATTCAACTCCTCTTGCATTTCCAAAAACCAATCTTCATCCTCAATAGCTTCCTTAGCATTTTTAGGCTCTTTTTGAGATATAAGAGCTTTCTCGGCAAAATTCCTTCGAGTCATTACTTTATCAAGAGGATCACCAATAATAAGATCTTTTGGGTGATCTCCCTTAAATTTCAATGCAACGGGAAGATCCGAGATATCACCTCTATCTTCTTGAGGACCATTTGAAGTGGACGGTTGATCATTTGATGTAGACGGTTGATTATCAATTTGAACAATTTGTTCAATAAAATCTTCCTCATCACTTTCATCATTAGGAATTCTTTCAACTCCCGAAGCTTCATTGAATTTAACATGGATGGATTCTTCAACAACTCCACTAGTCTTATTGTAAACCCGATATGCTTTGCTTTTTGTTGAATATCCCATAAATATCCCTTCATCGGCCTTAGGATCAAGTTTGTCCAATTGATCCTTGGTATTCAAAATAAAGCATTTGCAACCAAATATTTTGAAATAACTAATATTTGGAGTTCTACCTTTCCAAAGCTCATATGGAGTTTTATTCATTTTAGGACGAATATAAACTCGATTAATGACATAGCAAGCGGTACTTACGGCTTCGGCCCAAAAATACTTTGGAAGTGAAAATTCATTGAGCATGGACCGACTCATTTCTTGTAATGTTCGATTTTTCCGTTCGGCTACTCCATTTTGTTGAGGTGTCCTTGGAGCCGAGAAATTATGAGCATATCCTTTGGTTTCACAAAATACTCTAAATTCACCGTCAAATTCTCCACCTCGATCGTCGAATAGACTTGATAGTATCTTCTTTTTCATTCTCAATAAGTCTACACAACTTAACAAACTCATTAACGGCATCGTTTTTATTGGTAAGAAAAAGAGCCCAAGTATATCTTGAATAATCATCGACTATAACAAAGGTGTAATGTTTTCCACTTAGACTAGCCGTACCAATATCCCCGTACAAATCAAGGTGAAGCATTTGTAGGGGTTTGGTTGTGGAAATTTCATTTTTGGGCTTAAAACTACTTTTAACTAATTTGTTCTTTTGACAAGTGTCACATAAGCCAAGATTTTCAAAATTTAATTTGGGTAGTCCTTTCACATGTTGGTTTTTGTAAATATTTTTCAAATTCTTGTATCCAACATGTCCAAGTCGCCTATGCCATAAACTAGTTAAATCATTATTGGCGACTAAACAAGAAACATTTTGACTAACCAAATCACTTGTACAAATTTTGTAAAGATTGCCTTTTCTATTTGCTTCACAAATAATTTCACCATTTTTAAGAATAAGGCATTTTTCTTTATTAAAGGAAACATCATATTTTGAATCACAAAGTTGGCTAACACTTATCAAATTAAACTTAAGCCCTTCAACTAATAGAACATTACTAAGAGAGAAAGAAGAGTTACCAATTTCTCCATTTCCAAGAATTTTTCCTTTGCCATTGCCGAACATGACCATACCCTCTTCTTGGAGCTTGATGTTGGTAAAAAGTTCTCTCCTCCCGGTCATATGGCGTGAACATCCGCTGTCCACGAGCCATTTTGAATCTTCCATTGTGGTTATGGCCCCTATTACCTACAAAAGAATTTCTTTTAGGTACCCTATAATTTTGGGGTCCATGGGGTTAGTCTTGAGACCTTTGGGTCTCCAAACATGTCTTGAGCTATTTCTCAATTTGCAATTATTAGCATAATGTCCAACTTTGCCACAATAAAAACAAGTAGGAGTATTATAATTATTAGCACGTACAAAAGTCGGACCTTGGTTATTTTTCTTAAAAACACTTTGAAATGGCTTATAACCAAGTCCCGATTTGGAATGCTCACCTCTTTGTGCATCTAAAATTTTTGTGACTTTATCCGTACTTATGTTGAAACGATGCACGTCATTTTTCAAACATTCAATATCTTTTGTGAGCGATTCCTTTTCGGTTTCAAGAGAATGAATTCTAGTAAGAGTAAGAGCATGAGCTTTGTCTAAAGATTCATAAGAGGTAAATAATTTTTCCTTTTCAACCTTAATCTCCTTATGCTCCTTTTTCAAATTTTTGTATTTAACGATTAAATTTTGAAACTCAATTTGTAATTCATCAAAATCACATTGCAAGTCATCAACTATGGAGGAAGTAGAAGAATTTGAGTGTACCTCATTGTTTTCATCGTCTATAGCCATGAGACCGTGTTCGGTTTCTCCTTCCTCATCGGTTGTTTCGAGTAGTTCATCCCATGTTTTGACTTCCGCATTTAGAGCCTTCTTTTTTGTGAAAGGCTTCCTTTTCTTTTGCTCCTCTTCATCGAGCTTTGGACAATCGGCAATGAAGTGCCCGGGTTTTCCGCATTTAAAGCAAGCATTATCTCTTGGTTTTCTTGCTTTATTTTTATTCACAAATTTTGCAAATTTTCGAACAAGTGCGGCCGTCTCCTCATCATCATCATCATTATCATAGTATGCATTATTAGAAGAGGAAGCAAGACCTTTAGGAATAATTTGCATACCCGATTGATTTGTGGATGGTTTGGAATTTTTCCTCTCCTTGAGATAGACTTCATAGATGAGTAGGTTTCCAATAAGCTCATCAAACTTGAGTGTCTCAAGATTTTGTGCCTCCGTGATTGCCGTTTTTTTCGGACCATGAGCCGGGAAGTGCATTTAGTACCTTGGTCACCTTGTCTTCTTCGGAGATGACTTTCCCGAGGGCCACAAGAGGATTGACAATATTGTCAAGCCTTTCCACCATTTTGGAGATGCTTTCGCCATCATACATGTTAAAGTTTTCGAAGTCTTTAACAAGCATGGTCTTTCTTGCTTGCTTGACTTTCTTAGTCCCTTCATAGATTGTCTCCAATTTTTCCCAAACCTCATGTGCCGACCTTATGCCTCTTATGCGATTGTACTCGGTAGCGGTAAGAGAACAATGCAAAATATTTAAGGCCTTACCGTTTAGAGAAAAAGCCTTCTTGTCGTTTTCATCAAACTCCTTGAAAGGTTTAGGAGCCAAGGTGCCATCCTCCGATTTCTTTGTTGGTTGATCAACTCCTTCAATGACCACATTCCAAATGTCGAACCCGCACCCTTGTAGGAAGCACTCCATACGGTCTTTCCAAAATGCGTAGTTGTTGGCGTCGAATAGTGGTGGCTTATTGGTAGAGGCGCCGGTGGTGAGATGAGCATCATTTGTAGCCATGGATCTTTCCTCTTTACTGAACGAGCTAGCCAAAGAGTTTGGCTTTGATACCACTTGTTAGTCCAAGTGGCTACAATAATCTGGAGGGGGGGTGAATAGATTATGCCGATTTTTCGCAAATCACCCTCTTTTTCGAAACAACGAGTAAATAACAAAAATGTAAATGCGGAAAATAAACAACACTCGTTGATTTAAAGAGGTTCAACCCACCTAGGGCCTAATCCTCTACCACCCCAAATCTCCTGGGATGGATTTCAAAAAGAAAGAAAAGATTTTATTAATTTACCAAAAATTAATACAACACCTTGAGGATTACCACAACCCTCCTTCACCACTTTGAGGATTACCACAATCCTCTTACACCACCTTGAGGATTACCACAACCCTGTTACAACACCTTTGAAGATTACCACAACCTTCAAACACCTATCACCTAGATCACCCAAGTGTATTCTTACCACAAGAATACTCACAAGGATGTCTTGTGTTGAATGATGACCAAAATCAAGATTACAACTCAATAATGATTGATACAATATGAGTACAAGTGTAATCAAGAATTGAAAGCCTAGACCTCAAATAAGTGCAAGTGAAAGTGCTTAGGCTAATACAACAAGATATATGAAAGTGTTTGCTCAATTGCTCTTTGCTTGTATGTTGTGTTGTTCTTTTGTTGCTTGAATGAAGCCTCTATTTATAGGAGAGGTCTTGGCTTTGGTTTCCAGACATAGGCTCCTCCTTGGGGAGTGATTTGCTGCAAAAGAAACCATTTAAAATCATCAATATAGTTGTTAGAAATCAATCCCACAAAATAGGGAAAAGTCATGCAAAACGCATACGGATAGTTTCTTTGTCAAAACAGGGGTTCGACCGGTCGCGCAGAGATAAGATTGAAATTGAATTCTGCGAATTTTTACATAGGGGGACCGGTCGAGGGGGGGTTCGACCGGTCGCCCTTGGTCTTGACCGGTTGGGGTTGAGAGAAAATCGAAACAGAGAAGTCTCGCACTTGAGAGGGCACTCCCGGTGCACCGGCCGCCCGGGGTCGACCGGTCGCCCACCGCCGCCCACCTCGGTCGACCGGTCGTCCTCCCCATTTTCTCTTACGTCCCATTTTCTGTTTCAAAACTCAACTCAGTGCGGGTTGCCCTATAGGGCGACCTGGTCGAGCTGAAACAAAAGTGTTGTCCAATTTTAAATCGAATATTAACTTCAAGAAATACTCCGAAAAATAGTAAAAACATTTTAGATCGATCGGAAGTGTTGGGACAACATTTAGGGACATTGTTTTGGTATAAAAACTCATTTGAACAAAATCATCAAAATCATGATAAAAACATTTATCTAACAAGAACTTCATTGTATATCAAATGGATGTGAAAAGTGCATTCTTAAATGGACTGCTAGAAGAACAAGTCTATGTTGAGCAACCTCCAGGCTTTGAGCAGAAGACAATTGGAGATAAGGTGTACATGCTTAAGAAAGCTTTATATGGATTGAAACATGCACCAAGAGCATGGTATGATACATTGTCTCAATTTCTAACTGACAATGGATTCACCAAAGACAAAGTGGATGAACACTCTTGAAATTCAAGATGGAGAGAGTATCTTTGCTTGTTCAAATATATGTGGATGATATCATTTTTGGATCCACAAATAAAGAGCTGTGTGATAAGTTCTCAAACCTCATGCAAGGTAAATTTGAAATGAGCATGATGGGAGAGCTGACTTTCTTCCCAGGACTTCAAGTCAAGAAATTGAAGGATGGAACCTTCATAAGTCAAACTAAGTACACCAGAGATTTAATGAAGAAATTTGGTATCGAAGAAAAGTCTTCTGTGAAAATACCAATGAACACATCAGCCAAGATGGACATGGATGCAGATGGTAAGGCTATAGATCAAACAAGATACATAGCACTCATTGGATCACTGCTCTATTTAACAACCAGCAGACCAGATATCACCTTTGCAGTAGGTGTATGCGCAAGATTTCAATATGCACCAAAGGAGAGCCACATGACCGCAGCTAAGAGAATCCTAAGACATTTGAAAGGATGCCAGGAAGTTGGCCTATGGTATCCAAAGGAAGGTGGATTCAAGCTTATTGGTTACTTAGACTCAGACTATGCTGGATGTAGAGTTGACAGGAAGAGCACCTCGGGCACATGTCAAATGCTTGGAAACAGATTGGTTTCTGGTTTAGCAAGAAGCAAAACTCAATAGCCACATCCACAGCTAAAGCAGAGTACATAGTTGCGGGCAAACAAGTTGTGCCCAAGTCTTATGGATGAGACAAAGAATCGAGAGATTATGAAATTGAAGAAAAAGAGATTCCAATTATGTGTGATAACACAAGTGCTATTGCAATCACTCAGAATCCTGTATTGCATTCAAGAACAAAGCACATTGATGTCAGATATCATTTTATAAGAGACCATGTTGAAAAGAAAGACATCATTTTGGAATATATCTCAACTGATAAACAGTTAGCTGACATATTCACCAAACCTCTATGTGAATCAAGGTTTGAAGAGCTTAAGAATGAGCTAGGGTTAATTGAGCTGAGTTGATACTCAGAAGAGATGGAAGATAGAAAGCAAGAAATGAACAAGTTTTTCGCGTCAGCCAAGTGAAACAGCCATATCGGAAAGTCAGCTGTATCGAGTTAGCTGACATCTGAGTCGCTTAATGAGAAGAGAGAAGAAGAGTTAAGTCATTTGTGAAATAAGCTGAGTCATTTATGAGCTAAGTGACAAAAATGCAGTCGTTTTTAATGAGCGGGAATGTTTTTAAGGATGACGTCAGCGTAATAATGACGGGTACAATCAAAAGTTGCACAGTAAGCATATGTTTGGATATAAATGCTGCTGCATTAAATGTGAGAAATTAAATGCGATTTGACGTGCTAAATCTGAGCCGTTGATCTTGGTTAAATTTCAAAAATAAAAAACACGTCCTTTCATAACCCTTATATACCCATTTTTCAGTTTTCTCTCTCTCACACTCAAAACTGTTAAACTTCAAAATAGAATAAAGCAAGTTCTTTTCTCTCGAAAACCCTACGAGTTCACAAGCAAGTTCATCAATATTTAATTGGTAGAAACTTCTGAAAATGGCACCAAAGTTTAACTTCGTCAAGTTATTGAAGCAAATCCACTCTGGATTGTCTGTAGATTTTGAAGGGATGGTGAAGTAGGGTTCCGATGAAACCCTAGTGAAGAAGATTGCTAATATGCTAGAAAAGTCCGGTCTCAGGCATTTTCTTACTTTCGAGTACTCGCACACCTACCTTGAAGAGGTGGCGCAGTTCTATATAAATGCTGAAGTGCAGGACGAAGGAATCAAGTTCTCCGTCCACCGCAAGGACATCATGATTACTGCTAAGGACCTTGCGGAATACTGTTTGCTGCCGTCTGAGGGTATGGCTTAGATTTTTGAAGCAGACGTTGATTTGGCTGCTGCATGGAAAGAAGTAGCCAAACCAGAGTGTGCTGCGAAGGTAGTCTACACAGCTGAGAAGAAACTGCTGAAGGACGACTATCACAAGCTGATGGATGTCGTTGCAAAATGTGTGGACATGAAGTTTGGCAGCTTCAATCAGCTGTCAAAGACTAAGCTGATCGTCATGGCCGCGATCATGCAGGGCAAGAAAGTCAACTAGGCTGAGTTCGTGTACAACAGACTCTACCAGAATGTTGCGAACAAATCGTACAAGGAGGATGGATCCTTTGGAGGATCACTTGGCTATGGCCTAGTAATTGGCCATCTAATGGAAGTGAAGGGCATTCCCCTTCAACATGGAAAGTCTTTCCATGTAAACAAGAAGATGTTCAGGGCTAATCTTTTAGGAGCTCAGAAGAGATCCCATGCGAAGAGGGCGAATACAAGTGAGGGGGAATCAGCTGACCGAATACACAGCTGTTACCTCCCCTCCCAAGAAGAAAGCTGCACAGAAAAAGACTGCCCCTGCAGCAAAGAAACAGGATTCACCTGCCCCTACAACCGAGTCACCTGCCCGAGAAGCTGTGTCTCCTGCACCTGCAGCCGAGACTAAGAAGGAAATCCAAATACCTTCTCCAGTCATCAGGAGGAAGAGGACTGTCAAGCCCAGGAAGGCAGCTCCGTCCAAGAAAGATACCCCGACCTCCGCCGCCGGAGAATCAGAAGAAGAAAAAGAACCAGAAATTCCTCTGGTTAAAACCAAAATAAGAAGGATCTCCAAGCTTTCAGAGCTTGAAAAGACAGCTGAGTCTGCTACTCAGCTGGAGAAACCTTCTGAGACTGCTGACATTGAGGAAGTGCAGTCCCCTGACATTGAGGGTGATCAGCAGAGGCCCCAAGAAGACCCAGCTGTAGTGAGGACAGCTGAAGACAAAGAAGCAACTGAGACAACTATATCTCCTATTGAAAAAGTTGTCTCTCCGCCTGCTACGGACTCTGCTGAAGGCGAAGAGCAGCAGAGCATACTACCTTCCATCCCAGAAAAGGAAGGACAGGAAGAGGAGGATGAGGATGATGATGTCATCATGTACTCTCATGTATATCCGGACATACAATGCCGTCTACGTGAATGGAGGGCATGGAAGCTAAGTCACTCAAGGGAGCGGTTTGAACGCCCTGAGTTCATAGAAGAAGAAAAGGAGTTGTTCGAATTTCTTGACATAACCAAAGTCGTTCAAGCCCTTAATGAAGAAAACTGCTTGAACATCTTGCAAATCTTCAAGGAGAAGGATCAAGCCAGAGCAGCTGAGGAAGCTGAAGCTCTCGAGAAAGCCAATATATGTCCTCTTTCTAGAACTCTGGAGCACACTCACCCTCATGTAGATGTGTTCTCAGAGAGCGATGAAGATATGGATCATGCTGCTGCAACAGAGAAGTCAGACATGCAGCAAGCTTTGAAGGAATCCAGAATGTTGCATGAGCGACAATTGTTTGAAGGACCAGGAGAGTCCTCACAATCTCTCCTGGAGACAGACCCATTGGGAGTAGTGCAGCAATTGCCACAACCATAGCTGCAGCTACGTCCCCAGTTGTTTCAGAAGATGGGTCCAAGGAACTTGGCGATGAGACTAGGAATTTGGGCACCCAAGTTGAGCCAACCCCTACTGAAGGTGTTTTACCACCTGCCCCCACGACTGAGCACTCAATGGAAGCAACCGAGAGTCTGGAGAAGAGTGACCCATTGTCAGTCACACAGCTGGTGTGCCAGCTGAGGGGGAAACTCACTCCACTGCAGCAGGGTCAGAGGATGCTGCAGATGACTCTACAATGAAGAAAGGAGGCGAAGTGGAAAAAGAAAAAGAACCACAACAGACTGACATTGACGAGACAGTTGAGTCTGTCCCAGCTGAGGTGTCAACTGCCTTGCAGGCTGAGGACACTGCTATTGCAGTCGAGGCACAAGATGGTAATGCCCCGGGAGTTAACACTCTGGGCACTGAAAGCCCAATCCAAGGGGTTGAGACTCCTATGGATGCCACTGCTGAAGACCCTAAGACAAACAAGCGATGTCAAAGGGAATGTAGAAGGCCTCGCCGCCGATTGAGATCTAGCCGAACGTGTTGAAGGCCCAAGGGAAGTTGAGACCTCCCTGGGTAAAACTCAAGAAGCTCGAACATCCCTCCCCGTCAACATTCTTTGAATCGAAAAGGAGATTGGTGCTCTTCCTGACTCCCAGGATAATCCTGACATATCCTTTCTGGGATCTAAAGACGAAGCTGAGTCCACTCCTGTTGTACATCAAAAGGACCCAGCTGAGGATATTCTCCCGCAAACGAGTCAGACAAATTTAAAATCTGCTCGTCAAACATTTAACTTTGATGATGAGCCAAGACTCCATGTTTCATCATCTTCCGATGACACTGATGTTGTAGCCGAGGAATAGGTAATTCATTTAGAAAAATTTACTGAGGCCGAAGATGCAGTCAAGACAGCTTAGGCTCAGTCAGCTGGCCAACCCACTCAACAAGGCCCAGCTGGAACCGAGCCTTCTGCGCAGGCTCCCACAGCAGCAGCAGTACTGACTCCACCAGGATCATCAAAGGCACAAACTGCAATTGCAATCCCTTATATGCGAGATGATACTTTTGAGCATTGTTTCCCTTTTCACTTGAGCTGCCAGAGCTAGAGCAGGAGACAACTAAAGAGCAGTGAAAATACACAGTTCGAGAAGATCCAATCATCCCCACTGATTCCATTGTGCTAGCAGACTTTAATTTCGATCTGAATGGCCACTAGCTGAATCCGGTGTGATAGCTAAGATCCGTGAAGTCTTCAAGAAAATCTGTGGAGAGATTGAGAAGATTGAACGACACCAGGCCTCATTAGATATGCGTCTGGACAACAAGGATGCCACCCTCACAGCAGACTTGCGAGAGATTGTGGTACGGATCAGGGAGTGGTGTCAGCAGCAAAGTGCAATGCGATACGAACAAGTTCGATATTTCAAGGCATTGTACAATAAGATGCTGGTTTGGGCTGCTGACAATGTGGATATGAAACAGAGGATGCAGACCTATATGGAGAGATTGCATGTCTCCCATACAACTGAAATGGAGCTGCTGCGTGAATTTCATTGCGAAGAAATTCTGCGTGTTGAGGAAAACATTAATACTAAGTTCAGCTTTCTCATGGCTGAAATGAAATTGGTAAAAGCTGAATCAAAAGCCACTCGCTCAGAATTTCGAACAGCACATGCCGCAGCAGACTCTAAGCAGAACTCCGCACTCAGTCGACTAGACTTCATGCTCGTAGGCATATTTCCATGGGTTTCTCTCTCCTTCAATGATGCCAAAAGGGGAAGAGGAGTACCTAAGGAAATTGAAAGAAAAAGCAATTGTGAGAAAGCGGTATTGAAAAAAGAAGAAGGGAAAAGAAGTTGAGGGGGAAAGGTCAAAGGATTTGACCTTGATGATTGCTGAAACCCCTCGGCAAGGTCATGTGACAGCCTCTATAATCAACAAATTTCCGGTGACTCTGCCGATCGAACATTCTGATGTGCCTATGTCAGAGAAAAGAAAAATTGTAGAAGCAAGGATGGAAGAGTTCGATAAGAGAACGGATGCCCGCATTGAAGAAATGTTGAAACAGTTTGGTGGTATTCCGGCAGGGAAGGATCAAGATGCCATTCTAGATGACGGAAAAGAGCCAAGATCAGTTGAAGAATTTAAGACGCTCGAATCCGAAGGTTATTTCAAGAACATGTCTATAGCCCAAGCCTGAGATCTGTGTTGGGAGAAGGGTCTTAAGTTGTGCGAGGAAGCTGACAAACAACAGTCTTCTAGCAGCCAGTCAGCTGGCAAGAAGAAGACTCCGGTATAGTATACACCCAGAGGAGGAGGAAGAAGTGACGGATGAAGAGGTTTTCAACCTAGATCTCTACCCAAAAATATTGAGTATGTAGATCCAGGCAAGAAGGGAAGGATCTACTAGGTTGCGTACGATGAAGTAGCCAATCTGGAAGTGGCTAGAAAGAATGTTGATTATGTGAAAAGAATAGAAGAGAAACAGAAGACAAGATCAGCTGTGGCAAGAGAGGCAAGAAAGGAAGTGAAAAGACGATCTTTGAAAGAGAACTTATGAAAAGAAGAAAGCAGCTGATGATGAAAGAAAAAGAAAGAGAGCTGATGATGACAGAGCTGAAGAGGAAAGAAGGAGGCAGCGAAGGCGATGAAGTGTTGCTGCTAACCCTTCGTGTATTTTACTCGTGTAAATACATTCATGTGTAAGTCATCTGTACATTCAATAAAGTGTGTTTGTATTTTCTCACTTTGTATCTTAGCATATATGCTTGTAAATTGCTTCGATATGATTATGCTCTGATACACTTTGTAAACAACTGTGTAAAGAACAAGAATGCTATGATCAATAAAATGATTGATTCAACGCATACATTCTTTGTTTCTGCATTGCCTGTATGTATCTGCTCTGTTTACATTTTGTTTAATGTTTTTAAGTTTTGGCATCATCAAAAAGGGGGAAATTGTTGGGAAATTTATTGTTTAGATTTTGATGAATGCCATGTAAAACTTAGATTAGAATGTTGACACCCCATTTTCCTTGTAATTCTAATTATAATAGATAGGGCTGAATGAGCTGAGTCAAGTCAGCTATGCCTGGAAATACAAGAAGTCAACTGAAGAAGTGAAGTGAAGACTCCGCTGAGGAACATCTGAGTATGGCCAAGATAGAGGTTCAAGGACTTGACTGAAGACGTAATAGCTGAGAGACAGCTGTATGAAGAGTCAGTTAAGTAAACTCAAGAAGCCAAGTCACAAGTTGAAATGACAGATGAGTCTTTCAATGATTGGAGCAGACTCAAGTCACCTGGGAAAAAGACAGCTGCAAAGAGGAGTTAACTGAAAAGAATCCGTTGCATAGAAGTCAAGAACATTTCTTAAATAAGTAATACTTCCATGCTGCCAGGTCTTAAAGTGCTCAGTCCCAGAAGCGTGCAAAAGGAATAAACCAATGGGAAGCACTGCACCTCGTGTCAGAACCTGAAAAGTTGAACATTCATTTAATACGAGGAAAGGTCTACATCTCAAGATTGAAGACCAAGACCTGAACCAAGAGAGCAAGCATGCTATATTCAAATCGTAACCTGCAAAATATTGTCAAGTTATTCAAGCAAAATCCTCAAGCCTGAAACTCGAAGGAAATCAATCCAACACAAAGCTGTGAAGGAAAGATAACTTCAAACTGTTGAAGAGGAAACTTTTGAAGAATCAAAAGGGGTCTACTTTCCAAGGAGGATTGTAGGAAGGTTCAAGGTCGAACCAGTCTCAAGTTAGCTTGAGAAAGTGATCAAATCCAAGAAGCTTGAGAAAGTGAGCTGAAGTAGCAAGGCAGCTGCCATGTGAAAAAGCTGAGTCGGACGAGAAGCCAGCTGTGTGACCAAGGCATCTCCAGACTGAGTCCAAGGAGCAAGTCAGCTGTGTGATCAAGACTTGTCTCTAGACTGATAACCACTTTGTGAATTGATCATTACTTAGTTGTTGGGAAATTTATTGTTTAGATTTTGATGAATGCCATGTAAAACTTAGACTAGAAAGTTGGCACCCCATTTTCCTTGTAATTTGTATTGTAATAGATAGGGGTTTTGTCAGCCGTGAGTCAAGTCGACTATGCTGGACATACAAGAAGTCAATCAAGACTGGGATGAAGACTCCGATGTGTAGCAGCTGAGTGTGGCAAGGAAGAGATATCAAGAACTCGACTGAAGGAGTATCAGCTGTGATACAGCTGTAAGAAGAGTCAGTCAAGTCAACCAAAGAAGTCAAGCCAAGTCAAGTTGAAGTGACAGATGAGTCTCTCAATCATTGGAGCGACTCGGTCACCTGGGGAAAAAGCGATCAAGACAAGATAATCGAAAAGAATCCGTTGCCGCGTCAAGAATATTACCTAAACAAGTAATACTTCCATGCTGCCATGTATTAAAGTGCTCAGTCCCAGAAGCGTGCAAAAGGAATAAACCAATGGGAAACACTGCACCTTGTGTCAGACTCTGAAAAGCTTAATGTTCATTTAATACGATGAAATGTCAATATCAATGACTGCAATAAGACAAGCCAACGAACACAAGTGACTTTTAAAAATCAGTCTATATCTTCAACGGGCAGATTTTTAAAAGTTCGCTATAAAAGGCTGAGGAATCACTTTGAGAGAAGGTTACCTTGGACACCTGAACCACGAACATTTAAGCTATTATTCAAACTGTAACATGCAATTAATTCTCAAGTTATTCAAGCAAATCCTCAAGCCTAAGTTTCGAAGGAAATCGATCCAACACCAAGCTGTGAAGGAAAGACAACTTCAAACTGTTGAAGTGGAAACTTTTGAAGAATCAAAAGGGGTCTACATTCCAAGGAGGATTGTAGAAAGGTTCAAGGTCGAACCAGTCTTGAGTTATTGGAGGGCTTCGTGATCAAATCCAAGAAGCTTGAGCAAGTGAGTTGTAGTAGCAAGGCAGCTGCCCTGTGAAGAAGCTGAGTCGGACGAGAAGCCACTGTGTGACCAAGGCATCTCCGTGAGTCCCAAAGGATCAAGTCACTTTGTGTGATCAAGACTTGTATACGGGTGATAACCACTCAGACTCGATCAATACTTAGTGGATTCCTCCGGGAGTTGGAGAAGAGAGGATTAGAAGAATTACCCCATCTTCGAACCTCTATAAAAATTATTGTGTCATTTACTTTTCAGAATTTAATTTCTGCATATCATTTTATATCTGCTGATAATTTGCTATCCAACTGATAAATAACAAAGTGCTAAAACCAAGTGTTAAAACAAATTTAAACCAAACTTAAGGGTGTTAAATCTTCCGCGGAAAAATTTCATCACAGCCAAGTTTAAGTTTAGACTAAACAACTGAGTTATTCTATCAACAGCTCAATCGAGTCTTTTGAGTGGCTAACTCTGCTAGTTAACTAACTTAGATGTCCATCAAGGACTTAGCTGTGTATTTAACTCTGTATTATTTTAAAAGGACTAAAACGAAAAGTTGGTAAGGTTTATTCAACCCCCCCCCTTCTAAACCTTACTCTCACCCCTTGGGACCTACAAGTGGTATCAGAGCGGTTGGTTCATTGAGCCTTCCGCACTGGTTACTGAACTAGATCTCCAATCTTTCACAGAAGTTCTTATCCTTGTTCTTTCAAAAGCCATTTTTTTAATAGCAAATTTATTATCATGGAAGCAAATTTGACACGCATTCCTATGTTCACCATTGAAGAGTTTGATGACTGGAAAATGCGTATGCAGGCTCATCTATCAGCTTTACATGATGAGATGTGGATAGTGATAGAGGATGGGCCACTGCAAATAATGAAGGTGAATACAGCTGCAAGGAGAGCTGCTGCAGCTGAAGGAGAAGAGGCTGCTCCTCCTAGACGAGCTATGGTTGAAAAACCAAGAGCTGAATGGACAAATGATGACAGAAAAAGATACAACTTGGACAATGTGGCCAAGGATATACTTTACAAGACTTTGGACAAAGCCATGTTCAACAAAGTCAAATCTTGCAAGACAGCCAAAAAAATCTGGGATAAACTAACTTTAATCTGTGAAGGATCTGAGCAAATTAAGGAAAACAAATTATCCGTTGTTGTTCAAAATTTTGAAAATTTTAAAATGCTTGCAGGTGAGACAATGGATCAGCTGGATGCTAGATTCACTGAAATTACGAATTAGCTCTCAGCACTTGGAAAGGAATACACATAAAAGGAAATGTGTATGAAGATACTAAGGAGCCTCCCAGTGGGAAATGAAGACCATGGCTCTAAGGCACTCGATGGACCTATCAAAAACATCTAATCGTGAACTGTTCTCAGACCTCAAAGCTTATGAATTTGAGTTGAGAAGAAAAGATCAAGAGGAGATAGCTATACCCAAAACAACTGCACTTATAGTCAAGGATGGGAAGAGAGCTAAGACCAAAGAAAACATTGACCAGGAGGAGATTGCACTGATGGTTAAAAGATTCAACAAGTTCTTCAACAAGAACTACAAAAGAAATAAAGGCGAATCCTCCAGAAGACCTTCAGCTCCCTCCAAATCAAGGGAAGATAGGCCACCAAAGAGACATGAGTATCAGAAGGTCGAATATCAAAGACCTGACAACCCAAGAAATGAGAGAGCTGACTAAAAAGTTAAAAACCTGTGTTGGAATTGCAGACAACCAGGACACTTTGCTATCGACTGTTCATATCATGTAGTCAATAAATACAGGAATGAAGAAGAAAGAAGAGTTTTCAGAGAAAGAAGACAAGAAAAGAAAAGGGCAATGTTGGCTGCTGAGACTGCTGAAACAACTAAGTCAAAAGAAGCAGCACACTCAGAGAGTAGTGAAGCTGACTACTCAAGTGATTCCGAAGAAGAAGTTATGATCTGTCTAATGGCTAAAGAACAAGAACAACCTGACCAAGAAGATGAGGTACACTCTAACTCATCTCACTCAGATTCTAGTGATAGTGATTGTGACACACACTTCGTCACCCACTGATCTTTATGATTCATTAAGCAAAATGATGAAAAACTTTGAGCACATTAAATCCTCACACACACTATTAAATGAGGAAAACAAATGATTAAGAGCCAAAACTCACAGCTGACTAAGGAGCTGAGTACTCTAAGTCACATAGCTGATGAGAACAAAGAGCTGAAGGCTGAGAATGCTAAGCTAATAGCATAGATAGCTGCTATAGAAAAGAGAGAAAATGATCTCAAAAATGTGATTGCTTCATTCACAAAGGCATCTAAATCATTGGATAATCTTATCATGAGCCAAAAAGAATGTGGAGACAAGACAGACATATGATTCAATTCCTTTGTGCACAGTCAAACTCCAAGAATGATCTTGGAAAAAGGATCTTCAAGTAATGAAGCATCTCAAAAATCCAAAACACCAATTGTTGCACACACATTCATTCCAAAGCACAATCACAAACAAACTGGCCTTGGATATAAAGCAAAAGGAAAATAGTCAGTTGAGTATGCTGAAAGGACAACTGAGAAAAAATCCAGCGGAGTTCCTCAGCAAACTCCAAACAGGAAGTACTCTGTGAAGAAGAAACAGAGCTACCAGAATCCCAGAAGTTCTATCAAAGGAACACAAATGATGGGAATGGTAGAAACTACCCAAGCCAAACTGATTGGAATAATGTGAAATATCAACCAAGACCTATGGAATACATGCAAAAATGGCAAAGATCTAGAACTCAGCAAAGGTCATTCCAAAGGCAAAAGAGCTATCATCAGCACACATATGCACCCAAGCACTACACTCAGAGATATCACAACTACCCAAAGAAGGCAATTGCTAAAACACACACACAGACATACAAACAAAAGAGACAGTTGTATTAACCTAAAGCCCCCAAGCAATTTCCCAAAGCGAATTATGATTTTGGCACAGATAGATGGCAACCTCTTAGAGTCAGATCATTTGGCTATAGGTTGGTTGGATCATCTTACAACACTAACCTCTCAGGACCCAGGCAAGTATGGGTACCTAAAAACTAATTTCCTTGCTTGCAGGTTCAAGGAACAACTGAGTGCCAAGGAACCTGGTACATGGAAAGTGGTTGTTCCAGACACATGACAGGGAACAAGAAAAATCTGTCAAAATTCAAGGAGATTAGAGGTGCAAAAGTCATATTTGGAGGAAATGAAGCTCCAGGGGAAATAAGAGGCACTGGATCCATCAAGAAAAATGGATTAGAAATCACAGATGTTGCTTATGTCGAAGGCCTCAACTTCAACTTGTTAAGCATTAGCCAACTCTATGACAAGGGCTATAATGTTGGATTCAATATGGGAGTGTGCCAAATCAAAGACACTGAATCAAATGAAGTAGTGTTGCAAGGATCCAGACAAAAGAACATGTATGTGGTAGATTGGTCGACTGCCACACCAAGCACTTGTCTGCTAGCAAAGAGCATAGCCGAATCAAGTTGGCTGTAGCACAAGAAGCTGAGTCATCTGAATTTCAAGACAATTAACAAGCTTGCAAGGAGTCACTTTGTAGAGGGACTACCAGACTCAGTGTACAAGAAGGAAAGTGTTTGTGATGCATGCCAGATGGGAAAGCAAATCAAATTATCATTCAAAGAAAAGTCAAGTCCATCTTCAACAAGGATATTGCATCTGTTGCATATGGATCTACTTGGTCAAGTTGAGCCAGCTAGCATAAGTGGAAAGAAATACACTCTAGTAGTGGTGGATGATTATTCAAGATATACATGGACAATCTTCATGTGTAAAAAGAAGGAAACTCTGCAGAAGTTAACTCAACTGATGAAAAGAGTTCAAAATGAGAAGAGTCAAACCATTATAAAGATAAGATCGATAGAGGAACCGAGTTTGTCAATGGAATAATAACTCGATCTTGTGTTGAAAATGGTATTACACATGAATTATCTGCAGACAAGGACTCCACAAAGAGAATGGAGTAGCGAAAGAAGAAATAGAACTCTCAAGGAAGCTGCAAGAACCATGTTAGCTGAAGCTGGATTGCCAAAAGGATTTTGGGCTGAAGCCATCAATACGGCATGCTATACTCAAAATAGATGCATTATAAATAGACAACTGACAAAGACTCCCTATGAGATTTGGACAGGGAGAAAGCCAAATGTTGGGTACTTTAGAATATTTGGATGTAAATGCTTCATCCACAACAATGGAAAGGATAATCTAAAGGCTTTTGATGCTAAAGCTGATGAAGGTATCCTTTTGGGATACTCCCTATAGAGTGTTGAACAAGAGGACTATGGTTACAAAAGAGTCTATCCATGTGGTGTTTGATGAACCTAATGTAAATGGAGAAGATATTGAAATCAGCCAATTGTGCAGAAGAGTCCCTATGTTGAAGCTGAAGCTGGAGTAATTAATCAAGATGAAGGTGAAATAGCTGAATCTCAAAGACAGCTGGAAAATCTGCAGCTAAGCGATGATGAGAGAGCTGCTCAAGACAACACATCTGCAAGACGACTGAACCCAGCTGACTTACTCCAACCTGATGTGAGATGGCTGAGAGACCATCCACCAGAGCTAGTCATTGGAGATGTAAGAGATGGTGTAAGAACCAGATCCAGAGCTCAACAAGAAGCTATGTTCACTTGTTTTATTTCCCAAATAGAACCTAAAGACATGTCCCAAGCATTGGATGACACACATTGGATTCAAACCATGTAAGAAGAGCTGAATCAATTTGAAAGAAACAAAGTATGGGAATTGGTGCAAAGACCAACCCATCAAAATGTTATTGGCACAAAATGGGTTTTCAGAAACAAGATGAATGAGGAAGGTTATGTGGTAAGAAACAAAGCAAGACTGGTAGCCAAAGGGTATTGCCAAGAAGAATGAATAGATTTTGATGAAACATTTGCTCCTGTTGCAAGATTAGAAGCAATAAGGATGTTTCTTGCCTATGCTGCACACAAGAACTTCACTGTATATCAAATGGATGTGAAGAGTGAATTCCTAAATGGATTGTTGGAAGAAGAAGTATATGTTGAACAACCTCCAGGATTTGAGCAGAAGACTTTTGGATATAAGGTGTACAAGCTCAAGAAAGCCTTATATGGATTGAAACAAGCACCAAGAGCATGGTATGATACATTATCTCAATTTCTGACAGATAATGGATTCACCAAAGGCAAAGTAGACAGAACACTTTTCAGAATTCAAGATGGAGAGAGTATACTACTTGTTCAAATATATGTGGATGATATTATTTTTGGATCCACAAACAAAGAGCTGTGTGATAAATTCTCAAACCTCATGCAAGGCAAATTTGAAATGAGCATGATGGGAGAGCTGACATTCTTTCTAGGACTTCAAGTTAAACAGCTGAATGATGGAACCTTCATAAGTCAGACAAAGTATACCAGAGATTTAATGAAGAAATTTGGTATGGAAGAGAAGTCTTCTGTGAAAATACCAATGAATACATCAGTCAAGATGGATATGGATGCAAATGGCAAACCTGTGGATCAAACAAGATACAGAGCACTTATTGGATCACTACTCTATTTAACAGCAAGCAGGCCAGACATCTCCTTTGCTATAGGTGTATGTGCAAGATTTCAATCTGCACCAAAGGAACGTCACATGACTGCAGCTAAGAGAATCCCAAGATATTTGAAGGGATGCCAGGAAGGCGGCTTATGGTATCCAAAGGAAGAAGGATTCAAGCTTATTGGACACTCAGACTCTGACTATGCTGGATGTAGGGTTGACAGGAAAAGCACTTCAGGCACATGCCAAATGCTTGGAAACAGATTGGTTTCCTGGTTCAGCAAGAAGCAAAACTCAATAGCCACATCCACAAAATGGTAGTACATAGTTGCGGGCATTTGTTGTGCCCAAGTCTTATGGATGAGACAAAGAATCGAGAGATTATGAAATTGAAGAAAAAGAGATTCCAATTATGTGTGATAACACAAGTGCTATAGCAATCACTCAAAATCCTGTGTTGCATTCAAGAAGAAAGCACATTGATGTCAGATATCATTTCATAAGAGATCATGTTGAAAAGAAAGACATCACCTTGGAATACATCTCAATTGATAAACAATTAGCTGACATATTCACAAAGCCGTTATGTGAATCAAGATTTGAAGAGCTTAAGCATGAGCTAGGGTTAATTGAGCTAAGTTGACACTCAGAAGACTCAATAAGAAGAGATGAAAAATGAAAAGATGAAAATTTGAGCAAGTTTCTTGAATCAGCTAAGTGAATCAGCCACATCGAAAAGTCAGCTGTATCGAGTTAGCTGACAGCTGAGTCACCATATGAATAGAGAGAAGAAGAGTTGAGTCATTTATGCAGAGAGCTGAGTCATTTTTGGGCTAAGTGACAAAAACACAGTCGTTTTTAATAAGCGGGAATGTTTTTAAGGATGACGTCAGCGTAATAATGACATGTACAGTCAAACACTGCACGACAAAGACTATAATTGGATATAAATGCTGCCTCATTAAATGCGGGAAATTAAATGCTAATCGGCGTGCTAAATCTCAGCCTTCGATCTTGATCAAATTTCAAAAACCAAAAGCACGTCCTTTCATAACCCATTTATACCATTTTGTTCAGCTTCTTTCTCATATTACAACAGACTCTGCCAGAATGTTGCAAACAAATCCTTCAAAGAGGATGGATCATTTGGAGGATCTCTGGGGTATGGCCTTGTAATTGGCCGCTTGATGGAGGTGAAGGGTGTTCCCCTTCGACATGGAAAGTCCTTCCATGTCAACAAGAAGATGTTTCGGGCCAATCTCTCAGGAGCCCAGAAGAGAGCTTACGCCAAGAGGGCGGACACCAGTGAAGGGGAATCAACTGATCCCGAGGAAACAGTTGTTGCCTCCCCTCCGAAGAAGAAAGCTGCCCATGCAGCTGGAAAGAAGATCACGCCCCTGCGGCAAGAAGAAGAAAGAAAGATGCACCCCCCTGCGCAGCCGTGTCTCCCCGCCTTTTGTAGCCGCAGTGGAGAAGGAATCCTTAATACCTTCTCCAGGAATGAAGAAGAAGAGGACTGCCAAGGTAAGAAAGGCAGCTGCCTCTAAGGCAACTCCAAAGGCCTTTACCTTCGAGGAACCAGAGGAAGTAGAACCTGACATTCCTTTGGTGAAAACTAAGAGGAGGAGAATACTTACCAGGCGTTCAGAGCTTGAAAAGACAGTTGAGTCTGCCACTCAGCTGGAAAAGATCCCTGAGACTGCTAAAGAAGTGCAGTCTCCAGAAGTGTTTGATGAATCCGCCAAGTCTGCCGAGGCCGATCGCGAGGCATCTCGAAGACCCGATTGTGGATAGAACAGTGAGGAACAAGAAGTAGGCGAGAGAGCTGAATCTCTGTCGACAGATCGCATCTCCACCGCGACGACGCCGCTGAGGTGAAGAGTGTAGGTCCCAAGGGGGTGTAAGTGTAAGGTTTAGAAGGGGGGTTGAATAAACCTTACCAAATTTTCGATTTAGTCCTTTTAAATATACGAGTTGATTCTACACACCGTGTGTCTGGATAGACAATCGAATTAGTCACTCAAGTAGAGTTAATCTCTCAACAGACTTCAAATTGAGCCGATGATGGAGTAACTCACCTGTTGGCTATAATTTGACTCAACTGTGGTTTTGTTTTCATTGGAAGACTTAACACCCTTAAGTTTGATTAAGCAAGATTTTAGAGCTTGATTTAGTACTTATAAATTATCAAGTGGATAGCAAATTTATCAGCAGATATAAACAGTTAATAATGCAAGAATTAAAGTCTTTGAAAAGTAAATGACACAATGAAGTTTTTATAGAGGTTCGAAGATGGGGTAATTCTTCTACTCCTCTCTTCTCCAACTCCTGAGGAATCCACTAGGTAATGATCGGTTTACAAAGTGGTAACAGTCCGGATACAAGTCTTGATCACAACGGCCGACTTGATCCTTTGGGACTCGATGCGAGACGCCTTGATCACTCACCGCTTCTCGTGCGACTCGAAACTTCTTCACAGGCGGCATTGCCTTGCTACTACAGCTCACTTGCTCAAGCTCTTTGGATTTGATCACGAAGCCCTCCAAAAGCTTAAGACTTGGTTCACCTTGAACCTTCCTACAATCCTTCCCGGAATGTAGACCCCTTGTTTTCAGTATTTTCCTCTTCAACTGGTTGAAGTTATCTTTCCTTCACAGAGTGTTGGATTGATGTACTTCGTAATGTAGGCTTGAGGATTGAAAATGTTTCATTTTTCTAATATGCTTGTATATCTCACGTGTGTGTCATTATTTTTCTCAAACAAACTCCTCGGCCTTTTATAGTGAACTTTCAAAAATTTGCCCGTTGAAGAGATAGGCTTATTTTTGAAAGTCACTTTGCGATCGTTGGCTTGTCTTGTTGCGCTTCTTGGAATTGCCATTTCCTCGTATGAATTGTTCTTTCACCTTTTCGAGTTCGACACGGTGTAGTGCTTCCCATTGGTTCATTCCTTTTGCACGCTTCCGGGATGAGCACTCAGAAAGGTGGTATGGAGATATTACTTGTTTAAGTAAATCTCTTGATTTACTCGTGGCAACGGTTCTTTTCGATTATCTCGACTTATTTGCATTTCCTTGCTTTCCCCAGGTGACTTAGAGTCGACTTCCAATCATGGATGACTCTTGTCACTTCAACTTGAGACTTGGCTTCCCTTGAGTTGACTTGACGATGCTCCACTCACCGCATCTCACCGCTTCTTGATAGAGTTCTGTCTACTCTTATTTGCCATACTCAAATTCTCGCAGTGAGTCTTCCTTCAAGTCTTGATTGTCTTCTTGCATGTTAGGGCGTAGGCGACTTAACTCGGCTTGGCGGCTCTATTCATTGCAATGCATTTTACAACAAGAATTGGGGTGCCAACTTTCTATTCTAAGTTTTACATGGCATTCATCAAAATCTAAACAATAAAATTCCTAACAATTTCCCCCTTTTTGATGATGCCAAAACTTAAACCATTCAAAAATACAAACAAAGAAAGATACATACGATAGTGTATTGACATAGAATGTATGCGCAGAATCAATTTTTTTATTGATCATATCATTCTGTTCTTTTACACAATCATTTTACAAGGTGTATCGAGCACATATTTGTCTTCAACAAAAATAAAGAATTTATAGTTTTATTACGAGAAGACTTACATTGTATGTATTTACAAAATAAGATACACGAAGGGTTGGACAAAGAACACTTCATCTCCTTCATTGTCTCCTTCTTTCATCTTGATCGATCTTCTTCTCTTCTTCTCTTTTTCTCGTCGTCACCGCTTCTTTTTCTTTTCATATGCCCTCCTGGCGGCCTCATCTCTTCTTATTCTTTCCTGTCTCTCCTCCCACAAACCGAGTTTGTCTCTTGTTTTCTTCTTCTATTCTTTTTGCATACTCGGCGTTAGTTTTAGCCACTCGCAAATTCGCTACTTGGTCAAGCCTGACCCGAGAGATCCCTCCTTTCTTTCCTGGATCCACGTATTCAATGTTTTGGGGCGAGGCCTAGGTCCAAGCTTCTTCCTCCACTCTTCTTCTTCCTCTACCTGGGGCGTACATCTTTGGTCTTCTTCTTTCCACCGTGAGTGGCGGCGGAGTGACCAGGCCAGTGGATCGCCGGTGAGTCTGCTTGCTGTCGCTTCTTCACACAACGTGAGACCCTTTTCCCAAGACAAGTCCCAAGCTTGAGCCATAGACATACTTGCGAAGTATCCCTCGTTCGAGCATTTTAAATTCATCAACTGATCGTGGCTCGTCCCGACATCCGAGATGGCATAAGTGTCTCTGTCTCTTTGGAATGCCTCCATGTTCTTTCAAGATGTTCATAACCCGGCATCCATTCTTCCTTCCACTTCCTTCATCCCCGCTTCAATTGTTTTTCTCTTTTCGGCCATAGATACAAAGTGAGTGGTGGAGTGGCGAGTCACAGGAGTTTGCCGCTTATAATGTCACCGTGAGGACCTTGTTGGGGAGTTTGTGCAATCATCAAAGTCACATCCGTCGACCCTTCCCCCTCAACAAGCTTTCCTTTCTTCTCGTTTCAAGACTTCCTCACCGATTTTCCCTTCTCACCGCTCCTTTCTTCTCGACTTGATTTTAGCGCTTTGAGGTATTCCTCTTCCCCCTTTTGGCATCATCAAAGGATAGAGGAACCCCAGGGAACATCTTTGGCAAGCATGAAGTCGAAGTCTTCGATGGTTGAGTTACTGCCGAGTCCGGCCGCTGTACTGCGTTGTATGCGGCACGAATTGGTCGAGTAGCGTTGGATTCTGCTTTGAAATCGCTTCATCTCGGCCATGAGAAGGCTGAATTTTCTTGTCATGTGTTCTTCCAAACGTCAGTAGATCATTTGTATTTTGCTCACGCAGCTGCCTTGATCTCGCGGTGTGAGCTTCATGCATATGCTCAATGTGTTCTCTCGGCCGTTTTTGCATCGGCATTTTCACTCTCCATACCATGACTTGTTGAACAATGTCCTGAAAAATCGACTTGTTCCACACGCATTGTTTCTTCTTTGTTGCCACCATTCCCTTATTCTCGATTGTGATGCCTCTCAAGTCGGCCGTAAGGTTGGCATCTCTGTTGTCCGATCGCATGTCCAAAGAGGCTCGATGCCTCTCCATCCTTTCAACCTCGGCAAAGAGTGCCTTGAACACTTCTCGAACTTGGTGATTCTTCTCATTGCGGTGATGGCCATACAACATCAAAGTCATAAGCGGTGGAACAATGGTGCCTGAAGAGAAAACGGGAGCTGATGCGTGATAGCGTCTTGCGCTCATTCTCGACTCTTCATGGAGGTCGGTACCTCCGAGAAAAAGGAAAGGATTATATGAAAGATTCATCACCGCCCACCGGAATTTGTTCGATGATGAGCGGTGCACGTGGAGTTCTTTGAGAATCGACCTGCTGCAGCCTTGAGGGGCCTCGCGCAGTGGTCTCTGGTTCACCGGTTTTGTTGTGAAGTAGACCCGCTTGCCGAGCCTCATTTGTCTTAATAACACCGTTGGTCTCAAATTGATTTTTCCATTTCATGGTAGAGATCGTCCTCGGCCTTATCGGCGTCGTCATCGGACGATGATGAGATTTCCATTGGTGGCTCATCATCAAAGTTAAAAGTTTGACGAGTAGTCTTGGGATCGAACTTGCTCGTGCTTGGAACATCCGCAGGTGAGTCTTTTGGATTTTCATGGGGATGACTCGCTTCTTCTTCGCCTTCCGATCCCGAGAAAAGTGACATCGGGATTGTCCTGGGAATCATGAAGTGCGCTTATCTCCTTTTTCGGATGGGTCGATGATAGCGGAGAGATGTTCTCTACTTGACCTCTTTACCCCGGAAGTCTCAACCTCCCGTGGGCCTTGATACCTCCGGCGGTCTCTCTTTGGCGAGGCAATGAGGCTCTCCTCCCTTTCGGCGATGTCACTGTGTCTTAGGGTCTTCTACGGTGGCATCCATTGGAGTCTCAATCCCATGGATTGCACTTTCATCGCCAGTGTTAACTCCCGGGCTGTTCCTTCTGTGCCTCGACGCATCAGCGCGTCATTAGCCTTCGAGCGATTTGGCACCTCACCGAGACATCTCAATCGTAGCGGCGTCGTTGATGGCAACTTGCTTTTTCTTCTAGTGTTAGTGATTTCTCTTCTTCGCCTCCTTGATTCTTTGTGGAGTCATCTGCGCAGATCCTCCGACCTTCTTGCGGTGGAGGGAGTTTCCCCCTCGGTGGCGCACCGAGTGAGTGACTTGAATGGGGTCACTCGTCTCCAAACTCCCTTGTTTCTTTTGAATGTTCAGCCGTTGGGGCGGTGGTAAGACACCTTCAATAGGGGTTGGCTCGATGGGTCCCCATTGTCCCGGTTTCATCGCCAGGTCCCTTATTGCCTTCTTCCGAGTGAGTGGGGAAGTGGTGGCAAAGCAACAACGATGGCGATTTCTTTGGACCACTCCCATTGGATCAATTTCGGTGTGTTGGAGGACTCTCCTGGTCCCTCCATTAATCTTTGCTCGTGAAGGATTCTCGACTCGTGCAATGCTTGCTGCATTTGCAACTCTTACATGCGGCGACATTTTCCGATCCTCATCAACGTCGAGAGAAGACATCAAGGAGAGGATGTGTGTGTTACGTGTGCCGGAGATAGGGCGGTGCTTGCCTTCTCTCGTGCCTCGGCTTTCTCGGCTTTCTTTTCTCTCTCCTTGTCCTTGTAGATCTGCGGGATGTCCGTGCGATTGTCTTCATCCGAGCTGGGAGCACGATGGTTAATCCAAGGAAATTTAGCGATTCCTCTTCTTCTTCTATAAACTCAGTCGTTGGAACTGTTCCCTTGACTTACTCAACTTCCATTTCCTCCACTCACGCAGACGATTTTGGATGTGCGGGTAAGGTGGAGATAGGATCATTACATCACTATCTGCTCTGGCGGTTTCTTCTTGTGTTTCAAATTGCGTGAACTACATTGTGTCTTGAGTTGCCTCTGGCGATCGCCTTGACTTCAAAGACTTGGCTGTTTCATCAACTACATCCGGAGACTCTACTTCTCCAGCCGATCTCCGTGATCTTCTAGCCGAGTGGCTAACTCACCGGGTTTCTCCGCTCGGAGCGCTTGATAATTCGTCTTCGTCTCCTAGTTTGTACCGAGAGGGATTTACGTTCGAGACGTGTCTTCCGAGTCTTGTGCGGTGGGGGCCGGTCTTGGTGTTTGTTTCGAGGAGCGGGCCATTGTGGCTTCTCGCTCTTCTCTTTTTTTGACGATCGGAGAAGGTATTTGTGAGTCCTTCTCGATCGCTGTTGCGGGCAGAGACATGGCTCATTCTGGGGCGGGTGTGACTCTGCTGCGATGGCGGGAGCATGTTTGGTTTTCTTTCTTTGCAGGGCGTGATCTTCTTAGCATTGCGAGGGGCTTTTCTTCTCGGGCCGGAGAGGAAACAATCTGTATCTTGGGTCACCGATTCCCCCACACTGTGTCGACTCTCTTGGCGTAAGCTCGCTTCGAGCGCCGGAGAGGTTTGCTCAACATCCTCTTGTTAACATGGAATGCCTTCCCATGTCTAAGAGGACTCCTTTCACCTCCAATAGTCGGCCAATCACTAGGCCATATCCTGGGATCCTCCAAATGAGCCATCTTCTTTGAAGGACTTGTTCCCCACGTTACTCCGCGAGTCTGCGTGAGACAAACTCATCCGATTTATCTTCTTTTCTTCGATGATTGCGGCCATTTACAATCGGCTTTGCCTTTGTGATTGGTCAAAGTCGCAAAATTTGATGTCGATACATTTGGCAACTATGTCCAACAACTTGTGATAATCCTCCTTGGCTGATCTCTTGTTTCTTTGTATACACTATTTTATCGGCAAAGTTGGGCTTGGCTATTTCTTTCCAAGCATCGGCCAGGTTGACATTAGCTTCGTTAATCTCTCGATGCTCCTTCCTGGCCGGTAGTGAGCGGTGTTCACCAAATCCTTGGCGAGAGATAGTCACCGCTTTCCGTGAACAGATGACTTGATTCCTTCATCGTGAATCTCGGCATTCACGTAGAATTGTGTGACCTCCTCCACATAGGTCATCGGATATTCTAACGTTAGAAACGGTTTTAGTCCGGTCGTTTCCAACTTCTCGGCGATTTTCTTCACCAGGGTGTCGTCGGACCCCTGTTTCATCATTCCGTCAAAATCCACCGTAGAAACCGGTGTGGATTTGCTTTCCTAACTTGGTAAAGTCGTAAGTTGGTGCCATTTCTCAAGATTATATCAAGGAAAAACTCAGAAAATGATTTGAGGGTTGATAGGGTTTCGAGAGTATTTTGCCTTTGCTTTTGAGAGAGAGAGATGAACAGTTTTAGAAGTGTGAGAGAGAAACAGACGAAAATGGTTTAAATATGGTTTATGAAAGGACGTGCGGGTGGTTTTTGAAATATGATCGAAATCAACGGCTTGGATTTTGCACGCCTATTGAGCATTTCATGTCTCGTATTTAATGCGGCAAGCATTTATATCCAATCATAAGCTTGGTGTGTGCGGCTTTATGTCGTACACATCATCATTATCTTTGACGTATTCCTTAAAACATTCCCGCTTAGTCAAAACGATTTGCGTTTTTGTCACTTTGCTCATAAGTTATTCAAACTTATCCCTTAGCCGATTTAACTCTACTTCTCACGATTCTCTTAGTGACTCGGCTATCACCGACTTTCGGTGTAAATTTGTCTTTTCCGATAAAACTGGTGATTCTTGGTGATTTACTTTTCGACTCTTTTTCACCCCTTTTCTGTTCCATTTTTCTTCTTTGATTCGTCGAGTGTCACCACTCAATTAGCCCCAACTCATGCTTGAGTTCTTCAAATCTTGACTCACATAGTGGTTTTGTGAAGATGTCGGCTAGTTGTTTATCGGTTGAGATATATTCCAGGATGATGTCCTTCTTTTCAACATGATCTCTTATGAAGTGATATCGACATCAATATGTTTTGTTCTTGAGTGCGGCCACAGATTTTGAGTGATTGCAATTGCACTTGTGTTATCACACATGATTGGAATTTCTTTTTCTTCAACTTCATAGTCTCTCATTCTTTGTCTCATCCATAGGACTTGGGCACAACAATTTGCCCCGACTATGTATTCTCTTCTGCCTCACCAGAGGTGGCTATTGAGTTTTGCTTCTTGCTAAACCAGAAATCAACCTGTTTCCTAGCATTTGACATGTGCCTGAAGTGCTCTTCCCGTCCACTCTGCATCCAAAGATAGTCGAATCAATAACCAATTAGCTTGAATCCACCTTCCTTTGGATACCATAGGCCCACTTCTTGGCTTCCTTTCAAGTATCTCAATATTCTCTTAGTTTCTTTGTCATGTGGCTCTCTTTTGGAGCGGATTGAAATCTTGCACATACACCTACAAAGAAAGGTGATGTCCGCTGCTTCTTTGTGAGATAGAGCAATGATCCAATAAGTGCTCTGTATCTTGTTTGATCTACAGGGCTTACCATCTGCATCCATGTCCATTTTGGTGATGTGTTCATTGGTATTTTTACGTAAGACTTATCCTCCATACCAAACTTCTTCATTAAATCTCTGGTGTATTTTGTTTGACTTATGAAGGTTCCATCCTTCAACTGTTTCACTTGGAGTCCAAGGAAGAATGTCAACTCTCCCATCATGCTCATTTCAAATTTACTTTGCATGAGGTTTGAGAACTTTTCACACAGCTCTTTGTTAGTGGATCCAAAGATGATGTCATCAACATATATTTGAACAAGTAGAATACTCTTCTTGTCTTGAATTCTAAAAAGTGTTCTATCTACTTTTCCTTTTGTGAATCCATTTTCGATTAGGAATTGTGACAAGGTATCATACCATGCTCGGGTGCCTGCTTCAATCCATACAGGGCTTTCTTGAGTTTGTATACCTTATCTCCAAGAGTCTTCTGCTCAAATCCTGGAGGTTGTTCAACATACACTTCTTCTTCCAATAAACCATTTAGGAATGCACTTTTTACATCCATCTGATATACAATGAAATTCTTGTGAGCTGCATAGGCAAGAAACATCCTTATAGCTTCCAATCTTGCTACAGGGCAAATGTTTCATCAAAATCTATCCCTTCTTCTTGGCAATATCCTTTGGCTACTAGCCTTGCTTTGTTTCTTACCCACAGAACCTTCCTCGTTCATCATATTTACGAACACCCATTTGGTTCCAATAACATTTTGATGTATGGGTCTTTGCACTAATTCCCATACTTTATTTCTCTCAAACCGATTGACTCTTCTTGCATAGCTTAAATCCAATGTGTGTCGTCCAATGCTTGTGACACATCTTTGGGCTCTATTTGCGAGATGAAGCATGTGAACATGGCTTCTTGTTGAGTTCGGATCTTGTTTTGACACCTTCTCTTATATCTCCAATGACAAGTTACGTGGATGGTCTCTCGGCCATCTTACGTCGAGGTTGGAGTAAGTTAGCTGGATTCGATCGACTTGCGGCTACGTTGCTATGGTCGACTCTCTCGTAATCACTTAGCTGCAAATTTTCCACTGCTTTTTTGAGATTCATTTCTCATCTTCTTCCTCAATTGATAATTCGGCTTGACTTGAAGATAGGGACTCTTCTCGTATGGTTGGATGATTTAGCTTATCACCGACTCTTCAATGTCTTCTCCATTTATATTTGGCTCATCAAATACCACATGAATGGATTCTTCGCAACAACCATAGTCCTTTTGTTGAGTATTACGTAGGCTTTGCTTTCGGTGAGTATCCTAAGAAGATACCTTCATCGACTTTAGCATCAAAAGCCTTTAGATTGTCTTTGCCATTGTTGTGGATGAAGCATTTACATCCAAATATTTTGAAATATGCAACATTTGGTTTTCTTCGATCCGGATCTCATAGGGAGTCTTTGTCACCGTCTATTTGTCATACATCTGTTTTGAGTGTAGCAAGTCGTGTTGATTGCTTGACCAAAATCTTTTTGGTAACTCTGCTTGACTAACATGGTCCTTGCTGCTTCTTTGAGGGTTCTATTTCTTCTTTCGCAACTCCATTCTCACGTGGAGTCCTTGCTGGCGATAGTTCATGACCAATACCATTCTCAATACAATCGAGTTATTATTCCATTGACAAACTCGGTTCCTCTCCTGTCGATCTTATTTTGATAATGGTTTGACTCTTCTCGTTTTGAATCCTCTTCATCACCGTGGTAGTTTTTGTAGAGTTTCTTTCTTCTTACACATGAATATTGTCCATGTATATCTTGAGTAGTCATCTACTACCACCAAGGTGTATTTCTTTCCACTTATCTTTGGCTGGTTCCACTGGGCCAAATAGATCCATATGAAGCGGATGCAATATTCTTGTTGAGGATGGGCATGTCTTTTCTTTGAATGACGACTTGATTTGTTTTCCCTTCGACATGCGTCACATATACTCTCCTTCTTGTATCTTGAGTCCGGAAGTCCTTCTACAAGATTACTTCGGCAAGCTTGTTAATCGTTTTGAAGTTCGGTGACTCGGCTTTTTGTGCCACATCCAACTTGATTCAATTTTGTGCTCTTCGCTAGTAAACAGTCTTGGGTGTTGCGATTGACCAATCCACGACATACATATTCTTCTCGTCTACATCCTTGCAAAAGACAACTTCATTTGATTCAATATCTTTGATTTGGCATATGCCCATGTTGAATCCAACATTGTAGCCCTTGTCACGAGTTGATGATGCTCGATAAGTTGAAGTTGAGTCCTTCAACATATGCAACATCTGTGATCTCTAATCCATTCCTCTTGATGGATCCAATGCCTCTTATTTCACCAGGAGCTTCATTTCCTCCAAATATGACTTTTGCTCCTTTAACTTCCTTGAATTTTGACAGATTTTTCTTATTTCTGTCATATGTCCGGAACATCCACTATCCATGTACCAGGTTCCTTGGCACTCACTTTGTTCCTTGAACCTGCAATCAAGGAAATTAAGTTTTAGGTACCCATACTTGTCTCGGGTCCCGAGGGGTTAGAATTGTAAGATGATCCAACCAACCTATAGCCAAATGATTTGACTCTAAGGGGTTGCCATCTATCGATGCCATAATCATAATTAATCCTGGCAAATTGCTTGGGGATTCTAGGTTCATACAAAATTTGTCTCTTTTGTCTGTATGCTGCATATGTGTTTTAGCAATTGCCTTCCTTGGGTAATTGTGGTGTCTTTGAGTGTAGTGCCTAGGTGCATATATGTCTTGATGAAAGCTCTTATGCTTTTGGAATGGCCTTTCTTTGAGTTCTAGGCCTTTGCCATTTGGGCTTATATTCCATAAGTCTATCTTTGATAGTTCACACTATTCCAATCAGACTTGGCTTGGATACTTTCTACCATTCCCATCATATGTATTTCTTTTATGAATTTTCTGGGTTTTTGGTAGCTCTGCTTCTTCTTTACTGAGTATTTTCTGTTTGGAGTTTCTTTGAGGACTCGGTGAATCTTTTCTCAAATTGTCCTTTCAGCGCACTCAACTGGTCATTTTCCTTTTCCTTTATAACCAAGGCCGTTTGCTTGTTATTGTGCTTAGGAGTGAATGTGTGTGCGGCATTTAGAGTTTTGGATTTTTCGGACTCTTCATGGCTTGAAGATCCTTTTTCCAAAATTAATTTTGAGGTTTGACATAGCACAGAGGAATTAAATCCTAAGCTGTCTTGTCTCCACATTCTCTTTGACTCATAATAAGATCATCCAATGATTTAGATGCCTTAGTGAATGAGGCAATAACATTCTTGAGGTCATTCTCCTCTTTTCTATAGCAGCAATTTCTCGCTATTAATTTAGCATTTTCACCTTTAAACTTTTATTCTCATCGGCTATTTGACTTAGAGTACTCGGCTCCTTAGTCGGCTTTGAGTTTTGACTTTTGAGTAGGCATTTTTTCCTCATTCAATAGTGTGTGTGAGGATTTAATGTGTTCAAAATCTTTCATCATTTTGCCTAATGAATCATAAAGATCGAGTGGGTGATGAAGTGTGTGTGTCACGATCACTATCATCAGGTGTCGAGTTTGATGAGTTAGATTGTACCTCATCTTCTTGGTCGAGTTGATCTTGTTCCTTGGCCATCAAGCAAATCGGGGCTTCTTCTTGAGTCACTTGAGTAGTCGGCTTCATTTGCTCGAATCACCGTCTCTCTTGACTTGGCTTGTTTTCAATGATCTCTGCAGACCATCATAGCCTTTTTCTTTTCTTGTCTTCTTTCTCTCAAGACCTTTCTTTCTTCTTCATCCCCGTCTTGTTGACTACGAGGATATGAGCATCAATGGCATAATGGCCTGGTTGTCTGCGGTTCAACATAGATATTCACTTTTTGATCGACTCTTTCCATTCTTGAGTTGTCGGCCCTTTGATACTCAACTTTTTGATGATCTTTCTCTTGGTTGGCTGTCTTCCCTTGATTTGGAGGGAGCCGAGTGTCTTCCGGAAGATTCACCCTTCCCTCTCTTGTAGTTCTTATTGAAGAACTTATTGAACCTTTTAACCATCGGGGCT
The DNA here is from genome assembly GCA_016081115.2 of Rehmannia glutinosa. Taxonomy (NCBI): domain Eukaryota; kingdom Viridiplantae; phylum Streptophyta; class Magnoliopsida; order Lamiales; family Orobanchaceae; genus Rehmannia; species Rehmannia glutinosa. The sequence continues at coordinate 49,681,172 of CM071930.1, forward strand.
ATTTCTTCCGGGTCAATGACTTCTTTTACCTCACTCTCTTCCCATCTTTAACAATTAGAGCAATTGTTTTGGGTACACTGTCTCTTCCTGGTCTTTTCTTCTCGGCTCAAACTCGTAGGCTTTGAGGTTTGAGAATAGTTCATGGTTGGATGTCTTTGATAGGTCCATGGAATGTCTCGATGCCATGACCTTCATTTCCCATTCAGTTTGAAGACTTTTTAGGATCTTCATACACATTTTCTTCTCGTATATTCCTTTCCAAGTACAGACATGACTCATTTGTGATTTCGTGAACCGAGCATCCATTGATCCAGGTTTTCTCCGAGATCATTTTGAAATTTTCAAATTTACGAGCGACCACGATAATTTGTTTTCTTTGATTTGCTCCGAGCCTTCACAAATCAATGTCACTTGTCCCATTTCCTTAGCCGTTTTGCATGATTTGACTTTATTGAACATGGCTTTGTACAAGGTTTTGTAAAGGATGTCCTTGGCTACATTGTCCAGGTTGTATCTTTTTCTGTCATCATTTGTCCACTCGGTTCTTGGTTTTTCAACCATGACCGTCCGGGAGCAAAGATCTTCTTCTCTCCTTCACCGCAACTCTTCGTGCACCGTGTTCACCTTTAATATTTGCGAGAGGCCCATCTTCTATCACTATCCACATCTCATCATGTAATGCTTTGATAGATGAGCCTCGCATGCGAATTTTCCAATCATCAAATTCTTCAATAGTGAACATAGGGATGCGTGTCAAATTTGCTTCCATGATAATAATTTTTAATGATAAAAAGAGTTTTGAAAATTTAAGTACTAAAGCGGACTTTGAAAAGTTTGGAGATCTAGTTCGAAGAACCGGTGCGGAGGGTTCAATGAACCAAACGCTCGATACCACTTGTAGGTCCCATGGGGTGTAAGTGTAAGGTTTAGAAGGGGGGGTTGAATAAACCTTACCAAATTTTCGATTTAGTCCTTTTAAATATACGAGTTGATTCTACACACAATTGTGTCTGGATAGACAGTTGAATTAGTCACTCAAGAGAGTTAATCTCTCAACAGACTCAAATGAGTTGTTGATGGAGTAACTCACCGTTGGCTATAATTTGACTCAACCGTGGTTTTGTTTTTCATTGGAAGACTTAACACCCTTAAGTTTGATTAAGCAAGATTTTAGAGCTTGATTTAGTACTTATAAATTATCAAGTGGATAGCAAATTTATCGTGAGATATAAACATTTAATAATGCAAGAATTAAAGTCTTTGAAAAGTAAATGACACAATGAAGTTTTTATAGAGGTTCGAAGATGGGGTAATTCTTCTACTCATCTCTTCTCCAACTCCCGGAGGAATCCACTAGGTAATGATCGGTTTACAAAGTGGTAACAGTCCGGATACAAGTCTTGATCACAACGGCCGACTTGATCCTTTGGGACTCGATCAGAGACGCCTTGATCACTCACCGTGGCTTCTCGTGCGACTCGGCTTCTTCACGCAGGCGGTTTGCTTGCTACTACACTCACTTGCTCAAGCTCTTTGGATTTGATCACGAAGCCCTCCAAAAGCTTAAGACTTGGTTCACCCTTGAACCTTCCTACAATCCTTCCCGGAATGTAGACCCCTTGTTTTCGATATTTTCCTCTTCAACCTGGTTGAAGTTATCTTTCCTTCACGGTGAGTGTTGGATTGATGTACTTCGTAATGTAGGCTTGAGGATTGAAAATGTTTGATTTTCTAATATGCTTGTATATCTCACGTGTGTGTCATTATTTTTCTCAAACAAACTCCTCGGCCTTTTATAGTGAACTTTCAAAAATTTGCCCGTTGAAGAGATAGGCTTATTTTTGAAAGTCACTTTGCGTCATTGGCTTGTCTTGTTGCGATTCTTGGAATTGCCATTTCCTCGTATGAATTGTTCTTTCACCTTTTCGAGTTCGACACGGTGTGGTGCTTCCCATTGGTTCATTCCTTTTGCACGCTTCGGGACCGAGCACTCCGAGAAAGGTGGTATGGAGATATTACTTGTTTAAGTAAATCTCTTGATTTAAATGCAACGGTTCTTTTCTGATTATCTCGACTTGATTGCATTTCCTTGCTTTCCCCAGGTGACTTAGAGTCGACTTCCAATCATGGATGACTCTTCCATCACTTCAACTTGAGACTTGCTTCCCTTGAGTTGACTTGATCGATGCTCCACTCACCGCATCTCACCGCTTCTTGATAGAGTTCTGTCTACTCTTATTTGTCATACTCACTGTCTCGCAGTGGAGTCTTCCTTCAAGTCTTGATTGTCTTCTTGCATGTTAGGGCGTAGGCGACTTAACTCGGCTTGGCGGCTCTATTCATTGCAATGCATTTTACAACAAGAATTGGGGTGCCAACTTTCTATTCTAAGTTTTACATGGCATTCATCAAAATCTAAACAATAAAATTCCTAACAAAGAGCAGCAAGCTCTGCTACCCTCCATTCTTGACAAATAAGGACAGCAAGAAGATGATGACGATGATGTGATTATGCTGTCTCCACCATATCCAGACATCCAAAATCGTCTACGGGAATGGAGGAAATGGAAGCTGAGTCGCTCGAGGGAATAATTCAAAAGACCTGAATTCATTGAAGAAGAAGAAGAATTGCTGAATTTCCTCGGGTTGACCACAGTGGTCCAGGCACTGGATGAAGAGAACTGCCTAGATATCTTGCAGATCTTCAAAGAAAAGGAGAAGGATAGATTGGCAGAGGAAGCTGAAGCCCGTGAGAAGGCCAATATATGTCCTTTCACTGGAACCACTGATCATACTCATCCTCACTTCGATGCCTTCTCAGGAAGTGATGAGGACTTGGACCCAGCTGCTGCTACGGAGGAGTTGGAAATGCAGCAAGCCATGCGGGAATCCAGGATGATGCATGAGCACCAGCTGATGGAAGGACCTGGCGAGTCTTCCAAAACTCAGCGGAGATTGATCCATTGGGAGTGGTACAACAGATTGCCACTGTCATTGCTGCAACCACTTCCCCACCTCACTTAGATGATGGATCTAGGGGACCTGGCAATGAAATTGGGAACTTGGGGACCCAAGTCGAGCCAACCCCTGCTGAAGGTGTCTTACCACCTGCCCCTACGGCTGAACACTCAAAGGACACAGCCGGGATTATGGAGAAGAATGACCCCATCATAAGTCACTCAACTGTTGTGTCAGCTGAGGGGGAAACTCACTCCACTGCAGCTAGGTCAGAGGATGCTGCAGCTGACTCCACCCTGAATCTAGGAGGCGAAGTGGAGAAGGAACAAGAAGAAGATGTCTGAGCTGAAGTGCCAACTGCTCTGCAGGTTGATGACGCTGCTGATGCAGTCGAGGCACAGGATGGATCTGTCCCGGGAGTTAACACTCTGGGCAAAGAAAGTGCAATCCACGGAGTTGAGACTCCTGTGGATGCCACTGCAGAAGACCCTAAGACAGCTGCGCCTGTCGAAGGGATTATACAAGGCCCCGCTGCAGTTGAGACTGCAGGAGGTAATGAAGGCCTAAGGGAGGTTGAGACTTCCCTAGGTAAAACTCAAGGAGATAAGAGCATTCCTCAGACCATCATTGCTGATTCAGAGGAGGAAATCAGTGCTCTTCATGACTCCCAGGATGATCCTGATACAACTTTCCTGGATCTGCAGATGAAGCTGAGTCTACCCTACCTGCACATCAAAAAGACTCAGCTGAGGATGCTCTACCAAGTACGAGTAAGCCAGAATTCAAGGCTGCTCGACAAACATTCAACTTTGATGATGAGCCACCCCTTCAAGTCTCATCATCTTCCGATGACGCTACTGATACGGCCGAGGAACAGACAACTCAAAAGGTCAAACCAGCTGAGACCGACGAAGCTGTTGTTGGGAAATTTCTTATTTAGATTTTGATGAATGCCATGTAAAACTTAGACTAGAAAGTTGGCACCCCATTTTCCTTGTAATATACATTGTAATAGATAGGGCTGTACGAGCTGAGTTAAGTCAGCTATGCCTGGATACACAAGAAGCCAACTGAAGACTAGAATGAAGACTCCGCTGCGAGGCAGCTGAGTGTGGCTAGGAAGAGAAGTCAAGAACTCGAATGAAAGAGTATCAGCTGGGATATAGCTGTGTGAAGTGTCAGTCAAGTCAACTCAAGATAGCCAAGTCTCAAGTTGAAGTGACAGATGAGTCATCAAATGATTGGGAGCTGACTCGAAGTCACCTGGGGAAGTTAAGGAACTGCAGTCAAGTCAAGACAACTGAGAAGAATCCGTTGCAGAGAAGTCAAGAAGGTTACTTAAATAAGTAATACTTCCATGATGCAATGTCTTAAAGTGCTCAGTGCCAGAAGCGTGCAAAAGGAATAAACCAATGGGAAGCACTGCACCTGTGTCAGACTCTGAAAAGCTGAAGGTTCATTTAATACGAGGAAATGTCAATATCAAGGACTGCAACAAGACAAGCCAACGACCACTAGTGTCTTTTGAAAATTAGCCTATCTCTTCAATGGGCAGATTTTTAAAAGTTCACTATAAAAGGCTGATTAATCACTTTGAGAAAAGGTTACTTGAACCACGAGCAATCAAGCATTTATTCACACTGTAACCTGCAAAATATTCTCAAGTTATTCAAGCAAATCCTCAAGCCTAAACTTCGAAGGAAATCGATCCAACACCAAGCTGTGAAGGAAAGACAACTTCAAACTGTTGAAGAGGAAACTTTTGAAGAATCAAAATGGGTCTACATTCAAGGAGAATTGTAGAAAGGTTCAAGGTTGAACCACTCTCAAGTTATTGGAGGGCTTCGTGATCAAATCCAAAGAGCTTGAGCAAGTGAGCTGTAGTATCAAGGCAGTTGCCCTGTGAAGAAGCTGAGTCGTATGAGAAGCCAACTGTGTAACCAAGGCATCTCCAGACTGAGTCCCAAAGGATTAAGTCAGTTGTGTGATCAAGACTTGTATCTGGGCTGATAACCACTCTGTACTCGATCAATACTTAGTGGATTCCTCCAGGAGTTGGAGAAGAGAGGAGTAGAAGAATTACCCCATCTTCGAACCTATATAAAATTTATTGTGTCATTTACATTTCAGCATTTACTTTCTGCATATCATTTAATATCTGTTGATAATTTGCTATCCAACTGATAATTAACAAAGTGCTAAAACCAAGTGTTAAAACAAACTTAAATCAAATTCAAGGGTGTTAAGTCTTCCGCTGAAAATCTTATCACAGCCAAGTTAAGGTTTAGACTAAACAGCGAGTTATTATTCTATCAACAAATCAATCGAGTGCATTGAGTGGCTAACTCTATTTGGTTAACTAACTTAGCTGTCCCTCAAGGATGTAGCTGTGTATTTAACTCTGAATTATATTAAAAAAGGACTAAAATCGAAAAGTTGGTAAGGTTTATTCAACCCCCTCCCCCCTTTTAAACCTTACTCACACCCCTTGGGACCTACAAGTGGTATCAGAGCGATTGGTTCATTGAGCCTTCCGCACTGGTTACTGAACTAGATCTCCAATCCTTCAAAGTAGTTTTTAACACTTGTTCTTTCAAAAGTTTTTTTTCCAGCAAAGTTATTATCATGGAAGCAAATTTGACACGCATTCCTATGTTCACCATTGAAGACTTTGATGACTGGAAAATACGTATGCAGGCTCATCTATCAGCTTTACATGATGAGATATGGATAGTGATATAGGATGGGCCACTGCAAATAATGAAGGTGAACACATCTCGCAAGGAGAGTCTGCTGGTGAGGAAGAAGAGGATGCTCCTCCTAGACCAGCTATGGTTGAAAAACCAAGAGCTGAATGGACAAATGATGACAGAAAAAGATACAACCTTGACAATGTGGCCAAGGATATACTTTACAAGACTTTGGACAAAGCCATGTTCAACAAAGTCAAATCTTGCAAGACATCCAAAGAAATCTGGGATAAATTAACCTTAATTTGTGAAGGATCTGAGCAAATTAAGGAAAACAAATTATCTGTTGTTGTTCAAAAATTTGAAAACTTCAAAAGGATTGCAGGTGAAACGATGGACAAGTTGGATGCTAGATTCACTGAAATTACAAATGAGCTCTCAGCATTTGGGAAAGAATACACACAGAAGGAGATGTGTATGAATATACTAAGGAGCCTCGCAGCTGAGTGGGAAATGAAGACCATGGCTCTAAGGCATTCGATGGACCTATCAAAAACTTCCAATCATGAACTATTCTCAGACCTCAAAGCTTATGAGTTTGAGCTGAGAAGAAAGGATCAAGAGGAGATAGTTGTACCTAAAACAGCTGCACTCATAGTCAAGAACCTAAAACAGCTGCACTCATAGTCAAGGAAGGGAAGAGAGCTGAGACCAAAGAAGTCATTGACCAGGAGGAAATTGCCTTGATGGTTAAAACATTGAACAACTTCTTCAACAAGAACTACAAAAGAAACAAAGGTGAATCCTCCAGAAGGCATTCAGCTCCCTCCAAGTCAAGGGAAGATAGGCCACCAAAGAGAGCTGAGTATCAAAAGGTCGAATATCAAAGAGCTGACAACCCAAGAAATGAGAGAGCTGATCAAAAATTTGAAAACCTGTGTTGGAATTGCAGACAACCAGGACACTTTGCTATTGACTGTCCATATCCAGTAGTCAATAAATACTAGAATGAAGAAGAAAGAAGAGTCTTCAGAGAAAGAAGGCAAGAAAAGAAAAGAGCAATGTTGGTCACGCCGAGACTCAGCGTCTGACTAAGTCAAAAGAAGCGGCGGACTCGGAGAGAGTAGTGAAGTGACTACTCAAGTGAGTCCGAAGAAGAAGCCTTAACTGTCTAATGGCTAAAGAACAAGATCAACCTGACCAAGAAGATGAGGTACACTCTAACTTATCTCATTCAGAGTCTAGTGATAGTGATTGTGACACACACACTTCATCATCCACTGATCTTTATGATTCATTAGGCAAAATGATGAAAGACTTTGAGCACATTAAATCCTCACACACACTATTAAATGAGGAAAACAGCCAGCTCAAAAGCTAAAACTCACAGCTGACTAAGGAGCTGAGTACTCTAAGTCACATAGCTGATGAGAACAAAGAGCTGAAGGCTGAGAATGCTAAACTAGTAGCAGAGATAACTGTTATAGAAAAGAGAGAAAATGATCTCAAAAATGTGATTGCTTCATTCGCAAAGGCATCTAAATCATTGGATGACCTTATCATGAGCCAAAAAGAATGTGGAGACAAGACAGGCATAGGATTCAATTCCTTTGTGCATAGTCAAACTTCAAGAGTGATCTTGGAAAAATGATCTTCAAGTAATTAAGCATCTCACAAATCCAAGACACCAAATGTTGCACACACATTCATTCCAAAGCACAACCACAAACAAACTGGCCTTGCATATAAAGGAAAAGGAAAAGCGCCGATTGAGTATCTTTGAGAAGACAAATGAGAAGAAATCCAAAGAGTTCCTCAAAGAACCTCCAAACAGAAGTACTCTGTGAAGAAGAAACAGAGCTACCAAAATCCCCAGAAGTTCTATCAAATGAACACAAATGATGGGAATGGTAGAAACTACCCAAGCCAAGCTGATTGGAACAATATGAAAAATCATCAAAGATCTATGGAATACATGCCTAAATGGCAAAGGCCTAGAACTCAGCAAAGGCCATTCCAATGGCAAAAGAGCTATAATCAGCACACATATGCACCCAAGTACTACACTCAGAGATATCATAACTACCGAAAGAAAGCAATTGCTAAAACACACACACAGGCATACACACAAAAGAGACAGTATGTATGAACCTAAAGGCCCCAAGCAATTTGCCAAAGTGAATTATGATTATGGCACATATAGATGGCAACCTCTTAGAGTCAGATCATTTGGCTATAGGTTAGTTGGATCATCTTGCAGCACTAACCCCTCATGACCCAGGCAAGTATGGGTACCTAAAAACTGATTTCCTTGATTGCAGGTTCAAGGAATAGTGAGTGCCAAGGAACTTGGTACATGGATCTTGGTTTCCCCCGGACATATGACGAGAAACAAGAAAAATCTGTCAAAATTCAAGGAGATTAGAGGTGCAAAAGTCATATTTGAAGGAAATGAAGCTCGAGGGGAAATTAGAGGCACTGGATCCATCAAGAAAAATGGATTAGAAATCACAGATGTTGCATACGTTGAAGGCCTCAATTTCAACTTGTTAAGCATCAGTCAACTCTGTGACAAAGGCTATAATTTTGGATTCAATATGGGAGTATGCCAAATCAAAGACATCTTGAATCAAATGAAGCGGTGTTGCAAGGATCCGCAAAAAGAACATGTATGTAGTAGATTGGTCGATCGCCACACCAAGCGGTGCTAGCAAAGAGTACAGAATCAAGTTGGCTATGGCATAAGAAGCTGAGTCACCTAAATTTCAAGACAATTAACAAGCTTGCAAGAAGTAATCTTGTAGAAGGATTACCAGACTCAGTGTACAAGAAAGAAAGTGTTTGTGATGCATGCCAGATGGGAAAACAGATCAAATCATCATTCAAAGAGAAGTCAAGTCCATCTTCAACAAGGATATTGCATCATTTGCATATGGATCTATTTGGTCCATTGAGCCAGGCTAGCATAAGTGGGAAGAAATACACTCTAGTAGTGGTGGATGATTATTCAAGATATACATGGTCAATCTTCATGTGTAAAAAGAAGGAAACCTTGCAGAAGTTACCTCAACTGATGAAAAGAGTTCAAAATGAGAAGAGTCAAACCATTATAAAGATAAGATCTGATAGAGGAACCGAGTTTGTCAATGGAATAATAACTCGATCTTTGCGTTGAAAACGGTATTGCTCATGAATTATCTTTGCAAGGACTCCACAAAGAGAATGTAGTAGCAGAAAGAAGGAATAGAACCCTCAAGGAAGCTGCAAGAACTATGTTAGGTGAAGTTGGATTGCCAAAAGATTTTGGCAAGCTATAAACACCGCATGCTATACTCAAAATAGATGCATGATTAATAGGCGGTGACAAAGACTCCTATGAAATTTGGACAGGAGAAAAAGCCAAATGTTGGGTACTTTAAAATATTTGGATGTAAATGCTTCATCCACAACAATGGGAAGGATAATCTAAAGGCTTTCGATCTAAAGGCGATGAAGGTATCTTCTTGGGATACTCACCGAAAGCAAAGCCTATAGAGTCTTGAACAAAAGGACAATGGTCCCGAGAAGAGTCTCTATCCATGTGGTGTTTGATGAACCCAATGTAAATGGAGAAGACATTGATGAGTTAGGCGATAAGCTAAATCGGCCCAACTATGCGAAGAGTCCCTATGTTGAAGTTTGAAGTGAGCAATTAATCAAGGTGAATATGAGACAATTTGAATCTCAAAGACAATTTGGAAAATCTGACTAAGTGATGATGAAAGAGCTGCTCAAGATAACACGGATGGAAGATGATCAAACCCCGTGACTTACTCCAACCTTTGATGTGAGATGGTGAGAGACCATCCACCGAGCTAGTCATTGGAGATGTAAGAGATGGTGTAAGAACCAGATCGAGCTCAACAAGAAGCAATGTTCACTTGTTTTATTTCCCAAATAGAATCTAAAGATGTGTCCCAAGCATTGGATGACACAGATTGGATTCAAGCCATGCAAGAAGAGTCAATCAATTTGAAAGAAACAAAGTATGGGAATTGGTGCAAAGACCAACTCATCAAAATGTTATTGGCACAAAATGGATTTTCAGAAACAAGATGAATGAAGAAGGTTCTGTGGTAAGGAACAAAGCAAGATTGGTAGCCAAAGGGTATTGCCAAGAGAAAAGTATAGATTCTGATGAAACATTTGCTCCTGTTGCAAGATTAGAAGCAATAAGGATGTTTCTTGCCTATCTTTGCACACAAGAACTTCATTGTATACCAAATGGATGTAAAAAGTGCATTCTTGAATGGATTATTGGAAGAAGAAGTCTATGTTGAACAACCTCCAGGATTTGAGCAGAAGACTCTTGGAGATAAGGTGTACAAGCTCAAGAAATCCCTATATGGATTGAAACAGGCACCTAGAGCATGGTATGATACATTATCTCAATTTCGACAGATAATGGATTCACCAAAGGCAAAGTGGACAGAACACTCTTGAAATTCAAGATGGAGAGAGTATACTACTTGTCCAAATATATGTGGATGACATTATTTTTGGATCCACGAACAAAGAGCTGAGTGATAAGTTCTAAAACCTCATGCAAGGCAAATTTCAAATGAGCATGATGGGAGAGCTGACATTATTTCTAGGACTTCAAGTTAAACAGCTGAAGGATGGAACCTTTATAAGTCAAACAAAGTATACCAGAGATTTAATGAAGAAATTTGGTATGGAAAAGAAATATTCTGTGAAAATACCAATGAATACATCAGTCAAGATGGATATGGATGCAGATGGCAAGCTTGTGGTTCAAACAATACAGAGCACTTATTGGATCACTGCTCTATTTAACAGCAAGCAGGCCAGACATCACCTTTGCAGAAGGTGTATGTGCAAGATTTCAATCTGCGCCAAAAGAAAGCCATATGACTGCAGCTAAGAGAATCCTAAGATATTTGAAGGGATGCCAGGAAGTCGTCTTATGGTATCCAAAGAAAAAAGGATTCAAGCTTATTGGTTACTCAGACTATGACTATGTTGGATGTAGAGTTGACAGGAAGAGTACTTCAGGTACATGTCAAATGCTTGGAAACAGATTGGTTTCCTGGTTTAGCAAGAATAAAAACTCTATAGCCACATCCACAACTGAAACTGAGTACATAGCAGCGGGCAGCTGTTGTGCCCAAGTCTTATGGATGAGACAACAGCTGAGAGATTATGATGTTGAAGAAAAAGAGATCCCAATTATGTGTGATAACACAATTGCTATTGCAATCACTCAAAATCCTGTGTTGCATTCAAGACAAAGCACATTGATGTTAGATATCATTTCAAAAGAGATCATGTTGAAAAGAAAGATATCACCTTGGAATACATCTCAACTGATAAACAGTTAGCTGACATATTCACAAATCCATTATGTGAATCAAGATTTGAAGAGCTTAAGCATGATCTAGGGTTAATTGAGCTGAGTTGACACTCAGAAGACTCAAGGAGAAGAGATGGAACGAGAAAAGATGAAAAAAAGAGCTGAGCTCGTGAATCAGCTAAGTAAATTAGCCGTATCGGAAAATCAACTGCATCGAGTTAGCTGACAGCTAAGTACCTATGTGAAAAGAGAGAAGAAGAGTTGAGTCAGCTAAGAAGTAAGCTGAGTTATTTATGAGCTAAGTGACAAAAACGCAGTCGTTTTTAATAAGCGGGAATGTTTTAAGGATGACGTCGCCAATAATGTCGTGTGCATCAAAAAAGTCGCACGACCAAGCCTATGATTGGATATAAATGCTACCGCATTAAATGCGAGCAATTAAATGCAAATGAGACGTGCTAAATCTGAGCCATTGATCTCGATCAAATTTCAAAAACCGTATGCACGTCCTTTCATAACCCATACATATACCATTTGTTCAGTCTTTTCTCTCACACTACTCAAAACTGTTCATCTCTCCAAAAGCCAAGAAAGCATTTTTTTTCTCAAACCCTACCAAATCTTCAAAGCAATGTCATCAAGTTCGGTCAGTAAAAATCACTTAAATGGCATCAACCTATGATTCACCAAGCTAGGGAAGCAAATCCACACTGGTTCTACCGTGGATTTCGATGAAACCCTTGTGAAGAAGATAGCCAACAAAATGGAGAAGTCTGGACTGAAACCCTTTCTCACAATGGAGTTTCAGATGACTTATGTTGAAGAAGTCACACGTTCTACGTGAACGCCGAGGTTCACGGCGAGGGGCATCAAGTCGTGCTTCACGGCAAGGAGTTTACCATCACTGCCAAGATCTAGCGAACCTTTGTTTCTGCCCGTCGGAAGGTGTATCTGAGATATTTGAAGCTGATGTCAACTTGACTGCTGCATGGAAGGAAGTGGCCAAACCTGAATGTGCTGCGAAGGTGGTTTACATAGCTGAAAAGAAGCTGCTAAAGGACGATTATCACAAGTTGATGGATATCGTCGCGAAATGTGTGGATATGAAGTTTGGAAGCTTCAATCAGCTATCCAAAACCAAGTTGATCGTCATGGCTGCGGTCATGGAGGAGGAGAAAGTCAACTGGGCAGAACTCGTCTACAGCAGACTCTGCAAGAATGTTGGGGATAAGTCTTTCAAGAACGATGGGTCGTTTGGAGGATCTCTGGGGTATGGCCTTGTAATTGGCCGGTTGATGGAGGTGAAAGGTGTTCCACTTCGACATGGAAAGGTGTTCCATGTCAATAAAAAGATGTTTCGGGCTAATTTGTCAGAAGCCCAGAAGAGAGCTTACGCCAAGAGGGCGGATACAAGTGAGGGGGAATCAGCTGACCCAGAAGAAACAGTTGTCTCCTCCCCTCCACAGAAGAAAACTGCACACGCAGCTGTAAAGAAGAAGGCTTCCCCTGCAGCAAAGAAAACAACTGCATCTGCTCCTGCAGCCGAGTTACCTACCCCTACAGCCGTGTCTCCTGCCCCTGCAGCCGCAGCGGAGAAGGAACCTCAAATACCTTCTCCAGTTGTCAAGAGAAGAGGACTGACAAGCCAAGCAAGCCAACTCCTCAGACAAAGAAAGTAGCACCGGCGCCTGCCACCCAAGACTCTGAGGAAACCGTATCCGAACCAGAAATTCCTCTGGTAAGGACCAAAAGAAGAAGACTCTACAAGCGTTCAGAGCTTGAGAAAACAGCTGAGTCTGCCACTCAGTTGGAACAGATCGCTGAGACAATTGGAGAAGTAGAGTCTCCACAAATCATTGATGAAACAGCCAAGTCTGCTGAGGCTGATAAGCAGAGGCAAGTCGAAGACCCAGTACTGTGGACGGAGACAATTGAGGAACAAGAAGCGGTGAGGCAATGAATCTCCTATCGACAGGATCGTCTCCGCTGCGGCGACGTACGCGGAAGGTGAAGAGCAGCAAGCTCTGCTACCCTCCATCCCTGAAAAAAAGTACAGCGGGAAGATGATGACGAAGATGTGATCATGCTATCTCCGCCATATCCAGACATCCAAAATCGTCTGCGAGAATGGAGAAAATGGAAGTTGAGTCACTCTAGGGTGCAGTTTGAACACCCAGAGTTTATTGATGAGGAAGAGGAACTCTTCAAGTTTCTTGAAGTTGAATACAGTGCTGCACTTTAAGTCAAGACAACTGAAAAGAATCCATTGCACAGAAGTCAAGAATATTACCTAAACAAGTAATACTTCCATGCTGCCATGTCTTAAAGTGCTCGATCCCGAGAAGCGTGCAAAAGGAATAAACCAATGGGAAGCATCGCACCTTGTGTCGACTACGAAAAGTCAATGTTCATTCAATACGAGGAAATATCAATATCAAGGACTACAACAAGACAAGCCAACGAACACAAGTGACTTTTAAAAATCAGTCTATCTCTTCAACGGGCATATTTTTAAAAGTTTACTATAAAAGGCTGAGGAATCACACTGTAACCTGCAAAATATTCTCAAGTTATTCAAGCAAATCCTCAAGCCTAAACTTCGAAGGAAATCGATCCAACACCATGCTTTGTGAAGGAAAGACAACTTCAAATCATTGAAGAGGAAACTTTTGAAGAATCAAAAGGGGTCTACATTCTAAGGAGGATTGTAGAAAGGTTCAAGGTCAAACCAGTCTCGAGTTATTGGAGGGCTTCGTGATCAAATCCAAGAAGCTTGAGCAAGTGAGTGAAGTAGCAAGGCAAAACCTGTGAAGAAGAAGGCGAGTCGGACGAGAAGCCACTGTGTGACCAAGGCATCTCAGATCGAGTCCCAAAGGATCAAGTCACCGTGTGATCAAGACTTGTATCGGGTGATAACCACTCAGTACTCGATCAATACTTAGTGGATTCCTCCAGGAGTTGGAGAAGAGAAGATTAGAAGAATTACCCCATCTTCGAACCTCTATAAAAATTATTGTGTCATTTACTTTTCAAAGATTTAATTTACGCATATCATTTTATATCTCACGATAATTTGATATCCAACTCGATAAATAACAAAGTGTGAAAACCAAGTGTTAAAACAAATTTAAACCAAACTTAAGGGTGTTAAGTCTTCCATGAAAAATTTCATCACGGCCCAGTTTAAGTTTAGACTAAACAAATTTGAGTTATTCTATCAACAAACTCAATCGAGTCATTGAGTGGCTAACTCTATTTGGTTAACTAACTTAGTCCATCAAGGACTTAGCTTTGTGTATTTAACTCGTATTATTTTAAAAGGTCTAAAACGAAAAGTTGGTAAGGTTTATTCAACCCCATTTCTAAACCTTACTCTCACCCCTTGGGACCTACATTAGTGGATTCCTCCAGGAGTTGGAGAAGAGAGGATTAGAAGAATTACCCCATTTTCGAACCTCTATAAAAATTACTTGTGTCATTTACATTTTAGCATATTTACATTTCTGCACAATCATCTTATATCTGATGATAATTTTCTAATCCAACTGATAAATAACTAAGTGCTAAAATCAAGTGTTAAAACAAAGTTAAATCAAATTCAAGGGTGTTAAGTCTTCCGCTGAAAAACTTATCACAACCAAGTTAAGGTTTAGACTAAACAGCTGACTTATTCTATCAACAGCTCTATCGAGTCTGTTGAGTGGCTAACTCTGCTGATTAACTAACTTAGTTGTCCCTCAAGGACTTAGCTGTGTACTAACTCTGTAATATTTTAAAAGGACTAAAAATCGAAAAGTTGGTAAGGTTTATTCAACCCCCCTTCTAAACCTTACTTACACCCCTTGGGACCTACACACTATAACAAATAGAGGCTTTTCTGACGAGAGTATTAGGGACGACAAAATATTGTTGCTAAAGATTTGTTTTTGCAACGACATGTCGTCCCTAGTAAAGTTAGTCTGAATAAGTAGAAAAAAATTGTAGCTGATACTTATAGAGACGAACAATTAAGAAAGTTGTTGCTAATAGTTCAAGAAAATGCAACAACACTGTTGTCACTAAAAGATTTTTGTCTTAATAACTTGGTTTAGTTTTTTGCAATGACATTGTCAACCCAAATAAGCATTTAAAAGGGACGACTGAACTGTCATTGCAAATAAGTTTATATTAAAAATACATTAGCAATGACATTACTCTGAACATTACTGAAATATCCCTTCTAATAATACTCTGAAAATTACTGAATTCCTAAAGAATGTATTATCGGACTAAATTCACATGACTGCCATGTCATATTGCAGAGGCTATTGCCAATTGGGATACGACCGTTTATGAAAAAAAGATAGTAGATATTATCACTGAGTTAAGTAATTTCTTCAAACTAATGTGTTCGCGTACATTGAGGGTTAGTGACTTAGAAAAGGAAAAAGTCGAATTGTTATTATTCTGTGTAAGTTAGAAATAAGTTTTTCTCCACCATTCTTTTATATAATGGTACATTTGGTAATGCACTTTCCATAAGAAGCTATTCGAGGAGGACCTGTCTTTTTAAGATGGATGTATCCAATTGAACGATTTCTTGGATCATTGAAGAAATATGTTAGAAATCGGGCACATCCTGAATGATCTATTTCTGAAGCATATGTTGTGAATGAAGCACTGACTTTCTGCTCAATGTATCTTGATGGCATTGAGACCAGATTCAACAAACCTGAAAGAAACTGGGTTCAGTATGAAGATGCGAACATGAGTAAAATTTCTGTGTTTTAGAATCGTTGTCGTCCGATTGGGGAGATGGTCTAAACGACATTAGACAACACTTTGAGGAATAAAACTGAGTGGTATATATTGCAAAACTGCTTGGAAATTCAATAATACATTAAGTATTCAAGAATTGTGAATTATAATTTTACTCTATACCTAGAGTTGTCATAACTCGGTTATCTTCTTTAATCACTTCCACTGAACAGTGTTCATAGAAACGAAATCGCTCAATCCAACTTTGCTGGAACTCTGGATGATATACAATCGAGAGAGCTTCCTCAATGGTTCCAAAATAAGGTAATATATTTCATTTATATAACATTAAACAACATGTGGTGGTGTGATTTCAACATCTTATACTCATTTTGCTTATTTCAGATGTTTTCTCTTCATGAAATAAACGCACTGGCTGTGACCGAGCAACTGTTTTCTCTTGCTAATGGTTTTAGCGTATCGGTCAAATCATATTCTGGTTGTGTGATCAATGAGGTTAAGTTTTTGACATATAATCCAGATATCATACGATCAACTCAGAATAGTGGTGTTTCAGTCAAGGGACTTGGTGATCAAATATATTATAGAATATTGGAGGAGATTTATGAATTAACTTACACGCGTGAATATTATTTTATTCCCTTCAAATGTAAGTGGTTTGACAGCAATCCGAGAGAAAAAATGTTGAACAATATAAAAATAGAATAAGTATCCGCATTAAGGACACCTATAAAAATGATCCGTTCATACTTGCATCTTAAGCTGAACAAGTCTTTTATGTAGATGGCCTATACAAAGGTAAATATTGGAAAGTTGTTGAGCATTTTCGACATCGTCATATTTGGGATTTACCAACAGACCACACAGAAGATTTTGTGGTAGTGGAGCAATCACTAGTGGTAATTTTGAGTTATTTGTTGAACTACCAGACATTGAGACAATGACATGGAATCAAACGAATGTAAGACCTGATGTTGTCACCTCTAATATAGAAGCAATTCTGAATGATAAGTCTAATGTAAAAGATGACTTTATTAACGACGAAGAAGATGCAATGTTAGAGGAATATCTTGAAGATGATAACGAATCAAGAGACAACGATGATGATGTAAATGATGTAGGGATGAAAGACATTGAAAGTGACATTGAATGATTTGTTAGGTATAAATTTAACTTTTCCTTCATTTATAGTTAATTAAATTTGTATATCATTTTGTAGTTCATTAATTTATTAACTGAATGATAGGATTGTGTTTGACTTTTAATATTATAATGAATAATACTTATGAAATTAATTTGTTATGATTGATTCTATTGATGTATGGCATGCTAGATTAGGACATGTTAGTGCTTCCTATATTTATAAAATGCAAACTCTTGGTTTAATTTTTGGTATTAATAATACTAGCCTGAATAAATGTAAAATATGTTGTGAAGCTAAATTAACCAAGAAATCATGCTTTTCTGTTCAACGAGAATCTGAATTGCTTAGTCTAATTCATACTGATTTAGGTGATTTAAAACAAACATGACTAGAGGTGGTAAAAATTATTATGTGACTTTTATAGATGATTATTCTAGATATGCTAAGGTATATTTACTTATAAATAAAGATGAAGCCTTTAGCATGTTTCGTTTATATAAGTCTGAAGTTGAAAATCAGTTGAATAAGAAGATTAAAAGAGTTAGATCAGATAGAGGTGGCAAATACACATTATTTAATGAGTTTTGTGAACAACACAGAATTATTCATGAAATTACCCCTCCATATTCGGCCGAATCAAATGGTGTAGCAGAAAGAAAAAATAGAACTTTAAAAGAAATGATGAATGCGATGCTCATTAGTTCAGGTGCTGCTAATAATTTATGGGGTGAAGCTATTTTATCTGCATGTCATTTACAAAATAGAATACCTTATATGAAAACTGGTAAGACACCTTATGAATTACGGAAAGGCTATCAGCCTAACCTAAAATATTTAAAAATGTGGAGGTGTCTTGCTAAAGTTATGTTGCCTGATCCTAAGAAGAGAAAAATAGGTTCTAAAACTTCTGATTGCCTATTTATTGGTTATGCTGATCATAGTGTTGCATATACATTTCTTGTTTTGAAAAGTGATGTATTAGCAGGGACGGATCTAAAAATATTTTATAAGGGGGGCACAAAACAAGGCAAAAACCTATATGAGATAGTCACACCATTCGACCAAAGAAAAAGTAGTACGTTTATGTGGGTAAAATAATATTTTTCGGGTAAGAAATATACTTTTTGTATAAAAAGTAATACTTTTGTCTGAGCATACTTTTTGTTGTTCATATAATGTATTAATTTTTACACTAAAAATATTGATTTTTACATTAAGAGTACTATTTTTTGTTTTCATAAAATCGTGCGACCCTCTCACAAGACTTACTCACAAAACAAATACAATAATAAATTACATCAAATATAAAATAGGTACAATTAATTATAAACTACAAAATAATTAATGGAACACACTTTGTTATTTCTAATCTTTTTTTTAAAGGTTGTTTTTTAATCTAATTAATAACTTTAAAAAAATAAACAAAAAAAATTGTTACGGGGGCACGTGCCCCCATAAGGGGGGTTGTGCCTCCGTCATTGTGTGTTAGATGTTAATACGATTGTTGAAACAAAAAATGCTGAATTTTTTGAGCATATTTTTTCTTTAAAAATTGAGACCATTTCTCATACACTTGTTGAATCTACTTCTTATGCTCCTATTGAACATAATATTGAGAACTCTTTTGAGGAGTTGAGGATGAGTAAAACACAAAGAAAAGAAACTTCCTTTGGAAATGATTTTTATACATATCTTGTAGAAAATGACCCTTTAACATTTTCCGAAGCTGTTTCATCTTCTGATTCTTTACACTGGAAAGAAGCCATCAAAACTGAAATTGATTCTATTGAAGAAAATAAAACTTGGATTTTAGTTGATTCTGATGGAACTATTGAAAAATATAAAGCTAGATTGGTTGCAAAAGGTTTTACTCAAAAACAAAATGTGGATTATTTTGATACTTTTGCACCAGTAACTAGAATTTCTTCTATTCGAGTTTTGATTGCCTTGACTTCTATCCATAAACTTTTTATTCACCAAATGGATGTAAAAACTGCTTTTTTAAATGGTGATTTGGAAGAAGAGATTTATATGGTGCAACCAGAAGGGTGTGTTGTTTCTAGAAAAGAAAACAAAGTTTGTAAATTACTTAAATCTTTATATGGTTTAAAACAAGCACTTAAGTAGTGGCATGAGAAATTTGATCAAGTTTTAAAATCTGATGGTTTTACTTCTATTGAAGTTGATAGATGTGTGTTTACAAAACTTGTTGAAAATGAGTGTGTGATTATTTCTTTATATGTGGATGACATACTCATATTTGGTAGCAACCTTGATTTAATCTATAAAACCAAAGAGTTTCTTGCTTCAAACTTTGATATGAAAGACATGGGTGAAGCAAGTGTGATATTGGGTATTAAAATCATAAGGAGAGATAATAACATTATGTTAACGCAAGAGTATTATGTTGAGAAGCTTACGAAGTTTGGATATTTTGATGTCAAACCTGTGAGTACTCCTTATGATGCTAACACCCAATTAAAGAAAAATCTTGGTGATCCTGTGGCTCAGTCTGAGTATGCGCAGATTATTGGGAGTCTGTTGCATTTGATGAATTTTTCACGACCTGACATAGCCTATGTTGTGTGTCGATTGAGTAGATATACACATAATCCCAACCGTGATCATTGGACTACTTTAGTCAGGCTAATGAAATATTTGATAGGTACCATGAATTATGGTATTCTTTATAGTGGATTTCCCTCCGTACTCGAGGGGTTTAGTGATGCTAACTGGATATGTGATTCAGATGAGATAAAATCCACTAGTGGTTATATATTCACCCTTGGTGGGGGTGCAATTACTTGGAAGTCAGCTAAACAAACTATCATAGCAAAATCTACTATGGAGTCTGAGTTTGTTGCATTAGAGTTAGCTGGCAATGAGGCTGAGTTGTTGAAAAACTTCTAAGCGGATATTCCGTTGAGTTCAAAACCAACACCTTCAGTGTCTATGCATTGTGATGACAGCAGCAATCGCAATTGCAAAGAATAAAACCTTTAATGGTAAAAACAAACATATTCGTCTAAGACATGATGTGGTTAAACAACTGTTAAAAGATGGAGTAATATCCATTGATTATGTGAAGTCAAAAGTGAATTTGGCCGATCCTCTGACTAAACCTTTGGGAAGAAAATTAACTATTGAGTCATCGAGGGGAATGGGACTTAAGCCAATTGATAAATTAACAGTGACAGAAACCCAACCTTTGTGATTGGAGATCCCATGAATAAGGTTCATATGAGTAATAACAAGTCACTTGTTAATTCTGTTAGCACTAAAATTAATTGTCCCTTCCTATGGTATGAGAAGTGCTAAATTGCAATTATGTGAGGATGAGTTACTAAAACTCTTAATGAATTTTATATCCCTTAAGAGTGGTATATTTAATTGCAAAATATATTTGATGAAACTCACCTATATGAGTATGGAGTGAGGCCGCTCCTATGAGACTTTGGCATGTCTCTAGAGCACTCATGAATACCAGGCACGCGCATGGCCTATTAGCGTAACACCGCATTGAATGACAAATTTTTGAGATAGTGTAATGTGACTGGTAAGATTTTAACTTACAATAAAGAGTTGTTGGTTCATAGAAGCTGCAAGCTTCACCGAAACTCTGTATTTTAAATCTTATCTTTCTATGTCTGGTTCATAGTCCAAAAGACACCAGATTCGATGCATTCTACACTTATTTTGTAACCCAGCAGATCATTTTTTTATTCTTTATAAATCTTTTAAAAACATGTGGGGGATTGTTGTATTTAAAAGAGTGTTTTTAAAAGATTTTCAATCCCACATAGGAAACCAAAGCAAGTTTTATCCTCTTTATTAATGGGAGACCAATATGAGCTTAGTAATAATGGGTCAAGAGAATAAGGAGGCCTCGCGCACATAAAGATCTCGGCCAAATTTGCGGTTTCGAGTGTAAAATTGCCGATTCTCCCCCCCTTCCACTGCGCGCGGGCGATACGGGCTCGGCCCACCTTGTTTTGCCACTTAAAATTCTTGTTTTTTTAGTTAAACCATCAGCCTATTTTTTTTGGGATTAATTGACTAAGCTTTAATCTTCAAAAACGTCATCAGCTCCTTTAAATGCTTATCACAAGTTGCGCCTTATCCTTTTAATCCCACTGTGGCCTGACTTAGCTCCTATTTTCTGAATTAACTGATCCTCCATTTTGATGGGACTGTTAGCTCGTCATTTTCGGTTTGTGCCCGTTGAATCAGTTCCTATTTTTCGGCATGCACCCGTTGGGTTTGT
Source organism: Rehmannia glutinosa (assembly GCA_016081115.2). NCBI lineage: Eukaryota > Viridiplantae > Streptophyta > Magnoliopsida > Lamiales > Orobanchaceae > Rehmannia > Rehmannia glutinosa. The sequence continues at coordinate 49,702,339 of CM071930.1, forward strand.
TTGGCTTATATATCTTTCATACCTCGATTCTGAGAGAGAGAACAAAGTTACAAAATATACTCAGACTTCAATTTTCGACTCTTATTATTTTTTGGTTCGTTTGCTGGGTTACGAATTACTTTTGCTATTCATTCTCCTATTGAATCCTGGTGGATTGACGAAATAAAATCCTTAAAGACAGTGCATTCTTGCACGCCTCAGGAATCCCTATGTTTTTAATTTCTGTTCATTCGATTTTTTCCATATCTGTTTCGGTGAACACATCTCGCTTTTGGTCTTTTGAATCTCGCATAAAAATTATACAACAAAGGGAAAACGTCCCTCGGCAACGCTCGGCCGCTGGTGGCACAGCTCCAGGCGGGTTGGGCGGCTTTGGGTATTCAAAATTCAAAGGGAGTCAGCAGATGTTGTTCGACTGTGGAGCGTGAAGCAGAAAACAACCTATATATGCCCTAAGTCACATTAATTCTATTTTCTTTTTTTTTTTTGAAAATATTAATTCTATTTTTGTTGTTTTGCCTAATTTCTTTTCAAAGTCCTAAATATTGACAACTTTGGAAAGGATTTAAAAAGATGAAAAATAGCCTGAAGTACATAAGGTGTGCCTTACAAGCGCCTGAACGCCTCTAAAAGGCGTGCCTCCAGCCAGCAGCGAACGCAGGATTTTAACTTTGAGGGGCGAAAAACGGATCGAATTTACAAATTTAAACAATGAAAAAAAATACTCATATATTAACCATAATTAATGGGTTTTTATATTGTAAAAGACAATTGTTTGAAGTTTTTATCAAAATTTTGTGGGGGGCAAAGTCATCTATTTTAACTAAAAAATTTTTTTTTGAAAACTTTAAGGGGGGGAAATGAAATTTTGGAAAATGTTGGGGGGGAAATAGCCCCCCTTGTCCCCCCTAGGTCCGCCAGTGCCTCGAGCAGGACCAGCACATCGCCTGCCTTTGGGCTCCAGATGTGCCATGGGCTGCGCCCTGTGCGCGAGGCGCCTGAGCCGCGCCTGAGACAACTATGGTTGAAAGAGAAACTCCAAATTGATCCATCATAATTGAATTGAGGTTGTATTCACTGGTAGTTTGTCTTTATTTATAAGGATTATTACAAAAAATCCCTCAAGTTTGATTATATCTTGAATTTAAGCGGGTAATTGTAATATTTCTAGAAATATCATTGAGTGTTTTGAAAATTTTTTCGCTTACAAATGGGAAAAATGTAAGACGGTATCAAAAATCAAGAACTTTTTGCAATTTTAAAAAATATATGGGTTTTTTTTGTAAGTAATCTTGATGCCGCTTTGCACTCAAAGTCAAAGTTTTTGAATTAGTTCAAGTCTTCCTCTCCCAAAGCTGGATGTCTTCTTCTAGGATCTTGCTGCAACACTAGCAAATGTTAGGGGGTCCCTAGGATGGCTCCAAGGAGGCCCCTCCGATGCTCAAGTCAGCATAGTGAACGAGAGAGGAATATATATAAGACAGTAAATGGATATTGAACATGAGTTATGAGATTATGAATTAGTTACTTACAAATGAAGATGAAAGACCTTCTATATACCTGGTAGTGGGCCTCGTGGGCAGTATAGGAGAAAATGACTCATGGGCCAGACCCGGGCCCCTTGGGCCGGGTTGTTCCATCTGCATCCCATTAATTACTGGATAATTAATGGGATTAAACAAAAATATAAACTGAATTATATATATATATAAAAGACATTTTTGCCCCCAACAAATCTGAAACTTAGTTTTTTTTTTTTTTAATTATCCATTATTTCTATCTTCAGTAATAGTCTTTCATAGACCACTTTCTGCAAAAAGCGTGAAAAAAAAGAAAGGAAACTTGTATGATTAAAACTTACCCCACTCCCAAAAACAAATATTTGAGTATAAACAAATAAATGGATAAAAGGATTGAATTTTTTGGTGTAACTACCAAAAACAAAAGAGCCCTCCATGTTCCAAACTTTGGCTTCGCTTGATTATTAAAAAGTAACCTCAATTTTGAAATTTCATGTACCTTAATTAATGTTTAAAAGTAGGGGCGTAGTCAGCCCACTAGTTATCCCTAGCCCAAATTGTTTTTTCTCCATTTGCCCCTAGCTCAATTATTTTTTCCCATTAAAAAAACACATAATTTTTTTTTTTTTTTTATCCACAGAAAAAACGGGACAAAAAAAAATTGGAGTGTGCCGGGGGCCGGGTTGGCCCCCCCTAGCTATGCCATTAAAAGTATAAAATTCCAAAAATCGGGGCATGTGAGTGTATGGCACAAAAAATGAGTGTAAATTGTTTACTATCTTACAATACATAACATATGCAATGTTTTCAAAGAGAACACAACATAAACTAGAATACAATTACATATATGGATTGAGTTATGCATCAATAGTGGATTGATAGATAGATGTTTCATACAGTGTACATAATGGTGTCTTCTCCAGATATAAAAATGATCAAATGTCGAAAGTCGGGACTTGAGAATGGAAACCATTGTAGCCCTGATAATCTAAACGATCTAAAAGGTTCCTATATGGATCCTTTTCTCGTTTCTCCTTCAAAAAAGCAATGCATTTCTGTATCTCATTTTGTACCTCGAAGTACATTTCGCGAGCTTTGTCTTTGTCTCTCAGTATATCCTCCCTGCCTGTAGCACAACACAGAAGCCAGATTCAACCCAAATATCGTGACGTCAATAGGAGGATTAGTTTTTGAAAGATAACTGGATTCTTTTGTGATTAGACAAAACCTGCAGAGTAGTTTTTGTAGTTTGCCATAAATTATAGGGTTAATTACAAAAAATACCCTTGAGGTTTGATCTAATTACAAAAAAATCCAGCTAGCTTTCAAAATTACAAAAGATACCCCCAATGTTTTATTTTTTCTAGTATTTAAACCCTTCATAAGCAAAAATATATTTCAAAATCCCCCTCCACATTTATAAAAATATTGCAGTTTACCCCTTAATTTTAACACTAAATCAAACCTCAAGGGTACTTTTTGTAATTTTAGAAGTTAGCTGGGTGTTTTTGTAATTAGGTCAAACCTCAGGGTACTTTTTGTAATTATCCCTAAATTATATGTATAAAGTATAACCTTAAAAGGGTTTAAAACATTTTCCCTCTAAAACATAACAAAACTACCCATCATATAGTTGAAAACATCTCATTGACCATTGTATTCAAGAAAAACTTTGCTCTTGCTCTCAATGTTGGAATTTTAGCTCCATCCATGACTTGTAGAGTTGTCAAAACCAGCCCGGCCCAATGCTGCAATTTCATAGGCCCAAAAGGAGTCGGGTCCATTTGGTCTGAAATACCGACCCCGCCTGGTTGACCCGATGCATTTTGCTTTGTAATTATAAAGTATGGTGGTTAAATTCGGGGGGATTAGTACGATCCCACACATGAAACATACCCAATACAAAAGGGAGAGCCTAAGTCCACCAAATAAGGTTCAATCCTAAAAATCAATTGGTAATAGGAGGAATAGCTCACTTAGCTTATAAACAAGGCTCTCTTACACTATTTAATCAACGTGGGACAACTCACATGTGACATATGAGGGAGTTAGTCCAGGTTCCAAAACTGGCGACCCAAATGAATTTCGGTCCGCGCCAGCCCATTTGCAGCAAAGATAGGAGATATTTTGCTTTCAAAATGTAAACTGAAACCAATGGTTTTTTACAGAAGCAAGAAGGTCAGATGTAGATACCTCGTGTTGAGATTGGCTTTCCAAATAAGAAATACAAGCGGCCAGGTAATTTGGGTAGGAATATAGGAAAGTGTAGAAGTTGGGACATGGTCTTGCCTTCAACATCACGCCTGCAATACCATTACAACCAAATGAAACAAAGAGCTAACTCAAAAATACTGAAATGTCACTGAAGTTTAATTACAAAAACTACCCCTCAGGTTTAACCCAATTTCCAAAAACTCCAGTTATTTATCAAAATTACAAACACCCCTTTGAGGTTTGTACTTCCTTAGCAAATACCCCACTCAAGAGGGTACAATTGTAAAGTAGAAACAAATATGAAGTGCATATATATGTAATTTTGAAAGAGAAATTTTTTCTTTTTTTGGTTATTAACCCTTTCAATTATCAACTTAACAAATTATCATCCCAGGGATCAACTTTGTGCTCTAGTGGTTGAGACATGTGTTGTAAGGGTGAATGACCCGGGTTCGATCCCATACGAGTGCGTGTGTCCCCCTCCCCAAGTTCCTCCATTGTACTCAAAAAAATAAAAATATCATCCCATAATTTATCTCGTCGCCACAACACTCCATTTGTTCTTTTCTGATGCATAATCTCCACGTGTTTGCTTCTATGTACTGATAGAAGCTTTATAGTAGTTGATAAACATTAAAAAACTTGTAAATGACTGTTTACTTACCTCAACCCGACGTCTTCACGAGTTAGCTCTTCTATTAAGGCCTTCAGGGGCGGAATCGTCATTAGGTCGTCGCCGTCTACTAACAACTGGTTCAAGAAAAAAAGTTTCATAATACAATAGAAATACACAGAGGGCAACAGAATAAGTTCAACAAAGGTTAAGTATCATGAAACAAGTTTTCCCATTAAGCGTTTGTAATATTCCTTTATTTTCAAGATTGATTTTGCTAAGGTATATGATCATGTTGATTGAGCCTTTTTGAATTTCACACTCGGTCAAAAAGGCTTTGATCATAGATGAAGAAGATGGATTCGAGGCTGTCCATCGTCAGTTAATTTTTCTACAATGATCAATGGAAGACCCAAGGAAAAGTTCAGAGGGACAAGAGGTTTGAAGCAAGGAGATTCTCTTCCTCCTTTTCTTATTAACATCATTGTTGATGTGCTAAGTAGAATAATCGATAAGTCGAAAAGATTAAAGTTGGTAAATGGATTGACAATGGGATAGAGTGAAGTAGTTATTGTTGTTCGTGTGGTACTATTTACAAGAAAATGGCTAAGTGCTTGGAAAAATCTGGACAGAATTTTTTAAGTCGAGGCCAGTATTGGATACTGTCTCCGCAAGACGAAATTGCCCCGTTACAAAGTGCTTACAGTTCTGGCAATCGTCCCTAAAATACGACGACTTTTACTGTTTCAACTTAGCAGCACTTGCAAAAATCCAATCAACAACGAACAAAAAGTGTTTGAACTTTAAAGCTATTGGAAGGGATAAAAATCAATATGCTGAATGCAGAGAATGACTCGATTTTTATCTGGTTAATTTCGTGTGTAATATTATCTGCAGGGGCTTCCAAATTATAGGCCTCAAGGTGCCTCATGGAAAAGGTATGTCTTTTGCTTCGAAAAGTCATGTCTATAGCCAAACAATGCACATGGTTGCTTGAACAGGTGCATGAGTTCGAAAGTGCGCGCGACAGGCAAAGGCCTCTATCCGCTCGTGTGCGCGGACGCGCACATGGCGCGCACCCCGTGTGCGCGTCTGCGCACCACCTATCCCAGTTGGGAAAAAAATAATTAATTTTAAAGGGTTAAATAAATTTGATCCAAAACTATAAGGGCGGCTGGTGGCGCGCACGCGCGCTTGTGTTTTGAACCAAGCCCACAAGCATATAAATCCTCATCCCTTTAAAAACTTTGGTGCCCCAAGGGCCCAAACCCATTAGTCCAACTTGGGATATATAAATAGAGCAATATTTGGCTATCTCTCCTATGTGGGATGGAGTTTCTCCTTCCCCACATTTTCCATTTTCCATATCAATTTCTAGTTTTAAGTGGCTAACTTGTAGCACTAATTTCTCATTCACCCGAAATTGGTTTTGAGAAATTCAAAATGCCAATCTCATCTACTCACTTAGTAGAAATTTATCATATAATTTAATTCCTTTTCCACCAATGGAAACCACTTAAATATTTGCTCAAATTCGGTCAACACCCATTTTTCTCAAACCAAATTCCAACAGTCCCCCACATGAATGAAATTAATGCACGCCTGTATTCAAATTCGCTTGAAAGTCTCGACGAACTGTTATTGCATCTTGAACTACTCAGCTTTGTTTGTGTAAACCGAGACAATAATATTTACACAATAATAATTCTAACACTTGTTGTTCTCACGTTGTATCCATTCTGTCCCTGGAACATATCTTAGATTCATAAGTGTTTCTTTGAAGCGGCCATTACTTCTCACTTATATAGGTGATCTCTTATTGAAGAGTATCCTGCCATACTCCACCTTTCGGTATAGGAATCATTAAAAGTCTTAATCTTAACCACATTCAGCAGGTTTCTATTTCACTTGGAAGTTCCGAGAATGAGCTAACATATTTTCCAAGTGTACAGCTGAACATTCATAACTTAGTTGTCCTATTGAACCAAGGTCTTGGGATCTCCAATTCACAAGGTTGGATTACCGCTATGAACATTCTTTATTTTGTGGATTTTAAACCCATTCCCCTTAACAATTTATACAATTGATCTCGATTTATTCCTTTAGTGAGCAGATTCGCTAGATTTTCCTTTGACTTCACGTAGTCAACCGAAATAACCTCATTCGAAATCAATTGTCTAATGGTATTATGTCTTCGGCGAATATGTCTAGACTTACCATTATACATACTACTTTGTGCCCTTCCAATTGCTGATTGACTATTTCAATGTATCAAAACAGTTGGCACTGGCTTATCCCAACAAGGAATATCTTCTAAGAAGTTTCTAAGCCATTCTGCTTCTTCTCCAGCTTTATCTAAAGCAATAAACTCGGATTCCATAGTGGATCGAGCTATACACGTTTGCTTAGAAGACTTCCATGACACTGCTCCTCCACCTATTGTGAAAACATATCCACTTTTGGACTTGGAGTCTTTTGTGTCTGATATCCAATTGGCATCACAGTATCCTTCTAATACTATTGGATATCTCGTGTAAAGTATTCCATAGTTCATGGTATACTTTAAGTATCTAAGTACCCTTGTCAAGGCTTTCAAATGATCCTTACTCGGGTTACTTGTGAACCTACTTAGCTTACTCACTGAATATGCAATATATGGGCGTGTACAATTCGTTAAATACTTTAGACTGCCAATTATCCTTGCATATTTCAGCTGAGAAATTGGTTCTCCTCTATTCTTGGCTAAGTGTAGACTTAGATCTACAGGTGTCTTAGCCGGAGGACTATCGAAAGCATTAAACTTTCTAAGTATGCTTTCGACATAATGGGATTGTGACAAGATAATTCTATCTGAAGTAATAGAGATTTTAATCCTTAATATAACATCAGATAATCTCATATCTTTCATGTCAAAGTTCTTCTTTAACATGTTCTTAGTATTCATGATTAAATTATGACTACTACCCATAATCAACATATCATTTACATAAAAGCATACTATGACGTAATCATTTGTAGTACCTTTAATGTAGACACACTTGTCACATTCATTGATTTTGAAACCATTTGACTTCATAGTCGAGTCAAAGTTTTAATGCCATTGCTTAGGTGCTTGTTTTAGTTCATAAAGTGACTTAACAAGTTTACACACCCTTCGCTCTTGACCAGGTGCAACGAACCCCTCAGATTGTTCCATATAGATCTCCTCTTCAAGCTCACCATTCAAGAAGGCGATTTTCACATCCATTTGATGTATCTCAAGGTTATGCAAAGCTGCAATAGCTTGAGAACACGAATGGACGTGATCCTTGTAACAGGAGAATATGTATCGAAAAAGTTATATCCCTCCTTTTGTTTAAACCCTTTAGATACCAAACGGGCTTTGTACTTATTTATAGAACCATCTGCTTTATACTTCCTTTTAAGGATCCATATGCATCCCAAAGGTGTGCAACCCAGTGGGAGATCAACCAACTCCCAAGTATTATTTTGCATGATGGAATCTATTTCATTATTGATAGCTTCTTTCCAGAGATGAGCTTCTGGACTAGACAAAGCTTCTTGAATAGTTCTAGGTTTGTTTTATAATATATAAGTTAGAAAATCAGGACCAAAAGACTTAGCTACTTTTGTCCTTTTACCGCGTCTTGGTTCCTCTTCACATCACTTTGAGGTAACCTTACAGTTTAATAAGTTCATTTATTCGAACATTCTTTTTTCCTTTATTTGTTCGAAAAGATATTCTCAAAGAATACAACATTCCTAGATTCTATGATCATCCCATCATTTATATCAGGAATATCTAACTTGTGCACTAAAAAGCGATATGCACTACTATTGTTTGCATATACAATGAAAACGCAACCAATCGTCTTAGGACCGATTTTATCTTGTTTTGGCTTAGGTACTTCGACTTTAGCCAAACACCCCCACACTTTAAGGTATTTATATGACAGTTTCCGTCCTTTTCATAACTCATATGGAGTTTCATTTTTACATTTGTGTGGGATCATATTAAGAATGTAGTTTGCAGAAAGTATATCTTCCCCCCACAAGTTTTGGGGTAAGCCAGAACTTATTAACATTGAATTCATCATCTGCTTAAGAGTACGATTTTTGCATTCTGCAACTCCATTTGATTGAGGTGAGTAAGGAGCTATCGTTTTGATGAATTATACCTAATTCCGAGCAGAATTCTTCAGACGGTGTAGCATAATTTCCGCCTCTATTACTTCGAATCATCTTAATTTTCAAATTAAGCTGATTTTCAACTTCATTCTTATAAGTTTTGAAAGCTACTAAAGCTTCATCTTTGCTTTTCAAAAGACATACATAACAATATCTTGTGCAATCATCAATAAACATTATAAAGTATTTTTTCCCACCTCGAGTTTGCACATGTTTTAAATCACACACATCTGTATGAATTAACTCAATTGGTTTGGTACTTCTCGTTACCGAATGAAATGGTGCTTTAGCCAATTTTGCTTCAACACAAACTTCACATTTGTATTGTGAATCGGTATTAATTCCAGATTCACTAACCTTTTATGTGTGTTGAAGTTTACGTGTCCTAATCTATTATGCCATAAATTAGAACAATTCAACAAGTAAGCAGAAGTAATATTTTTATTCTTCGCCTCTTCGCGGAAAACAGACATTACATATATCTTAAAGAGCCTTTATCAAGGTACCCTTACAAAGAAACGGCCATTCTTGGTCACTACAAACTTGTCGGACTCAAACACTAGACTAAATCCGGCCTGACTAAGCAAAGGATCGGAAACTAAATTTTTGCGGATATCCAGGACATGCAACACATCCACAAGAGTAAGCTCTTTTTCGGAAGTCATCTTTAGCACAACCTTTCCAAGCCCCACGATGTTGGAAATCGAAGAGTTTCACATGAAAAGCTTCCTTCCATTTATCAGAGTGTAGGAGGAAAACATCTCCATGTCGGCACAAATATGATGAGTAGCTCCGGTATCTATCCACCACTCCCTTGGGTTATCTACCATATTGGCTTCAAAAACAATGATGGTGAGATCGAGCTCCGACATGTCTATTGGAACAGACTTGTTGTCGGCCACATTGGCTTGTTGTTGGTTGCCATTTTGATTGCCCTTTTTCAGGTGTTGGTAATCCTTGGCCATGTGATTCGATTTGCCACAATTGTAGCAATTCTCTTTGAACTTATTGGTCTTCCCCTTATCTTTTCCTAATGCTTCCGTTTGTTGCTAGTGCTCGATTCAAGCAAGATTGGCATTGGCCTCCATTCCGTTTTGTTGGACTTCATTTCGGATTTTCGGTTGTTTTCCTCAATCCGAAGCGAACTATCAGATCCTCAAGCCCCATTTCCTTATGCTTGTGCTAGAGGTAGTTCTTAAAATCCTTCCACAATGGCGACAACTTCTCGATTATTGCAACCACTTGGAACGATTCATTCTGAATCATCCTTTCGGACACTAAGTCATGAAGTATGATCTGAATCTCTTGTACTTGGCTGATCACCGTTTTGGTGTCAACCATCTTATAATCCAAAAATTTACACACAATAAATTTCTTTGTGCCGGCATCTTCTGTTTTATATGTTTTTCTCCAAAGTGTCCCACAACTCTTTGGACGTTTTGAACGAACTATAGACGTTATAGAAGGTGTCTTCCAGCCCGTTCAAAACATAGTTTTGGCAAAAGAAATTGTTGTTATACCAAGCATCCACAGCGATCCTCCTTTGGTTGTCAGATTCTTCTTCGAGAATGGTAGGGAGGTCCTCCTTCAGGAAACGGGACAGACCTAAAGTAGTCAGGTAAAGAGAATCTTATGTTGCCATCTTTTGAAGTCGACTCCAGAGAACTTCGCCGGTTTCTCGCCATGAGCAGGAGCAGCAGCCATCGGAGTGAAAGAAACGGATGCCATCGTCTTGAAAATAGCAGTCAATTTCGTCTTGCGATTGTTGTTTGGGTGGTATTGTTAACAATAAATAGCTAAGTGCTTGGACAGAAAAACAGAACAGAGTTTTAGTCGAAGCCAGTATTGGATATTGTCTCCGCAAGACGAAATTTCCCCATTTACAAAGTGCTTATTGTTCTGGCAATCATCCCTAAGATACAACGATTTTTACTGTTTCGACTTAGCAGTACTTGCAAAAGTCGAAACAACAGCAAACAAAAAGTGTTTGCACTTTCAAGCTATTAGAAGGGATAAAAACCAATATGTTGAATGCAGAGAATGATTCTATTTTTATCTGGTTAATTTCGTCTGTTTTCATCTGCAAGGGATTCCAATTTATAGACCTCAAGGTGACTCATGGAAAGGGTATGTCTTTTAGTTTGAAAAGACATGTTTATAGCCAAAAAATGCACATGGTTGCTCAAAAAGGTGCATCAGTTCGAAAGTGCACGTCCGCACACACCCGCGCACGAGACAGACAAAAGTCTCTGAGTTTTAGTATATTTGGACCTTTAAGATTTTTAATTGTGGCCCGTTTAGAATTTTCACCCTTGGTCTTATCTAGCCCATTAAGGACTATTATTGACAAGCTCATTTATATGCTATTGTTACATTTTTAAAAGCCAATGTCGAACTTCTAGAAGATGGAAATCTGCAGAAAAAAAAATCTTTTATTTTAAATTTCAAATTTTCAAATATACTTATCTTTATCTTAATAGATTATATCAGATAAAACCAAATCGTTTTGTTAACTAGTACATGGCTTATCAGATAATCCAACAACCCACACTCCCACAATAACTCCTCAAATACAATCCCCACTACCCCACGTATTCCACATTTCATAACCCATACAACTCTCACATCCTAGTGAAAATATTCAGATAAAACTCTCACATTCACCTTCACAATCTCACGTTAACAACATACCATCTTTTCAAATCAAAATTTCCTTCAACCCCAAACCTTTAACTCCAATTAGGTAATGTTTGAGAACTATCTTACTCTTATTAATTCCATTAGACTACAACAGTAAATACTTTCGAAGACACGTCGTAATCTACACCTTCAAAGCTTTTTTACAAAAAAAAGTAAAAAAAGGGACAAACGGCAAATGAGGCCGCCGCGACCACCACCTCGAACCCCAAACCCGAACTCCCGAAACCCAAAAAAATATCCGAAAGCCAGAAATTTCCCACGGCCCGAAGCCCGAATCATCGACCCGAACCCAGCAAACTCCAAGAAATAAACCCAAAATCTCAAACCCCGAGCCCGGTCCATAGCCCAAAACCCCGAACTGACGACCCGAAACCCAAAAGCCCAGAACCCAGAAAAAAAAAAATATATGTACCCGAACCCTGTTGCCTCAAAGATTGTGCATTGTCTCCGCCACCGCAACCGTGTGTGCAAAGTGTGAGATTTATAAAGAGAGAGATGAGAGAGACAAAGAGCAGAGCAAGACAGAGAGCAGAGTGAGACTGAGATTGAGACTGAGAGGGAAATAGCTTGAGGGAGATTTGGGAGAGAAGAAAAAAAAACTGAAACCATTCTTTTACCTTTGAGAGTGAGAGAGAGGGGAGGGGGAAGGGAGATGGTAAAGAAGAAAGGGCTGGGATGTTTCTTCTTTTTAAGATATGGGAATTGACTTTCTAGTTTTACAAAAATTATAAATCCACCCCAGTTTACCTACCCTTTATTTATAGGAGCTATTAGTACTATATTTTAATCCTAAAATCATCTATTCACTTCCTACCTTCCTTTATTTATTATTTTTAAGCCCAAACTTGTTAAGCCATGTATTAAATTAATTTATTTATGTACTTTTATTTGTAAGAAATCATTCTTACGAGGTTTAGATTTTCAAGTGAGTACGCATTCGATATTTCTACATTTTCTTTCAGATGGGGTTTAATATTTTTGTTTACTTTAAATGCCATGTTTAATTATTAGATGTATGTTCATGTTAAATATGATGCGAGACTTTGAGACTATTTGTACTTAATTGTACGCGAGACTTTAAGACTATTTGTACTTAACTGTACGCGAGACTTTAAGACTATTTGTACTTAACTGTACGTGAGACTATGATCTTTTTCCATGAATGTTTATGCTAATTGTTATGCAAGTGTATTTAACTTAAACAATTGTTTCTCAACTGAGTTGATTTATAACTCAACCCAAATATTTTAACATTTCGGGTTGAGGAGTCCGTCAGGTGCGCGTGGAGGGTGAATTGATCATGATAGTTTGTTTATTGTCAAATTTTTCATTAGTAGTAGAAATTTCTTGAAAGATGTTGGTTCTTTTAATTTTTCGTATTTATAAATCGTACAATGTTTTATTTTTATTTCAATTGTTTATTAAGGATGAATTTTTTTTATTATTTAGGTTAGTTATTTTGATTCTTTGGGAAAAAAAATCGTTGACTTGTATTCAATAAATTCTTAGTCATTTCGTGGATATTATTATGCGTAGTTGAACTTTCTAAAAATTAGGGTGCTACATTAATGGTATCAGAGCAGGTCTACGTTTCTGTAGACTTGAAAAAAAAATTTGGAACTTTTTTAAAATAATCTATGATCAATCACCTTTGCCATACCACGTCGACTCTAAGTTAATACTTATATTTTTACGTCATGTTCCATTATGAATTTTGAGCTTTATGTCATGTATTATGCGATTATGCTATTTCACGAGACTTGAGCCTTATCTTAATGTCAATTACTACGAAAAATGCAAATTTTAATGTTGTAAAATGATATATGTCTTCCTTTTTTTACTATGCTTTGTCCTTAAGAAATTTCATGACATTTAAAATTTCAATGGGCCTGATATATATAGTTAGATGGTTGACCCTCATGAGACCGCTAGGAAGTCTGTTATTTGTCCTGCAGCCCTAAAAAGGAAGCGTATTAGAGACTTTAAGAATTATGAGAGGTTGGACGATAATGATTTGAGAGGCCACATACTTGCAATGGGAAGGATGTGGGCCATAGTAAAACAAGATGGCGTCTCAGACTACGTAGCGATCATGAAACTGATGAACACTCTGCCCCTGGAGTGGGAACCTCGTGCTAGAGCTCTCTTTCTCCGACAAGCGACCTTCACCCACACTGCAGATGCTCCTATCATCAATTTTGCTGACTTCTCTACTTATTTGTATGAGATGTGGCTGAAGCAGATAACCTTTTTGGATGAAAACTTAAGCAATGCTCAGTGATTTGGTGTAGTAGTTAGGATTTCCTTTTTAGTTCGGCATTTTTTTTCATGTTTCCAGTTGTTTTCAGATTAGTACATTGACTCTCTTGAAGGTTTTTGAGTTGATGATAATGGAAGTCTTTTACGCGTTCTTTCATATATTGTGGATGCCTTATCTAGTAATGAGTTGACTGCTAAACTATATTTTTGTCTTAGAACACATACCTCCTGCAAGTTTTACTAAGTTATGATTATACTATGACTATAGAAAAATGATTCGAGGACGTAGATCTGGAGTAATGAGTTGACTGCTACTGCTACTAATAACAACATGAACCGAAACAATGAGGCAAACCCGCTACTCTGGAGACTGGGCACTAATCCAGAGTGCCTGCTCAGGTAATGAAAGATAAGTGCTTCCCACATACCGGCATGGAACCAAGGCAATGTCGAGAATGAACGCGCATTCAACCAAGCACCCGCATTAACCCAGGCGCAAGTGGTGGAACAGTTTCGCTGCTTCTCACCCCCAATCTTTAATGGGCAACAAGGATCTGCTTATGTGGACGAGTGGTTCGTATCAATGTAACGCACTTTCGAGTTGATCGGGTGTACTGAGGCACAACGCATCCTTTGTGCTCAGTACCAACTGGTACAAGATGCTGGATGATGGTGGATGAGTTACTAGAGATTAAGGCCTGTCGAGGAACGAACAGCCCTAACATGGGAAGGGTTTAAGGAGATAGTAATGGAAAAGTATTGTCCCTAACACTATCGGGAACAAATGGAGCGCGAATTTTGGGATTTGAAGCAAGAGGGGATGTCCGTTACAGAATACGAGAGAAAGTTCAATCATATGAGCTTTTTCGTGGAATATATGGTGGATACAGACCGTCAGCGAGCGTTAAGGTTCCGAGCGGGCTTACGACTAGGGATACGCCACATTGTGGCAAGCCATGGGGTTCTATCGTACGCAGAGACAATATTCCGTGCCCAGGAGATTGCTGCCAGGAGCTAGACCGGCAACAAACAGGGAGTTTGGGGAAATATAACCGGAGCTGAAATCTTGACAAGAACATAAATCAGAATAAATAGGCAAGGACCAACATGAGACAGAGGCCTAAACCCCAAACTGCTAAACCGTTGTGTGCAAAATACGGGAAGAATCACAATGGGGAGTGCATTGTAGGACAGAACAAATGTTATTGGTGCAAGATGCCGGAGCATTCATCAATGGATTGTCCCTCTCGGGAACAGAGGAGAAAAGGGCAAAGATCTGGAGGACATGCCCGAGTATATGCTATGACCCAGGGGGAAGCTGATCAGAACCTCGGCACGATGTCAGGTATGTTAAATGTATTTGGAATACCTGCTTTCGTATTATTTGACACGGGTGCCACACACTCATTTATGTCCTCGAGATTTCATAATATGATTGGACATAGTGATATTAGGATCGATGAACCTCTTGAAATTAGTTTGCCTTATGGTAAGACGATTTTCACTGATTAAATCATTAAGGATGTAGACGTTGACATAGGGGGAAAGGATCTTAAAGCCAATTTTTATGTGATTGGTGTAGGTCCCAAGGGGTGTAAGTGTAAGGTTTAGAAGGGGGGGTTGAATAAACCTTACCAAATTTTCGATTTAGTCCTTTTAAATCTCTGAGTTCTACACACTGTGTCCTTGATGGACAATCGAATTAGTCACTCAAGGTAGAGTTAATCTCTCAACATGACTGAGATGAGTCATTAATAGAGTAACTTCGGTTGTTGGCTATATTTTGACTCAACTGTGGTTTTGTTTTTATGGAAGACTTAACACCCTTATGTTTGATTAAGCAAGATTTTACTGACTTGATTTAGTACTTATAAATTATCAAATGGATAGCAAATTTATCAAGATATAAGCGATTAAAAGTGCGAATTTAAATGCTTTGAAATGTAAATGACACAATAAAATTTTTATAGAGGTTCAAGATGGGGTAATTCTTCTACTCCTCTCTTCTCCAACTCCTGGAGGAATCCACTAGGTAATGATCGGTTTACAAAGTGGTAATAGTCCCGGATACAAGTCTTGATCACAACAGCCGACTTGATCCTTTGGGACTCGATGAGAGACGCCTTGATCACTCACCAAGCTTCTCGTGCGACTCGGCTTCTTCACAGGGCGTAATTGCCTTGCTACTACACTCACTTGCTCAAGCACTTTGGATTTGATCACGAAGCCCTCCAAAAGCTTAAGACTTGGTTCACGCCTTGAACCTTTCTACAATCCTTCCCGGAATGTAGACCCCTTGTTTTTAGTATTTTCCTCTTCAACTGATTGAAGTTCTCTTTCCTTCACGGGTAAGTGTTGGATTGATGTACTTGAAATGTAGGCTTGAGGATTGAGAATGTTTCATTTTTGATAAGCTTGTATATCTTCACGTGTGTGTCATTCATCATTCTTCTCAAACAAACTCCTCGGCCTTTTATAGTGAACTTTCAAAAATTTGCCCGTTGAAGAGATAGGCTCATTTTTGAAAGTCACTTTGCGATCGTTGGCTTGCGCTTCTTGGAATTGCCATTTCCTCGTATGAATTGTTTTATCACCTTTTCGAGTTCGACACGGTGTAGTGCTTCCCATTGGTTCATTCTTTTTGCACGCTCGGGGACCGAGCACTCCAAGAAAGGTGGTATGGAGATATTACTTGTTTAAGTAAATCTCTTGATTTACGTACAACGGTTCTTTTACGATTATCTCGACTTGACCGCATTTCCTTGCTTTCCCCGGGTGACTTAGAGTCGACTTCCAATCATTGGATGACTCTTCTCATCACACTTCACTTGAGACTTGGCTTCTCTTGAGTTGACTTGACTGATGTTCCACTCACCGCATCTCACCGCTTCTTTCGAGTTCCTCGCTCTTCTTTTTGCCATACTCACTGTCTCTCACAGAGATTTTCCCTCAAGTCTTGATTGTCTTCTTGCATGTTAGGGCGTAGGCCGACTTAACTCGGCTTGGCCACTCTAATTGTTACAATACAATTTACAACAAGAATTGGGGAGCCAACTTTCTATTCTAAGTTTTACATGGCATTCATCAAAATCTAAACAATAAAATTCCTAACAATTTCCCCCTTTTTGATGATGCCAAAACTTAAATCATACACAGATGCAAATAACAAAGATACATACAAATAGTGTATTGACATAGAATGTATGCGAGAATCAATCTTTTTATTGATCATATCATTCTTGTACTTAACACAACAATTGTTTACAAGGTGTATCGTAGTATATAATAGTCTTCAAAAAATAGAAAATTTGTAGCTTTATTACGTACTTACTTACATTGTATGTATTTACATATAAAATACACGAAGGGTTGACAAAGAACACTTCATCTCCTTCGCTTGTCTCCTTCTTTCATCTTGATCAAGATCTTCTTCTCTTCTTCTCGTCATCACCGCCCTTCTTTTTCTTCTCATATGCCTTCCTGCGGCTTCATCTTTCCTTGTTCTTTCCTGTCTCTCCCGCCATAGCCGAGTTTGTCTTTTGTTTTCTTCTTCTATTCTCTTTACATACTCGGCGTTAGTTTTAGCCACTCTCAAATTCGCCACTTGGTCAAGCCCAGCCCAGAGATCCCTCCTTTCTTTCCCCGGATCTACGTATTCAATATTCTTGGGCGAGAGGCCTAGGTCCAAGCTTCTTCCTCCACCGCTTCTTCTCTACCTCTACTCTGGGCGTATCTTTGTCTTGGGGTCTTCTTCTTCCCAAATGATTGACTAGCGAGTGACCAGCAGAGTGATCGCTTAAGTCTCATTGTCTGTCGCTTCTTCACATAATGTGAGACCCTTTTCCCAAGATAGTCCCAAGCTTGAGCCATGGACATGTTTGCAAAATATCCTTCGATTCGAGCGTTTTGAATTCGTCAACCGATCTTGGCTCGTCCCGACATCCGAAATGGCATACATGTCTCTCAACCGGAATGCCTCCATGTTCTTTCAAGATGTTCATCACCCTGCATCCATTCTTCCTTCCACTTCCTTCATCCCCGCTTCAATTGCTTTTCTCTTCTCGGCCATAGATACAAAGCAGAGTGTTGGAGTGGCGAGTCACGGGGAGTTTGCTTTGCTTATAATGTCACCGTGATAGACCCCGTTGGGGGTTTGTGCAATCATCAATGTTACATCCGCCGATCCTTCCCCCTCAACATGTTTTCCTTTTCTCGCTTTTAAGACTTCCTCACCGATTTTCCCGACTCAATTTGCTCCTTTCTTTCGGCTTCGATTTTTTTGCTTTAAGGTATTCCTCTTCCCCCTTTTTGGCATCATCAAAGGATAGAGGAACCCCGGAACATCTTTGGCAAGCATGAAGTCGAGTCTTCGATGGTTGAGTTCTCTTCAAGTCTGCTGCGTTGTATGCGGCCGGAATCGGTCGAGTAGCGTTGGATTCTCATGGAAATCGGCTTCATCTCACCATGAGAAGGCTGAATTTCTTTGTCATATGTTCTTCCAAACGCTCGTAGATCATGTGTATGTTGCTCACGCAGCAGCCTTGATTTCGGCAGTGTGAGCTTCATGCATATGCTCAATATGTTCTCTCGGCTTTGTCTTGGCATCGCATTTTCACTCTCCACACCAAAGACTTGTTGAACAATTGTCTCGAAGTATCTCACCTGTTCCACACGCATTGTTTCTTGCTTTGTTGCCACCATTCCCTTATTCGAATCATTATGCCTCTTAAATCGGCCGTAAGGGTGGCATCTCTGTTGTCCAATCGCATGTCCAAAGAGGCCTCGATGCCTCTCCATCCTTTCAATCTCAAAGAAAGAGTGCCTTGAACACTTCTCGAGCTTGGTGATTCTTCATGGTGCGGTGATGGCCATACAAAGATCGAAGTCATAGTTGGTGGAACAATGGTGTCTGTTGGAAGAACAGGAGGTGGTCTGTGATAGCGTGCTTGTTCATTTTCGACTCTTCGTGGAGTTCTCGTATCTCCAAAGTGAGAAAGGGAAAGATTCTACAAAAGAATCATCACCGCCAACCGGGATCTGTCGATGATGAGCGGTGCGCGTGAAGTTCTTTTTGGGAATCGATCCTGCTGCAGCCTTGAGGAGCCGGAGCGGTGGTCTCTCGGTTCACCGGGTTTGGTTGTGAAGTAGACCCGCTTGTTTGAGCCTCAATGTCTTAATGCCTTCGTTGGTCTCAAATGATTTTTCCATTTCAAGAGACTTGTCCTTGGCCTTATCAATCGAATATCATCGGACGATGATGAGATTTCTAGTGGTGGCTCATCATCAAAGTTAAAAGTTTGACGAGTAGTCTTGGGATCGGACTTGCTCGTGCCTGGAACATCTGCGCACCGAGTCTTTTGGATTTGTCATGGGGGTTGACTCGGCTTCTTTCGCTTTCCGATCCCGAGAAAAGTGACATCGGGGTTGTCCTGGGAATCATGAAGTGCGCGATCTCCTTCTCAAATGGGTCGATGATTGCGGGAGGGATGTTCTCTACTTGACCTCTTTTTACCCCGGAAGTCTCAACCTCCCGTGGGCTTTCATTTCCTCCAATAGCTCTCTACTGCCGAGGCTTGGTCCTCCCTTTCGACAAAGTGTCACTGTCTTAGGGTCTTCTACAGTGGCATCCATTGGAGTCTCAACCCCATGGATTGCACTTTCATCGCCTGCAGTGTTAACTCCTGTGGTCATTCCTTCCTGCCTCGACCGCATCGCCAGCGTCATTAGCCTTCGTAGCGATTGGCACCTCACCGAGACAGTCTCAACTCGCCTGAGCTTCGTTGATGGCAACTTGTTGTTCTTCTTGTGATTGTAATTTCTCTTCTTCGCCTCCTTGCTTCTTTGTCGAGTCATCCGCAAAGATCCTCCGACCTTGCCGCAGCGAGTGGAGGAGTTTCCCCCTCGGGCGCACCACCGAGTGACTTGGAGTGGGGTCACTCGTCTCCAAACTCCCTTGTTTCAATTGATGGTTCAGCCGTTGGGGCGGTGGTAGCACACCTTCAATAGGGGTTGGCTCGACCGGGGTCCCCACTATCCCGCCATCGCCATTTCCTTATTACCTTCTTCGAGTGAGTCAGGGAAGTGGTAGCAAAGAACATCAGTGGCTATTTGTCAACCACTCCCATTGGATCGATTTCACCGTGTGTTCGAGGACTCTCCGGTCCCTCCATCGCTTTTGCTCGTGAAGGATTCTTGATTCATGCAATGCTTGCCGTGATCCGCAACTCTTCGTGGGCAAAGCAAAGATTCATTCTCGGTTCCTCGTCACTTTCGGAGAAGACATCAAGGAGAGGATGTGTGTGTTACAGTGCGAGATAGGCGGATGCTTGCCTTCTCACGTGCTTCTCGCTTCTTGACCTTGCTTTTCTCTCCTTGTCCTTGTAGATCTGCAGAATATCCATGCAGCTTGTCTTCATCTGTAGAGTCGGGAGCACAAAGAGATAATCCAAGGAAATTTAGCATTCCTCTTCTTCTTCTATGAACTCGGGCCGTTGGAACTGTCCCCTTGACTTGCTCAACTTCCATTTTCTCCACTCACGCAGACGATTTTGGATGTCCGGGTAAGGTGGAGATAGGATCATAACATCACTATCTCGCTTGGGTTCTTCTTCTTGTGCTTCCAAATTGTATGAGCTACAACTCTGTCTTCTTGAGTTGCCTCTGACGACGCCTTCACAGACTTGGCCGGGTTCATCAACTATATCGAGACTCTACTTCCCCAAAGAGTCTCCTGATATGTGCTAGCCGAGAATCGACTCACCGGTTTCTCCTGTTCGGATCGCTTGACAAGTCTTCTTCGTCTCCTGGTTTGTACCAGGGGAATTTCTGTTCGGGCGGTGTCCTCTCGAGTCTTGGGCGGGCCGGGGCCGTGCTTGTGTTTGTTTCGAGGAGCCGGCCGTCTAGCTTGTCAGCTTCTCCTCCTTTTGACGATCGGAGAAGGTATTTGGGAGTCCTTCTCGACCGCTGCCGCAGGGCAGTAACACGGGCCGGGGCGGTGACTCGCTGCAGGCGGGCGGAGCATGTTTGGTTTTCTTCTTTGCAGGGGCAGCGTTCTTCTTACCGCAGGGCAAGCTTTCTTCTTGGGCCGAGAGGAAGCAACAGATCTTCCGGGTCACCGATTCCCCTCACCGGTGTCGCTCTCTTGGCGTAAGCTCGCTTCGAGCACCAGAGGGTTGGCTCAACATTCTCTTGTTGACATGGAAAGCCTTCCCATGTCTAAGAGGTACTCCTTTCACCTCCAATAGCCGCCAATCACTGTGGCCATATCCTGAGGGATCCTCCAAATGTGCCATCTTCTTTGAAGGACTTGTTCCCCACGTTTTGGCAGAAATCTGCTGTAGATAAACTCAGCCCCGGTTTATCTTCTTTTCCTCGATGATTGCAGCCATCACAATCGCCTTTGCCTTTGATTGGTCAAAGCCGCCAAATTTGATGTCGATACACTTGGCAACTATGTCCAACAATTTGTGATAATCCTCCTTCAAATAGCTCTCTTGTTTGTGTGTATAATATTTTGTCAAAGAACGCGGACTTGGCTATCTCTTTCCATGCGTCACCCAAGTTTACATCAGCTTCCTTAATCTCGCTTGCTCCTTCACGGCGGTAGTGAGCAATATTTAGCCAAATCCTTGGAAGTGATAGTCACCGCTTTCCGTGAATGATGACTTGATTCCTTCATCGTGAATCTCGGCATTCACGTAGAATTGTGCGACCTCCTCCACGTAGGTCATAGGATATTCCAGCGTTAGAAACGGTTTTAGTCCGGTCGTTTCCAGCTTCTCGGCGATTTTCTTCACCAGGGTGTCGTCGGACCCCTGCTTCACCATTCCGTCGAAATCCACGGTCGAACCGGTGTGGATTTGTTTTCCCAACTTGGTAAAATCATAAGTTGGTGCCATTTCTCGAGAATAATTTCAAGGAAAACTCGTAAAAATGATTTTCAGATTGATAGGGTTTCGAGAGTATTTTGCCTTTGCTTTTGAGAGAATGAGATGAACAGTTTTTAGAAGTGTGAGAGAGAAACGGACGAAAATGGTTTAAATATGGTTTATGAAAGGACGTGCAGACGGTTTTTGAATTGTGATCGAAATCAACGGCTTGGATTTCGCACGCATATTGAGCAAGCGATTCATGTCTCGTATTTAATGCGGCAAAGATTTATATCCAATCATAGGCTTGGTGTGCGGCTTTTATGTCCGTACACATCATCATTATGCGACGACGTGTCTCTTAAAACATTCCCGCTAAGTCAAAACGATCGCGTTTTTTGTCACTTTGCTCATAAGTTATTCAAACATCTCTTAGCTGATTTAATTCCGCTTCTCACATTTCTCTTAGTGACTCAAATATCACCGACTTGGTATAGTGACTTTTCCGACATCTGGTGATTCTCGAGTGATTTTTGCTTTCACTTTTTTCACCTTCTTTCCTGTTCCATTTCTTTTCTTTGATTCTTCCGTGTCTCGGCTTAGCTCAATTAGCCCCAACTCATGTTTGAGTTCTTCAAATCTTGACTCACATAATGGTTTTGTGAAGATGTCGGCTAGTTGTTTATCGCTTGAGATATATTCCAAGATAATGTCCTTCTTTTCAACATGATCTCTTATGAAATGATATCCGACATCGATATGTTTTGTTCTTGAGTGCAACACAGATTTTGAGTGATTGCAATGGCACTTGTGTTATCACACATGATTGGAATTTCTTTTTCTTCAACTTCATAATCTCTCACCGTCTCATCCATAGGACTTGGGCACAACAAATTTGCCCGCAGCTATGTATTCTGCCTCACCGTAGAGGTGGCTATTGAATTTTGCTTCTTGCTAAACCAGAAAATTAGTCTGTTTCCTAGCATTTGACATGTGCCTCAAGTACTCTTCCCGTCCACTCTTCATCCAAAGATAGTCGAGTCCGAATAGCCAATTAGCTTGAATCCACCTTCCTTTGGATACCATAGGCCTACTTCTTGCTTCCTTTTAAGTATCTCAATATTCTCTTAGTTGTCATATATGGCTCTCTTTTGGAGCAAATTGAAATCTTGCACATACACCTACAAAGAAAGGTGATGTCCGCCCGCTAGCCGTGAGATAGAGCAATGATCCAATAAGTGCTCAGATCTTGTTTGATCTACAGCTTGCCATCCGCATCCATGTCCATTTTGACCGATGTGTTCATTGGTATTTTTACGTAAGACTTCTCCTCCATACCAAATTTCTTCATTAAATCTCTCGGTGTATTTTGTTTGACTTATGAAGGTTCCATCCTTCACTTGTTTCACTTGAAGTCCAAGGAAGAATGTCGCTCTCCCATCATGCTCATTTCAAATTTACTTTGCATGAGGTTTGAGAATTTTTCACACACTCTTTTGTTAGTGGATCCAAAAATGATGTCATCCACATATATTTGAACAAGCAAAGATACTCTTCTTGTCTTGAATTCTCAAAAAGTGTTCTATCTACTTTTCCTTTAGTGAATCCATTTTCGCTTAGAATTGTGACAGGTATCATACCATGCTCCGGGTGCCTGTTTCAACTGTGCAGGCTTTCTTGAGTTTGTATACCTTGTCTCCAAGAGTCTTCCGCTCAAATCCCGGAGGTTGTTCAACATACACTTCTTCTTCCAATAAGCCATTTAGAAATGCCCTTTTTACATCCATTTGATATACAATGAAGTTCTTGTGAGTCGCATAGGCAAAAACATCCTTATAGCTTCCAATCTTGCTACAGGGAAAATGTTTCATCAAAATCTATCCCTTCTTCTTGGCAATATCCTTTGGCTACCAATCTTGCTTTGTTTCTTACCACGATCCTTCCTCGTTCATTTTATTTCGAACACCCATTTGGTTCCAATGACATTTTGATGTATGGTCTTTGCACTAATTCCCATACTTTATTTCTCTCAAACCGATTCACTCTTCTTGCATAGCTTGAATCCAATGTGTGTCGTCCAATGCTTGTGACACATCTTTGGGCTCTATTTGCGAAATGAAGCATGTGAACATTGCTTCTTGTTGAGTTCGATCTTGTCTTGACACCTTCTCTTATATCTCCAATGACAAGTTCTCGTGGATGGTCTCTCACCATCTTACGCCAGTTGGAGTAAGTTAGCCGGATTCATCGACTTGCACCGTGTTCTTTGTGGGTCGCTCTCTCGTGGTCACTCACCGCAGATTTTCCACCGCTTTTGAGATTCACTATCTCATCTTCTTCTCAATTGATAATCCCAAATTTTCACCAAAGATGGACTCTTCTCGTATGGTTGGATGTTTCACTTATTAGCCGACTCTTCAATGTCTTCTCCATTTACATTTGGCTCATCGAATACTACATGAATGGATTCTTCTCAGAACCATAGTTCTTTTGTTGAGTATTCTATAGGCTTTGCTTTCACCGAGTATCCTAAGAAGATACCTTCATCGCCTTTAGCATCAAAAGCCTTTAGATTGTCTTTGCCATTGTTGTGAATGAAGCATTTACATCCAAATATTCTCAAATATGAAACATTTGGTTTTCTTCCCGTCCGGATCTCATAGGAGTCTTTGTCACCGCTATTTATCATACATCCGTTTTGAGTGTAGCAGTTGTGTTGATTGCTTGACCCAAAATCTTTTTGGTAACTCGCCTCACCTAACATGGTCCTTGCTGCTTTTCTTTGAGAGTTCTATTCCTTCTTTCTCGCAACTCCATTCTCACGTGGAGTCCTTGTCACGATAGTTCATGACCAATACCATTCTCAATACAATACGAGTTATTATTCCATTGACAAACTCGGTTCCTCTATCCGATCTTATTTTGATAATGGTTTGACTCTTCTCATTTTGAATCCTTTTCATCAGTTGTGGTAGTTTTTGTAGAGTTTCTTTCTTCTTACACATGAATATTGTCCATGTATATCTTGAGTAGTCATCTACTACCACCAAGGTGTATTTCTTTCCACTTATGCTAGCTGGTTCCACTGGGCCAAATAGATCCATATGAAGCAGGTGCAATATTCTTGTTGAGGATGGGCATGTCTTTTCTTTAAATGACGACTTGATTTGTTTTTCCTTCTGACATGCGTCACATATACTCTCCTTCTTGTATCGAAGTCCGGAAGTCCTTCCACAAGATGACTTCTTGCAAGTTTGTTGATCGTTTTGAAATTCGGATGACTCGGCTTTTGTGCCACACCAACTTGATTCACCAGGCTCTTTGCTAGTAGACAGTCTTTGGGTGTTGCACCAAATCCACTACATACATATTTTTCTGCCTACATCCTTGCATCACCACTTCATTTGATTCAATGTCTTTGATTTGACATATGCCCATGTTGAATCCAACATTGTAGCCCTTGTCACAAAGTTGACTGATGCTTAGTAGATTGAAGTTTAGTCCTTCAACATATGCAACATCTGTGATTTCTAATCCATTCCTCTTGATGGATCCAATGCCTTTATTTCACCGAGCTTCATTTCCTCCAAATATGACTTTTGCTCCTTTAACTTCCTTGAATTTTGACAGATTTCTTTTATTTCCTGTCATATGTCCGGGAATGTACCACTATCCATGTACCAGGTTCCTTGGCACTCACTGCTCCTTGAACCCGCAATCAAGGAAATTAAGTTTTAGGTACCCATGCTTGCCTGGGTCCTGAGGGGTTAGAATTATAAGATGATCCAACCAACCTATAGCCAAATGATTTGACTCTAAGAGGTTGCCATCTATCGCCGCCATAATCATAATTAATCCTGCAAATTGCTTGGGGATTCTAGTTCATACAAAATTGCCTCTTTTTGTCTCGTATGCCCGCATGTATGTTTTAGCAATTGCCTTCCTTAGGTAATTGTGGTGTTTTTGAGTGTAGTGCCTAGGTGCATATGTGTCTTTGATGAAAGCTCTTATGCTTTTGGAATGGCCTTTGCTTTGAGTTCTAGGCCTTTGCCATTTGGGCTTGTATTCCATAAGTCTAGCCGATAGTTCACGTTATTCCAATCACTTGGCTTGGATATTTTCTACCATTCCCATTATATGTATTTCTTTTATGGATTTTCTTCGGGGTTTTTGGTAGCTCGCTTCTTCTTTACAGAGTATTTTCTGCTTTGGAGTTTGCTTTGAGGACTCGGTGAATCTCTTCTCACTTGTCCTTTTCAAAGACTCTCAACTCGGTCGTTTTCCTTTTCCTTTATAACCAAGGCCAGTTTGCTTATTATTGTGCTTTGGAGCAAATGTGTGTGCAACATTTATAGTTTTGGATTTTTCGACTCTTCATGACTTGAAGATCCTTTTTCCAAAATTATTCTTGAGGTTTGACATAGCATAGAGGAATTAAATCCTAAGCCCTGTCTTGTCTCCACATTCTCTTTGACTCATAATAAGATCATCCAATGATTTAGATGCCTTGGTGAATGAGGCAATAACATTCTTGAGGTCATTCTCCTCTTTTTCTATAGCAAAGAATTTCTCGCTATTAATTTAGCATTTTCACCTTTTTAAACTTTTATTCTCATCGCTTATTTGACTTAGAGTACTCGGCTCCTTAGTCGACTTTGAGTTTTGACTTTTGAGTAGGCTCGTTTTCCTCATTCAATAGTGTGTGTGAGGATTTAATGTGCTCAAAATCTTTCATCATTTTGCCTAATGAATCATAAAGATCTCGTAGGTGATGAAGTGTGTGTGTCATGCGCATCACTATCACTAGTGTCCGAGCTTGTTGAGTTAGATTGTACCTCATCTTCTTGATCTTGTTCTTTGGCCATCAAGCGGATCATCAGGCTTCTTCTTCGAGTCACTTGAGTAGTCGCTTCATCGCTCTCGAGTCACCGTCCCTCCCGACTTGGTTGTCTCGTGCCTCTCTCTGCCATCATTGCCTTTTTCTTTTCTTGTTTCTTTCTCTCAAGACCTTTCTTTCTTCTTCATCTCTCGTATTTGCCGACTACAGGATATGAACAATAATGGCATAGTGACCTGGTTGTCTCAGCCCAACATAGATATTCACCTTTTGATCACTCTTTCCATTCTTGAGTTGTCACCCTTTGATATTCAACTTTTTGATGATCTATTCTCTTGGTTGGCCTCGTCTTCCCTTGATTTTGAGGGAGCCGAGTGTCTTCTCGGAAGATTCACCCTTTCCTCTCTTGTAATTCTTATTAAAGAACTTGTTGAATCTTTTAACCATCGTGGCTATTTCTTCCGGGTCAATGACTTCTTTGACCTCGGCTCTCTTCCCATCTTTAACAATTAGAGCAAATTGCTTTGGGTACAAAATGCTCCTCCTCGGTCTTTCCTTCTCACCAAACTCGTAGGCTTTGAGGTCCGAGAATAACTCATGATTGGATGTCTTTGATAGGTCCATGGAGTGTCTCGGCTGCCATGACCTTCATTTCCCATTCACCGAAGACTTTTTAGTATTTTCATACACATTTCTTCTCGTGTATATTCCTTTCCAAGTGCAGATAGCTCATTTGTGATTTCGTGAACCGAAAGCGTCCCAGCTTGATCCAGGTTTTCTCCCGAGATCATTTTGAAGTTCTCAAATTTTTGTATGGCCACCGATAGTTTGTTTTCTTTGATTTGCTCGAGCCTTCACAAATCAATGTCACTTGTCCTGCATTTCCTTAGCCGTTTTGCAAGATTTGACTTTATTGAACATGGCTTTGTCCAAGGTTTTGTACAGATGTCCTTGGCTACATTGTTCGTGTTGTACCTTTTTCTCGTCATCATTTGTCCACTCGCTTGGTTTTTCAACCATGACCGTCCGGGAGCAAAATCTTCTTCTCCTTCACCGCAACTCTTCGCATGCAAAATTGTGTTCACCTTTAATATTTGCAGAGGCCCATCTTCTATCACTATCCACATCTCATCATGTAATGCCGATAGATGAGCCCGCATACGAATTTTCCAATCATCAAATTCTTCAATAGTGAACATAGGAATGCGTGTTAGATTTGCTTCCATGATAATAACTTTTAATGATAGAAAAGAGTTTTGAAAGTTTAAGTACTAAAGCGACTTTGAAAAGTTTGGAGATCTAGTTCAAGAACTGGTGCGGGAGGGTTCAATGAACCAACCGCTCCGATACCACTTGTAGGTCCCAAGGGGTGTAAGTGTAAGGTTTAGAAGGGGGGGTTGAATAAACCTTACCAAATTTTCGATTTAGTCCTTTTAAATCTACTGAGTTCTACACAAACCGTGTCCTTGATGGACAATCGAATTAGTCACTCAAGAGAGTTAATCTCTCAACAGACTCACCGAGTCACAATAGAGTAACTCAAATTGCTGGCTATATTTTGACTCAACTGTGGTTTTGTTTTCATTGGAAGACTTAACACCCTTATGTTTGATTAAGCAAGATTTTTTACAACTTGATTTAGTACTTATAAATTATCAAATGGATAGCAAATTTATCGTGAGATGTAAGCGAGCTTAAAAGTGCGAGAATTTAAATGCCGAATGTAAATGACACAATAAAATTTTTATAGAGGTTCAAGATGGGATAATTCTTCTACTCCTCTCTTCTCCAACTCCCGGAGGAATCCACTAGGTAATGATCGCTTTACAAAGTGGTAACAGTCCGTATACAAGTCTTGATCACAACAAATGACTTGATCCTTTGGGACTCGATCTGAGACGCCTTGATCACTCACCGGCTTCTCGTGCGACTCGGCTTCTTCTTCAGCAGGCAAAATGCTTTGCTACTACAAAACTCACTTGCTCAAGCACTTTGGATTTGATCACGAAGCCCTCCAAAAGCTTAAGACTTGGTTCACCTTTGAACCTTTCTCACAATCCTTCCCGGAATGTAGACCCTTTGTTTTTAGTATTTTCCTCTTCAACCGATTGAAGTTCTCTTTCCTTCACAAAAAGTGTTGGATTGATGTACTTCAAATGTAGTTTGAGGATTGAGAATGTTTCGCTTTTGATAAGCTTGTATATCTTCACGTGTGTGTCATTCATCATTCTTCTCAAACAAACTCCTCGGCCTTTTATAGTGAACTTTCAAAAATTTGCCCGTTGAAGAGATAGGCTCATTTTTGAAAGTCACTTTGCGTCGTTGGCTTGCGCTTCTTGGAATTGCCATTTCCTCGTATGAATTGTTTTATCACCTTTTCGTAGTTCGACACGGTGTAGTGCTTCCCATTGTTCATTCTTTTTGCACGCTTCGGGGACTGAGCACTCCAAGAAAGGTGGTATGGAGATATTACTTGTTTAAGTAAATCTCTTGATTTCTCGGCAACGGTTCTTTTACGCTTATCTCGACTTGACCGCATTTCCTTGCTTTCCAGGTGACTTAGAGTCGCCTTCCAATCATTGGATGACTCTTCTCGTCACTTGACTTGAGACTTGGCTTCTCTTGAGTTGACTTGATCGATGTTCCACTCACCGCATCTCACCGCATCTTCAATGAGTTCCTCGTTCATTTTCTTTGCCATACTCGGTTGTCTCTCAAAGAGTTTTCCCTCAAGTCTTGATTGTCTTCTTGCATGTTAGGGCGTAGGCGACTTAACTCACTTGGCCACTCTAATTGTTACAATACAATTTACAACAAGAATTGGGGAGCCAACTTTCTATTCTAAGTTTTACATGGCATTCATCAAAATCTAAACAATAAAATTCCTAACAATTGGTATGACAGATTTCGATATAATATTTAGTATGGATTGGCTTAGTAGATATCGAGCTGACATCTAGTGTTAGGAGAAAGAAGTAACACTACATTTGCCCGGAGAAGAAGAAATAAAGTTTTCCACGACTAAAACTAGAATTGTGCCTAAAGTTATATCAGAAATGAAAGCTTTGACCTTGCTGGAAAGGGAAATTGTCAAAGGTATTTGGTGAATATTGTTGGAACTCCAACAACTGAGTTAACACCAAATAGCGTTTCTACAGTCCGGGAATTTGTGGATGTCTTTCCCGAAGAGTAACCAGGAGTACAACCAAACCGACGAGTGGAGTTCCCCATCGATTTGGTACTTGGAGCGGCACAATATCTAGGGCACCCTATTGGATGGTGCCGAAGGAACTGCAGGAGCTAAAAGTTCAAATATAAGAATTGTTGGAGATGGAATTTATTCGCCCAAGTGAATCACCTTGGGGCGCGCCAGTCCTATTCGTGAAGAATAAATACGGATCACTTAGAATGTGCATCGATTACAGAGAGTTGAATCGACTTACAGTGAAGAATAAGTATCCGTTGCCGAGGATCGAAGATTTATTCGATGAACTTCGAGGACCTAGTGTGTTCTCCAAGATTGATTTGAGATCTGGGTACCACCAACTGAAGATAAAAGAGTGTGATATTCCGAAAATGGCATTTAGAACCCGCTACGGGCACTATGAGTTTGTAATGATGCCATTTGGTTTGTCTAATGCATCAACAGTCTTTATGGACTTGATGACCAGAGTGTTTCGCACTTACCTAGATCAGTTCATCATAGTCTTCATAGACGACATATTGATATATTCGAAAGAGCATTTAAGGATTGTATTGGAGATACTTTGCAAGGAGAAGTTATACGCGAAGTTGAAGAAGTCTGAATTCTGGTTGGACCGAGTCGTGTTTCTCGGTCACGTGGTCACATCACAAGGAATCGAGGTTGACCTTGGTAAGTTCGAAGCAGTAAGTGGTTGGAATGTACCTAAGAATGCAAGTGAGGTACGCAGTTTTCTAGGTCTAGCTGGCTATTACAGAAGGTTCATCGAAGGATTCTCTAGGATTGCCATGCCTATGACTCGGTTAACAAGGAAATGAGAGAAGTTCGAATGGACTCAGAAGTGTGATGAGAGTTTTCAGGAGTTGAAGGGTAGACTAACTTCTGCCCCTGTATTGACAATTCATAATCCTACAGAGGGATTTGTCATCTATAGTGACGCATTGTTTGGGTTGTGTTTTGATGCAACATGGCAAAGTTGTGGCTTACGCCTCGAGACAACTAAAGGCGCACGAGTTGAACTAACCACACATGAAATGGAGTTGGCTGCCGCGGTGCACGCATTAAAGATATGGCGACACTACCTATATGGAGGGAAGTGTGACATATTCACGGATCACAAAAGCCTTAAATATCTTTTCACTCAGAAGGAGTTGAATATGAGGTAAAGAAGATGGTTAGAACTGGTGAAAGACTATGATTGCACCATTCAGTAGCCGATGCCTTGAGCCGAAAGACCATAGGGGATTTGGCTTGTATGCTTACAGAGCAAGAACAGTTGGCAAGAGAGTTTGCCAAACTTGAGATTGAAGTTGTTGAGCCACCAAATGGTATGGAAGCCATTTTGGTATCATTGGTGGTGCAACCTACCTTAAGAGATAAGATTAAGGAGGCTCAACACCACGATAAGTTTTTGTGCAAGATGAGGGAACATGTACAAACTGGAGACATCGAGGGATTCAAGGTAACCGGTGATGATGTTCTGACATATTAAGGGCGGATTTGTGTTCCTAAGAATGAGGCACTTCAGAAAGAAATTCTGGAAGAGGCGCATAATACTCCCTACATAGCTCATTCGGGAGGTACAAAGATGTATCACCAGTTGAGGAGGTTTTTCTGGTGGAGAATTATGAAGAGAGATATTTGAGATTTTGTAGAGAAGTGTTTGGTTTGTCAGCAAGTCAAAGCAGAGCACCAGCGACCGTCGGGTTTGCTTAAGCCATTGGAAATCCCGAAGTGGAAGTGGGAACACATAACTATAGATTTTGTTGTCGGACTACCACAAACCTTGAGAAAGAATAATGTAGTGTGGGTCATAGTGGATCGATTGTCTAAGTCAACACATTTCCTGCCAATAAGTATGACTTTTAGTATGGATCAGTATGCCAGAATATACATTTTATGGTCGGACTACACGGGGTGCCAGTTTCTATTGTATCGGACAGAGATCCGCGATATACATCGAAGTTTTAGAGGAGTCATAAAGATGCCTTGGGAACGAAATTGAGATTCAGTACATCTTATCATCCGCAGACCGATGGGCAGTCTGAGAGAACTATTAAGACGCTAGAGGACTTGTTGAGAGCATGTGTACTCGATACAGGGGAAAGTTGGGAAACAATGTTGCCATTGGTGGAATTCGCGTATAATAACAGTTACCAAACAACGATTAAGATGGCTCCGTATGAAGCTTTATATGGGAGAAAATGTATGTCCCATTTATATTGGAGTGAAGTTGGAGAAAGGAAGATTTTGGGACCGGAGTTGATTGAACAAACAGTGGAAAAGATTTCAGAGATCCAGGACAGAATAAAGGTTGCTCAAGATAGACAGAAATCCTATGTGCATAAGCGCAGAAAGGACATACAGTTCGAAGTTGGTAACATTGTGTTTTTGAAGTGGCTCCAATGAAGGGAAATATAAGATTTGGTAAAAAGGGAAAACTACAGCCTCATTATATTGGACCGTTTGAGATACTAGAAAAAGTTGGGGACTTAGCGTACCGTTTGGCTTTGCCACCAGACTTGGCAGGGGTGCAAATGTGTTTCATGTATCAATGCTGAGGAAATATGTGTTTGACCCTGATCACATTGTTAACTACAAGGACCTACACACAGGTAAGAATTTGTCGTACGAATAGATGCCTATAGCTATTTTGGATCGTAAATTGACGGGCTTAGAAACAGAGATGTGGTTTTTATCAAAGTACAATGGAGTAGACACGGAAAAAATGAGGCAACATGGGAATGAGATGAGAAAATCAAATCCAAGTATCCCGTCTTCTTTTATCAAGGTATGCAACCGAAATTTCGAGGACGAAATTTTTTGTTTGAGATGGGTAGGATGTGATACCCCAAATTTTACATATTTAAGTTTTAGTATATTTGGACCTCTAAGATTTTTAATTGTGGCCCATTATAGAATTTTCTCCTTTGGTCTTATCTAGCCCATTAAAGACTATTATTGACAGGCCCATTTATAAGTTATTGTTATATTTTTAAGAGGAAAAATTAATGAACCCCTTAAACTATACGCGATTTTCTACATTGCCCCCTAAACTAATTTTTTTTCTACTTAACCCCCTAAACTACATGAAAATTTCTACGGTTCCATCTCTCCTCCCCGCCGATGGAATATTCCGGTCAGATTCGCGGACTGTAGAATTTTTCTTGTAGTTTAGGGGGTTAAGTAGAAAAAAAAAATATTTTAGGGGTAATGTGAAAATCATGCATAGTTAAAGTGTATATTGAAATTTCCTCTAGTAGTTAAATCAACTTTAAATTTTCATTTAATTCTTCCTCAATTTTAGATTTACTAGCTTACCAGGTTCGACTTTTCCCCATATGCACATCAAATTGTAAATTATGTGTGCCCATAAATATGTATGCATGCTTATATAATATGTATAATTTCATTGATTTTGTCAAAATGGTGTTTCACTGTTGGGTTCTTGATTAGGGATGGCCCGGCCAGCCGACCCGCACGGAGCACGGAGTCGTCACCGCTCCTCCTACCCCACATTAAATAAATTTAAATAGAAAAAATGAATAAATTATTTTATTTTTAATACACTTATAAAAAATTCTTTACAAAAATTACTAAATATATTAAAAAACATAGGCGGGGCGGGGTAGGGGGCAGGACAGGTACTCGAGGGTCGTGTCGAAATTATCATCTCTATTCTTGACCATTCTATTGCTTATGCATCGAATAAAAACAGTCATATAGTGGAGATGAATGTCATTTCTATATTTGATTAGGTTTTCAAAGCTTGTATTCTTTATTTTGCTTTAAAGAAATATTTATTTTAGTGTCTAAATGTTTTTTCAGAGTCAGAGTAATTCGTTTGGAAATCATGCATAATCACTTGTGAAATTATAAAACTATGATTTAATTTAATACTTTATTTGTATACAAATGCATAATAAGTATAAATATAAAAATCTATGAAAATTTCAATGTATCCCCCGAACTATGCACAATTTTTGAAACCAACCCCTAAACTATTTTCTTCTATTTAACCCCCTAAACTACATAAATTTTTTACGGTGCCCTCTTCTCCTCCCCACCAACAGAATATTCCCATCAGATCCGCCGACGGGGAGGATGGGATGGGACCGTAGAAATTTTCGTGTAGTTGAGGGGGTTACGTAGAAAAAAAATTAATTTAGGGGCAATGTGGAAAATCGCGTATAGTTTGGGGGGTTTATTAATTTTTTCCAATGTTGTAAAAAGCGATAGGCGGCAGACTGGGGCCTAGCGCCTAGGCGGAGCCTAGGCGGGGTTAGGCGGGACCTGGACGGGATTAGGCGGGTCTAATCGGAAAAACAATCGTAGGCGGACAAGGGGGGCCTAGCGCCTAGGCGGGGATTAATCGGCGCTAGGCGGGGATTTTTACAACAGCGATTTTTTCTCTATTTTTAAAAGTCAATGTCCAACTTCGAGAGATGGAAATCTGCAGAAAAAAAAAAACAAATATTTTATTTTAAATTTCAAATTTTCAAATATACTTATCTTTATCTTAATAGATTATACCAGATAAAAATAAATCTTTTTGTTAACTAGTACATGGCTTATCAGATAATCCAAGAACCCACACTCCTACAATAACTCCTCAAATACAATCCCCACTACACCACGTATTCCCACATTCCATAACCCATACAAGTCTCACATCGTAGTGAAAATATTCAAATAAAACTCTCACATTCACCTTCACAATCTCACGTTAATATCATACCATCTTTTCAAATCAAAATTTCCTTCAACCCCAAGCCTTCAACTCCAATCAGGTAATGTTTGAGAACTATCTAACTCTTATTAATTTCATTAGACTACAATCATGAATACTTTCGGAGACCCATCGAAAGCTACACCTTCCAAGCCTTTTTACAAAAAAAGGGGGGCAAATGGCAGCCGAGGCCGCTGCCAATCACCACCTCCGAACCCCAATCCCGGGACTCACGAAACCCAGAAAAAAATACCCGATAGCCAGAAATTTCCAACAGCCCGAACCCCGAATCATCGATCGGAACCTAGCAAACTCTGAGAAATAAACCTAAAATCTCAAACCTCGAGCCCGATCCACAGCCTGAAACCCCAAACCGACGACCCGAAACCCAAAATCCCTAAACCTTAAAATATATATATACCGAACCCCATCGCTCACGGCGCGTTACGCATTGTCTCCTCCGCTGCAACATGGTGTGGCGGTGATAGATTTAGAGAGAGAGATGAGAGAGACAGAGAGCAAAGCAAGACAAAGAGTAGAGTAAGACTGAGAGGGAAATAGCTTGAGGGAGATTTGGGAGAGAAGAAAAAAAAATTGAAACCATTCTTTTACTTTTGAGAGTGAGAGAGACGTGAGACAAGGGGGGAGATGGTTTTTAAGATACCCCAAATTTTACATATTTAAGTTTTAGTATATTTGGACCTTTAAGATTTTTAATTGTGGCCCAGTATAGAATTTTCACCCTTGGTCTTATCTAGCCCATTAAGGACTATTATTGACAGGCCCATTTATAAGTTATTGTTATATTTTTAAAAGCCAATGTCCAACTTCTAGAAGATGGAAATCTCAGGAAAAAAAAAAACAAATCTTTTATTTTAAATTTCAATTTTTTTTTCAAATATACTTATCTTTATCTTAACAGATTATACCAGATAAAACCAAATCTTTTTGTTAACAAGTGCATGGCTTATCGGATAATCCAAGAACCCACACTCCTACAACAACTCCTCAAATACAATCCCCACTACCCCACGTATTCCCACGTTCCATAACCCATACAACTCTCACATCGTAGTGAAAATATTCAATAAAACTCTCACATTCACCTTCATAATCTCACGTTAATATCATACCATCTTTTCAAATCAAAATTTCCTTCAACCCCAAGCCTTCAACTCCAATCTGGTAATGTTTGAGAATTATCTAACTTTTATTAATTCCATTAGACTACAACCGTGAATACTTTCGGAGACTCATCGAAATCTACACCTTCCAAGCCTTTTTACAAAAAAAAAAAAAAAAAAAAAAGGGGGAGGAGGCAAACAGCAGCCGAGGCCGCGCCAGTCACCACCTCCGAACCCCAATCCCGGAACTCCCGAAACCCCAAAAAAAATACCCAAAAGCCAGAAATTTCAAACAGCCCGAACCCCGAATCATC
This sequence comes from Rehmannia glutinosa, assembly GCA_016081115.2. Taxonomy (NCBI): domain Eukaryota; kingdom Viridiplantae; phylum Streptophyta; class Magnoliopsida; order Lamiales; family Orobanchaceae; genus Rehmannia; species Rehmannia glutinosa. The sequence goes on from CM071930.1 coordinate 49,737,907, forward strand.
GACCCAAACCCAGCAAACTCCGAGAAATAAACCCGAAATCTCAAACCCCGAGCCCGATCCACAGCCTGAAACCCCAAACGACGACCCGAAACCCAAAAGCCCAGAACCTAGAAGAAAATATATATGTACCCGAACTTCACTGCCTCCCGGCATTGCGCCGTTGTCTCCGCCGCTGCAACTAGGTGTGGCGGTGTGAGAGATTTAGAGAGAGAGATGAGAGAGACAGAGAGCAGAGTGAGACTGAGAGGGAAATAGCTTGAGGGAGATTTGGGAGAGAAGAAAAAAAAAACTGAAACCATTCTTTTACCTTTGAGAGTGAGAGAGACGGGAGGGGGGGAGATGGTAAAGAAGAAAGGGCTGGGATGTTTCTTCTTTTTAAGATATTGGAATTGACTTTCTAGTTTTACAAAAATTACAAATCCACCCCAGTTTACCTACCCTTTATTTATAGTCAGCTATTAGTACCATATTTTAATCCTAAAATCATTTATTCACTTCCTACCTTCCTTTATTTATTATTTTTAAGCCCAAACTTGTTAAACCATGTATTAAGTTAATTTATTTATGTACTTTTATTTGTAGGAAATCATTCGTACGAGGTCTAGATTTAAAGCGAGCACGCATTCGATATTTCTGCATTTTATTTGAGGTGGGGTTTAATGTTCTTGTTTACTTTAAATGTCATGTTTAATTATTAGATGTATGTTCATGTTAAATATGATGCGAAACTTTGAGACCATTTGTACTTATAATAATTGTACGCGAGACTTTGAGACTATTTGTACTTAATTGTATGCGAGACTTTGAGATTATTTGTACTTAATTGTACACGAGACTTTGAGACTATGGTACTTAACGTGCTCTTTTCCGGAAGTCATCTTGAGCACAACCTTTCAAAGCCCTATAATGTTTGAAGTCGACGAGTTCCCCATGAATAACTTCCTTCCATTTAGGAGAAAAACATCTTGTCGACACAAATGTGACGAGTAGCCCCGGTATCTATCCACCATATTGGCTTCAAATTAAACACAACGACAATTAGATCAAGCTCCGACATGTCTATCGGAACAGATTTATCCTCAGTCACATTGGTTTTTTGTTGGTTGCCATTTTGATTGCTCTTTTTCGGGTGTCGGCAATCCTTGGCCATGTGATTCGGTTTGCTACAGTTGTAGCAATTCCCTTTGAACTTCTTGGTCTTCCCCTTATCTTTTTCAGAATGCTTCCGTTTCTTGCTAGTGCTCGATTGAGCAAGATTGGCCTTGGCCTCCATCCCAGATTTGATGGACTTCACTTCGAATTTACGGTCGTTTTCCTCAATCCGAACCCAAACTATCAGATCCTCAAGCCCCATTCCCTTGCGCTTGTGATTAAGGTAGTTCTTAAAATCCTTCCACAATGGCGGCAACTTCTTGATTATCACAGCCACTTGGAATGATTCATTCAGAATCATCTGCTCAGACACTAAGTCATGAAGTATGATCGGGATCTCTTGTACTTGGTCGATCACCGTTTTGGTGTCAACCATCTTATAATCCAGAAATTTGCCGACAACAAATTTCTTTGTGCTGGCATCTTCTGTTTTATATTTCTTCTCCAAAGAGTCCCACAACTCCTTGGATGTTTTGAACGTAGTTTCGGCAAAGAAATTGTTGTTATGTCAAGCATCCATAACGATCCTCCTTTGGTTGTCAGATTCTTCTTCGCCAATGGTACGAGGGTCCTCCTTTAAGAAACGAGAAAGACCCAAAGTAGTGAGGTTAAAGAGCATCTTCTGTTGCCATCTTTTGAATTCGACTCCAGAGAATTTCGCCGGTTTCTCACCATGAGCAGGAGCAGCAGCCATCGGAGTGAAAGAAACGGATGCCATCGTCTTGAAAACAGCAATAGATTTCGTCTTGTGATTGTTGTTCGTGTGGTACTGTTTACAAGAAAATGGCTAAGTGTATGGAAAAAACTGGACATAATTTTCTAAGTTGAGGCCACTATTGGATACTGTCTTTGCAAGACAAAATTTTTCCGTTTACAAAGTGCTTACGGTTCTGGCAATCGTCTCTAAGATACAACGACTTTTACTGTATCGACTTAGCAGCACTTGCAAAAGTCAAAACAACAACGAACAAAAAGTGTTTGAATTTTCAAGCTATTAGAAGGGATAAAAATCAATATGTTGAATGCAGAGAATGACTCGATTTTTATCTGGTTAATTTCGTGTGTTATTTAATCTGCAGGGGCTTCCAATTTATAGGCCTCAAAGGTGCCTCATGGAAAAGCTATGTCTTTTGCTTCGAAAAGACATGTCTATAGGCAAAAAATACACCTGATTGCTCAAATAGGTGCATCAGTTCGAAAGTGCGCGTGGCAGGCAAAGGCCTTTATCCGCTCGGTGCGCGCCCGTGCACCTTTCCCCTGTGCGTGTGCGTGTTCAAGGCCCGCGCACCACCTATCCCAATTGCAAAAAAAATAATAATTAATTTTAAATGGTTTAAATAAATTTGGTCCAAAACTATAAGAGCCTTGAAGCCCAAGCCTAGGCCCACGACCCGGACCCGGGACCGGGCCTAGCCGAGTCGATCGACGGCAGCGCGCGTGTATGTTTTGAACCAAACCCACAAACATGTAGGTCCTCACCAATTTAAAAACTTTGGTGCCCTAAGGGCCCAAACCGATTAGTCCAACTTTGGCTACATAAATAGAGCAATATTTGGCTATCTCTCCTATGTGGGATGGAGCGTTTCTCCTTCCCTACATTTTCCGTTTTCCATATCAATTTCTAGTTTAAGTGGCTAACTTGTAGCATTAATTTCTCATTCACCGGGAATTGGTTTTGAGAATTTCAAAATGCCAATCTCATCTACTCACTTAGTAGAATATTATCATATAACTTAATTTCATTTTCCACCAATGGAAACCACTTAAATATTTGGTCAAAATTGGATCAACACCCATTTTTCTCAAACCAAATTCCAACTGTTATCTTCCGTTTGCAATTTGCTGATGATACATTATTCTTTTTGGAAGCAGACGAGGATAATTTGTTGTGGCTCACAAAGATCCTGGAAATATTTTACAGCATGTCAGGTTTAAAGATCGATATGGATAAGAGTATGTTATTGGGCATCAACATGGAGAAGAACGAGGTTAAGGCCTAAGGGACTAGCTGATAGAGTTGGTTGTGTTGCAAGGGATTGACATATTAGATACTTAGGGTTATCATTGGGTGGTAACCCACTTAAGCTGTTTTCTTGGGAACCAAGTTTTGAATAATTTTTCAAGCAAGTTAGCCGGGTGGAAGAAAACATGTTTTGTCTAGAGGAGGATGTCTGACCTTGATTCAGTCAGTCGTAAGTTCCCTACCAACTTTTTCACTTTATTTAGCATACCTAAAGGTATAACTAACTTGATGGAGAAGAAGATTAGAGATTTTCTTTGGGATGGGGCAGATGGGGAAAATCATGCTCACCTAGTTGCTTGGGATGAGGTTGTCTGACCTAAAAAGTAGGAGGAATGGGTATTGGTGACATCTCTCTCAGAAATAAAGTTTTACTCGGGACATGGTGGTGGTGATTCCAAGTTCAGGGGAAAGCTCTTTGGTGCACGGTTATTAAAAGTAAATATGTCTGCAAGATAACAAACGGATGTCGGTCTAGCTGCCAAAACCACATTTTGGAGCCCATGGAAGTGTATTTCTAGAGTTTATGCAGATTTCCATCAATCAATTGTGGTTGACATTAGGGGAGGAGATAAGATCAGATTCTGGGAGGATACTTGGGTGGGTGATAATCCTTTCGAGAGCGTTATCCAACATTATATAGCATACTTCTTCTTGGCATTCTAAACCCATCATTTCTTTTGTGAATTCTAATTCTAATAATTCATCTAACCTCCTACTTCTTGGAATTTTCATTTTTAGGGTAATTTAAAAGATTCGGAAGCACCAATTTTGTGCTCTTTGGTTAGTTAGTTAGAAAATGTTAGGTTAGTGAATGGAGTGGAGGACATTAGAAGATGGAAGTGGGATTCATCTGGAGTTTTCTCTTGTAAATCCTTCTTCGCGTCCCTTTTTCCGCAACACCACCTTTCCCCTTTTATCCTTTTTAAACTCTATTTGGAAGGCCCACGTACCTAAGAAAGTTCAATTTTTCTCATGGCTTTTGGTTAAAGGTGAGTTGTTAACCTGTGACGTTCTGCAAAACCATTTTTTATTTTCCTCCCTATCCTCAAATTGGTGTGTTCTTTGTAGGAATCACTCCGAAGACTTGAATCAGGTCTTCTTTCGGTGCCCTTTTACCATTAGCCTAATAGCCTATGGTACAGAGTTTTGTGGGAAATGAATATTCAGTCGGCTATGCCATTTGTAGTTTCCGGTTTGCCGATTTGTTTATGTGCAACGCTAGTAGTCTTATTAGTCCCACGTGTCAAATTTTTTTGGTATGTGATTTTCCATGTATTGTGTTGGTCTCTTTGGCTATAAAGAAATAAAAGAATAGTTGAAGATAGAGAGAAGTTTTAGAGGAGGTGTGGTATAGGATTAAGTTTAGGTTCCTAGGTGGGCCACCATTCAAAATATTATAAAGGATTGTTTTTGTTTCTAATATTATCATTGATTTGAGTTGTCATATAGTTATAGTTTTTTGAGAAAGTCTCTTGTGAGACCGTCTCACAAATTACTATCCGTGAGACGAGTCGGTTTAGATCCAGTCAACATAAAATCCGCGGGTCAACAACGAATCTGCGGTGAATAAAAAATCAACAGTCCGCCAAATTTCGCGCGGTAATACTTTTTGAGAAAAACGTAATACTTTCGAAGCAAGTAATACTTTTGAGTAAAAAAGTAATACTTTTATTTGAAAAATGTAATACTTTTGTTAATAAAAAAATGACACAATACGTTAAATATGGTGTTGAAGTTGGGGCATTTTTAAATCGTACATATGAGAATATAATCATTCAATGGAGGGTGGATGAGGGCCCCAATGAGAAAAATGTGATCGTGGATCTGACAAGTTAAGTAGAAAATCACATTCAACTGTAGATTAGAAGCTAATGGCTCACGAGGGCGCGATACACCATTAATGGAGATTTTAAGCTTCCCAATACGAATCTTTTTATTCTCTTGGAACTTTGGTTTTGCCACGAAATGAAGGGAAAATAAGAAGAAATACAGAGAAAAACGAAGGAGAAGACGAAGGGGAAAAAAAGAAAAAAAAGGAAAAAGAAAAATGTAGCTGAAAACTACCACTGAAAAGTAATACATTTTAACTGAAAAGTATTACAAATTTGAATTGAAAAGTATTAAATTTTGAATTAAAAAATATTAGAGTTTTAAGTAAAAAATATTAAACGTTGAACTTAAAAGTATTATAATTTTAAATGAAAAGTATTACACGTTTAAGAGAAAGTTATTACATGTTGGAACTACAAAATATACATGTTGAAGTAAAAAGTATTAGAGTTTTATGTGAAAAAATATTACACATTTAAGTGGAAAAGTATTACACGTATTAAATATTTAAGTGAAAAATATTACTTGTTGAACTACAAAATATCAATCATCTTCAGCACCATTTTTAACAATGAGTTTCATTTTTTGTGTCAAAAGTATTACATGTTCCTAATTAAAGTATTATTTTATTGCTCAAAAGTACTACTTGTCTTAAAAGTATTATTTTTTTCTCAAAAAGTATTACCGGAATATTTTTGGCGGACAGTTGACTTTTTTTTACTTGCGCCCTGTTGACCCATGGACTTTCTATTGACTTGACCAATCCGACCCGTCTCACGGATCTCTTTGTCTAGTATTTTTTGTTTTGCTTTGGGGACTTTTTGTCCCTTTGGACTTTGTACTGTTTTTCTATTTAATAAAAACTTTTGTTTCTTATAAAAAAAAGTATTCCTTTATTTTCTTTCTGTTAGTTGAGTCCAACAGTTCTTCAGAAACTAAGGAATGAAGCGAATCCGGGAAGTAATGTTACGTCCAATAAGTACCATATATGATTTCAATATTTCGTGGAAGAAAATATATTTCTTGTTTAGAGAGAAGATACAGCTTGTATGCCCTTGAGCGCAGGGACGGATCCAGGGCACAAAACAATGGCATTTTAAATTATATAAAAAGTAATTATTGGAGCACACTTACTATGAGCTTATAGCTCAATTGATATCTTTCACCATTTACAAGAATATTGATCACAGTTCGAACCTAAGTGTTTGAGTTTCTTTGAAATTTACCTCCTTCCCTCCAACCACTTCTCTCAACTTATTAATAAAATTAGTGGAGCACACATTATTTTCTGAATTAATTGCTTTTAATAATTAGTAAAAAAAATACTACAGTAAAAACAATTAGTATGACACTTTTATTTTTTAAAACAGAACTAATATTCAATATGTAAAAGAAAAACTAATAATAAAAAGACAAAAAAAAAAGAAGAAAACTTATGGGGGCACGTGCCCACATAACAGGAAATGTGCGTCCGTCATTCAGGGACGGATCCAGAAATTTCTTATAACAGGGGCACACAACACAATAAATAAAATTATAAATTATATCAAAAGTAATAAATGGAGGTACATTTTATTTTTTTTATCGTAATTAATGTAATTTTTTAAAAAAATTGTATCATACTAATAATGTTATATAACACTATTCACATTTTTTTAATAATATAATATAATGCTTTTTTTTAATTTATGATATTATAATGCTATTATTGTTATTATATTATTAATATTTTATAAACTATAACTTTAGGGATAATTTTATACAAACAATAGATAACAAAAAAAAACAAATTAAAAAAAAAAAAGAAAACCCCAACGGGGGCATGTGCCCCCGTAACGGGAGGCGTGGCTCCGTCATTGCTTGAGCGGACTCACATCAAAAGACTAGTTTATGTAGTTGTAAGCATTGAGCAACCCACTCTTGCTACCAGTTCATAGTTCAACTGGTAGGGCTGGTTTTACCGTCGATCCAGACAGCCACATAAAAATCAATTAAATTTTTTCTTTTATATTGTGTAAAATAATAAGGGTTAATTACAAAAACTACCCTTGAGATTTAGCTTAATTACAAAAAATTTCAGTTATCTTTTAAAATTACAAATATCCCCTAACATTTGTTTTTAGCTTACAAAATTGCACCCTCAAGAGTTCTCAAGAGGGGGGTATTTGTTAGCTAAATACAAACCTCAATAGGGTATTTGTGATTTTGAAAGAAAACTGGAGCTTTTTGTAATTAAACTAAACCTCGGGGTAGTTTTTGTAATTATCTCAACCAATATGCAATACAGTAATTGAGAAATATATAATTTACCAACTAAAAAATATATATAATATAGCCCAAAATTTAATTAATCTTAAAAATTTAAAACATTAAATTTTTTAAATGCTTAAAAAAATATAACAACTAAAAAACCAGATTTGGCCGGTTCAGCCGGTTTTTCACCAAATCAATCAGAGAAACGATCTTTAGGGGCTAACCAGGCCGGACCGACCACTGATACGTTCTGGTGTTTAAAACTTGGTCTATGTAAGTATGAGTAGATCCAATGGAAAAACAAAGAAGTATGGTAGACTTACTTGAAGAACATCATCCTCCCCAACACCACCGAAAGGTATAATTTTGGCCCCAAATCTCGCGGCCATCCGGACAAACTCCGGTTCAGCTGGCCAAATCAATTTATGTTCCTCACCCTGAATGGTATGAAGAAAGAAAAGATTTACATGATACATAACCAAAATTTCCTGTAATGTCTGTTGCTGGATATACCTTACGATGATGAGCCTCACGCGGACCCCCTGGAAACAGCAAGACATGGGACTTCAATGAGAAAAGCCTATAAAAATTGTTTGCTGATACTGGAACCCCACCAAAAAACCTGATTATATCAAACAGTGAAGAATCTGGAAAAATCCCATCCTTCCATTCTTGGAATAAAAACGGATGTGCGATAGCGCGGACCATTATATTTTGGTCGATCCATAACCGGGGGATCAGTGAAACAGAATCCAGCCCAAACATCATGTGGTTACCAACTAATAGAACCGGTCCCTCTGAAGGAATTCCAGCAAGTCCTCGAACAACTTTTCCATTATCCATAGTTGACAACATGACCGGATCGAAAGCCACATTCGTCCATCTGAAGTTGATTTTTCAAGTCATACAGTTAGAGAGTTAGAGGGTGTTTGGCTGAGCTTATATAAGCTCTTAAAAACATATTATAAAATGTTTGAAAGCTTATTAGTTCTCTAAAATTGTTCGATAAAGTTTTTAAAAAAAGATTATATAAGCTCCTAAAACAAGATGTTAGGAGTTTATAAGCTCTTTTTAAAACAGGTGAGGCATCTCATCTTATTTTCAAAATAAGATCGCATTTAAACAACCTCCTTTCACTTTGGCCATTTTAATTACAATTAATTACAAAAATGTCATTAATAACATCTTATACGCTCTTTTATCTTATTTTATTCAAACACTTCAACCACTTATTTTTAAAATAAAATATATAATCTTGTAAGCTCTAAAAAATCTTATAAGATGTAGAAGCATATAAGATCTTTTAGATAAGCTTAGCTAAACACCCTTTTAATTGGGGGGTGTCAATTTCGGACTTGACACGCAAACCCGACACAAACCTAATACGAAATTAATGGTATGGGTCTAGACTTCATGGATCCGGGTTTAAATCGGGTCGAACCCGGATAACCCACAATTAAACCGGTCGGGTTCGGGTCAACCTGTTATGACCCATTTAACATGGCTAACCCTTTGTGAATTTAAAAAAAAATAACTAAATAACTAAGTGTAAGAAAAACAAAAAATAAAACATGTCCTTAAAATTTAAATGCTAAAACCTCCTTAATTATATATGTTGTAAATTTTGCATGTCTTTTTGTATGTTGTCCTCAAAATATGATTAGTATATTGTTATGTTATTTACGCAATTATGTTATTTCTTTTTGTATGTTGTGAATTGTGATATTTTTTATTGATTGAATAGTGTGTGATAGTGATTGATTTTTAAGAAATAAATTTATTTAGTTGAAACTATTAATGTATATAAAAATAATTTTATTAGACGGGTTAAACGGGTTGGTTCCGAATTACCTGTGAGATAAACAGTTCGGGTTCAAGATTCTGACATAAATAATTAAACAGGCCGGGTTCCTATTGATTCTGACCCGCGAATCCACGAACCTGAACCCGCGAACCCAGACCCAACCCAAATTGACACCCCTGCTCTTAATGACTAGTGTCTCTAGATATATAGTGCTTGTTTGGGAGCACTTTTGAAATGGACTTTTGGATAATAATAATGTTTGGTGGTTAATTTAGAATGGACTTTTGGATAATAATCCATGTTTGGTGGTTAATTTAGAATGGACTTTTGGATAATTCACTTCTCCAAAAAGTCCATTTTAGAGAAGTAAGAATTAGAGGCTTTTTTGAAAAGTCCATTCTAGAGAAGTCCATTTTTAAAAACGGACTTTTCCATAAATGCTCCCAAACAAGCACATAGTTTATAACCAAAATACAGGCCCTGATTGCTTCAAACATTGATCAACTCCAATACCTGCTTATCTTTTAGGGCTAATTACAAATTGTACCCCTCAGGTTTAGCCTAATTACAAAAAACTCCAGTTATCTTCAAAATTAAAAGTACCTCCCTAAAGTGTTTTAAACACCCCTTGAGGTTTGTATTACCTAAGAAATACCCCCTTCTTGAGGGTATAATTGGTAAAATAGTAACAATTGTTTGTAATTTTGAAAGTTAATTGGGTTTTTAACCTCAGGGGTAACTTTTAATTAACCCCTTTCTTTTTATTACCCGAAACATCCTTCTTGTGAATTTAACTTTTTTAGTTTGTAGACAACATCAGATGAACCAAAATCCTTAGTGGGACAATCTTTTTCAGATATTATGCTTTAGCAGAACTCAGGAATGCTGATGATATTAATGAAAATTTTTGAGTTTACAAGAAAACTTTTTCATTACCTGAATGGTTCATACATCATCTTAAACTCAGAAGGGCTTGGTGGCAGGAAATCCGATACATAATCGATGGATGCTCCACGACGATAATAACTGACGCGCTTTACGACTGTTACCAAATCAAAAGTATCATCCTGTAAATAAATGGATTCACCAACCATCGACTTGTTAGCCAAACAACCACAACACAAACTTTATAGGGAGTGCTTGCAAACTCTTAAAAAAAAGTGATTATCAACTTCTAGGTGGATAAAACAGTTATCTTTTCCACCTACAAGCTGAAAATCATTTTTTTTTAGAGTTTGTAAACACTCCGATAGCATGTACAACTTATACACAAATTATAACTCGACTCTATTTATATTTGTACTAGCATGAATCTGATGAGCTATATATAGTTCATAAATCTGAGAGGGAGATCTTCGAAGTTCTTCCTTCTACCTAAACACCTTACGTATAATCTACGATGCAAAGCAATCTTATACAAGGTTCCTTCTACCCCTTTCTCTAATCCATGTGTTACATTTCGTATCATTAACTTTAGGGTAATTTACTAAAACTGCCCTTGAGGTTTAGTTTTACAAAAACATTCAGTTATATATCATAATTACAATACATCCCCTTGAAATTTGTATTTACTTAACAAATAACCCCCCCTCTTGAGGTTGTAATTTGTAAAATAGAAACAAATATCAATGGTATTTTTTGCAATTAACCCTTATCTTTAGAAGCTAAAATGAACTGTATATATATGAGAGTGTTTGCAAAAACTTCTACTTTTAGAAGAAATGATTTATTGCAGCGGAATTAAAAGTAGTTGATAACTAGAAGTTAGTAGTGTTTGAAAATAGAATCGGAAGTTGATATTGTTTGGTGAAAAAGTTGTAAAAGTGTTTATTTGTTTGTAAAATTCAGGCCAGAAGCAAAATTAGAAATCTAAAGCACCCATCTCTTGCTTTTAGATTCTTATTAAATGAAGCAAAAACAGAAGCAGAAGTTGGCATTTACAAATACTAAAAAGTGATTTTTTATCAGCCAAAAACTAAGAAGCACATTTTTTAGTAATTGCAAACACACTCTATATTTGTGGTCATTACTGAAATTATCAGCTATGCATCTTCAGACAAAAACTCTTCTTTGTTATGTTTCTTGTGTGTATGTGCATGTGTTGATCGAGAGGAACATCTCCTTACCAAGAATAGCGGATCGCCATTGCCAATAAATGAACGAACCTCACAAAGTTGCAGCATGCTACGAAGTCTTTCACCTTCCGTTATGCTCGATAGTAGCATATCCTTTCCACTGAATGGATGATAGCAACCCAGAATCATCAATTCTATTTAGGAATAATTGCAAAAGTTACCCCTAAGGCTTGGGGTGATTACAAAAAAACCCCACGAAAGTTCCAAAATTGCAAAAAAAATAAAATAAAATAAACATGAAGTTTGATTATGCCTTAAATGTAAGGGGATAAATAAAATACTAATATAAAGAGAGTGTTTGAAATGTTTTTGCATATGAAGAGGGTAAAGTGTAATACAAAATTAAATCTCAAGGGGATTCTCGTAATTTTCAAAATTATCTAGGTTTTTTTGTAATTACTTCAAACCTTAGGGGTAGTTTTTGTAATTATTCCTTTTTTTTTTAAATAAACACTTATTTTGACCTATTTTAAAAGCTCTAAGTCAAAATCCAGGGCTGAAACGGATAACCTGTGAAGTATCAGCGTCTGAGCTTTGACAGCATGAAGATGTGAATTCAAATAATTTTGCATCTCATGAATCATCTTCAGCTTCCACAATATTGTTTCTACTGTTATTTCCAGCAGCAAGATTAATCAGAATATTGACTCTATAATATCGTAAAGAGAGGATGACAATAGATCACAGCACACAGTGAAAAGTCATTTCTAAACATGGAATCTAATTTGGACAACTAGAATTTATAACGACTTAACAGATAACATAGTTTTTCAATTAATGTTCAGATCTGAATCTTGCAGAAATAAAAGTTAATAAAGGATAATTACAAAAACTACCCTGGAGGTTTCAGATAATTACAAAAACCCGGAGAAGTTTCAAAATTACAAAAGAACCCCCAGGTTTGATTCTGCCTAAAATGTAAGGGGATAATTGTAATATTTTTACAAATGTAAAGGGGATATTTGAAATGTTTTTGCTTATGAAGGGGGGTACGGTGTAATAAAAAATCAAAAGTCAAGAGGATTTTTGTAATTTTCAAAAAACCTCTGGATCTTTTAAAATTACCCCAAATCTCAGGAGTAGTTTTTGTAATTATCCCAAGTTAAAAATACAATATCAGCCAAAGGGATCTTGATACTCTCGCTGTTCACTAGAAAGATCTTAAATAACGAGTAGGTTGTCATAACAAACAACCTAGTCAATCTACAAATGTTAAATATAGAATGTCATTGTAACAACAATTAGTAGTTAGTACTAGCTAATGATGAAGATCCTGAAAAACCATCTTTACTTCTATTTCCCAAAATGCGGTCGAATTGAAAACATAAATGGATTGGTTGAAAAAACCCAAATTCCAATAATATGGATAGGATACATACTTAAATTCATTTTGATATGATGATTTAATTTATTTTACCATATCATTGACATGCAACATCATCCAACAATGTGACTTAAAATTTGTTTTTGATTAGATAGTGCTTATAAAAAGCTTCTATCTGGACATAATTTACTACTAAAACCTGATGTTGAACTCATCGCATGAAACAGTCCAGCATGCAGATGCTTATGAATCATAGCCGACAAAGGCACAACACTTTGCACCAAGGATTTGCCGAAACTTGTGGCTGCCATAACACAAACAAATATGAATTAATGCAATGTATCTTAAGAATTCATGCATGGATCTGATAACTTGGAACAAACAATAATCCCCTCACCTGGATTAGCCAGGATTAGGACAAGGTCAATATCAGGGTTGTGAGCAGCAACAATTAGTGCTAGGGATGCTCCAAGAGACTCTCCAACAATATATATTGGTCTTTTTGGCGCTCGCTCGTGCTCTGACATAACGGCATTCTCCACCAGCTTCACTAGGTCTAGGAGATCAAACAATGAAAAGTGATAAAAAAAAAAATGAATCGCCTTCTTTATTTGTTCTTGCCTCCAAAAGTTCAACATTTTCAAAGACGAGAAAAACTTCTACAAGTTCCATCGTATAAACTTTCTTTGTTTCTAACAAGAAAGTACTATAAGTTGAAGATGCTTCTTCTCACTACTGCAAAATTGAGTCTTTAGCAATGACAAAAAGTTGTCGCCAAAGACTGTATATCGTTGCTAAAGGATTTTTGCGACGACATGTCGTCGCTAATCAGTTGCAAAAAGATTTTGCGTGGTCGCTAATGTTTTATGAGAGAGAGAGTGAGAGAGACCTGCCAATGGTGTTCGATCCGCAACAGGAATGTGCAAGCACCATATATCAAATATCCTTCATATATGGAAAATAGAAAGGGTGGCATGAATATGAAGTAATCTATACTATAGAAGTTTTTTCGTAATCGAAATCGACTAAAAACTTACTCTCCAAGTTTTTGATGGTGCAACATAAGACCAAGTCCAACACCATCAACCCCTGTGTCATTAAATTATCATCAAAACTACACATTGTTAACACATATAAGTAACAAGATGCCCAGATCAGATAACAGAGTAATCAGCAATGAAGAAAATACAAAGAATGTACTCTGTTCTTTGACTAGGTACCATGTTGTTTCTTGAAATGATCCATGCATATTTGTTATTGCTTGACAATTAGTTTTAATAATACATATGGCTTATTTATTGATAATTATATAAAATGTAGCACTACTTTCTTTGGGGCATTTTATCAAGCATCTGGCAAGGAATAATTAAGAACTTGCATGGCTAATGAAAAAACTACTGGGATGAAGCAAATATTATGCAGCATAGTTTATTATTCTATGGGTTATGGCACTGTTGGAAAACATTTTCACTTAATGAACAACATATACACATGACACATCCAACCACTTGCAAATTCACTCTGATCTTCCGAGTAACGTAGTGGACTAATGCATTAAATACAGTCATAATCTTTTACAATTAACAAAATGCAACAACATAAAAAATAGTATTCTTATAAAAAAAAAAACTCTTCTTCCCTCCCCCAACCTAACACCCTTTTCAACACCAAAAACACACCATCATGCCACCTTCACGCCGGCAATGGTGCTCCTTCCCATCTCTAAAAAGCAAATTATATTATATCTATAGACTATATGTATACATAATTACCTATATATATGTATGTGCAGCTCATACATATATAAAAGTATATATAAACAATATATATATACATACATTTACATTTGGTTTGGTGGGGTTGGGTGGGGTATTGAAGAAGATGACATTTATCTTTCGTTTTTTCATTTTTTTTAATTTTTATTTTGTTTACTTATCAGTTATAAAAAATATAGATTGGTTCAAATTAGACCAAGCCTTTAGCTAAGACCAAAAAGACTATTTATGACCACTGGATCTAAACTAATAACGGTCCAGATTTGTTTTGTTTTTTTAGTAATAGGCGCCAGTTTTGGGGTTAGTAAGGGCAATATTGTATTTTCGAAATTAATGTCCAGGGTTAATACTGTAATTTTAATGACAATTATTGGAAAAAAACATATTACCATTTTCTCTCCCGCGATTTTGTGTGACAATTATATTTTCAAAACACACGTTGTTCAGTTTTCTCTCTCAATCAATTTCACGTCTCTGTGAAATTAATGCATAATTAATATCATATTGTGTATATTTACTATACAATGTTCATATTTACTATACAATTGTTGCATATTTACTATGTATTTATTGCATATATAGGATCATTTCACTGCAATGTTGATTTTTGTGTTGTTTTTACATATATGTAAAAGTCATGCATACTTAGAATCATATTGTGTATATTTAGTATACAAATGTTGCATATTCATTGTTTCTTTAATGCATATCTAGGACCCTTTTACTGCAGAGTTTGAATTCCTGTTTGTTTTTACATACATGTAAAAGTCATGCACATTTATTATCACATTTCTGTATTTTTAATGTATAATTATTGCATATTTAATATGTATTTACTATGTATTTATTGCATATATAGGATCTTTTCACTGCAATGTTGATTTTTGTGTTGTTTTTACATCTATGTAAAAATCATGCATACTTAGAATATTGTGTATATTTAGTATACAAATGTTGCATATTTATTATTTCTTTATTGCATATCTAGGACTCTTTTACTGCAGAGTTTGAATTCATATTTGTTTTTACATACATGTAAAAGTTATGCATACTTAGTATCATATTTCTGTATTTTTAATGTATAATTGTTGCATATTGATATGTATTTAATATGTATTTATTGCATATATAGGTTCCTTTCACTGCAATATTGAGTTTTGTGTTATTTTTATATATATGTAAAAGTCATGCATATTTAGAATCATATTGTGTATATTTAGTATACAAATATTGCATATTTATTATTTCTTTATTGAATATCTAGGACTCTTTTACTGCAGAGTTTGAATTTGTGTTTGTTTTTACATACATGTAAAAGTCATGCATACTTAGTATCATATTTCTGTATTTTTAATGTATAATTGTTGCATATTTAATATGTATTTACTATGTATTTATTGCATATATAGGATCCTTTCATTGCAATGTTGATTTTTTGTGTTGTTTTTATATCTATGTAAAAGTCATGCATACTTAGAATCATATTGTGTATATTTAGTATACAAATGTTGCATATTTATTATTTCTTTATTGCATATCTAGGACCCTTTTACTGCAGAGTTTGAATTCGTATTTGTTTTTATATACATGTAAAAGTCATGCATACTTAGCATCATATTTCTGTATTTTTAATGTATAATTATTGCATATTTGATATGTATTTACTATGTATTTATTACATATATAAGATCCTTTCACTGCAATGTTGATTTTTTGTGTTGTTTTTACATATATGAACATACATGTAAAAGTCATGCATACTTGGAATCATATTGTATATAATTAGTATACAAATGTTGCATATTTATTATTTCTTTATTGCATATCTAGGACCTTTTTACTGCAAAGTTTGAATTCGTGTTTGTTTTTATATGTAAAAATCATGCATACTTATTATCATATTCTGTATTTTTAATGTATAATAAATATTGTACATTTAATATATATTTTATTGCATATGCAGTCTTTTTTTATTGCAGAGTTGATTTCTGTACATTATAATGTAATACATAATGTACATACTAAATATGCAAACATGTAATAATATGTATACAGAATATAATTTTGTAATATGCAGGGTATAATGATAAAAATGAATGCAATATGAATTACGTAATCCAATATGAAATTTGCAATAATCACACATTAAATAACTATTTGTCATGGAGTTGTTGGTTTAAAATTACGTAGATGTTTTAAAATGACGAAATTGGTACACCTTTTCAAAATTCACTTGTTTTGTTCTACTTATACACACAAACAAACCTATATATGCAATATATGTATTCTAAATAAGCAAATAGTGATAAACAATTGTATGCAAGAGTTTTCTAGTTTCTACAGGGTTTTTGTGTGTAGGAGAGAAGAAGGTGGTGTGTGCGTGATTGTTGAAACGTGATCAAAAATAGACTACATTCCTCATAATTAGCAATAAATATCTTGACAGTTATTTTTTGGGTAATTCTGTATTGCCAATTATACCCCTGGGCATTTTTTTTTTCTTCTTATTTTTCAATGCTATAAAAATTTGCTAGATCTTGGCCTTCCTTTTTTTTTTGAATGGTGTAGATGTGTCCCTACGGTCTCACCTAACGCTACGGTCTCACAGGATCTTCTCCCATAAAAATAAAGATATAAGTTTGATTTTAATATTTTGTCTATTTAAATGTTGAATTAAATAATTGAGTCACTAAATAAAGTTTCATTCATTATTTAATTCTTTGAGTATGAAATCCTATTACTATTATTTGAATTTTAAGCATCAAAATTGTATCAATATTAAATTTTCCTATTTTCAATAAATTTATTTTAATATTTAAAAATTGGAATATTTTTAAGTGTATAATATAACTATTGTCTATTTATCTAAATGTACTTTTTAATACAAAATATGAGTGTTGCTTAATTTATTTATTCACTGTATTAAACTATTTATATTTATATATTTAGTATATTATTTGTTTTAATATTTACAAAATATAAAATTTATTTTTATAAAATATAAAGAAAATAATTGTAAAGAAATGATTTTATGTCCAGCTCACTAGTAGTTTTGGTTATTTTTCCCACGTTATCCATGGGCAACAGATCATCAAATTTTCCTAAAATGAAATAGGAATCCCAAAAATTGAGTTCACATGTCCAATTAAATTAGAGTTGTCAAAATGGGTCAGCGGTAGCCAAAAGTAGAAGGGTTAGCTGAGAGAGTTTACTAGTCTACCTAATGTTTGGTTGATGAAATTCTTAATTCACTGCAAAGCTAAGACGATGAGCTACAACTTTTATATTTGTTACTTAATCAAAATCGAGCTCAATTAAAGCACAAAATTCAATCAAAATTTTCAGCCATGCAGTAGATTTTATAATTTGGCGATCTTCAGTATTTTGAGCATAAGAAAATTAATATTATGGTATCGAGTTTTATTAAGAAGCCAACAAGTCGAATATACTTATAAGAAGACATTAAAATCAAATTCTCAGCCAAAAGTGTTTTTTCTTTCCAATTTATGGGTGGGACGGTCTGCCCAACCCGTTGCTCAAGGTGGGTTGAGTTTGGATTAAGATTTTCTCAATTGCCACCTCGGCGGGCTTGGGTCGGCCCATCCACCAATCCATTTTCACAGCTCTAAATCAAATGCGACAACTTGCCTATTGTTGCAAGGAGTAGGAAATTTGGGAAAAATGGTCCAAATATGCCAAATGAAGAAAGTTAGAGGTTGCATGGTTTTCATTCCAATGAAAAAAGTCAATTTTCATTTCATTAATATAGTATTTCAACTTTTTATTGGAATCCATGCAAAAGTAAAAATATGTTTGGTTCTATCAATAATTTATAGTGGAAACTGAAGAATATGTTTGGTTTAATAACTTAGGCAAAAACTTATGTGAGACTGTCTCACGGACTTAAAGTTCATGAGACGGAGTCCTTACACAATATTTTAGAGTTTTTTCTTTTAGGGTTTATATTTATCTTTTTAGGGTTTATTTTTGTTTTTTAGATTTATTTTTAATTTATTTTTTTTTTTGGATTTTTAAATTTTTTTAGGATTTATTTTTATTTTTATTTTTCTGGTTTATTTTTAAGGGTTCATCTTTTTTACGGTTTATTTTTGTTTTTTCAAGGTTTATTTTTTTTTTTTTTTGAAATTTATTGTAATTTTTTTATAATTTATTTATTTATTTTTGGGGGTCTGTCTCACGATGTCTCACGGTAAGACCGTCTCACAGGAGACTTCCTCTAATATTTTTTTGTTGATTTTTACCGACTTAAGTGGTTTTATTCGAAAAGTAATAATATATAACTGGATGGATTTTTAGTGGTGGGGTCAACTTTAATATTTTAATTTGAAAATAGTAATTTATGTGGATATGGGTGGTAATAGTGAATTCCACTTATGTTGTGGTTAAAATTGAGTATGTTGTGGTTGTGGAGGGTCTCATTAATTCATTTAAATAAGGTTGAAAGTTTGGAAATAGTAATTGATGTGGATGTGGATGGTAATAATGAATTCCACTTATGTTGTGGTTAAAATTGATCATTATGTTGCGGTTGTAGAGGGTCCCATTGATTTAAATAGGATTGAAAGTTGAGTATATAGGTTTGAGAAATTGATAATATAAGCTTGGGATGGGGAATGAGAAGTTGAAAATGTAATATTTTCAATTAGATTGAGTAAAACAAACGTGATTTACATACCCAAATAGTAAAATACAGTGAAACTCCAATAGGATGAAAATCATATAAGGCGTTAGTATTTACCAAAGAGTTGGTCTCTTGTCAAACTGTCAGACGGATCTCATTACCCAACTCGCCTTGGGCATACGGGTTAACCTAGAAAATGGTGAAAAATGATAGCATGATTGTATCTGCCTCTTCTTCGTTCCTTTTTTCTTATCATGTGTATTCCATTTTCATCAACATCCGTTTTTTGCTTCCTATTTTACTGTTCCATTTTTCGATTTTCTTGATTTTTTTTTCTTTTAATCTTCCGGAGAGTTAAATTACTGATATTCACTCTAAGAAGAATTCTCTACATCTCTCAAGAAACCAAACATAAAAAATAAAAAAAAAACAAAAAGAAATGTGATAATTTAGATTCCATGTTTTTAATGATGATTTCTTGGAGGAATTTTGTTTTCCTACATGTTTTCCGTTTTAATTTTGGGTTTATTTTTGCTAATTTGTTTTCTAGTTTTTAACTGCTTTCTCGATTTTCTGAAATTTCGGCGTGTTTTCCACCGAATTTTTGGTTGAATTTGTTGTTGTGAACCTCGTTTGTTTGGGCTTTGTAGTTTCGTTGTTGGAATTTATAGATCATGGAATTTATCCGTTGACTGCGGCGCGAATTGTAGTTTCGAGTCGTCCTCTTCACTGGGCTCTACAATTTTCTTTGTGGCACTTACGACAACATAATTGAGTTTGTACAATTGGAGATGCTTGGTCTGTCATGGAATATGCAGGAAAAGGTTGGGATGCCAAGGAAAATGGGTGGGATATTTACAAATTAACAAGTTGGTTGCTAAAACTCTAGTTATTGTTAATGACTAATGGTGGGTTTTTTTTTTTTACCTTATTTGGATAGAGAAACAACTTTTCTACCCATTTTTATAAAAAACATCTTTTTTTACCCACAAAGACAAAAATACCCTTACTAAAGTAAGACTATCGTCGTCTTTCATTGCCCCAATAAAATGCCGCACGATCGTGCTCATATTTAGAGTGGCACTATCGTGCTCACCTTTATGGTGGTACGATCGTGCCCCATAATGTGCTGCCCCATATAGTGGCACGATCGTGCTCACGTTTATGGTGGCACTATCGTGTTCATATTTATGGTGGCACGATCGTGCTCACATGGTGGTACGATCGTGCCATGTTGAACATTCCAGTTTTTTTTTCTCTTCTCGAAAATAAACGAATTTCCCGCATTATACATAAATATTTGAAGCACGAAATACATTAATTTGGTTCAAGTGACTTAAACTTATTTCCAATCGTGTCTTGAATCTTCAAAAATCGAAAACATGAAAGGAAAAAAAAAGAAGATTGTTATCTTTGGAAAAAAGAAGAAAAGTGGAAAGAAAAATTATATTTTTAAACCAAGAAAGAGAGAGGAAGAGGATAAGGGCATTTATGACATTTCATTGAAAAAATGGGTAGAAAAGTATTTTTTATGAAAGTTGGGTAGAGAAGTGTTTTCCTATCTCAAAATGGGTAAAAATGACTATTTTCTCATGACTAATATCACTTATGTTAGATTCACTAGTGATGTATTTCTAGGAAAAAAAACTAATACTTTTCGGTGGGACTACTAATACTTTTCAGAGAAAAAACTAATACGTTTCAAATGAACTACAAATACTTTTAAGTGTGACTACTAATACTTTTTTATTGGAAAAACTAATACTTTTCAGGGAATTACTAAAAACTATTCATGAGAAAAACTAATATTTTTCCAGGGAAACTACTAATACGTTTTTCTGAAACAACTAATACTTTTCAGTGAACTAATTCATATTTTTCATTGGGACTGCTAATACTTTTTAGTGGGGCCGATGATACTTTTATGGAGAACTACCAATACAATTCAGTGGAATTAATACTTTTTTCAGTGTGATTGCTAATATTTTTCGGGGAAACTACTATATATTTTTCACTGGGACTGTTAATACTTTTCAATGGAGCTGATAATACTTTTTATAGGGAACTACTAATACTTTTCAGTAGAATTATATTTTTTTAATGGATTGCTAATATTTTTCGGGAAAACTACTGTATATTTTTCATCACATCGCTAATACTTTTCAAAGAGGGTGATAATATTTTTATTGGGAATTACTAATACTTTTCTGGGAACTGTTTTTTTTATCCAGTGGGATTGCTAATAATTTTAGTGGGACTGATAATATTTTTGTGAGGAACTACTAATATTTTTCAGTGAAACTACTAATTGTTTTTAGTGGGACTGTTAAAAGTTTTTGGGCAAACTACTAAATATTTTCCAGTGGAACTAATAATACTTTTCTAGGGAACTATTAATACTTTTCAGGGAAAAAATAACATTTTCCAAGAGAATTACTAAATATCTTTCAGGAAAAAAACTAATACTTCTCAAAGGAATTATGAATACATTTTAAGGGGGACTACTAATACTTTTGATGGAAAATCCTAATAATTTTCAGGAGACTACAAAAATACTTTTGGGGACTATACTAATATATTTATAGATAGTACTAATACCTTTTAGGGGAAAAACTAATATATTTCAGAGCCTTAATGAAAATATTTAAATATATTTAAAAGTGCAATAAGACAGACCTATACTAAACTATTTTAACTAAATAATAGGTGGCGACCAAAATAATTAAGTACCTCAAACCACCCACGAAAATGGGTAAAAAAATACGCATAGAAACCATTGAAAGTGACATAAATACCAACATTATCTTTTTTAACAGACATCAACAAAAGAGAATTGTGTTGAATACAGTGTGGGGCCCACCCCAAGGCCCATGCATGCCAATAGCCAGGCTTACCGGGGATGGGCCGCTCTTTATTGTGTGCACCTTATTTGAAGGCCGACGAGTAAGGTTATAGGGGATGGGCCCATCAGGCTTATAGGGGATCGACATGCGGGTTGTAATTGAATTTGGGTTTAGATCCATCTGACGAATGACCCATTAGATGATCTAACAGGAGTTTTTGTCTTTCCCAAATAATCATCTTGATACATACATTAAAGACATATATCCATATCGGCCAAATTAAAGACCAAAAGTATGGATTTGCCTTAAAATTTGTAATTCACATATCATTTTGGTTTGTTCGAAAAAATCTCACTTATATGAAATACTTGTTTTTAAAATTCTCAATTGATACAAGAATATTTCGGTATATTGTGAAGTTGTCAATAAAATATATGTTGTCTACTAAAATATATTGATATACCAAAAGAAAAGAAAATTAAGTTAATTAGTAGAATGGAAACTTTTTATAAAAAAGAAAAAACTTTCATCACATTATTAATTGTAAAGAACGTATACGGGGTTCTAACGTCTACAAAATATCATATTATATTCGAAGTATTTGAATTTTGGAGAATATTTTTTACTTTAATTTGTATGTAATAATTAAATTCAACCTTTTACTTTATAATATTATCATATACACATTGTTCTTTTCCAAAGGTAACCCATGTGGATTTATTTTCTTAGAAAAAGAGTAAACTAACTATCTATATATAAGCGAGAGAGAGAGAAAGACCTGGTAAAAAAAGCAAGAGGGGAGAGCCTGTTAACCTACATCCACACTCCAACGGCGAAAACCACCGCGGCGGTCCACCGCCGTCTGATTCCATCAACTCTTTCGACTTTTCTAAGTAATATTTCGTGCTGATCAAACTATTTTTGATCTTGAAGCTGCTACGAGCTGGCCACGAACCGAGTTTCCGGTTGGTCGTCGTGCGCACCCACCGGAAACTGGTGGCGAGAAGACCATTTCCGACCATCGCCGCCATGAATATATGGGAGTGGCTAATTATCGCATCTACCCACTAATTAATTGCAATGTAGCATATAGAAATTGAACATTATATATATGATGCGCCGTTCTTGTTATGTGTCACGCAGTCGTGGTTATACAATCCCATATATATATATATATAGGTTATAATAAAATACTACATAATAATTAGTAAAGCTTGTAGTGCATGAAATTAATTACTTGGTCTACTAATTAAGCATCACGATTGTGACATATGATGGTTATCAGTCAGTATTTTTGGTTGTAGGGCTACATCAAATATAACAAATCAAGTTACTCAATACTAGACTTGAAAATATTGATTATTACAAGTTTGTTCGAGAGGGATTGATACATTAATATGACAAACCAAACCAGACTTAAACACATTTTTCTTATCCAATAATATAAAATGTTATGAAATTCGACTCGAGCTTTACTCGATTAGTGAAAAAATAATAACTGATTCGTGTTCATTCCACTCGACTAAAGTTCGTTCATCAAGGCTTGATTCGATCAATAACCAAACCAACTCAAAAACAATTTTTGAAGGTCGATAAAAATTTAGACAAGTGTGAATTATATATATAATTTTATATGTTATGTATGGTCTCTCGAATTGTTTACACCCTTGGTTAATTGGAAAATGGTATTTTGACGTATATATTTTATTCATACACGACACGTACACATTAATAACATCGTCGAGATATAAATAGTGTGCACTGATAAAATAGAAAGATGCATGCATGGATAAAATAGGATATGAAATGTTCTATACTACAAGAGTCCGCCTGTACAAGGTACAACATAAAATTAGAAAACCAGTTCCAAAGATCATAAGTAAATTATTGGATAGGTGCATATACAGCTCATGTAAGAAACTGATCGCCTAAATAAAATGTTTTTATTCTTGGTTTTGGATATTCTTAATTAGATAATAGTTTACTTTTGGAATAGTTGATCAGTTAGAAGTAATTGTCGGATAAACAGAATTGTGTGTATGTGGAATGCTAGGTAATTGAGTGTGGTAACATCTAATTCCTCACAGGATAAACTACTCTATCCTAGTGCAAATTACTTAAAAGGGATAAAAAAAAAAAACTCCTGAGGTTTGGGGTAATTAAAAAAAAAAAACTCCAAGGTATTTAATTTGAAATTACAAAAATCTTCTTGAAATTTGATTTGTATTTAAATTTAATATTTATCTCTTTCATAAGCGAAAATATTTCAAGCACCCCTTTATATTTATACAAATATTGCCGTTATTCCTTATATTTAAGATAAAATCAAAATTCAGAGATTTTTTTTTTTTTTTTTTTTTTTTTGTAATTATGCTATTTCTATTAGCTTTTTTGTAGTTACCATAAATCTTAAGGGTAGTTTTTGTAATTATGCCTTACTAAAAAGTTAAAAACTATGTACTTGTGTTTGTTTAGCCCTATCGCGGCTCTCACTCTTTTTATTTATATTAAATTTTCTGATAAGAAAACATATCAAAGTACAATAAAAAAATATACTGGATTTATTTAGTGACAAAAATGCAAAATTGGTTGTAATTTGTAACTAATGGAGGTGTCGAAAATTCATTTAGTCCTGTAACTAATAACTACAACTCGACTTCATGAGTCCAAGTCCAATAGAAAATCTTAAAATTCAGATATTGCCGCGTGAAACCCACATGCTGGAAATTGCGTGCTAAAGAGACTGGAAAAATATATTTGTGAAGCCCCGATTTTTCCGAACATATAATTGATTCTTATTGTCGTCTATGTATTTGACCGACTATTTTACCGCGTCGCTTTGACGGGTAATTATCATTTATATATATTTTATATTTTATTTCATTTCATTTATTACTTGTGATCATGATCTTTATTAATTCTATTTTTCATTTATGATCACTTGATTGATCATTATTACTATTTTTGTATTTATTAGTCACCTTAGAATTTTAAGAGATTATTTATTTTAGAGACTTTTACCTTATAGAATTAAGATTTTGATTTAGATTAAGTGATCATGAGACTTATAAGTGATCAAGGAAATCACTAATTATTTTGGAGATTGACATATTTCATCTATTATCATCAAATTTGGGACAAAAAAAAATATGAAATTACCATAATGCCCTCATAGTGGACGGCCAACATGGAAATTTTGGAGTAAAAATATCATCCAACTCTTGTACACCTACACCTTATATTAGTCATCTTGTGTATAATTATACCATTAATTCAAACATTATACACATCATCTTTTACATTACTTCTTTAATATTATTTTTACCAACATGTTGGAAGTCTTCCAACATTGCATTCAAACCATGTCTTGCCCATACCTTTGACCTTCAAATTGTCTCCCATGCAAGAGGCAAAATGCAAGACACAAAATTGAACAAAAAATTCCTCTCCCCCCCATGGTGGACAGCCAATATGGCCATTTTTTACACAAAATTTTCATTTTTTCACTAACACATACATCTCCTACACAACATCCTCCCCCTTCTCTCTAAACTCCCAACTTCTCTCTACTCTTCTTCTCACTTTCTTCTTCAACACTTAGAAAATTTTCAAGATTTTTCCTCCTTATTCTTCAAAAAATTCGAACACATCTATACTACAAGGTAAGAAATTTTATCTTCAATCCATTTTTGATATCACATAGTTCATCTCTTCCACCTTCTAAACTTAAGTTTGAATTTGATTTGGAGGTACATTTAGAAGACCATTTGAAGATTAGAGCTTGACATCATCTTGAAGAAGGACTTCAAAACTTGAAGAAGAACTAGTAGAGAATTTGGACTACAAGGTAAGAATTGAGTACTAGACCCATTCTTTCCTATTCTTTCTATTTTTTTCAAATTTTAACACCCCTTTTTCATTTTTGAGAAATAGGGGCTGACCTTAGGTGATTTTGGAGTTGAACCAAAATTTCCAATTTTAGAGCTTCAACTAGTCTCCAAACACCTACTACACAAGGTAAAGTGTAGTCCTTCTCATTTTCTTATCTCCTTCTTTTTCTCCTTAATTTTTCTCTCATTTTTCTAACTTCAAATTTTTGATATTTCTTGACTTAGGGGCTGATCTAAGAAGCCTCATCCAAAAATTGTGAAATTTATCCTTTTATTTCACAATTTCCAATTTTAAGGTGGGTGGAAAAATATTTTCCAACTATTAGGTGCTTTATTAAAATGCATGTACAAAATTTGATCATGAGCCTTGAGATATATATAATGTATGTATTGCATGTCAATTTTATGTATCAAGTCATGAAAATTCTCAAGACTTGCTCAAAATTACTATTTATTGAATTTTAGGTGCATGCATGTGCAATTTAATGTTTTATTTGATGAATTCTTGTATGTATTGGACATGCATGTGTATGATCTTTAAAATCTATGTTTTGGATGACTTATAACCTGGACAAGTCGAGCATAATTGATTAAATTTCAATTTTGGACTTAAAAATGTAAAAATAGAAAGTTGGTGGACTCAATTGCAAGAAAATAAAAGTTAAAGGACCCCCCTGCAAATTTTGATTTTTGGGACTGTTCTCAGGTTCAAAAATGACTTTTGGACATTTTAATAAAGTTTTAAGAGTTTTAAGATAAATAAAAACAACCTTTAAAAGCTCAAGGACTAGATTGTAAAATTTTAAAAGTTTAAGGGCTACTTTGCAATTTTTAAAACTGCACCAGACCTAAACTTTAAAATTTGAAATTTTTACTCTTAAGGTACTGGGAATTACATATTTCAAAAGTATTCCAAAAAATCCAAGTGGTTAGGGCTTGGAAAACAATTTTACTAAAATTGAGGGACTAATGTGTAAAATACTAAACTTGAGGACCCAAATGAAATTTCCAGGACTTATGCAGTCCATGCACCTGGAAATACTAACTTAACTATAACTTAATTATATTTTGGACCCAAGGTTCAAATTTCATAACAATTGGACCCCTAAAAGCCTTAAAGCCAATTATTTCAAAATGGGACAAAAATGATATTTTCAAAAGTTAAAGGACCTACACTTATTTCTTTTAAAAACTGCTTTTGTCCCAATATCCCACTAACTTTAGTGACATTTTCCAACTAGAATCACATTAAAAGCCCTTTCGGTTTGTGAGTTCCGATTATTTTAAACTTAAGGTTTGAATTGGCAATTTTTACAAATTTGGGGCCAATGTGAGAATTTTACAAATTTAGAGAATTTAGGAATTGACCTCATAATTTTTCAAGGTCGGGATATTTATTTATTCAATTTTTAACCCCAAAAGTATTGGTTTTACAAAACGGGGCTAAATTACAATTTTTCTTTTATAAAGGACCTAACTCAAATTATTTTCTCTTTTACTAAAATAGCCCTGGACCCTCTGACTTGGAGATTTAATTAAAGTATTTTACTTTCCCAAAAACCCTTGACTTATCGGATCAATTTGACCGATTAATACCCGATCGCGGAGCGACTTCCTCGCCTTGCGATTTTGAATCTATAACGGGACTTATGTCCCACCTAATCTTTCAAGATATCGAAGATTGCTTATCCTTCCAATGATCATCTTCATCCAAATACTCCACCAACGCCATAATTGCCACTCGCGCTTTTCAAAAATTTTCCCGAACTGCTTCCCCGAATCAATAATACTCGACTGCTTGGTTGATCACTTTGTACTTGTATTTACTTCCCGCCGAGTCAACTTGGTGTGTCGAGCTCACATCGGAATGGATACGTCGGGAATGGAACCGGCAACTCGGCCGCTATTCCACTCTTTCGCCCCATCGCCCTAATCCCGCAATCGAGGGACGGAGTGTCCAAGGGAAGCGGTTCGTAGTACTTGAGGTATAATCATGATTATGAGAGATCCGATCCTTGCAAGCTCCACTTTGTGGATTTTGTCTTTGCTATGGAGCGATAAGGTGACGGTCTTGACCATCCTTCCCGGGAGTTACAAGGAAGAACGAAGGAATCGCCATTGCGATCCACACGATTCCGGAGTTATCGGACCCATTTGGTTGGCGCTACAAACCGTACACAAACGCTACTTGTTTTGCATTGTTTGGCGCTACAAATCCGTCGCAACCATTAATTGCTTTGCATGGGATTGGCGTTACATTTCTCGCGCAATCCTACTGTCTTGACCAATCACATAGTGCCTGTGTGACCATGAATCGTTTTCTTGAATCGTATAAGTATATTACTTAAATATATTTATCACGACGCTTGTGGATTGTGTGTGAATTCATGCATCATACTCACGCGTTTTCATATAATCTGTTTTCGCATTAATCGTATATTGCGCCACACGCACACGATCACCCCATCCATCGAGATTTCTGTCTCATCCCCACCTATTTTCTAACCTTAGATGAGGATTTCGTTGAAGATCTTTGAACCGCCCGGATTGAGACCTTGTACTCCGATTGTTGGATTTACTACTTCTTCTTGTTGTTGATTGGACTCTTTTCTTGTGTTGTTGTTGGACTCTTGTATTTCTTTCCATTCCGGTTTGTAACTGAAGAGCGTAGGACCCTTTGACTTTAAGTTGTTGTATTTGGTTGATTTTCGGGTATGTAATTTAGATTGTGGATGGTTGTGGACTGTAAGTTGTATTTGTACTTGTTACTTATTTCCGCTGCTATTTAGACTCTGTTTCATTGGGTTCTCGTTGATATTTATCTAGACTGTTTGGTTATTGTATTTAAGTTGTGGATCGTCGTCGCGTTCTGTTTGGGGCATGACAATATTTGCCATTATGGAAAGAAAAAAACTTATATAAGACGGTCTCATGGCCTTTGTCCATGAGACGGATCTTATATGTAAATATAATTTCAACCCAAACCCAAATCCATAAAAATTACCCATATATTTGTATTTTGTTGGATACATCTCATGAACTTAAGTCCATGAGACGGTCTCCCATAAGACCTCCTCTTATGGGAAAGTCGAAATAAGCAATTTGTCCCAAAAAAATCGAGAATCTCCCCCACAAATTGTTATAAATTTATCACACAAAAACATATTTTTATTGATCATTCAAATATTAATACACGGGTAAACACTCAAATACTTCTTTCTCTTTAGAAGCTTTGCTTCTAGTTTACCGACATGATCACTTGCTTATGCTCTCAAATACCTTGCTTCACTCAAAAAAAAATTACAAATGCGCACCCATAGCCTATTTATAGGCTCGATTCTTTACCTAACATTTTAATGATAAATTAAAATATTAGCACTAAGCAAATGGGGAGTTTGGTGACATTTATTTAGCATAATATCTGATAGTGTTGCATTGTGGGTTGTTGAAAAACTTCTCCAATTTGATATGTATAAAGCATCATTGCAAATTAATATTTCAATACCCCCTCCTAATTTGTAAACCTTTCTTGAACTTGATTTGTCATTCCAAGTGAGTTTCTGAGTCTTGGAAAGTCTTCAAACTTTAGTGGCTTGGTAAATATATCTGCAATTTGATCTTGCGATTTCACATACTTCACTTGAACTTCTTCTCTCGCAATGGAATCTCTAATGTAGTGGTATTGAGTATCAATATGCTTTCTTCGATTACAAAATACTGGATTCTTGGCCAAAGCTATTGCTGACTTATTATTGACATAAATCTCTGTTGGTTCTTCTTGTGACATGCTTAATTCTTTTAACAAATACCTTAGACATATTGCATGACTAACACATGACATTGTTGCCATGTACTCAGCTTCACATGTTGAAAGAGTGATTATTGATTGTTTCTTCGATGCCCAAGCGAAAACAGTATCTCCCACGAAAAATGTGAAGCCAGTTGTACTTTTTCGATCATCAGTATCTCCAACGCACAATATATCACTGTATCTAACAAGCTAATAATCATTAGAAACTCAATAGATCAGACCAAAGTTGATTGTACCTTTTAGGTAACGAATAATTCTCTTGGCTGCCTTGAAATGTGTGGTGGTTGGATTTTCCATATAGTGACTCATAAGTCCAACGGCATAGAGAATATCAGGTCTTGTACAAGTTAAATACCTCAAACATCCAACTAGGCTTTTGAACAGTGTTGGATCCACTTTATTTGCTCCATCATTCTTGCATAATTTCAATCAACATTCCACTGATGTGCTTATTGAATTGCAATCATCTATCTTAAACTTCTTCAAGATCTCTTTTATGTACCTTTCTTGTGAGATAAAAATCCCCTCTCTATTTTGCTTGATTTCGATTCCGAGGTAGAGCTCCATTAGCCCAATGTTAGTTATTTCGAACTCTTTTGTCATTGCCTTCTTGAATTGTTGGAACATGCCTATATTGTTCCCTGTAAAAATCAAATTATCAACTATAGGTTCCAAGGGGTGATGTGTAAAGTTTAGAAGGGGGAATTGAATAAACTTTACCAACTTTTCGATTTTAGTCCATTTAAATAAATTTAGAGTTAACTCAAATCGGCTAAATCCTTGAGGGACAGCTAGGTTGGCTTACACAACAAAGTTACCCACTCAATAGACTCGACTGAGTTGTTGATAGTATAACTTAGTTATTTTCAGCTAACACTTAGAAATGCAGTTGATTTGGTTTTACCAGAGGAAGACTTTTACCCTTATAGTTTTAAACACATTTTCAACACTTGTTTTAGCAATAATTATTATCAGCAGATTTTAAGCAAGTTAACTTATCAGCAGATATAAAATAAAGCAAGAAATAAAGTATGCTGAAAAGTAAATAGACACACAAGCAGTTTTTATAGTGGTTCGGGGATGGGGTAATTCCTCTAGTCCACTCTCCTCCAACTCCTGGAGGAATCCACTAGGTAACTTGACTTGGCTACAAAGTAGTTAACAGTCCAAGACAGCTTTGATCACACAGCCTGCTACTCCTGGGACTCAGCTTCTTCTTCACAAGACAAATTGTCTCTGTTATTTGACTCCCTTTAAACCTATGGACTTGATCACTTAGCCCTCCATGAAGTTCAAGGCACTGGTTAGATCTGGGAGTGTAGGTCCCAAGGGGTGTGAAGTAAGGTTTAGAAGGGGGGTTGAATAAACCTTACCAAATTTTTGATTTAGTTCTTTTAAAATAATTTAACAGAGTTGACTCAAACAACTGTGTCCTTGATGGACAACTAAGTTGGCTTTTCAAATAAGTTACCCACTCAACCACACGATAGAGTCATTTGTTGATAGTATAACTCATTTTGCTCAAGCCAAATACTTAACTTGGCTGATTGGTTTTTAACAGCGGAATACTTAACACCCTTAGATTAGATTTTAGCTTGTTTTAAACACTTGATTTTAGCACTTATTTATTTTTCAGTTGGATAGCAAATATGATTTTAACAGCAGATATAATGTAAATATGCAGGAAAGTAAATTTGCTGAAAGTAAATGACACAAATATTTTATAGAGGTTCGAAGATGGGGTAATTATTCTAATCCTCTCTTCTCCAACTCCTGGAGGAATCCACTATGTAACAAATCAGTTTACAAAGCGGTGAACAGTCTGGAGATAGCCTTGATCACACATCTGGCTTCTCTTGTGACTCAGCTTCTTCACAGGGCAGCTGCCTTGCTACTTCAACTCACTTCTCAAGTTCTTGGATTTGATCACGAAGCCCTCCAACAAACTTGATAATGGTTCGACCTGGAACCTTTCTACAATCCTAGCTTGGATAGTAGACTCCTTTGCTTATTCAAATGTTTCCTCTTCAACAGATTTGAAGTTGTCTTTCCTTCACAACTTGTGTTGGATCGATTTCCTTCGAGTTTCAGGCTTGAGGAATTGCTTGCTTGTTTATGAGAAAATTGCAGGTTAAATGCTTGAATATTGCTTGCTTGTTCGTGGTTCAGGTAACCTCTTCTCAATAACTTCCTCAGCCTTTTATAGTGCACATTTGAAATTTTTCCCGTTGAAGAGATAGGCTAATTTCAAATGTCACTTTTGTTTGTTAGCTTGTCTTGTTGCAGTCCTTGATATTGACATTTCCTCGTATTAAATATCTTCGCAGCATTGCAGGTGCCTGACACAAGGTGCAGTGTTTCCCATTGGCTTATTCCTTTTGCATATTTCTGGGACTAATACTTTAGACCCGACAGCTTTGACATATTACTATATTGAGTAATATTCTTGACTTTAATAAACAGATCTAAGTTAGTTGTCTTGACTATACTGCTGTCTTTACCCCAGGTTACTTGAGTCAGCTCCAGTCATTGGATAACTCAACTGTCACTTCAACTTTGAGAATTGGCTACTTGAGTTGACTTGACTGACACTTCTCACAGTTGTTCCTCAGCTGACACTCCTTCAGTCGAGTCCTTGACTTCCTTCTTGCCCATACTCAACTGACACACAACAGAGTCTTCAATCCAGTCCACAGTTGACTTCTTGTATTCCTTGGCATAGCTGACTTGACTCAACTTTTCCAGCCCTATTTATTACAATACAAATTACAAGGAAATGGAGTGCCAGCTTCCTAGTTTAAGTTTTACATGGTATCATCAAAATCTACTCAATAAATTTCCTAATAGGGACCTCACTACTTCCCCTTCAACCTTGGAGAGTAGACCCCTTTGTTCTTGAAAATAATTTTTCTCTTCAACTGGTGAAGTAGTCTTTCCTTTACTGAGCGTGTTGGATTGATTTCCTTCAAATTTAGGCTTGAGGATTTCTTTGTAAAGCTTGAGAGATGTTTGCAGATTTGGTTACCTTTTCTCACTTGCTTCCTCAGCCTTTTATAGTGCATATTTGAAAATATGTTCGTTGAAGAGATAGACATAATTTTCAATCACTCTCGTAGGTTGTTAGTTTGTCTTGTCTTGCAGCATTGATGGAGATCGTACCATGAATTTAATGGTCTACAGCCTTTCCTTAAACTCTGCACAATTTCAGGTGCTTCTCATTGGTCCCTTGCTTTTGCACTCTTTCAACAAAACAACTTTATTATCGGCAGCCTGACACATGCTTATTTGCAGCAAAATCTTGACTTGTCTTGACAACAGATCTCTTTCAGCTTTCTTTAAGTCTTGTCTGCTGCATACCCCTTTGACATTCGATTCCAATCATTTTGGAATGACTTAGCTATCAGTCAGCTGACTTAAACAACTTTTCTGTCACTTGACTGAGTCTTCACTTCACTTCACTTAGCTGACACACAGCTGGATCTTCACTTCAATTTTCAGTCGAGTCTTGTAATCTTTAACTTGGCTGACTTCAACTCAGCTCATACATCTCTATCTATTACAAGTTGAATTACATTTGAAATGGGGTGCCAACTTCCTAATCTAAGTTTTACATGGTATCACCAAAATCTATATATAAATTTTCCCAACAATTTCCCTCTTTTTGATGATGCCAAAACTTAAATAAACAATAAAGCAAATAGTGCAGAAAATAAAGAATGATTATGTAATATCTCATTTTATTGAACATATCATTCTTTGCACTTTACAACGCTTTTTACAATGTATAATCCTATACAAGGTAATAAAGCTATATACATACATGTATCAGAGCATCTACAATTTGTATCAGAGCAATTTTGTATAACAAGATATACACATCATAGTTACAAATATGTGTATATACAGTTGAGTAAAATACAAAATGAAGGGTTCAACCGTCTTCAACGCCTCGGCTGCATCCTTCTTCTCTCATCCTCTTTAGCTCTTCTGCGATCCTCTTCAGCTCTCCTTCTTTTTCTATCTTCTTCCTCCCTCTTCTTCTTTTCATAGGCTCTCTTGGCAGCTGGGTCATCCCTTCTCTGCCTTTTTTCGCATTCTCTGTTGAGCCTAATATTTTCCTTCTCTTGCCTCCTTCTGGCTTCTTCATTCCTTCTTTCCACTACAATGTTTGCTAGTTTATCCAGCCCAACCCAGTAGTTTATCCCTTTCTTTTGTGGATCAATATACCAAACATCTTTAGGTCTTGGCTGTGATGGAGTACCTCTACCTCTTCCATCACTGCCAAACCTTTCCCTCCCTCTTTGTGACTCAGCTCCTCCTCTTGGAGTGTACTATACGGGCGCCTTAGTTGTCTGCTGACTACTTGAACTCTGTTGCGTCTCTGATGTGTGTAAAATATGCGTGCATTTTGGGGCCTAAAATGATATATAATTAATGCATTTGCACGCATATTTACTATGTTTTTAATTGGTTTCCTTAAAACGGCATGATACTGCATATTCTTGTAATTCTTGTAGGAAAAGGAGCTTAAAATAAAGAAATATCAGTTGGAATGCTCGGCTAAGATTGATAAATACGAAGAGAAGATCAAAACGACAAAAAAAGTGGACAAAAACACTTCACACGGCCGGACCGTGTGGTGTCACATGGCCGCGTGGAGTGCCAATGTGAAAATCACACGGTTGTGTGAAGTTGGATTGAAAATAGAGGACAGAGCAGGCCCACACGGCCGTACCATGTAAAGTCACACCACCGTGTGGAAAAGGGAAGCCAATCGCACAACCTAACCATGCAGCATCACACGCCCGTGTGAACAAGGCCTCAACCCAGCACCACACGACCGTGTGGGAGTCTGTTTTGACGCGTTTTTTAGTGTTTGCTTCCCGTTCAAACTCTACAAGTGATCTCTCCAAGCATCTATAAAAGAGGACCAAGGCTTGCACGAAAATATACAACTTGATACATCAAAATCACATCAAATAACACAGGAACAAAGGAATCGAAGAGCTTCTAAGAGCAAAAGGCTAAGTCGCGAAGAACACCACAAGACTTTCGCATCTAAGGAGCACAAGAGCTTCAAGAGCTTGGAAGGGGAATCAATCCTGACAAGAAGGGGTTTTCTTTCTATGTCGAAGAACTCTTGTATGTGCTTATATGATGTCTAAATATTGATTTGAATTTGTCTATGAGTTTGTAATCAATGTTTGGCATATTTTTCGGACCTTAGGGGCGTATTCGGAACTGTGGATTTTTATTAAATATGAGTATTTGTTTTCTTAATTAATTCATGCTTTCTATTTTATGAATTCGAGTGCTTATTTATAATTGCTTTTTATTTGGCCAATAATTTGCATGTCATATTTGTTAGTGCAAAATTTGGGAGATGAGTTCTAACAAAGACGAAAATTGAATTCAGACATAAAACAGGCGTGACAACTATTTGTGGGGAGTCATTCAATTCACAAATCTTTTGGGAGTTAATAAGAATTGTAACGATCTAGAAGGACTACAATTTTTATTAATCAACTGTTTATTCACCACCCGGAAGGGGGAGTAGACGAACTTAGGAATGGAACTCATAGAATTACATGAATTGGTTTTTAAAACTATATTCGCAATTAATATTGATGAAACGTTGATATTATGTGCCTAAGGTTGCTCCTAAAGATGTTGAAAATACTTGTGGGGTTCGCAATTTTATTTATTTATTTTTCTAAATTTTTGATTTTTAGTTAGATAAAATTACTTGATTTTCGGTCGCTTAAATAAAATTGGAATACGATGTTATTATAGCCTAAGTGTTTCGAGATTTGTTGGGAAATTTATTTTATAGATTTTGATGAATGCCATGTAAAACTTAAACTAGAAAGTTGGCACCCTATTTTCCTTGTAATTTTCATTGTAATAGAGAGAGCTGGAAAAGTTGAGTCAAGTCAGCTACGCCTGGAAATACAAGAAGTCAACTGAAGACTGAAGTGAAGACTCCGCTGTGGAACAACTGAGTATGGCCAAGATAGAAAATCAAGAACTCGACTGAAGTTGTATCAGCTGAGGAACAACTGTGTGAAGAGTCAGTCAAACTCAACTCAAGAAGCCAAGTCTCAAGTTGAAAGTGACAGATGAGTCTTCAAATGATTGGAGCATACTCAAGT
Organism: Rehmannia glutinosa; assembly: GCA_016081115.2. NCBI lineage: Eukaryota > Viridiplantae > Streptophyta > Magnoliopsida > Lamiales > Orobanchaceae > Rehmannia > Rehmannia glutinosa. The sequence continues at coordinate 49,773,541 of CM071930.1, forward strand.
CACCTGGGGAAAAAGGCAGTAGCCAAGAGGAGTTAACTGAAATGAATCCGTTTGCCTAGTCAAGAACATTACTTAAATAAGTAATATTTCCATGCTGCCAGGTCTTAAATTGCTTATCCCAGAAGTTTGTAAAAGGAATAAACCAATGGGAAGCACTGCACCTCGTGTCAGAACCTGAAAAGCTGCAAATTCATTTAATACGAGGAAAGGTCTACATCTCAAGATTGAGGACCAATAAAAGACAAGCCAACGAACACAAGTGACTTTTGAAATCAACCTATCTCTTCAACGGGCATATTTTTGAAAGTTCACTATAAAAGGCTAGGGAACTCATTGAGAAAAGGTTACCTGAACCACGAACAAGCAAGTAATATTCAAGCTGTAAACCTGCAAATATTCTCAAGTATATTCAAGCAAAATCCTCAAGCCTGAAACTCGAAGGAAATCGATCCAACACAAGCTGTGAAGGAAAGACAACTTCAAATTGTTGAAGAGGAAACTTTTGAAGAATCAAAAGGGGTCTACTTTCCAAGGAGGATTGTAGGAAGTTTCAATGTCGAACCAGTATCAAGTTATTGGAGGGCTTCGTGATCAAATCCAAGAGCTTGAGAAAGTGAGTCAAGTAGTGCAAAGCAATTTGCCCTGTGAAGAAGCGAGTCGGAAGAGAAGCCAACTGTGTGACCAAGGTTGTCTCTAGACTGTTGACCACTTTGTAAATAGATCTTTTACATAGTGGATTCCTCCAGGAGTTGGAGAAGAGAGGATTAGAAGAATTACACCATCTTCGAACCTCTATAAAAATTAACTGTGTCATTTATCTTTAAGCACATCTATATTTCTGCATACTTACTTTATATCTGTTGATAAACTTATTTGCTATCCAACTGATTAATAACCAAGTGCTAAAATCAAGTGTTAAAACAAGTTTAAAACAAATCAAAGTGTGTTAAGTCTTCTGCTGATAAAACCAACACAACCAAGTTAAGGTTCAGGTTAAACAACTGAGTTATTCTATCAACAGATCTATCGAGTCTGTTGAGTGGCTAACTCTATTTGAATAACCAACTTAGTCAGCCCTCAAGGACTTAGTCATTGTTTGTGTTAACTCGTAATATTTTAAAAGAACTAAAATCGAAAAGTTGGTAAGGTTTATTCAACCCCCCCTTCTAAACCTTACTCACACCCCTTGGGACCTACAAGTGGTATCAGAACCGTTGGTTCATTGAGCCTTCTGCACTAGTTACTGAACTAGATCTCTATCTTTTCAAAAAGGTTTAAAACACTTGTATTTTCAAAATCTTTTATTTTTAGCAAAGTTATTATCATGGAAGCAAATTTGACACGCATTCCTATGTTCACTGTTGAGGAATTTGATGACTGGAAAATTCGTATGCAGGATCATCTATCTGCTCTACACGATGAAATGTGGCTTGTGATAAAGGATGGGCCACTACAGATACTGAAAGTGAACACGACTGTAAGGAGAGTAGCTGCAGCTGAAGGAGAAGAAGCTGCTGATGAAGAAAGACCAGCCCTGGTTGAAAAACCAAGGACTGAAAGGACTGAGTGGACAAATGATCATAGAAAAAGATACAACTTGGACAATATGGCCAAGGACATACTCTACAAGACTTTGGACAAAGCAATGTTCAATAAAGTCAAATCCTGCAAAGCAGCAAAAGAAATATGGGATAAACTAACTTTAATTTGTGAATGATCAGAGCAAATTAAAGAAAATAAATTATCTGTTGCTGTTCAAAAATTTGAAAATTTTAATATGTTTGCAGGAGAATCTATGGATCAGCTGGATGCAAGATTCCCTGAGATCACAAATGAGCTTTCAGCTCTTGGGAAGGAATACACACAAAATGAGATGTGTATGAAGATCTTGAGATGCCTCCCAGCTGAATGGGAAATAAAGACTATGGCTCTGAGACATGCAATGGACCTCTCAAAAACATCCAATCATGAGCTATTCTCAGACCTCAAAGCCTATGAGTTTGAGCCGAGAGGAAAGGATCAAGAAGAAACAGCCGTACCCAAGACAGCTGCACTGATAGTTAAGGATGGAAAGAGAGCTGAACCAAAGGAAGCCATAGACCAGGAGGAAATAACCCTAATGGTTAAAAGATTCAACAAGTTCTTCAATAAGAACTATAAGAGATATTAGGGTGAAACCTCCAGGAGACATTCAGCCCCCTCTAAGCCAAGGGAAGATAGGCCACCCAAGAGAGTCGAGCATCAAAGGGTTGAATATCGTAGATCCGATAACCCAAGGACGAAAGAGCGATCAAAGAGCCGAGAACTGTGTTGGAATTGCAGACAACCGGACATTTTGCGATTGATTGTTCCTATCCACCACAATAATACAGGAATGAAGAAGAAAGAAAAGTCTTGAGAGAAAGAAGACAGAAAAAAGAAAAAGCAATGTTGGTCTGCCGAGACTCTGAGACAACTAAGTCTAAAGAAGCGATGAGACTCATAGAGTAGTGAAGCCGACTACTCAAGTGATTCGAAGAAGAAGCCATGATCCGTCTTATGGCTAAAGAACAAGATCAACCAGGCCAAGAAGATGAGGTAAACTCTAACCCATCTCATTCAGATTCAGGTGATAGTGATTGTGATACACACACTTCATCACCAACTGATCTTTATAATTAATTAGGCAAAATGATGAAAGACTTTGAGCACATTAAAACCTCACACACTCTTCTAAATGAGGAAAACAACAACCAAAAAAAGCCAAAATTCACAAATGGTGACTAAGTAGTGAGTACTCTAAGTCACATAGCTGATGAGAACACAGAGCTGAAGGCTGAGAATGCTAAACTATCAGCAGAGATAGCTGTTGTAGAAAAGAGGGAAAATGATCTTAAAAATGTAATTGCCTCATTTACAAAGGCATCCAAATCATTGCATGACCTTATATTGAGTAAAAGAATGTGGAGATAAGACAGGCATAAGATTCAATTCCTTTGTGCACACTCAAACACCTATAGTGATTTTGGAAAAAGGATCTTCAAGCAATGAAGCATCTCAAAAATCCAAAACACCAAATGTTGCACCCACATTCACTCCTAAGCACAATCACAAAAAAATTGGCCTTTGATATAAAGGGAAAGGAAAAGAGTCAGTTGAGTATGCTGAGAGGACAGCTGAGAAGAAATCCAACAGAGTTCCTCAAAGAAACTCCAAATAGAAAGTACTCTGTGAAGAATAAACAGAGCTACCAAAAACCCCAGTTTTCATCCGAAAACACATATGATGGGAATGGTAGAAACTACCCAAGCCAAGCCGATTGGAATAATGTGAAGTATCAGCAAAAAGACCAATGGAATACAAGCCTAGATGGCAAAGACCTAAACCTCATCAAAGGTCATTCCAAAGGCAAAAGAGCTATTATCAGTACACATATGCACCCAGGCACTACACTCAGAGATATCACAACTACCCCAAGAAAGCAATTGCTAAAACACTCACACAGGCATATAGACAAAAGAGACAGCTGTATAAACCTAAATCCCCCAAGCAATTTGCAAATGTGAACTATGATTATGGCACTGATAGATGGCAACCTCTTAGAGTCAAGTCATTTGGCTATAGGTTGGTTGGATCATCTTACAGCACTAACCCCTCAGGAACTAGACAAGTATGGGTACCTAAAAACTAATTCCCTTGATTGCAGGTTCAAGGAACCACTGAGTGCCAAGGAACCTAGTCCATGGATAGTGGTTGTTCCAGACATATGACAGGGAACAAGAAAAATCTGTCAAGATTCAAGGAGATTAGAGGTGTAAAAGTCATATTTGGAGGAAATGAAGCTCCAGGGGAAATCAAAGGCACATGATCCATCAAGAAAAATGGATTGGAAATCACAGATGTTGCATATGTTGAAGGCCTCAACTTCAACCTGTTAAGCATCGACCAACTCGTGACAAGGGCTACAATGTTGGATTCAATATGGGAGTGTACCGCGGATCAAAGATCTTTGAATCAAATGAAATAATCTTGCCAGGATCAAGACAGAGGAATATGTATGTGGTAGATTGGTCTACTGCTACACCAAGCACTTGCCTGTTAGCAAAGAGTACAACGGAATCAAGTTGGCTGTGGCACAAGAAGCTGAGTCATCTGTATTTCAAGACAATCAACAAGCTTGCAAGGAGTCATCTTGTGGAAGGATTGCCAGACTCAGTGTACAAGAAGGAAAGTGTATGTGATGCATGCCAGATGGGAAAACAAATAAAATCTTCATTCAAAGATAAGCCTAGTCATTCTTCAACAAGGATATTGCCTCTGTTGCATATGGATCTATTTGGTCCAGTTGAACCAGCCAACATAAGTGGAAAGAAATACACCTTAGTGGTGGTGGATGATTATTCAAGATATACATGGACAATCTTCATGTGCAAAAAGAAGGAAACTTTGCAGAAGTTACCTCAAAAGAGTTAAACCATTATAAGGATAAGATCTGATAGAGGAACTGAGTTTGTCAATGGAATAATAACTCAGTATTGTGTTGAAAATGGTATTTCTCATGAGTTATTAGCAGCAAGAACTCCACAACAAACTGTAGTAGCTGAAAGAAGGAATAGAACTCTCAAGGAAACTGCAAGAACCATGTTAGCTGAAGCCGGATTGTCTAAGAGATTTTGGGCTGAAGCCATTAACACAGCATGCTATACTCAAAATAGATGCATGATTAACAGGCAACTAACCAAGACTCCCTATGAAATCTGGACAGGGAGAAAGCTAAATGTTGGATACTTCAGGATATTTGGATGTAAATGCTTCATCCACAACAATGGCAAAGATAATTTGAAGGCTTTCGATGCTAAAGTTGATGAAGGTATCTTTTTGGGATACTCAGCTAAGAGCAAAGCCTATAGAGTGCTGAACAAGAGGACTATGGTCACAGAAGAGTCTATCCATGTGGTTTTTGATGAACCTAATGTGAGTGGAGAAGACATTGAAGAGTTAGCTGATAAGCTGAGTCAACCAACTATGCAGAAGAGTCCTTATGTTGAAGCTGAAGTAAGAGCAATTAACCCAGATGAAGATGAGATGGCTGAATCTCAAAGACCGCTGGAAAGTCTACAGCTGAATGAAGATGAAAGAGTTGTTCAAGACAACATAGCTGCGAGACGGCTGAATCCAGCTGACTTGCTCCAACCTGATGTGAGATGGCTGAGAGACCATCCACCAGAGCTAGTTATTGGAGATGTTAGAGATGGTGTAAGAACCAGATCTAGAGCTCAGCAAGAAGCAATGTTCACTTGTTTTATTTCCCAAATAAAGCAAAAAGATGTGTCTCAAGCATTGGATGACACACATTGGATTCAAGCCATGCAAGAAGAGCTGAATCAGTTTGAAAGGAACAAAGTATGAGAATTGGTGCAGAGACCAACCCATCAAAATGTTATTGGCACAAAATGTGTTTTCAGAAACAAGATGAATGAGGAAGGATCTGTGGTAAGAAACAAAGCAAGATTGGTAGCCAAGGGGTATTGCCAAGAAGAGGGAATAGATTTTGATGAAACATTTGCTCCTGTTGCAAGATTAGAAGCAATACGGATGTTTCTTGCCTTTGCTTCACATAAGAACTTCACTGTATATCAAATGTATGTGAAAAGTGCATTTCTAAATGGACATTAGAGGAAGAAGTCTATGTTGAACAACCTCCAGGTTTTGAGCGAAGACTATTAGAGATAAGGTGTACAAGCTCAAGAAAGCATTATATGGATTGAAACAGGCACCAAGAGCATGGTATGATACATTGTCTCTATTTATAATCGACAATGGTTTCACCAAAGGCAAAGTGGATGAAACACTCTTGAGATTCGGATGGAGAGAGTATCTTTGCTTGTTCAAATGTATGTGGATGACATCATTTTTGGATCCACAAATAAAGAGTCATGTGATAAGTTCTCAAACCTCATGCAAGGCAAACTTGAAATGAGCATGATGGGAGAGCTGACTTTCTTCCTAGGACTTCAAGTCAAGCAATTGAAGGATGTAACCTTCATAAGTCAAACAAAATATACCAGAGATTTAATGAAGAAATTTGGTATGGAAGAGAAGTCTTCTGTGAAAATACCAATGAATACATCAGTCAAGATGGACATGGATGCAGATGATAAGGCTGTAGAACAAACCAGATATAGAGCACTCATTGGATCGTTGCTCTACTTAACAGCCAGCAGACCAGACATCACCTTTGTAGTAGAGCAAAAGAGAGCCACATGACTACAACTAAGAGAATCCTAAGGTATTTGAAGGGATGCCAGGAAGTTGGCCTATGGTATCCAAAGGAAGGTGGATTCAAGCTTATTGGTATTTAGACTAAGACTATGCTGGATGTAGAGTTGACAGGAAATGTACTTCATGTATATGTCAAATGCTTGGAAATAGATTGGTTTCCTGGTTTAGAAAGAAGCAAAAGTCAACAGCCACCTCCACAGCTAAAGCCGAATACATAGTTGCAGGCAGCTGTTGTGCCCAAGTCTTATGGATGAGACAGCATCTGAGAGATTATGAGATTGAAGAAAAAGAGATTCCAATTATGTGTGATAACACAAGTGCTATTGCAATCACTCAGAATCCTGTGTTGCATTCAAGAACAAATCATATTGATGTCAGATATCATTTTATAAGAGATCATGTTGAAAAGAAAGACATCACTTTGGAATATATCTCAACTGATAAGCAGTTAGCTGACATATTCACTAAGCCTCTATGTGAATCAAGATTTGAAGAGCTTAAGCATGAGCTAGAATTAATTTAGCTGAGTTGACACTCAGATGACTCAATCAGAAGAGATGGAAGATGAGAAGATGAACATTGAACAAGTTTCACGAATTAACCATGTGAAATAGCTATATCGGAAATCAGCTGTATCGAGTTAGCTGACAGCTGAGTCACTTAATGAAAGGAGAGAAGCAGAGCTAAGTCATTTTTGATATAAGCTGAGTCATTTATGAGCTAAGTGATAAATACGCAGTCGTTTTTAATGAGCGAGAATGTTTTTAAGGATGACATCAGCGTAATAATGACGGGTACAGTCGAAAGTTGCACAGTAAGCATATGATTGGATATAAATGCTGCCGCATTAAATACGAGAAATTAAATGCGGTTTGACGTGGTAAATCTGAACCGTTGATCTCGATCAAAATTTCAAAATTCGAAGACATGTCCTTTCATAACCCTTATATACACATTTTCCAGCTTTCTCTCTCTCATTCGAAAACTATTCATCTTCAAGCAAAAAAAAAAGTTATCTCTCTCTCAAAAACCCTAAGTGTCCGCAAGCAAGTTCGTCAAGTTTTAATCGGTGAAAATCTCTGAAAATGGCACCTAAGTTTGATTTCGTCAAGCTATCGAAGCAAGTCCACTCAGGATCGTCAGTAGATTTTGAAGGTATGGTGAAGCAGGGTTCCGATGAAACCCTTGTTAAACAATCGCTGAAATGTTAGAAAAGTCAGGTCTCAAGTCTTTTCTGGCTATGGAATACTCACACACCTACCTAGAAGAGGTGGCGCAGTTCTATGTTAATGCGGAAGTACAGGACGAAGGAATCAAGTCTTCTGTCCACCGCAAGGACATAATGATAAATGCTAAGGACCTTGCAGAGCACTGCTTGTTGCCGTTGGAAGGCATGAAGGAGATTAATGAAGCTGATGTTGATTTGGCTGCTGCATGGAAAGAGATAGCCAAACCGAAGTACGCAGCTAAGGTGGTTTACACAGCTGATAAGAAGCTGCTGAAGGACGACTATCATAATTTGATGGATGTCGTCTCAAAGTGTGTAGACATGAAGTTTGGAAGCTTCAATCAGCTGTCTAAGACAAAGCTGATCGTCATGGCTGGGATCATGTAGGGCAAGAAAGTCAACTGGGCTGAGTTCGTGTACAGCAGACTCTGCCTGAATGTGATGTATAAGTCATTTAAGGAAGATAAATCTTTTGGAGGATCTCTTGGAAATGGCCTCGTGATTGGACACTTGATGGAAGTGAAGAGTATTCCCCTTCGACATGGAAACCCCTTCCATGTCAACAAAAAGATGTTCAGGGGGAACCTCTCTGGAGCCCACGCGAAGAAGGCAGAAACAAGTGAGGGGGAATCAACTGAACCCAAGGACACAGCTGCTACCCCTCCACCAAAGAAGAAAGCTGCCCAAGCAGCTGCAAAGAAGAAAGTTGCCCCTGCAGCTAAGAAAAAGGTTGCACCTGCCCCTGCAGCCGAGTCACCTGCCCATGCAGCTGAGTCCCCTGCCCCTGCAGCCGAGGCTGAGAAGGAACCCCAAATCCCTTCTCCAGCCATACGAAAGAAGAGGACTGTCAAGTCAAGGAAGGTAGCTCTCTCCAAGAAGGATGTCCCGGCCCCCGCCGCCAAAGATTCAGAAGAAGAAGAAGAACCAGAAGTCCCTCTGGTTCGGACCAAAAGAAGAAGAATTTTCAAGCAATTAGAGCTTGAAAAGAGAGCTGAATCTGCTATTTAGCTGGAATCACAAGTTGAGACTGCCGGTAATCTAGAAGAGCAGTCTCACGAAGTTATTGATGTACCTACCAAGTCTGGCCGAGGGTGATCGCAGAGACATCAAAGACTCACCAAGCGTCGAGGCAACTAGGAAAGCAAAGCAAGACAATCAACATCCTGTTGAAAAGGTTGTCTCTCCACCTACTTCTGATACTGCAGAAGGAGAGGAGCAGCAAAGTATCTTGCCTTCAATCCCAGAAAAGGAAGGACAAGAAGAAGATGATAATGATGATGTTTTCATGTATTCTTCTCTGTATCCAGATATCCAGAGACGTCTTCGAGAATGGGGAGCATGGAAACTTGATCACTCAAGGCGCAGTTCGCTCACCCTGAGTATATCGAAGAAGAAGAGGAATTACTGCAATTTCTCGGTGTTACCACTGTACGATAGGCTCTTGATGAAGGAAATTGCATGGATATTCTTCGAATCATCAAGGAAGAAGAGAAAGAAAGGCAACCGAGGAAGCCCGTGTCCTATAAAAGGCCAAGATGTGTGAATTCACAAACTCTCCCTCTCACATCCATACACATCTAGACATATACTCTGAGAGTGATGAGGAACCCATTGCTGCATCAGAGAAGTCAGATATGCAACAAGCAATGAGAGAATCCAGGCAGTTGCATGAGCAACAATTACCAGGAGAGTCATTTCAATCTCTCCTGCAAATCGACCCTTTGGGAGTAGTGCAGCAGATTGCCACAGACATTGCTGCAGCTATGTCCCCGGTACTTTCGGAGGATGGGTCCAAGGGAATTGGCAATGAAACTGGGACTTTGGGCACCCAAGTTGAGCCAACCCCTGAAGAAGGTGTTTTACCACCTGCCCCAGCTGGCTGAGCATTCAAAAGAAAAGGCCGCGAGTCTGGAGCAGAGTGAACCCATCATCAGTCACTCAGCTGGTGTGCCAGCTGAGGGGGAAACTCTCTCCACTGCAGCAGGGTAGGAGGATGCTGCAGAAGACTCCAACTTGAAGTAAGGAGGCGAAGTGGAAACTGAGAAACAACCACATCAGAGTGACATTGACGAGGCTCGGACAGTTGAGTTTGTCCCAGCTGAAATGTCAGCTGCTATGAAGGCTAATGACACTGTTCTTACAGTCGAGGTACAAGATGGAGATGCCACGGGAGTTAACACTCTGGGCATTGAAAGTGCAATCCTAGGGGTTGAGACTCCTATGGATGCCATGGTCCAAGACCCTGAGACAGCTGCGACTATCGAAGGGAACATTAAAGGCCTCGCTGCAGTTGAGACTGCTGGAGGTACTGAAGGCCCAAAGGAGGTTGAGACTTCTCTGGGTAAAGTTCAAGAGACACAGAACATTCCTCTTGTTCAAAGTACTGAAATAGAAGAGGAGATAAGTGCACTTCATGACTCCCAGGAGAACTTAGACACATCATTCTTGGGGTCTGAAGATGAAGCTGAGTCCACTCCAGTTGCAAATCCAAAGGTCTCAGCTAAGGATGTTCTCAAAACCACAAGTCAGCTAAGTGATAAAGCTGCTCGTCAAAAACTCAATTTCGATGATGAGCCATGTCCACAAGTCTTGTCATCATCATATAACGCTGATGATACAGCAGGGGAATCAGTTATTCACTTAGAAAAATCCACTGAGACCGAAGACGCTGTTAAGATAGCTGAGGCTCAGTCAGCTTGGAAAATTATCTCAAATGCTCCAGTTGAAACCGAGTCAACTGCATAGGCTTCCATAGCTGCAGCAGTAACGACTACACCAGCTCCGTCACAGGCTCCCACAACTGTGACCACTATCGACGAAGCTATCACAACTGAGGTAAGAAGAGCTGAATCATCACAGGCACAACCCTCACAAACAATTCCAAAGGTATTTCCTTTCACGCCGATCCTACCAGACTTGGAGAAAGAGACCGCTGCTAAACAACGTAGATTCATCATGAGAGAAGATCCAATCATCCCTACTGACACAATTATTCCAAATTGAGTTCAACTTTCTTTGAAGAGTGGCCTACTTGCACCAATCAATCAAGTGACACAATCGAATTTGTGAAATCTTCGGAAGATCTCGTGAAGAGATTGAGAATATTGAAAGACATCAGGCCTCACTTGACTTAAGACTGGACAACGGGGACGCTACCCTCACAGTAGACTTGAGAGGGATAGTGGTGCCGATCCGAGAATGGTCTCAACAACAATCTGCCATGAGAATCGAGCAAGTTCGTTATTTTAAGGCACTGTATGGCAGAATGCTTGCCTGGATGGCTGACATTGCTGATTTGAAGCAAAGGACGCAGGCTTATATTGAAAGGTTGCATGCTTCTCACAAAACAGAAATGGAGCTACTACGTGAATTTCAGAGAAAAGAAGTTCTGCGACTTGAGGAGACCATGAATGCAAAATTCAGCCTCCTCATGGCTGAAATGAAAATAGTGGCAGCCGAGTCCAAAACTACTCACTCAGAATTTCGAACAACTTACGCAGCAGCAGACTCCAAACAGAACTCCGCGCTCAGCAGACTCAACTTTATGCTCGTAGGCATGTTCCTTGGTGTCCCTCTTTCCTTTGATGATGCCAAAAAGGGGGAACAGGACTACCTAAGGAAGTTGAAAGAAGAGAAGTTGAAGGAATCTGAAGCTGAGAAGAAGGGAAAAGCAGCTGAGGGAGAAGGTTCGAAAGATTTAACCTTGATGATAGATGAAACCCCCCAGCAAGGTCAAGTCACAGCCTCCATCATGAGCAAATTCCCTGTAACCTTACCAATGGGACACTCCGCTGTGCCAATAGCAGAAAGAAGAAAGATCATTGAAGCAGAAATTGAAGAGTTCTCCGAAAAACAGGAAGCTCGTGTTCAGAAGATCTTAAAAGAGCACGGTGGACTCCCAACTGAATTAAGCAAGGCTCTACTTGACCCTCCTAGTGAATTAATGCAACTTGGTGGATCTGAGCCTAGATCCATGGAAGATTTAACCTTGATGATAGCTGAAACCCCCCAGCAAGGTCAAGTCACAACCTCCATCATGAGCAAATTCCCTGTAACCCTACCAATGGGACACTCCGCTGTGCCAATAGCAGAAAGAAGGAAGATCATTAAAGCAGAAATTGAAGAGTTCTCCAAAAAATAGGAAGCTCGTGTTCAGAAGATCTTAAAAGAGCACGGTGGACTCACAGCTGAATTAAGCAAAGCTCTAATTGACCCTCCTAGTGAATTAATGCAACTTGGTGGATTTGAGCCTAGATCCTTGGAAGAATTCAAAACACTGGAAGCTGAAGGCTACCTCAAGGGACTATCTCTAACCAAGGCATGGGATCTATACTATGAACAAGGACTGGAGGTATGCAAGACATCTGAGAAACAACAAAGCTCTAGCAGACACTCAGCCGGAAATTCCAAAGCTCCTGTGTAGTACTCTCTCAGAGAAAGAGGAGATGTGTCAGGAAAGGAGTGAAAAAGGGACATCGTGTATTGGACTGGGCAAGATCATTTGGCGAATTTAGAAGATCAACGCAAAATTTAAGAAGCCAAAAGAAGAATGGCAGCAGAAAGTGCCAAAGCCCAACGCGAATGGGAGGAACGGCAGAGAAGGGATGACCCTGCTGCAAAGAGAGCTTACGAAAAGAAAAAGAAGGAAGAACAAAAGAAGAAGAGAGAAGAAGAAGATAAAAAGAGAAAAAAAGTTGATGACTTTGACAAAGCTGAAGAGGAAAGAAGGAGGCAACGAAGGCGATGAAGTGTTGATGCGAACCCTTCATGTACTTTTCTTATGTAAATACATTCATGTAAGTCATCTGTATACTTAGTGAAGTTTTCTGTAATTTCTCACTTTGTATTTGTATCCTAGCATAGATGTCTGTATTTTGCTTTGATATAGAATGCTCTGATACTAAATGTAAATAGCTGTGTAAAGGACAAGAATGCTATGATCAATAAAACGATCAATTCTACGCATACATTCTTTGTTACTGCATTGTCTGTATGTATCTTTGCTGTTTATATTTTCTTGAATGTTTTTAAGTTTTGGCATCATCAAAATGGGGAAATTGTTGGGAAATTTATTTTATAGATTTTGATGAATGCCATGTAAAACTTAAACTAGAAAGTTGACACCCCATTCTCTTTGTAATTTTCATTGTAATAGATAGGACTGGAAAAGCTGAGTCAAGTCAGCTACGCATGGAAATATAAGAAGTCAACTGAAGAATGAAGTGAAGACTCCGCTGTGGAACAACTGAGTATGGCCAAGATAGAAGATCAAGAACTCGACTGAAGTTGTATCAACTGAGGAACAACTGTGTGAAGAGTCAGTCAAAGTCAACTTAAGAAGCCAAGTCTAAAGTTGAAAGTGACAGATGAGTCTTCAAATGATTGGAGCATACTCAAGTCACCTGGGGAAAAAGGCAGCAGCCAAGAGGAGTTAACTGAAATGAATTCGTTGCACAAAAGTCAAGAACATTACTTAAATAAGTAATACTTCCATGCTGCGAGGTCTTAAAGTGCTTATCCCAGAAGCGTGCAAAAAGAATAAACCAATGGGAAGCACTACACCTCGTGTCAGAATTTGAAATGCTGCAAATTCATTTAATACGAGGAAAGATCTACATCTTAAGATTGAGGACTAAGAAAAGACAAGCCAACGAACACGAGTGACTTTGAAATCATCCTATCTCTTCAAGTTGTAAACCTGCAAATATTCTCAAGTATATTCAAACAAAATCCTCAAGCCTAAAACTTGAAAGAATCGATCCAACACAAGCTGTGAAGGAAAGACAACTTCAAACTGTTTAATAGGAAACTTTTGAAGAATCAAAAGGGGTCTACTTTCCAAGGAGGATTGTAGGAAGGTTCAAGGTCGAACCAGTATCAAGTTATTGGAGGGCTTCCTGATCAAATCCAAGAGCTTGAGAAAGTGAGCTGAAGTAGCAAGGAAGCTACCCTATGAAGAAGCTAATTCGGAAGAGAAGCCAGCTGTGTGACCAAAGCTATGTCTAGACTGTTGACCACTTTGTAAACGTATATTTTACATAGTGGATTCCCCCAGGAGTTGAAGAAGAGAGGATTAGAAGAATTACCCCATCTTCGAACCTCTATAAAAATTAACTGTGTCATTTATCTTTCAGCACATCTACATTTCTGCATACTTACTTTATATCTGATGATAAACTTATTTGCTATCCAACTGATTAATTACCAAATGCTAAAATCAAGTGCTAAAACAAGTTTAAAACAAATCAAAGGGTGTAAAGTCTTCCGCTAATAAAACTAACACAACCAAGTTAAGGTTCAGGTTAAACAGCTGAGTTATTCTATCAACAGCTCTATCGAGTCTGTTGAGTGGCTAACTCTGCTGAATAACCAACTTAGCTATCCCTCAAGGACTTAGCTGTTTGTGTTAACTCTGTAATATTTTAAAAGGACTAAAACCGAAAAGTTGGTAAGGTTTATTCAACCCCCCCTTCTAAACCTTACTCACACCCCTTGGGACGTACAAGATTCAATCCCTGAGGAATACGACCTTGGTTGCCATTATTCTATAAACTACACTGTACACTTGTATTTGTATGAACCAAAATATTTTTGGCGAACAACTTTTTGGTGCCGTTGCCGAAGATTGTTTAGATTCTACTTAGATATAGTAATAAGTAGTTCAATCTTAATTGAAGCATATTTTCTATTTTTTTCAAAATTTTTGAAATTAATTTCAAAATTATTTTTAATTTATTCGATTTTAACATTATTTTTGTTTAGTGCAGATAGTGCATGATCACGCGTTTCATATCGACCCAGCCAATTCCTATTGACTTGGAAATCGAAAAGACAACAAAATAACAAAGGAAAAGAGCCAAAGCAATGGCGGATGGGACTAATCCGAACGTAGTAGAAAACATAAACAATGAGGAGCGCCCACCGGGCCCGGCGTCCAGGATAGGATTGTGGAAAGGCCCGCGAGAAGGGAAGTTAGGGACTACTTCCAGCCGGAGGTAAACCAAAATTATGGGGGTGTGGCCCGTCTGCCGATCAATACAAACAATTTTGAACTAAAACCGGCATTGATCCAGATGGTGTCACAAAACCAGTTTGGAGGTAGAGCCGTTGAGGATCCAAACACGCATCTGACGCACTTTCTAGAAATTTGCGGTACTGTTAAGATGAATGGTGTTTATGAGGATATCATTCAATGCCTCCTACTCGCATTCTCTTTGCGCGATAAGGCTAAGGGATGGTTATGCTCTTTAACACCACCAGCCGCAAATTGGGCAGAACTAAGTCATCGGTTTCTAGCCAAATACTTTCCACCTTGTAAGACGCTGCAACTAAAATCTGAGATCGCCCAGTTTAGGCAATTAGATACTGAGCCACTATATGAAGCATGGGATAGATTCCGGGAATTGTAAGGAAGTGACCTCAACACGGATATTCCAACTACCAATAGGTTCAGTATTTCTATAATGGTTTGAGTGGAAACACAAGAACAATTATAGATGCTTCATCTGGAGGTTCACTACTAGGGAAATATCCTGAGGAGGCACTAAAATTATTAGAGGAGATAGCGAACAACAGTTACCAATAGCCATCCGAGAGATCTGAGGATAGACGTATCGCGGAAATTCAGGATGAGGATAAGATCGCCATACTCACAGAACAAATATCCATGCTAAGTATGAAACTAGATGCGATGAAACAAGTAACTTCAAGAGAGGTAGCAGTGGTTGTAGAGGAAGCAAATTTTGTAGGGCAGCAAGGCTACAACAACTACAGAAATAATCAGACACAACCTCACTATAATTCGGGGCTACCAAAGGAACAAAAACCATCTCTAGAAGAGATGCTAGCTTCATTCATCGGAGGAACTCGAGCTCAACTAAACCAGGATGAAGCCAAGATATACATGATCGAGGATCAAGTAACTCAATTAAATACTAACATGAATGATAGATTGAAATCTTTGGAAAAGAAGATGGGACAACTTGCTACGTTAATACATGACCGACACCAAAAAGGCAAATTCCCGAAAGCCACAAAGACAGATTCGGGAGAACAGTGCCAATCCATGTTAGATAAATGTTTTTATCATGATTTTGATGATTTTGTTTTTACACCAAAACAATGGTTTTAAATGTTGTCCAAATACTCCTAAATGATTTAAAATATTTTTTACTAATTTTTGGAGTATTTCTTAGTATTTATTATTCGATAAAAATGGACAACACTTTTGATGGTTTTGTTTAAATTGGTTTTTTTACACCAAAACAATGTTTATAAATGTTGTCCAAATACTCCCAAGTGATTTAAAATGTTTTAACTAATTTTTTGGAGTATTTCTTGAAGTTTATTTTTGATAAAAATCGGACAACATTTCAAATTGGAGGTCGACCGGTCGCACAAGAGGTCGACCGGTACCTGAAGAACACGAAAATTGAAACAGAACGAAACAGAAACATGTTTTGTGAAAAAAGGGGGGAGGGGGACCGGTCAACCAAGGGGGCGACCGGTCGCAACCTAGGGCGACCGATCACACCCCCTTGACCGGTCGCACCCCCCTGCAACCCCTACCTAGATCGCACTATTTCTTCTCCAACGTTCGAAATCTTCTATAGGGCGACCGGTCGCGCTGTGTAATCTTTTGACAGCAAAAATTTGTACCGTTGAACATATTGACAACAAGATTTGCTTTTCTATTTTGTACATTATTTCTATATCTTGTGATCTTCTTTTTGCAGACAAAATTGAAAGAGGAGGAGCCTATGTTTGTGAAGACTCTTCTATAAATAGAAGAAAATTTGAAGCAACAAATACAACAATTGAGATACAACACAACAAGATACATTCCAAGCAAACACTTGTTCTTCATAGTTATTATTCTTGTTGTAATTTTGCCTAGCTTATCACTTTCACATCTTGAGGTCTAGGCTTTCATTTCTTGATTACACTTGCACTCAAATTGTAATATTCATTATTGAGTTGTAATCTTGATTTTGGTCATCATTCAGCATAAGACATCCTTGTGAGTATTCTTGTGGAAAGAATACACTTGGGTGATCTAGGTGATAGGTGTTTCAAGAGTGTGGTGCTCTTGAGGAGTTGAAGAATTTGGTATTCTTGAAGATTGAAGATTGTGGTGATCTTCAAAGGTGCCGTTGAAGGAAGATTGTGGTAATCTTCAAAGGGAGATTGTGGTAATCTCCAAAGGTGGTGTTGAAGAAGAGTGTGGTGCTCTTCAAGGTGTTGTAAGTTGAATTTGTATTAATTTTGGTGATTAATAAAATTCTTTTTTCTTTTGAAATCCATCCTGGAGATACTGTGGTGGTAGAGGATTAGGCCCTAGGTGGGTTGAATCTCTTTAAATCGACGAGTGTTGTTTAATTTCCGCATTTACACTCTTGTCATTTACTTGTTGATTCGAAAAAGAGGGCATAATCGAAAAGATGGAGATAATATATTCACCCCCCCTCTAGATTATCGTAGCCACTTGGACTTACAAGTGGTATCAAAGCGAAAATCTTTGGCAAACTCGTTCCATATTGCGAGTAAAGAGGAACGATCACCGGCTACGAATGAAGTCTACCTTACCGGCGCCTCCACCACCAAGCCACCATTATTTGATTCCAAAAATTATATATTTTGGAAAGAAAGAATGGAATGCTATCTACAAAGTTGCGGGTTCTATATTTGGAACACGGTCGTAAATGAAGAATTCATTCCGATGATGGACACACCACACACCTCTAAAGGCCTCAAAGAGCTCAATGATGAAGAGAAGAAAATCATCTCCTTAAATGGTAAAGCTCTTAATATTTTGTATTGTTCACTTACTATTTTGGAATATGATCATATTGTAGGAATTAAATCGGCACATGAAGTATGGAGAAAATTAGAAGAAGTATATGCAAATGAAAAGAGCCACTCAAAAGCATCTACTTCTCAAATGGATACAAACCCAACTTGGGATGAGCTTCCTACAACTTCCGACGTCGATGAAAACGAACAATGTCTTATGGGCTTCGAAGAAGAAAATGAGGTAAGTTCAAAACCCTCCACTTCTTATGATAATGAATTACAAAATGATTATAGTGATTTGCAAAATGATTTTGATGAACTTCAAAACGAATTCCAAAGCTTACTTGTTAAATACAAAAATTTGAAAAAGGAATTCAATATTTTGAAAATTGATAAGGATAATTTATTTTCCTCTTATGAATCACTTTCATGTGATCACACCACCACACTTGACAAGGTTAGAAACCTTGAAAAAGAAAATAGTACTCTTGTTGAAGATATTAATTGCATGAAAAATGATTTATCAAAATCCAACTTGAGTACCGATAAAATGACCGATATTATTGATGTTCATAGTTGTGATAAATTGAAACAAGGACTTGATCATAAGCCTAGTGTTGTTAATTATGTGAAAAGAAATCAAGTCTCTATGCATGTTGGTCATTATGCTTCCAAAATTACTACTTGTTTTTATTGTGGTAAAACAGGTCACACGGTTAATACTTGTCGGGCTAGAAATAGCTCTAATTATTATTGGAGACCTAAAAGTCTCAAAGCTAATTCCAAAGGACCCAAACACTTGAGGGTACCACAAAATAATGTCATATTAGGTACCCGGCGGAATAATAATCGAGGAAAATATATACCGCCAAGAAAACATCAAATGACCATCTCATTTAATCAAAGAAGAAGACATCACCAAAATAAATTTCCAAGAGAAAGGCATTATCAACAATGGGAAGGACATAATCCTTGGAAATGGAGAAATTGGAGAAGTCATCATCTACAAGATGATTTTCAAAGGGGAATATACCATCAACAACGGGAAAGACATAACCCATGGAAATGGCGTAATTGGTAAACCGTATCTCCTTAAATATGCATTTTATTTTGTTATTATGCATGTTCGTAATTGTGCCTAATTTTTCAAAATGAGTTTTCAAAAATTTATTTTTAAAATTAAGGTCTTCAATATATTTGTGTGTTCCTAAAATTCTTTTTAAAAAGGAGGACCTTGCATGTTCTTGTGCATTTGTTTAAACTATAGTGTTTTATCATCTCTTATGGATTTTTATGGCATAAGCACACTTGTCACATATATTATTGCTCTAGCCTACACTATTACAATTATTCTTGTGTGCAAGACTTGTTCTAAGAATTGTGTAGGATTTATATATCTTCGTCAATGGTTATCAACTCATTATTTGACAAGAGAAACATAAACTATCGAGGTACGCTATTTATTGTTATTCATCTCATAGACTCGATACATGTTGTGTCATATGCCTATGTGCTTATTTTATACAAGTGCCATTAAGAGATGTTTTGATTTTTGAAAGGCATTTTTTTGACATAGCTTGTTTTATCCAAGATTTGTAAAAGATTATACTTTGTTTTAATTGAACATTTGATTTTTATCCTTCTCTTAAGTTATGCATTTTATTGCACATATAAATGCCATTATTTTTGGTTGTTTTGTCAAAACTCTTGTTCATATGCTTATTGTAAATGAGGTCTCAACTATATGTTCTTGAATTTTTGAAATTTCAAAAGAGACCTTATATAGCTTCCTATAAGCTTATTTGAACTTACATGTTGTATGAAATTCGTGATAAATTGTTTTAAAGCATAGTATGTGTTACTTGTTATAGTGTCTCTATCATTCGATATTACTATGCTCTTGTGCAAAATCACTTGTTAAGATTTTACAGAAATTTTTTAACAAGCTTGATAACCAAGGCAAGGTTAGTAGCTCTAAGGTATTGTCAATAAGAAGGTATTGATTTTGATGATACATTTGCATCCTTGGTTATTCACATTTTACTTGCCTATTCTTGTTTTAAGAAAATTTCAAGCTTTACCAAATGGATGTTAAATCCACATTTCTAAATGGTTTTATTCAAGAAGAAGTCTATGTAAAACAACCTCCGGAGTTTAAAATTTTTCTAGGCCAAATAATTTTTGTTAAAGGCCTTGTATGGTTTAAAAACAAGTACCCCGTGTATGGTTTGATAGACTTAGCTATTTTTGCTAAATGGTTTTACAAGAGGTAAAATTTTTATTACTCTCTTTGTTTTTGAAAAAGGGCAAGATTACTTACTTGTGCAATGTATGATATTTTTGGTGCTTCTAATGAATTCTTGTGCAAGAAATTTTCTAAGTTAATGAAAGGAGAATTAAAGATGAGCATGATGGAAGAGCAAATATTCTTCCTTGACTTCAAGTTAAACAATGTCAATCAAAGTGTACAATAGAACCTTTGAAGAAGTTAGGCATTGAAGAAGGAAAAATTATCTCAACCTCTATGGTTACCAATGTAAAAGATTGACAAAGGTTGAGGAAGGCATATCGGTTGACAAACAAATTCAAGGTATGTTTTCTAGTATTATTCCCATAGACTCGACATTTTATATGCCTTATGTCTATATGCCCGATTTCAAAAACTATCCCAACGAATCTCATTAAAGTGCCGTTAAAAGAAATTTTCAAATATTTAAAAGGCACTTCTTTTTATGACTTGTTGTATCCAAAGTATTAAAACGTTCTTATTTTTCCGGGATAACAAGTTTGGTGTTCACAATTTCTCAAAATATGGTTCGTCATAATCGAACTAAACATATTGAGATTTGATATCTTTTTAAGGGATTGCGTTTTTTTAACAAAAACTTGAGATATGTTTAATTCCGTCTCAAAGTTAACTCGCGGACATTTGTTCATTTACCGTCGAGTCTTTTTACCTCATTTCGAGCCTAATTATGACATAATGTATATTGAATGAGGTCTATGTTTGCATTTTGCACGTTTTTAAAACTTAGGGGCGAAAAATCGGATTTTTGGTTCAAACTTTGGATTTTGGAAAACATGATGAACCACTGGGCTGACTGGGGCAAGGCCGAACGGTCGCCCATGCCATCGACCGGTCGCCCATGACCCCAACCGGTCGCCCAGACCATTTTCAGCAATAAAATTGCTTCTGTCCTACATTTCGTTATTTTGGTTATTTTCTTCCAAAATCCAACCCCTTTGCAAATTTCACACACAATTCACCCAAAATGATTTCTTTCTTGTATATTCTATATTTTTGGGTTTATAGTACGAGTATATCATCCGTATTAGTTGACTTATCCGATTGATTGGTAAGTTTAATTCCTCCTTTAATCTCAATTGGGTTGAACCCTTGAGAAAATGCTTATGTGTTGTTTTTTTGATGGAATTCTTGTATAATTGTGGTGTGCATGATTATTGTTGATAGATGAATGTTGTAGTATTGAAATTGGTGATGAAAATTTTTGGCTTAAATGTATTACAAAGTCGTTATATATCTCTTGTTTTATTCGACGCACGCCAAGTGTTCGACAAAATGCGTCTATGAAAAATTCATCACCTACATGATTCTCTTGATTTGAAATGTCTTATATATTTATAGAGATCATGTTTTGTCAATCAAATAAGCTTTTATAAATCACATGATTGGCTTCTCCCTTATTATTCGGAATTTAAGCTTCAATGATCAATATGCTAATAAATCAATTAAGTTGCGCACCTTGATATAATTGTATGATGTTTTTATCGTGCTAACATTCTTTTTGATGATTCCAAAGGGGGAGAAACAGGAAAAATGCATAAATGCTCAAAGAAGCGGAAATAGGCTTGCAAATAAGCTTGCAAGAAAAGATACAAGCTATGGCTCTTAAAAGCCAATAGTTATGAATGATTCTTAGTCCAATTGATGTATTATGGACTTTTATGCTTGACTAATGATGTCTTGTGACAGGGAGAGCTTATAAGCTCATGAAATTCAAGCTTAAGTTGTAAAAGCTAAAGCTTTTTGTTTGCTTTTTGTTATGTCTGTTGATAGGGGGAGCTTGTGCAAAAATGTTTTGGAAAAATATTTTGCTCCTATCCTTGTGATGTTGCTTATGATTAATGTTGCTTGTGATGGATTGAAGTTCTAGACCGGAAAACTTGTTTTGTTTTAAAATCAACTTCCTTAAATTGTTTTGGTTTGTAATCATCAAAAAGGGGGAGATTGTTAGATAAATATTTTTATCATGATTTTGATGATTTTGTTTTTACACCAAAACAATGGTTTTAAATATTGTCCAAATACTCCTAAATGATTTAAAATGTTTTTTACTAATTTTTGGAGTATTTCTTAGTATTTATTATTCGATAAAAATGGACAACACTTTTGATGGTTTTGTTTAAATTGGTTTTTACACCAAAACAATCTTTATAAATGTTGTCCAAATACTCCCAAGTGATTTAAAATGTTTTTACTAATTTTTTGGAGTATTTCTTGAAGTTTATTTTTGATAAAAATCGGACAACATTTCAAATTGGAGGCCGACGGTCGCACAAGAGGTCGACCGGTACCTGAAGAACACGAAAATTGAAACAGAACGAAACAGAAACATGTTCTGTGAAAAGGGAGGGAGGGGGACCGGTCAACCAAGGGGGCGACCGGTTGCACCCCCCTTGACCGGTCGCACCCCCCTGCAACCCCTACCTGGATCTCACTATTTCTTCTCCAACGTTCGAAATCTTCTATAGGGCGACCGGTCGCGCTGTGTAATCTTTTGACAACAAAAATTTGTACCGTTGAACATATTGACAACAAGATTTGCTTTTCTATTTTGTACATTATTTCTACATCTTGTGATCTTCTTTTTGCCGACAAAATTGAAAGAGGAGGAGCCTATGTTTGTGAAGACTCTTCTATAAATGGAAAAATATTTGAAGCAACAAATACAACAATTGAGATACAACACAACAAGATACATTCCAAGCAAACACTTGTTCTTCATAATTATTATTCTTGTTGTAATTTTTCCTAGCTTATCACTTTCACATCTTGAGGTCTAGGCTTTCATTTCTTGATTACACTTGCACTCAAATTGTAATATTCATTATTGAGTTGTAATCTTTATTTTGGTCATCATTCAACACAAGACATCCTTGTGAGTATTCTTGTGGAAAGAATACACTTGGGTGATCTAGGTAATAGGTGTTTCAAGAGTGTGGTGCTCTTGAGGAGTTGAAGAATTTGGTATTCTTCAAAATTGAAGATTGTGGTGATCTTCAAAGGTGTTGTTGAAGGAAGATTGTGGTAATCTTCAAAGGGAGATTGTGGTAATCTCCAAAGGTGGTGTTGAAGAAGAGTGTGGTGCTCTTCAAGGTGTTGTAAGTTGAATTTGTATTAATTTTGGTGATTAATAAAATTCTTTTTCTTTTTGAAATCCATCCTGGAGATACTGGGGTGGTAGAGGATTAGGCCCTAGGTGGGTTGAACCTCTTTAAATCGATGAGTGTTGTTTAATTTCCGCATTTACACTCTTGTCATTTACTTGTTGATTCGAAAAAGAGGGCATAATCGAAAAGATGGAGATAATCTATTCACCCCCCTCTAGATTATCGTAGCCACATGGACTTACCATCCAATCGTCTGAGGAGTGGAACAAGTTATGAAGGTCCAAAGATGCCAATTGATCAAGAAATATAGGCAATCGAGGAGTAGCACACAGCTGAGAAGGTGGCGCCACCCCCTGTGGAAAAAGAAAAAGTAAAATCTGCCCCAACCATTGCAAGAACTGAGGTACCTATCCCTTTCCCGCAAAGGTTTCAGAAAAAGAAATTAGATGATCAATTGATCAAATTTTTGGAAATATTTAAGAAAATTCACTTGAACAAATGCCAAACTATGCGAAATTTCTTAAAGATATCATGGCAAAGAAAAGAAAAATCTCGGAATATGAAACGGTGAAACTGACAGAGGAGTGTAGTGCAATTATTCAAAGGAAGTTAACTCAAAAACACAAGGATCCCGGGATTTTCACGATTCCATGCGTAATTGGGGGAACAACTTTTAATAAAGCACTATGCGACTTAGGTGCAAGCATTAACTTGATGTTGTTATCAATATTTCGAATATTTTGATTAGGCGAAGTAAAGCCTATGAAAATTACCCTACAATTAGCAGATCGCTCGGTAACATATCCAAAAGGGGTGATTAAAGATGTGTTAGTAAAGGTAGACAAATTCATCTTCCCATCAGACTTCATTGTGTTGGAGATGGAAGAGGACCGAGAGGTTCCATTAATTCTGGGAAGACCATTCTTTGCCACAGGTAGAGCACTAATCGATGTGCAAAAAGGTGAATTAACATTATGAGTAAATGATGAACACATATTATTTTCAATTTACAAAGCTATGCAATTTCATGAAAATGTCGAACATTGCAACATGATTGATGTGCTAACCCCATGCATGGAAGCTGAGTTTGAACAGGTTATGATGAAAGACGCACTGGAATGGAGCTTAACTCACTCGGTGGAATCCCAAGGTATGTGTTTGGATATTACTAACAATGAGGTTATCGATTTTGTATTTGCCCTAGATTCAGCGGACGAGAAAATTTAAGAAAACAACGTTCTGACCATCCCACACGGCCAGGCCGTGTGATGTATACCTCCAGACGTACACGGCCGTGTGGATCAACACGGCCAGGCCGTGCGGTGCGCTGTAATTGAAAACCTTCAGTCACATGACCGTGTGACCCTACACGGCCTGACCGTGCGATAGGTAGAGGCTTCATCACACAGCCGTGTGATCTCACACGGCCCGACAATGCGATCAGATTCCGACAGTCCAAGTCCACACGGCCATGTGGCTTCACACAACCCGATCGTGCGACACGTGTTTTCAACTGAAAATTCAAAAAATGAATTCCTGGGTTCTCCATAATTTAAACCTCTTTCGGACCATCTCAAATATACATTCTTAGGCGACAATGAGACCTATCCGGTAATAGTTTCTTCTTTCCTTACTGAAAATCAATTGGAAAAACTACTGCATGTCTTAAGGGAACATAAAACTACGATTGGATGGTCAATTTCTGATTTAAAAGGTATAAGCGCTTCAATTTGCATGCATAAAATAAGAATGGAAGATGATTTGAAACATCAACAAAGACTTAACCCAATTATGCAAGAGGTCGTTAAGAAAAAAGTACTTAAATGGTTAGATAATGGAATAATTTTTGCTATATCTGACAGCAATTGGGTAAGTCCAGTACAAGTCGTACCAAAGAAGGGAGGAATGGCGATAGTAAAAAGTGGAAACAATGAAATCTTAGCTACTAGAGTTGTTACAGGATGGCGTATTTGCATTGATTATCGAAAATCAAATGCTGCAACTCGAAAAGATCACTTTCCCCTCCCTTTTATGGATCAAATGTTAGATCGCCTTGCAGGTTATGAATACTATTATTTCCTGGATGGGTACTCGTGGTATAAACAGATTGTGATTGCTCCATAGGACCAAGAAAAGACAGCATTTACATGCCCTTATGATGTGTTTGCATTTCGCAGGCTACCATTTGGGCTATGTAATGCACCTGAAACATTCCAAAGATGTATGATGGCAATATTCCATGGAATGATTGAAAACATCATGGAAGTTTTCATGGATGATTTCTCAATTTTTGGTAGTTCATTTGATCATTGCTTGCATAATCTAACCCTTGTTTTGCAGAGATGCGAGGAGACGAACTTAGTATTAAACTGGGAAAAATGCCATTTTATGGTAAGAGATGGCAATGTAGTCGGTCATCGTGTTTCTTCCGCAGGTTTGGAAGTCGACCGAGCAAAAGTGGTGGCAATTGAGAAGCTTCCACCTCCAAGGAATGAGAATGCAATAAGGAGCTTTTTAGGACATGCGGGTTTTTATAGACGCTTTATTCGATATTTTTCCAAAATAACCAAACCCCTTTCCCACTTACTTGAAAACGATGTACCTTTTGCTTTCACCCCTGAATGTTTACAGGCATTTGAAACACTGAAGAAGGCTCTGGTGACTGCACCAATTTTTATCACACCAGATTGGAGTCAACCTTTCGAGATAATCTGCGACGCAAGCGACTATGAAGTAGGTGCCGCATTGGGACAAAAACGCGAGAAGCTATTTCGTGTTATTTACTACGCAAGTCGAACATTGGATCGGGCACAACAAAATTACACCACAACTAAAAAAGAATTGCTGGCAGTGGTGTTTGCATTTGACAAGTTTTGGGCCTACTTGATTTGAACAAAGACAATAGTCCATACAGACCACGTTGTGGTCAAATACCTATTCGCAAAGAAAGATGCAAAACCGAGGCTCATTCGATGGATACTCTTACTACAAGAGTTTGATATCAAAATTCGGGATAGAAAAGGGTGTGAGAACGTGGTAGCTGATCATCTCTCACGACTTGAGCAAATAACTAATGAAAACACGAAAGGCACAACAATCAAAGAAACATTTCCGGATGAATTAATCCTGATGGCCAAAATGACCATCCCCTGGTACGCTGATATTGTCAATTATTTAGTAAGCAGGGTTTTACCACCAGATATCACATATCATGCTAAGAAGAAATTTCTTCATGATGTGAGATATTTTCTGTGGGACGAACCTCTTTTATTTAAAAGATGTGCAGATTCAGTTATTAGGAGATGTGTACCTAAAGAAGAATGGGCAAGCATTCTGGAGCAATGCCATTCATCACCATATGGGGGCCACTTCGGGCCACCACACACTGTGGCTAAGGTATTACAGTCCGGTTTCTTTTGGCCTTCTATTTTCAAAGATTGCTATAAGTTTGTTTTACAGTGCGATAGGTGTCAACGTATGGGAAACATTTCAAGGCGACACGAGATGCCATTAACTAATATCATAGAAGTGGAATTGTTTGATGTTTGGGGTATAGATTTCATGGGACCTTTTCCAGTCTCAAATGGGTACATGTATATCCTCCTTGCGGTAGACTATGTATCTAAATGGGTGGAAGCAATCCATACTAAAACAAATGATGCTAGGGTTGTGCTAAATGTTTTACAAAAGAACATATTTACAAGGTTTGGTACCCCGCAGGCACTCATTAGTGATGGAGGATCTCACTTATGTAACAAACTGTCTAACAACATGATGGCAAAATATGGAGTAAAACATCGAGTGGCCGCCGCTTACCATCCACAATCAATTGGGTTAGCCAAAGTATCCAATAGGGAAATTAAGCAGATCTTAGAAAAAACGGTTAGCATAAATAGAAAAGATTGGGCTTTAAAGATCGATGATTCTTTATGGGCTTATCGTACGGCATACAAATAAACTTCGGGTATGTCCCCGTATCGATTAGTTTTTGTGAAATCATGCCATCTTCCGTTTGAATTAGAACATAAAGCATTTTGGGCCTTGAAAAACCTTAACTTCGACATGACTGCGGTAGGCGAGAAGAGAAAACTACAAATAAGCGAACTAAAAGATTTCCATCAAGATGCATACAAAAATGCCCAAATCTACAAAGATCACACAAAGAGATGGCATGACAAAAAGATTCTGAGACGAGAATTCCTACCCGGGCAAGTAGTACTGCTATACAACTCAAGATTACGATTATTCCCGGGTAAGCTTAAATCAAGGTGAAATGGTCCTTTCGTAATAAAAAAGGTGCTATTACCAGGAGAAGCCGTTGAACTATTAGCAATGAATGGTCGAACTTTCATCATAAATGGACAAAGAATTAAACACTACTATGGGCCAAAAACTCCACAAGAAGTTTCGACCATCTTCTTGCTGTTAACAATCTCTGTAAGTACTTATTACGCATTCCTCTTTCTTTTTGATAATTTCCTCATATGTTCGGGACGAAGCATATTTTAAGTTTGGGGGGGTTGTCAAGAATGCGTAATCTAGTACTGTCCAAGAATGCGTAATCTAGTACTGTTGCATTTTGCATTGCATTTAGGACTGCATGTAGAAGAACTTTGCATGATAATGAAAAAAAATCGATTTTTCTATTTATTTTTATTGTTTTAGCACGTTTACCGCTTTAGCACGTTTAATTGCTTTTGTGTGTGGTTTTTAATTCAGTTCGTATGCCCAACTCCCTATTTTACTATGAATATTTTATGGCATGGGATAACATACGTGTGAGAATAATGTAATAAATTGTTAGGAGGAAAGTTATTTAATTGCTTGGCATGTGTTAAGAAAATTGGGTATTCGAGCATGTTACGAAAAATAAGCCTGTGAGCTTTTGTGCCTTAAACTGCTTTATATTATGCAGACTTATTTTTTTCTCGAGTGTGTCATTCATGATTGCTAGAACTCTAGAACTTGCTCTGGTATCTTCATTGAAGCCATGTGTGTGTGCAATTTTTGAAAATGATCTAAGACCATCTTTGTTTAGCCTACTTAGCCTAAAAAGCCTACCTATGAACTCATGATTCCCTAGTTAGCCAATTTTAAGCCAAAATTTTTATTTTAAGCCACATTGATCTTTAAAATTTATATGTTTTTATCATTGAAATTTCTTAAGCTTATAGAAAATGAACAAGTTTGAGGGAGATGTGGTGAAAATTTATGAAAAATAGAGGAAGTTAGAAAAAGAAAGAGGGATGCGCAGTATCTGGGTAAATGTACATGAAGCTCGGAAAAAAAAGGTTATATCTCTGAAGAAAATAGAGAAAATCGAGCAAAGGAAAAGAAAATTCTGAAAATTGTGAAAAGAACGAGAGCTTGAGGCTAAAGAAAAAGAAAAAGAAAAAAAGGCCTAAGAACGAAAAAGGAGAAATAAGAGTGGAATTGAGTTGAAAAAGAAAACTGATATTATGTTGAAATTTGGTTGGTGAATTGAAAGTCTGTATGCTTAAATTCTATTTGCTCAAATCAAGTCACTTAATCCGAATTTCCCTACCCTTACCAAAGCCTACATTACAACCAAATGAAAAGTCCTTTTTGATTCTTAGACTGTGCACACAAAAAATGGCCGAGATGTGAGACGATTTGCAAGCCTATGGTAGTTCTACTTTCATTGAATTGAATTTGAGTGTAAACACTGACCATACACTTTCGAGAGTAGAGTGATACACTGTTTACTTGTGAGTCGCGATGTCAAGTACTCGAGAGAGTATTAATGATGCCGAGTTATGAAGAATGACTTCTTGATGATGAATTACATGGTTTCTTTAAGTATGAAGTCAAATGCTATTTAATGTTCATAGTGTTCTTGGGTGTTCATTCGTTTTTACCCCTTATATTGTTTTTCTAAATTTGCTCGAGGACGAACAATGCTTTAAGTTTGGGAGATTTTGATGTGTGTAAAATATACGTGCATTTTGGGGCATAAAATGATATATAATTGATGCATTTGCATGCATATTTACTATGTTTTTACTTGGTTTCCTTAAAAGGGCATGATACTGTGTATTCTTGTAATTCTTGTAGGAAAAGGAACTTAAAATGAAGAAATATCAGTTGGAATGTCCGCCTAAGATCGATGAATGCGAAGAGAAGATCAAAATGACGAAAAAAGTGGACAAAAACACTTCACACGGCCGGACTGTGTGGTGTCACACAACCGAGCGGAGTGCTAGTGTGAAAATCACACGGTTGTGTGAAGTTGGATTGAAAACAGAGGATGGAGCAGGACCACACGACCGAACCGTGTGAAGTCACACGGCCGTGTGGGAAAAGAAAGCCAATCGCACAACCTGACCATGTAGCATCACACGCCCGTGTGAATAAGGCATCAGCCCAGCACCACACGTCCGTGTGGGAGTCTGTTTTGACGCTTTTTTCAGTGTTTGCTTCCCGTTCAAACTTTATAAGTGATCTCTCCAAGCATCTATAAAAGGGGACCAAGGCTTGCACAAAAATATACAACTTGATACAACAAAAACACATCAAATAACACAGGAACGAAGGAATCAAAGAGCTTCTAAGAGCAAAGGCTAGGTCGCGAAGAACACCACAGGGCTTTCGCATCTAGGGAGCACAAGAGCTTCAAGGGCTTGGAAGGGGAATCCATCCTGACAAGAAAGGGTTTTCTTTCTATGTCTAAAAACTCTTGTCTGTGCTTGTATGATGTCTAAATATTAATTCGAATTTGTCTATGAGTTTGTAATCAATGTTTAGCATATTTTTCGGATCTTAGGGGCATAATTGAAACTGTGGAGTTGTATTAAATATGATTATTTATTTTCTTAATTAATTCATACTTTCTATTTTATGAATTCGAGTGCTTATTTATAATTGCTTTTTATTTGGCCAAAATTTGCATGTCATATTTGTTAGTGCAAAATTTGGGAAATGAGTTCTAAGAAAGATGAAAATCGAATTCAGACATAAAATAGGTGTGACAATTTTTTGTGGGGAGTCATTCAATTCACAAATCTTTTGGGAGTTAATAAGAATTATAACGATCCGGGAAGACTACAATTGCTATGAATCAACTGTTTATTCACCGCCCGGAAGGGGGAGTAGGCGAACTTAGGAATTGAACCCATAAAATTGCATGAATTGGTTTTTAAAACTTTATTTGCATTTAATATTGAAGAAGCATGTTGAGATTATGTGCCTAAGGTTGCTCCTAAAGATGTTGAAAATACTTGTGGGGTTCGCAAATTTATTTTATTTATTTTTCTAAATTTTTGATTTTTAGTTAGATGAAATTACTTGATTTTCGGTCGCTTCAATAAAATTGGAATACGATGTTATTATAGCTCTGTGTTTTGAGATTTAATCCCTGCGGAATACGACCTTGCTTGCCATTATTCTATAAACTACACTGTACACTTGCAGTTCTATGAACCAAAATATTTTTGGGGAACAGTCTCAGCTGATTTGCACAGATCCAATCCTTTCTCCCAATACAGATCCCACGCCTGAGGTAGAGTCATGTTCCTGAAAAATCCTTCTGATGCTTAGAGTTTGAAATTCCTCTAAGGATCTTGGCTCAGATCCTGCATCAGGTAAAGCTAATTCGCGAGGGGGTTTCACAGCTGGGGAATCCTTCAGAGGTCCAGCTGGGGGGCCTTCGAACTTCGCTTTTATGTTCCCCATCTTGTCCTGCTGCCTTTCAACAACCTTCTCAAACTCAGCTTCAATGGCTTCTCTAGACTTCTTAAAGGCCAAAGTAGCTTTCTCTTCAACAGACAATTCTTGAGGCAGCTGACTCAGGATAGAGGCTGTTACATTTCCTTGCTGAGGGGTATGAGCAAGCATAATTTTCAAGGGCGGTTTCTTCATATCACCCCCTTCCCCCTTGCTGCTTGCTTCCCCCTTACTTCCATCATCTTTATTTCTTTCTTCCCCATTTTTGGCATTATCACCAAGGGGTAGAGTCGACTGAGAAGATCCTCCTCCCAGGATTAGATCACGCTTCCTGTTGGTCATTTCCATCTTATCATGACTTTCAGAGTATGCTGTTCTGAATTTAGACCGCAGTGCCTTCGTTTCAACTGCCATCAACTTCATTTTAGTTTGGAGCACCATAATCTCTGTGTGCATGGTGGCCTCTATCTTTAGAAGGCCTGCCTTGTGATGTGCGTTCAGCAACTCCATATCAGTCTTGTGCGATTGATCCATCCGGAAGATATGATCCCTATGTCTCTGCTGGAATTTGACGTTCTCTAAGCTCCATATCACCATCTTGACGAATAAGGATTGAAATACGTAACTTGCTCATGCCTTAGTGCCTTCATCTGTCTATACATTTCCTGATTCTCAAGACCGTGCCTCGGATATTTCCTGTGATGTTGGCATCTTTGTTGTCTAGCTATTGGTCGAGTGCTGCAAATCCTCTCTCCATATTCTCTATTTCATTACATATGGCCTTGAAGGCTTTTCGAAAGTCAGCTGCATCAGCAGACTGCTCTTCAGGCCACACAACATCAAAATCGAACCCAAATGGCACCATAGTGTTGTCAAAAGGAGTTCCAAGTTCTTCAGCTAGGACTTGGACATGGTACTTAGCACTTTCAGCAGCTGACTCTTCTTCCAAGCGGATGTTAGCCTCGAAAGGAAAGTATTTAGCAAATAAGTCCTCGAGAAAAATTGGTATCTCCACTCCTACTTCTGGAGCCTTACCTTTTTCCTTCAAAAGTTCTTCAGCTCTTTGTGCCTCAGCTGTCTCAGCGTTATCGACATCTTGTGCAACTATGTTAGACTGTGGAGCTGACTGACTCTCAGCTATCTTAACAGCTTCATTGGCATCACTTGATTCTTTCTGTTGAGTATTCAGTTCCCAAGCCGATTTATCAGCGTCATGGGAAGGTGATGGCACCATAGGAGGTGGGCCATCAACCAAAGTAAAATTGATAGGAGCAGCTTTGCCACTAGCTTGCCTTCTCTTTGCTAGGGCCTCCTCAGTAGCTGTGTCCTCTATTGATTTTTCAATGGAACTAGACTGAGCTTCGTCATCCGTCTGCAGAAATTCGATGTCGACATGTTCTTGAGGGTCATGAAGGGCGCTTATTTCTTCTTCCTCCATTAATTCTTCCTGAGGGGCAGGCACAGTTTCTTTGACCTATTTACCCAGGGAAGTCTCAATCTCCTCTGGGCCTTCTTTACCCTCAGCAGTCTTAACCGATGATGGGTCTTCAGCCATTGTTTTTGCAGTCTCAACCGAAGCAGGGTCTTCTACAATCCCTTCAGCAGACTCAGCTGCTTTAGGGTCTTCAGTGGCATTTTTGGAGTCTCAACTCCTAGGATTGCACTTTTAGAGCCAAGAGTCTCAACTCCAGTGGCTTCACTTCTAACCTTTCCCTTGGCTGCATCAACAACTTCATCGGCCTGCATGGCAGCTGGGATTTCAGCTGAGACAGTCGAAACTGTCTGAGCCTCATCAACCACACTCTGCTGTACATCCATAGTCTCACCTTCACCTCCAAACTTCTATTGGGTGTTGTCTCCCACAGCCTCCTCCGACCCGGCTGTGGTAGTTTGAGTTTCCTCCTCAGCTGGCGCACCAGCTGAGTCTCGAGCAATGAGGTCACTCAAAACCTGAGACTTGACTTATTTTCATGTTGAGTGAGCAGCCGATAGGGCAGGTATCTCAACATCTTCATCAGGGATAGGCTTGGCTAAGGTGCCCTCTACTACTTCTTTCTTAGCTTCATTACCAATTCTCCTGGTATTTTCATCCTCCGAGTGCACTGGGGAAGTGGTGGCATCAATTACCCTCACCATTTCCAAAATATCTAGGCTAGGAGATATCATAATTGAAGAGGACTCTCCTTGGCCTGTTCGTAGTTGTTTCTCGTGAAACTCTTTGGATTCTTGGATAGCTTGGCTCAGTCCAGCCTTTTCCACTATAGCAGCAGGGTCAATTTCTTCCACATCACTGTCACTGTTGGCTGACTGTAAGGCATATTTTGGGACTCCGATGAAGAAATAGGTGTGAGGCTTTAGGGATTCCTCAATAGCCTTTGCCTTAGCCTTCTCATTTGCTTTCTCCTCTTCCCTTTTCTCATATAGAATTGTTGAGAAAAAGTCTGGGTCGAGTGCGGAACTAACAACAATGTTCCTTAGAAAGCTCAGAAGCTCTTTTTCTTCTTCTATAATTCAGGGCTTTAGAATTGATGTCTAGCATAACTTAACTTCTAGTTCCTTCAAATCCTTAACCTTTCTTGGATATTAGGGTAGGCAGGAGATATCATCACTAGATCATCGTCCTCCTCCTGTATAGGCTAAAGGGGAGCCCTCTCCTCCTCAGTAGTTTTTGCATCAGTTTGAGGGGAGCGAACAACTAACTCCTCACCTTGGTCAGCTGTGTCCACCTTTTTTTATTCAGCTATCTCCGGGACAGCTGTCTCAACCACACTCTGCTGATCTCCACCAGTAGTCTCTATCATCTTCTATTGTTCGCCAACAGCAGACTCATGCTCTTTCTCAGTGGTCTCCATACCACTCTTCTCTTTCAAACTTTGATGTTCTTCATCAGCAACTTCCTTTTCTACAGCCATGCCAAACTCAGTTGGCTTGGCTAACTCAGATTGCCTCACCAAACGATGTCTCTTGGTTTTAACTAATGGAACTTCAGGTTCCACAACCTCTTGTTCATCAGCTATGAAAGCTGAGTCTCCCATCTTTAGTTTCTTCACTGCAGCTGGCTTCCTCGGTATAGCTGAGCGTTTCTTCTTCATGACTAGAGAAAGTGCAGGGGATTCCTTCTCAGTCTCCGCTGCTGGGGCAGGGTCTTCCACGGCTGCAGGTGCAGGTGCATGCTTTGCTGCAGGAGCTTTCTTCTTCTTCTGCACAGGCTTTGGAGATGGAGCCTTGGCAGTTGTAGTAGTGTCCTCGGGGACAGGGTCAACTGACTCTCCTTCACTGGTGTCAGCTTTTCTTGCATGGGCTTGCCTCTGAGTAGCTGAGAGATTAGCCTTGAACATCTTTTTGTTTACATGGAAGGGTTTCCCATTCCTTAGAGGAATGCCCTTCACCTCCATTAGATGGCCAATCACCAGGCCATATCCCAGCGAGCTAACAAGCAGACCAACATCACTTATGGTCTTGTTTATCATGTTTTGGCAGATTCTGCTGATGATGAACTCTGCCCAGTTAACCTTTTTCTCCTCCAATATGGTGGCCATGACAGTCAGCTTAGTCCTTGACAGCTGATTGAAACTGCCAAACTTCATGTCAATGCATTTGGATACCATGTCCATGAGTTTGTGGTAGTCCTCTTATATGAGCGACTTCTTGGCTGCGTAAACAGCCTTAGCAGCAGACCCCGGCTTGGCGATCTCCTTCCATGCCATAGCCAGGTTGATGTCTTTCTCCGTGATCTCCTTCAACCCAGAAGAAGAAAGATGACAGTTAGCAGCCAAGTCCGCAATAGTAATCTTGATTTCAGTGATGTGGATAGAAGAATGAATTTCACCATCGTGAACCTCGGCGTTCACATAAAACATTGCCACCTCTTCCAGGTAGGTGTGCGAGCACTCCATGGTAAGAAACTCCTTCAGACTGGATATCTCCAAATTTTCAGCGATTTTCCTGGCAAGCGCTTTGTCAATTCCTTGCTTCACCAACCCATCAATATCCATAGTAGAACTAGAGTGGATCGTCTCAGCCATCTTCACGTAGTCATAAGTAGGTGCCATTTTTGAAATCAGAACATGAAAGCTTGAATCTTCGAACGGAATAAGAACTAGGGTTTTGCTTTGGTTTGTAGAGAAAGCTTCTGTCTTTGCTTGAGAGAGATGATTGTAACATGAGGAGAGAGAATATAGGATGTGAGAGGACGGTTTTTGGAATTCCAAAAGGTTGATCACAATCAACGGTTGAGATTAAGTCTTGAAACCGCATTAATTTCCCCGCATTAAATGCAACAGCATTTTTATCCAATCATAGGCTAAACATGTACAAGCTTTTTATTGACACCATTATTACTACTGATGTCACGTCCAAAACATTCCCACTCGCAGAAAACGACTGCGTTTTGTCACTTAGCTCTTAAACAACTCATCTATCATCCAAACGTGACTTAACTCTGCTTCTCTATTCATATAATGATCACTCGGTTGTCCAGTTAACTCGATACAGCTGACTAGCCGTCTTGACTATTCCACTTGGCTGAAAAATAAAACTTTGCTGACTTCCAATTATCTCTTTTTTGACTCTGCTGATTGAGTCTTCTGAGCCTTCTAACTCAACTCAATCAATCCTAGCTCATTTTTAAGCTCTTCAAACCTTGACTCACATAATGGCTTAGTGAATATATCAGCTAACTGCTTGTCAGTTGATATGTATTCCAACGTGATGTATTTTGTTTCAACATGATCTCTTATAAAATGGTGTCTAACATCAGTGTGCTTGGTTCTTGAGTGCAATATTGGATTCTGAGTTATTGCAATAGCACTTGTATTATTACACATAATTGGAATCTCTTTTTCTTCTATATCATAGTCTCTCAGCTGTTGCCTCATCCATAATACTTGGGTAGAACAACTGTCTGCAGCTATGTACTCTGCTTCAGTTGTGGATGTAGCTATTGAATTTTGCTTCTTGCTAAATCAAGAAACTAATCTATTTCCAAGCATTTGACAGGTACCTGATGTACTTTTCCTGTCTGCTCAACATCCAACATAGTCTGAGTCTGAGTAGCCAACTAACATGAATCCTCCATCCTTTGGATACCATAAGCTAACTTCTTGGCATCCCTTCAAATACCTTAGGATTCTCTTGACTGCAGTCATATGACTTTCTTTTGGTGCAGATTGAAATCTAACACATACACCTACAACAAAGGTGATGTCTGGCCTACTTGCTGTCAAATAGACAAAGATCCAATAAGGGCTCTATATCTAGTTTGATCTACAGCTTTGCCATCCGCATCCATATCCATCTTGACAGATGTATTCATGGGAATCTTCACTTATGATTTCTCTTCCATGCCAAATTTCTTCATCAAATCACTGGTATATTTGGTTTGACTTATGAAGGTTCCATCCTTCATTTGTTTGACTTGAAGACCTAGGAATAAAGTCAGCTCTCCCATCATATTCACTTTAAACATCCCTTGCATGAGTTTTGAAAATTTGTCACATGGCGCTTTGTTTGTGGATCCAAAAATAATGTCATCCACATAAATTTGAACAAGCAATATACTCTCTCCATATTGAGTTCTGAAGAGTGTCCTATCAACCTTGACTTTGGTGAATCCATTGTCAATAAGAAACTGAGATAATGTGTCATACCGGACTCTTGGTGCTTGTTTCAATCCATATAATGCTTTCTTGAGCTTGTAGACTTTGTCTCCAATAGTTTTCTGCTCAAAACCTGGAGGTTGCTCCACATAGACTTCTTCTTCTTCCAAAAGTCCATTCAAAAATGCACTCTTCACATCCATTTGATAAACAATGATGTTCTTGTGTGCAGCCTAAGTAAGAAACATCCTAATTGCTTCCAATCTAGCAACATGAGCAAATGTTTCATCAAAATCTATACATTCCTCTTGGCAATACCCTTTGGCTACCAATCTTGCTTTGTTTCTCACTACAGACCCCTCTTCATTCATCTTGTTTATGAATACCCTCTTAGTACAAATAACATTTTTGTGGGTAGGCCTCTGAACTAATTCCCAAACCTTGTTTCTTTCAAACTGATTTAGCTCTTCCTGCATAGCTAGATTCCAATGTGTGTCATCCAATGCTTGTGACACATCTTTAGGCTCTATTTGGGAAATGAAACAAGTAAACATGGCTTCATGTTGAGTCCTGGATCTGGTTCTCACTCCATCTCTAACATCTCCAATGATTAACTCAGGTGGATGGTCTCCCAGCCATCTCACATCTGGTTGGAGTAAGTCTGCCTGGTTTAGTCGCCTCGCAGCTAAGTTGTCTTGAACAGCTTCCTCATTATCTTTTAGCTGCAGACCTTCCAGTTGTCTCTGAGATTCAACTATCTCATCTTTATTAGTGTTGAGTGCTCTTACATCTGCTTCAACATAAAGACTCTTCTGAACAGTTGGCTGATTCCTCTTGTCAGCTAACTCATCTATGTCTTCTCCATTGATATTCGGTTCATCAAAAACCACATGGATAGACTCTTCTGTGACCATAGTCCTTTCGTTCAACACTATATAAGCTTTACTCTCAGCTGAGTATCATAAAAAGATATCTTCATCAGCTTTAGCATCAAAAGCTTTCATGTTGTCCTTGCCATTATTGTGGATGAAGCACTTACATCCAAAGATGCGAAAATATCCAACATTTGGCCTCATCCCTGTCCAAATTTCATAGGGGTTTTGGACAACTGCCTGTTAATCATACACTTATTCTGGGTGTAGCAAGCAGTATTAATAGCTTTAGCCCAAAATCTCTTAGGCAAACCAACTTCAGCTAACATGGTCATTGCAGCTTCCTTGAGAATTCTGTTTCTTCTTTCATCTACTCCATTCAGCTGGGGTAGTTCTCGCAGCTGACAGCTCACGAGCAATACAATTTTCAACACAATACTGATTTATAATCCCATTGACAAACTTAGTTTCTCTATCAGACCTTATCTTTATAATGGTTTGACTATTCTCATTTTGAACTCTTCTCATCAGCTGAGGTAGTTTCTGCAAGGTTTCCTGAGGGGTTAGTGCTATAAGGTGATCCAACCAACCTATAACTAGATGATCTGACTCTAAGAGATTGCCACCTATCAGTTCCATACGTATAGTGAACATTTGCAAATTGCTTTAGGATCATAAAGTTGTCTCTTTTGTCTATATGCCTGTGTGTGTGTGTGAGCATTTGCTTTCTTGGGGTAATAGTTGAACTTTTGTGTATATTATGCTTTGTGTTTGGGTGCATATGTGTGCTTTGATTATAGCTCTTTTGCCTTGAGAATGACCTATGTTGAGGTTGAGATGTTTACCAATTAGGCTTATATCCCATTGATCTTGGATGATATCTCATTTGGTTATTCCACTCAGCCTGGCTTGGGTAGTTTCTACCATTCCCATCATATGATTTTCTTTGCTGAAATCTCTAGGGCTTTTGGTAGCTCTGTTTGGATTTTACATAGTATTTCCTGTTTGGAGTCCGCTGATGGACTCTTCTGAATTTAGTTTCAACTGTCCTGTCAGCATACTCAGCTGGCTTCTTGCCTTTTCCCTTGTATCCAAGGCCCGCATGGTTGTGATTTTGTTTTTGAGTGGGTGTAGGTGTAACATATGGTGCTTTGGATTTTTGGACTCCCTCATTTCTTGAGGGTCCTTTCTCCATAACCACTCTTCGAACTTGAGCATGCACAAAGGAATTAAATCCAATGTCTGTCTTGTCACTACTTTTTTTTGGAATAATTATAAGCTCATCCAATGATTTGGATGCCTAAGTAAATGATGCAATCACATTCTTAAGATCATTTTCCCTCTTTTCTGTACCAACTAAGTCTGCTTGGATCTTGGCAATTTCAGCCTTCAGCTTTGTGTTCTCATCAGCTATATGACTTAGAGTACTCAGCTCGTTAGTCAGCTGTGAGTTT
The DNA here is from genome assembly GCA_016081115.2 of Rehmannia glutinosa. Taxonomy (NCBI): domain Eukaryota; kingdom Viridiplantae; phylum Streptophyta; class Magnoliopsida; order Lamiales; family Orobanchaceae; genus Rehmannia; species Rehmannia glutinosa. Next base: position 49,811,840 of record CM071930.1, read on the forward strand.
TGGCATTTAAGTTGGTTGTTTTTCTCATTTAACAGTATGTGAGAGGTTTTTATGTGCTTAAAATCTTTAATCATTTTGCCAATAGAACCATAAAGATCTGTGGGTGATGAAGTGTTTGTGTCACTATCACTATCTCTTGAATCAGAATGAGATGAGTTAGAGTGTACCTCATCTTCTTGATCTTTGAAGTCTTGTTCTTTGGCCATGAGGCATATCAAAGCATCTTCCTCTGTATCACTGGAGTAGTCAGCTTCACTACTATCTGACTCTGCTGGTTCCTTGCACTTGGCTGTTTCAGTAGTCTCCGCAGCCAACATGGCTTTCTTCTTTTCCTATTTTCTTTCTCTGAAGACTTTTCTTTGTTCTTCATTTCTGTATTTGTTGACTAGTGGATAAGGACAATCAACAACAAAGTGTCCTGGTTGCCTGCAATTCTAACACATTTTCTTAGCTCTCTGCAAGTCAGCTCTTTGATTATCAGCTCTCTGATACTCAGTTCTTTGATGTTCAACTCTTTTGGGTGGTCTATCCTCCCTTGCAGTGGAGGGTGCTGAGTGTCTTCTTGATGATTCACCCTTGTTTCTTTTGTAGTTCTTAATCAAGAACTTATTAAATCTTTTCACCATCAAGACAATCTCTTCTTGGTCTATGGCCTCCTTGGATTCAGCTCTCTTTGCTTCACCAGCCATGAGTGCAGCTGCCTTGGGTACATCTGTCTCCTCTTGTTCTTTCATTCTCCGCTCAAACTCATAGGCTTTAAGATTAGAGAACAATTCATGGTTTGATGTCCTGGTGAGATCCGTGGAATGTCTTAGGGCCATAACCTTCATTTCCCACTCAGCTGGGAGAGACCTTAAGATTTTCATGCACACCTCCTTCTGTGTATATTCCTTCCCTAGAGCTGAGAGCTCATTGGTGATCTCTGTGAATCGGCATCCAAATTGATTCGGACTTTCACCGCAATCATTTTAAAGTTTTCAAACTTTTGAACAGTAACAGTTAGCTTATTTTCTTTGATTTGATCAGACCCTTCACAAATCAAGGTGAGTTTTTCCCAAATCTCTTGGGCCATTTTATAAGATTTAACTTTATTAAACATGGCCTTATCAAGAGTTTTGTAAAGTATATCCTTGACAACATTGTCAAGGTTGTATCTTTTTCGATCATCATTTGTCCATTCACAGCGTGTTTTGTCCACCATAGTAAGTCTAGGCTCTGCAGGTGCAACATCTTCTCCTTCAGCAAGAGCAACCCTTCTTACAGTTGTATTAACCTTTAGGATTTGTAGTGGCTAGGGATGGCAATGGGTAGGGTCCCACCAATTTAAGGCTATCCATACCTGAACCCTATAATTTTTATACTACCCGTACCCATCCCAAACCCAATTAAGAAACTACAAATATTACCCATACCCATCCCAAATCCATTTCACGATACCCGCGTACTACCCTTACCCGCCTAAAACCCGTTTATATGTTATATAAAAACTTATAATTATATGTGTATTCAAATAACTATTATATGGACACCCTACTAAAAACTAATTATTATATAAGAAAATTCTAATATGTTAAATTCTTAATAAATATAACATTTAACCATTATAATTTTGTAAGTCACTACAGATTATAATCATTCATAAACTAAATCAAAAGCATCACATAAATACAAATGTAACCAATACATTCCTTAAAACTCTAGAATCAACATTAGTACATCATTTAATTTATAAAACTACACCATCAGACATGTAGTTTTACCAAGTTTGGCAAAGATAATACATAGTTGATATGATCACAAATTCAAAAAAAATAACAATTTTATATCTTCTTTGTACAAAATAAAAATTTATGTTGGGCTTCTATGAAGAAATGTATAATGTCCGATGAAAAAAATAAAGGGAAGTTACTAAGGGCTAAACAGGTTCGGGTAGTGGTGGGTATCTGAGGGGTAAAACCATACCCTAACCGTATATAAATGGGTAGTAATTTCTCATCCCATACCCATCCCAAATTCGAAAAAGACTACCCATACCCATCCCATTAGGGTCTGGGTGGCTGGGTACACGCGTCTATCCGTCCCGCTGCCATCCCTAGTGGTGTCCCATCCTCAATCACGAGCCACATCTCATCATGTAGGGCTGATAGATGAGCCTGCATACGTATTTTCCAATCATCAAATTCTTTTACAGTGAACATTGGAATGCAAGTTAGATTGCTTCCATGATAATAACTTTGCTTTTGAAATAAAAGTTTTGAAAAAGAATGAGATCTAGTTCAGTAACCAGTGCGAAAGACTCAATAAACCAACCGCTTTGATACCACCTGTAGGTCCCAAGGGGTGATGTGTAAAGTTTGGGGGGTTGAATAAACTTTACCAACTTTTCGATTTTAGTCCTTTTAAATAAATTCGGAGTTAACTCAAATCAACTAAATCCTTGAGGGACAGCTAGGTTGGCTTATACAACAAAGTTACCCACTCAACAGACTCGACTGAGCTATTGATAGTATAACTTAGTTGTTTTCAGCTAACACCTAGAAATGCAGTTGATTTGGTTTTACCAGCGGAAGACTTTTCACCCTTATAATTTTAAACAAGTTTTTCAACACTTATTTTAGCAATGGTTATTATCAGCAGACATTAAGCAAGTTAACTTATCAACATATATAAAATAAAGCAAGAAATAAAGTATGCAAAAAAGTAAATAGACACAAACAGTTTTTATAGTGGTACGAGGATGGGGTAATTCCTCTAGTCCACTCTTCTCCAACTCCTAGAGGATTCCACTAGGTAACTTGACTTGGTTACAAAGTAGTAAACAATCCGAGATAGCTTTGATCACACAGCCTGCTGCTCCTATGACTCAGCTTCTTCACAAGACAGCTGCCCTGTTACTTCAAATCCCTTTAAACCTCTGGACTTGATCACTTAGCCCTCCAATAGGTTCAAGGCACGGGTTCGATCTGGAACCTCACTACTTCTCCTTCAACCTTGGAGAGTAGACTCCTTTGTTCTTGAAAACAATTTTCCTCTTCAGCTGATGAAGTAGTCTTTCTTTCACTGAGTGTGTTGGATTGATTTCCTTCGAATTTATGCTTGAGGATTTCTTTGTAAAGCTTGAGAGATGTTTGCAGGTTATTGCTTGATTGCTTGCATTCTTGTTCGTAGATTCGGTTACCTTCTCTCGCTTGCTTCCCTAGCCATTTATAGTGCATATTTGAAAATATATCTGCTGAAGAGATAGACATAATTTTCAAATCACATTCGCAAGTTGTTGGCTTGTCTTGTCTTGCAGCATTGATGCAGATCGTACCATGAATTTAATGCTCAGCAGCCTTTCCTTAAACTCGCAGAATTTCAGGTGCTTCTCATTGGTCCCTTGCCTTTTGCACTCTTTTAGCAAAACAATTTTATTGTTGGTAGCCTGACACATGCCTATCTCCAGCAAAATCTTGACTTGTCTTAACAACGGATCTCTTTCAGCTTTCTTCAAGTCTTTTCTGCTGCATACCCCTTTGACATTATCCAATCATTTTGGAATGACTTAGCTGCCATCGGTGGCCGATCAAAACAACTTTTCTCATCACTTGACCGAAGTCTTCACTTCACTCACCGTGACACCGCACACCGATCTTCACTTCAGTTTTTAGTCGAGTCTTGTAATCTTCAACTTGGCTGACTTCAACTCATCTCATACATCCCTATCTATTACAAGTTGAATTACATTTGAAATGGGGTGCCAACTTCCGAATCTAAATTTTACATAGTATCATCAAAATCTATACATAAAGTTTCCCAACATCAACGTACAAACAAACAATTAAAACATCATTATCCCTGTTATGATGCAAAGAGCATGTTCGTAGGGACATTTGGTGAGACTTTATCTTCCAAGTATTTGTCAATTATATGATTACATGCTCTCGGCGCTTGTTTCAATCCGTAGAGAGCTTTGTTTAACTTCAAGACTTTATCTTCTTGCCCTTCAACCACATAGTCAGTTGGTTGTTCAGTGTAGACTTCATCCTCCGATACTCCATTAAGAAACGTTGACTTCACATCCATCTGATGTATTTTCAACTTATTTTGGACTGCCAAAGAAATGTTAGTCTTAAACGAGCAACAGAAGCAAATACCTCATCATAGTCAATGCCAACTCTTTGAGTATAACCTTTTGCAACAAGCCTTGCCTTCTATCGTTCAGTTTCTCCATTAGCATTCTTTTTCACCTTGTACACCCATTTCACACTGATGACTTTATGACCTTTCGAAAGTTGAGAAAGCTCCCAAGTGTCATTTTTCTTGATGGATTTAATTTCTTCATGCATTGCATCTCTCCATTTTTTGTCTTGAGTAGCTTCTTCAAAGTTCACAGGCTCGCAATCTGCGAACATACAAAATAAGGCAAGATTTTCGAGCTTATCAGTTACCTCGTAGAGCTCTTCAAGACTTCTTGTATGCTCTTCATTTCACTCAACTAGGAAAGATTGTGGTGATTTTGAAAATGACGTTGAAGTTGGTGGTGTAATGGATTCTTCTCTTGATTGTTCAACAGTTGCTTGTCCATCATCTTCAAATTCAGGAACGAAGTTGTAATCTTTGGCATGTGTTTCCTAATCCCATTCACCTTCTTCATCAAAGATAACATCTCGGCTGATGATTGTCTTTTCATTACTGGGATTATATAGTTTGTAACCTTTGGAGTTGTTGTCATAGCCGATGAAGATGAACTTCTTGCTTTTATCATCTAACTTACTTCTTTGTTCATCAGGTACATGTACATGAGATATGCTTCCAAAAACTCTTAAATGGGAAATACCGGGTTTTATTCCATTCCATGTTTCTTGTGGTGTACTCTTGCCACACACTCTTCTTGTTAGTGAGCAATTTGACAGATAAACCGCACATGCCACAGCTTCTGCCCAAAACTCTTTTGGCATTTTCTTGCTTTTGGGCATACTTCATGCCATGTTGAGAATGGTTTGATTCTTTCTTTCTACAACTCCATTCTGTTGGAGGGGATCTGGGAATAGTGAGTGGTCATCGAATTCCATTTGCTTCACAGGACTCTTGAAATTCCTTTGAAGCAAATTCTCCTACTCGATCGATTATCATGGCTTTAATCTAAAGACCACTTTCTTGCTTCACTAGTGCATCCTTAAACCGTTTGAATTATTCATAGACTTCTGATTTATGCTTCAAGATATAAACCCAAGTTTTTCTTGAAAAATCATCAACTAATAGTAGAAAGTAATTACTTTTACCGAAGTAACTTGGCTTGATAGGATCACAAACATTATCATGTATGAGCTCAAGTGCTTTTGGGATCTAGAGTTTGACTTTTGGAAAACTTTGTCTGAATTGCTTCCCAAGTATACATCCTTCACAAAGCTGATCAAGGTGGTTGATACAAGGTAAACCTCTCACCATATTCTTCTTGGATAGTAACTCGAGTCCTCCAAAGTTGAGATGTCCAAATCATAGATGCCACAACCATGATGAATCTTTGTAACACGCCTTGAGATACTTTGATACACGTCTCAAACACTTTGCTCTCTTTAGAAGCTTTGCTTTTAGTTGATTGATATGATCACTTGTTTCTGCTCTCAAATACCTTGCTTCACTTCAAAAACTTAAAAATGCGCACCCGCAACCAATTTATAGGCTTGATTCTTTACTTAACATTTTAATGGTAAATTAAAATATTAGCACTAAGCAAACGGGGAGTTTGGTGACATTTATTTAGCATAATATCACACCACCCAAAAAACTGGTTTTTGAGATGACAAAAAGTCGTCCCAAAAACTACAAAATCATTGCCAATAACTTATTTGCAATGCCTGGTTGTGGCATAAACACCGACCCAAATACTGAGATGCAATAACTAATTTTTTGGACGACTACAGTTGTCGTTGCAAAAACTATTTTGTAAATGCAACGGCCGCCATCCTAAATAGTTAGCCAACAAAATTTTGTTGGATGTTTCGTTGGAAGGTTCTTGTAATGACTTTATTCTTGCAAAAAGTTATATGTTTCTGTAATTAATTTGCAAAGACATTATCGTTGCAAATGCCCTAACTTTGTTTTTTTGAATTTCACATTCTTCTAAAAATCTACTATAACCATTTATAACGATAAAACATATATGCTTGTATATCAATCAACACCAAACACATTATAAAACACAAATGCAATATTTATCCGCAAATAGAAACCAAATATGAATATGTAGGTCCCAAGGGGTGTGATGTAAGGTTTAAAAGACGGGGGTGTTGAATAAACCTTACCAAATTTTTGATTTTAGTCCTTTTAAGATTTTGACTCAAATCAGTTGTGTCCTTGGGGGACAACTAAGTTTGCTATTAAGCTAAGTTACCCACTCAACAGACTCGATAGAGCCGTTGATAGTATAACTCGGCTGCTTAAGCTAATACTTAACTTAGTTGATTTGATTTTATAACAGCGGAAGACTTAACACCATTTGATTGATTTTAAAGATTGTTTTTAACACTTGTTTATTATCAGTTGGATAACAGATTTAACTAACAGCAGATATTGAAAATATATGCAGAAATGTAAATGTTGAAAGTAAATCGACACAAGTATTTTTTATAGTGATTCGAGGATGGGGTAATTCCTCTAATACACTCTTCTCCAACTCTGGAGGAATTCACTAAGTAAAAGATCAAGTTACAAAACAGTGAACAGTCTAGAGACAACCTTGATCACACAGTTGGCTTCTCCTGCGACTCAGCTTCTTCACGAGGCAATTGCCTTGCTACTTCAGCTCACTTTCAAGTCCTTGGATTTGTTCACAGAGCCCTCCAACAAACTTGAATCTTCTGGTTCGACCTTGAACCTTCTACAATCCTTCAACTTGGAAAGTAGACCTCTTTTTGTTCTTCAAATATTTCCTCTTCAACTGGTTGAAGTTATCTTTCCTTCACAGTGTGTGTTGGATCAAGTTTCTTCGAGTTTTAGGCTTGAGGAATATCTTGATAGCTTTGAGAATATTGTAGGTTAATTGCTTGAATATTGCTTGCTTGTTCGTGCTTGGTTCAAGTAACCTTTTCTCAAATGCTTCCTCAGCCTTTGATAGTGCACATTTGAAATTTGCCCGTTGAAGAGATAGGCCAATTTCAAATGAGACTTCTTGTTCGTTGGTTTATCTTTTTTTGGTCTACATCACTTTCCTCGATGTTGATGTTGACCTTCACTTTAAGATGTTGACATATTCCTCGTATTAAATGGCTTCCAACGATCAATGTCGATTTTCGAGGTTCGACCCAAGTTGTAGTATTTCCCATTGGACATATTACTATATCGTAATATTCTTGACTTCCTTCCAACGGATCAATGTCACGCCTCGTCTTGACTTCTTGCATTCTTGACTTGCTTCATACCCTTACAATACAGGAAAATGACTTGAGTCTTCTCCAAAACTTAAAACAAACAAAATAAGTAAACAACAAACACAAGCAGTGTAGTAACAAAGAATGTATGCTTTTGAATAATCAAGCTTTATTGATCATGGCATTCTTGTCCATTACAAAGCTGTTTACAACAAGTAACAAAGTTATATACAAATACAACTTATCAGCATGTATCTAATCTAAGTTACATGAAGAATGAAAATTACAACGAAATTTTCAGAGCTATTACAAGGAAAACTTACAGCTGTGTATTTACCAAAATAGTAAAATACATGAAGGGTTTCGCAGCACACTTCAATTCCTTTGCTGCTTCCTTCTTCTCTCTTCATCGTCAGCTCTCTTCCTGTCATCTTCTGCTCTTCTCCTCTTCATTTCCTCTCCATCTCTCTTCTTCTTCTCATAAGCTCGCCTAGCAGCAGGGTCATCCCTTCGCTGCCTCTCCTCCCATTCGCGAGTAGTTCTTTCGTTCTCAGCTTCTTGCCTTCTAATTGCTTTGGCATTCTTGCATGCAACCTCAAGGTTAGCAAGGTGATCGTAACCAGCCCAATATGTGATCCCTTTCTTCTACGGATCAACATACGCAACATCCTTTGGTCTTGGCCGCGGTTGAGAACCTCTCCCACTACCACCATGTCTTTCCCTTCCTGACTCAGCTCCCCTTTCTCTGGGGGTATACTGTATTGGAGCTTTTGACTTTCCAGCTGAGTGACTGCTGGAAGTTGGCTGCTTAACATCTGATTTACACAATTCCAGTCCCTTCTCCCAATACAAATCCCAGGCTTATGGCAGAGTCATATCCTGAAAATAATTTTTTGCTTCTAAAGTTTGGAATTTCTCTAGAGATCTGGGCTCAGATCCAGCATCAGGCATGGCAATATCTCTAGGGGGTTTAATTGCAGCATAGTTCTTTCCGGCTAGAGGACCAACATACTATTTTTTGATCTCTTGAACACGCGCAGATTGTTTCTCAACTACCTTCTCGAATTCAGCTTCAATGGCCTTCCTTGCATCTTTCATTGCCATCTCAGCTTTCTTTTCAATAGACAGCTCATTTGGTAACTTGCTAAGAATGGAAGCAGTGACATCACCTTGCTGTGGGGTTTCAGTATACATGAGTTTCAAAGGAAGGTTTTTCGAACTTTCTTCCCCCTCAGCTGTGTCACCTTTCTTGGCCTCCTTATCACTCACCTTCTCCTCCTTCAATCCCTTCAGGGCCTCATCTTCCCCCTTTTTGGCATCATCACCAAATGGAAGGGTTAGGCCAAGGAATAATCCACTCAGAAAGAAATCAAGTCGGCTGAGTGTTGAATTTTGCTTGGAATCTGTTGTGGAGTGGGTTGTTCGGAACTCTAACCGCGTAGCCTTCGACTCAGCTGTCACCAATTTCATTTCTGCCATTAGAAGACTGAACTTCTGATTCATGTTGTCTTCTAGGCATGTGAGTTCGGCTTGGTGGTGCAGCTTAAGTAACTCCATATCCGACTTGTGCGAGGTTTCCATTCTGACCATATACTCCTTCATTATTTGCTGAAACATCGACGTATCCGCACTCCATAACAAAATCTTACCAAATAAAGCCTTGAAGTAACGGACCTGCTCTAAGCGCATGGCAGTGTGATGTGCAGCCCATTCCCTTATCCGAACAACAATCCCTCTCAAATCTGCGTTGAGGGTTGCATCATGATTGTCCAGGTGGAGATCCAGTTATGCCTGGTGGCGTTCCATCTTCTCAATCTCTTCACAGATTGTCTTGAAGGCATTACGGAACTCGGCTGTCAAAGCCGACTCTACTTCTGGCCACTCTGCATCGAAATCAAAATTCATTGGCACAATCGTATCGGTTGGAATGATGGCCTCTTCCTGCACGGTATACTTCTCTTGTTCTCTGGCAGACTCAGCTCCCATGTTTGGTAGTTCAGCATTGAAGGAAAACATTTATATCTATATTTATATTATCTTAAAAGTGTGAATGTTTCTTGCAATTTTTGATTGGACAAAATTATCCTTTAGACATAGTGAAATTTTAGGACAACTAAGTAATTTGATATTTATTTAGCTTCTATTTGTTCAATTATAAGACAATTTGACCTTTTATATTCTACTTTTTAAAAGTATTTATTCTTCCAGTTATAACTCTTAAAATATTTTGAATTTTCAAATAGTATTAGCTTTATATTAAACTAGATTTCGAGAGCTTTCTAACCATAAAGTTCAACACTATGTAAAAATTAAGAATTTATGTTTTTCTATAGTTTTGTTATTTATTTAATCTTTTTTGTTTAATTATATGAGAGATATTCATTATAGCCAAAAAAGATTTCAGAATCTGAAAATATATATTTTTAATCATAACACCAAGAATACATTAAATTTCTTATAAAATCAATTTCAAATTTAAACTAGGTTTCAAAATCTTCAACTATATGTTCTAAACATATACACACAAGTCGTTATAGAAGAAAATTTTAACTATTTAACTTTTACGATGATGCAAAATTGTATATGTCTTATTTTTCTTTAAATTTTTTCAATTATTAAATATATGTCTATCATAATTTATAAGAAAAAGATCAAATTACAATATACACGATAAGAAAAAATAAAAAAAAAAGTATTTTAGGTGGTTTTGATGCTAAATAAAAAGTAGAGAAAATACATAATTCCTTTATGGTCGAAAAATTCTCCCTCAATTAGTAATATGTAATTTAAAAATTAATTTATTGATGGTTGTTAAAGCAATAATATTGAAAAACAAGAGAGTTTCATGTTTTATTTTTATTGCAATTTCATGTATATTTTATTTTAATTAGCCATTTAGTAAAATAAAAAGTACAAAATAAAAGGAATAATATTAACATGAAAAAAAGGGAACGAGAACCAAAACAAGTTTGTCGCGACAAAAAGTTATCTTTTACATTTTAACCATATGTGTTAATATGACTTTTACTTAATTTTCTATATATAACATTGTAAGTTTTAGTTTCTAATTTATTATACTTTAATATATTATGATTTCAATCTTTCGATTATTTTATATCCTATAACTTTTGTAGGTCCCAAGGGGTGTGAGTAAGGTTTAGAAGGGGGGAGGGGTTGAATAAACCTTACCAACTTTTCGATTTTAGTCTTTTAAAAAAAAATATTACAGAGTTAAATACACAGCTAAGTCCTTGGGGGACAACTAGGTTAGTTAATCAGCAGAGTTAGCCACTCAATAGACTCGATTGAGCTGTTGATAGAATAACTCAGTTGTTTAGTCTAAACCTTAACTTGGTTGTGATGAGATTTTCAGCGGAAGATTTAACACCCTTGAATTTGGTTTAAGTTTGTTTTAACACTTGGTTTTAGCACTTTGTTAATTATCAGTTGGATAACAAATTATCAGCAGATATAGAGTATTATGCAGAAATAAAATGCTGAAATGTAAATGACACAATAATTTTTATAGAGGTTCGAAGATGGGGTAATTCTTCTACTCATCTCTTCTCCAACTCCTAGAGGAATCCACTAAGTATTGATCAAAGTACAAAGTGGTTATCACTCCAGATACAAGTCTTGATCACACAGCCGACTTGATCCTTTGGGACTCGATCCGAGATGCCTTGGTCACACAGTTGGCTTCTTGTCCGACTCAGCTTATTCACAGGGCGGCTGCCTTGCTACTTCAGCTAACTTTCTCAAGCTTCTTGGATTTGATCACGAAGCTCTCCAATAACTTGAGATTGGTTCGACCTTGAACCTTCCTACAATCCTCCTTGGAATGTAGACCCCTTTTGATTCTTCAAAAGTTTCCTCTTCAACAGTTTGAAGTTGTCTTTCCTTCACAACTTGGTGTTGGATCGATTTCCTTCGAGATTTAGGCTTGAGGATTGCTTGAATATCTTGAGAATATATTGCAGGTTACAGTATGAATAATAGCTTGAATGTTCGTGGTTCAGGTAATCAAGGTCACCTCTTCTCAAAGTGATTCCTCAGCCTTTTATAGTGCACTTTCAAAAATCTGCCCGTTGAAGAGATAGGTTGATTTCAAAAGTCACTTGTATTCGTTGGCTTGTCTTTTCTTGGTCTTCAATCTTGAGATGTAAACCTTTCCTCGTATTAAATGAATGTTCGATTTTTCGTGTTCGACACGGGTGCGATGCTTCCCATTGGTTTATTACTTTTGCACGCTTCTGGGACTGAGCACTTTAAGACCTGGCAGCATGGAAGTATTACTTGTTTAGGTAATATTATTGACTTTTGTGCAACGGATTCTTTTCAGTGAACTCCTCTTTGCAGCTGCCCTTTCCCCAGGTGACTTGAGTCTGCTCTAATGATTGAAAGACTCATCTGTCACTTCAACTTGACTTGGCTTCTTGAGTTGACTTAACTGACTCTTCTTACAGCTGCATCTCAGCTGATACTCCTTCAGTCGAGTCCTAGACATCTCTTCCTTGCCATACTCAGCTGCTTCACAGCGGAGTCTTCATCCCAATCTTCAGTTGACTTCTTGTATATCCAGGCATGACTGACTTGACTCAGCTCGTACAACCCTATCTATTACAATACAAATTACAAGGAAAATGGGGTGCCAACTTTCTAGTCTATGTTTTACATGGCATTCATCAAAATCTAAACAGTAAATTTCCCAACAATTTCCCCCTTTTTGATGATGCCAAAACTTAAAACATACGAACAAAATGTAAGCATCAAAGATATATATAGACAATGCAGTAACAGAGAATGTATGCGTAGAATCAATCTTTTTATTGATCATAACATTCTTGTCCTTTACATAGCTGTTTACAATGTGTATCAGAGCAAACATAGCATTCTATATCTACGCAAAAGTATAGAAATTACAGATTTCTTATTCAACGTACAGAAGACTTACATACATATCCATTTACAATATTAAAATACATGAAGGGGTGGAGAGCAACACTTCATCGCCTTCGCTGCCTCCTTCTTTCTTCTTCAGCTCTATCGTCCTCTGCTCTCTTTCTCTTCTTTTCATCTTTAGTTGCTTTCTTCTTCTCGTAAGCTCTCTTCGCAGCTTCATCTTTCCTTTTCCTTTCTTGTATTTCTTGCCACAGCTGAGTTTGGCTTTTATTCTATTCTTTGATTCTTTCCGCATATTCAGCATTCTTCCTAGCCACTTCCCGATTGGCTACTTCATCATACCCAGCCCAGTAGATCCTTCCCTTCTTGCCTGGATCTACGTATTCAATGTTTTTTGGGTAGAGGTCTGTGTTGAAAGCCTCTACCTCCACCACTTCTTCCTCCTCCTCCTCTCGGGCTTGTATTGTCTCGAGTCTTCTTTTTCCAAATTCCAGAGAGTGACCAAGCAGAGTGGTCGCTAGTAGTCTCGCTTGTTGTCGTTTCTTTGACACTTTTCAGACCTTTCGCCCAGTACAAGTCCCAGGCTTGGGCTATTGACATATCCTTGAAGTATCCTTCGGACTCGAGCATTTTAAACTCTTCTCCAGATCTTGGCTCGTTCCCGTCATCCGGAATGGCATCGGTGTCTTTTTTCCTCGCCTAATGCCTCCAAATTGTTTTAACATCTCTTCCACACGGGCATCCGTTCTTTTGTCGAAATCCTCCATCTCTGCTTCTTCAATCTTTTTCTTATGAGATATGGGCACAATAGAGTGATAGAGCGGCATAGTTACGAAGTTTGCTTTGATGATGTCACCGTGACATGACCTGACCTTCTTGAGGGGTTTTAGCAGCTTAAGGTCACATCTTTTGACCTTTCCCCCTCAACAACTTTTCCCTTCTCCTTCCTTTTCTCAACAATCAGATCTTTCTTCTCTACGACAGATGTTTCCTTTTCCTTCTCACCAACCATCGCCTTAAGCATCTTCTCGTATTCCTCTTCCCCTTTTTGGCATCATCAAAGGAGAGAGGAACCCCTGGGAACATACCAAAAGCATGAAGTCCATCTGGATAGTGAATTTTGCTTGAGTCTGTCTGCGGAGTATCTTTGTTCGAATTCGAGCGGGTGGCTTTGGACTCGGCTTCCACTGATTTCATTTCAGCCATAAGAAGGCTAAATTTGGTATTCATGTTTTCCTCGACGCGCGGAAGTTCTTTGCGATGAAATTCACGCAGCAACTCCATTTCAGTTGTATGGGAGGCATGCAATCTCTCCATATAGGTCTGCATCCTCGCCTTCATGTCATCATTGTCAGCACTCCATATAAGTATTCGGTTGTATAGTGCCTTGAAGTAGCGAACCTGCTCGAGACGCATGGCACTCTTTTGTTGAGACCATTCCCTTATCTTGACCACCACTCCTCTCAAGTCTGCTGTGAGAGTGGCATCTCTACTGTCCAGACGCATGTCGAGAGAGGCTTGGTGCAGTTCAATCTTCTCAATCTCTTCACAGATCTTCTTGAAGATTTCACGCATCTCAGTTGTCTGACTTGAGTCAGCTGCCGGCCAAACTTGTTTGCCCTATTTTTAGCTTCACCGCAAGTGTACGGTGTAGTTTATAGAATAGGGTAAGCAAGGTCGTATCCACGGAGACTAATAAATTAGTGCGCTAAGTATTGAACCAAAATAGTTTTATTTTTATTTAGACGATCTTAATTTGATGATTGTTGTGGAGGTAAAGACAAGAATAACCACAAGAATACAAGATACTAAGAATAATGGAATTATCAAGAGAATGAAATGGATTCCCGGATTATGGTTTCAATTAATATTCCTCTTATTGTCCGATTTAATCAAAGCCAAAGTTATTATCAATACACCTATAAGACGATCACAACGGTATTTTATCCTCCCTCTCGAGATGTATATAAAGTGTAGATTGAAATATCTATGCTAGCATCTCTACTCAACATAAGATACACAACTCCCAAAAGTTCAAAAGATCAAATATCCTGACAAATATTCACAAACCTCTCAATTATGCAAATATTCATGTCAAATACTCAAGATCTAATATTGAAACTCATCTCTCGAATTATGAATCAATATATCAAACAAGTTAAATCATTGGCCAAGTGATAAAACAAGAATAAGAACAAAGTACTCAAATAGGCTTCAAGACAATAACTTCAACTAAGATTAAAACATTCAACAAGAGTTCAATTAATCTACTTCCAAAACCCGGAAATCACAAAAAGTTTAGCTATTCATTACAAATAAACAACTCATAGACAAATTGTTCATATTCATGACAAGCTAAAATGAAAGATTAAAGCACAAAGAATGAGAAAACTTAGGGAAATGGATAATCTCTCGATTAATCTTCAATCCTCAAGCTTCGATTCGACCCGATTCTTCTCTTGATTCTTCCTTAATGAAATTTATGTGTTTCTTGTGTTCTTGGGTCTTTTCCAGACCTTTCCTCCCCTGGTGTGCGCCCCAAAAAGTGGTATTTATACCCTTTTAGAAGCCTAGGTCAATTTGCTATCATTTTTGGAGTTTTCTGCAAGAACGCACGGGTCGTGCGTTGGCGCACGGGCTACCCATGCGCCATCCCATAGAAAACATCCAGTCTCTGTAGGGCGCACGGGTCATGCGTCCACGCACGGGTTACCCGTGCACCACCCAAACGTCCAAATATGTTTGCGAGGTCTTCATAAGAGTTGTAGCCCTCTCTTTTAGCTTTCCATAGCTACTTGAATCAGCTCAATATCAATTTTGTAGAGAGAGTTATGACCATAATACTAAACCCTGCCAGTGCTGGAAATTCCATACGCGTTTGGATGTTCCTTGAGATAAATATCCTTGTTGTTTGATAATCCATGCTTCTTTTGCCACACGACTCATCACTATGACTCTAGACTCCATATAGTTGGCTTCCAATTGGGTGTAATTGCTCGATTCTTGATGATTCTAGGTAGCAATGCTCGTATTTGTCACAAAATCACTCCAAATATCGTTAAATTCCTACAAAACAAGCAAGCATAATATCTTTTCCACAAAGAGAGAATATATACCATTTCATACACGTTATTGCATGTTTATAAACAATTATAGCCATAAATATGCCCTAAAATACATGCAAAACTCACACTCAACAAACCCCCAAACTTAAACTGTTGGCCGTCCCGGTCAACGCTTTTAAAAACTAGAGTAAACGTGATTGGGAGTAATGAAAAGTAGAACGCACAATAACTCCATAAAATTCGCATTGTTTATCGTAGGTGTCAAGCAATGAATCAACCAAGCCTCAAATATCTAACATAGAGCACATATCAAAGAAACCATGGTAAATATTAAGAATTACGCCTCACAAAGATCAAGTGTATACTCTCATCTCAAATGAATATAGGATGTGTTTTCTCTCAATTCAATTCAATGTTGAAGAATTACCATAGGCTTGCAAATCGTCTCATATCTCCGCCACTAGAATGTATGCAATTTGTGAATCAAAAGGACTTCTCTCTTTGGTTGTAATGAAGGCTCTTTGGTTAGGGTAGGAAAATATAGATAGAGTGACTCAAACTCGAGCGTATAGACCGGTGAGCATATAAATCATCTACGTTAAAGCTTAATATGCTACCCAAATCATCTCTCATTTTCATCAACTCTTCTTATCTCCATCCCCTTTCTTTTGTAAACATTATCACCTCACATACAATTCTTAGCCTCCAAGTTCATTCAATGAAAACTCACATCATAAAGTCAAAATTTTTTTTTTCTGACTCTTTTATGAATTTTCAACCTTTCTTATTTCCTCCTTTTCTTCTTCTTTTTTTTTTTTTGTTCCCTTCAACCAATTTTGCACAATTATCCAACTTTTCAATTCCAACCCATTCAACCTCATTCACTCCCTCTACTCAATGTTATACGCTCAAGTGTAGGGTAACAAATATATCAAGTTAAGGCTTGAATTGTTGCTATCAAGAAATTAGGCAATAGGCTCAAGTTGGCTAACTAGGGATTTCAATATCATCTTAGGTAAGCAAAAGGCTTGAAGGGCTAACAAAAATGGCCTTTGATCATTTTCACAATTCGCATACAACATGTGACCTTGACAGAGATACCAGAGCAAGTTCTAGAATTCTAACAACATGAATGATACACTTAAATCA
Source organism: Rehmannia glutinosa (assembly GCA_016081115.2). NCBI lineage: Eukaryota > Viridiplantae > Streptophyta > Magnoliopsida > Lamiales > Orobanchaceae > Rehmannia > Rehmannia glutinosa. The sequence goes on from CM071930.1 coordinate 49,828,308, forward strand.
ATCAACAAGACTGCATATGATGAAAGCAGTACATGCTCAAAAGCTCATAGGCTTGCAAATATGTAATTCAAAGCATCAAACCATGTTCTCAATATCCACATGCTCAATATCATCTATTCATGGTTCAATCAACTCATGCTCAACACCCAATCCAAACAATACAAAATTTTCAAAATCAAGCACAAGTTACAATCAAGAGATCAACTCACTCCCTACAATCTATGAAAGCAATAAATGTGTTAAACCAATAAACGTGTTTCTAATGCAAATGCAACCTAAAATGCTCTACATGCAACTATATGAAAACACACAAAATTAATGCAATTTTTTTTTATCCACACATTTCATATCAAAATAACTATTTCTCCCCCAAACTTAAATGAAATTATATCGCACGTAAGAGAAGATAGAATTTCAATATTAAACTGTGTGGATTTACCGATTCATCATGGGGTGGTGGTGGATAATGGCCCTCCTTCGCATCTCCTCCTATCGCTAGGACTACTTCTTTCAACCATCACTTCAAGTTTTGTACCTTAATATTGTCTTAGCTGAAGGACGCACGGGCTGCCCGTGCTTCATGCCGAAGCCACATTATTCCTCCCTCCAGGCACGCACGGGCGTGCGCCTAGCGCACGGGTCACCCGTGCGTGATGCCGTAACTTAGTTTTTTTTTTTTACAAAAAGAAAACAAACAAAAGCAAAAATCACACCACAAACCGTTGGGTTGCCTCCCAACAAGCGCTATATTTAACGTATTTAGCTTGACGCTTATTAATTTCAATTCGTACCACCTTTGAATGCATATATTAGCTGCTTTGGATCGTGGTCAAGAACCGTTTTTCCATTGTTTGCATCTAGTAATGCATAATTGGGATTTCCAAGCAAGTATTGGAGTCCTGATGTTGGAACACTTGGATTTGAATTATGCTCATGTTGTTCGTGTGCGTATGTACCACCAGTGTTCGTTTCGTTGTGGGATAGCTTTCTTATGATATCACGCACGCACTGACCGGGCATCCACGCACTGTTCATGTGTTCATTGTCTTGTTTCTGCTCCTTTTCGACACCACACACGGGCTGAAAGTGCATAGACATACAGTCCGTGTTTGGTTCCGAACTTTCTTGCTTTTGCAGGATCTTCGGCTCCTCGTAGTTAGTACCACTCTTTTGATGAATGGCACTACATTGTTCCTTTGAGTTGGCTTCAGTGGTGCTTGAAAATTGACCCTTTTGATATTGCCCACCAACAATTGTAACTAATTGGCCCACTTAGGTTTCGAGATTTTTTATCGAACTGGCCATCTGTGTCATTTGTAGCTCTATTTTATCCGCCCTTGCGTCTTGCCTTGCGAAGCAGCTCCTAGTTTCACTCATGAATGCATTAGATTGATTTATGAATGAGGTGAGGGCTTCTTCTAAAGATGGCTTATTTGCTTCATCGCGAGTAAAGCGGTCCCTCGACTCGCTCCTGAACAAACTTGTTTGCATCCTTAACAAGGTGAGGGATTCTTCTAAAGATGGTTTTGCCTCTGCATTTGTAAACCCATTCATTATGTTGGACCTTGATGGGGGTGGAATCATATTCTTCGTGCTAGTATATGAAAAATCTTCGTAATTCCCCCAATCTGGGTAATAGCACATAGGAGTAGGATTATTCCAATAACTGTAAGAATTCCAGTTATTGAAATCCATTCGAGCGGGTGCACCTATACCAATTCAAAGAAACAAATCGAACATTGTAGAGATAGAATTTACAAAAGAAAAATGAAATAAAATAAAAAATGTCTAAATTAAAAATAATTCTATCTATCGCAATATTAGCACCAAAAATTGTATTAGTCACGGCGCCAAAAACTTGTTTGCCTTATTTTTAGCTTCACCGCAAGTGTACGGTGTAGTTTATAGAATAGGGTAAGCAAGGTCGTATCCACGGAGACTAATAAATTAGTGCGCTAAGTATTGAACCAAAATAGTTTTATTTTTATTTCGACGATCTTAATTTGATGATTGTTGTGGAGGTAAAGAGAACAATAACCACAAGAATACAAGATACTAAGAATAATGGAATTATCAAGAGAATGAAATGGATTCCCGGATTATGGTTTCAATTAATATTCCTCTTGTTGTCCGATTTAATCAAAGCCAAAGTTATTATCAATACACCTATAAGACGATCACAACGGTATTTTATCCTCCCTCTTGAGATGTATATAAAGTGTAGATTGAAATATCTATGCTAGTATCTCTACTCAACATAAGATACACAACTCCCAAAAGTTCAAAAGATCAAATATCCTCACAAATATTCACAAACATCTCGATTATGCAAATATTCATGTCAAGTACTCAAGATCTAATATTGAAACTCATCTCTCGAATTATGAATCAATATATCAAACAAGTTAAATCATTGGCCAAGTGATAAAACAAGAAAAAGAACAAAGTACTCAAATAGGCTTCAAGACAATAACTTCAACTAAGATTAAAACATTCAACAAGAGTTCAATTAATCTACTTCCAAAACCCGGAAATCACAAAAAGTTTAGCTATTCATTACAAATAAACAACTCATAGACAAATTGTTCATATTCATGACAAGCTAAAATGAAAGATTAAAGCACAAAGAATGAGAAAACTTAGGGAAATGGATAATCTCTCGATTAATCTTCAATCCTTGAGCTTCGATTCGACCCGATTCTTCTCTTGATTGTTCCTTGATGAAATTGATGTGTTTCTTGTGTTCTTGGGTCTTTTCCAGACCTTTCATCCCCTGGTGTGCGCCCCAAAAAGTGGTATTTATACCCTTTTAGAAGCCTAGGTCAATTTGCTGTCATTTTTGGAGTTTTCTGCAAGAACGCACGGGTCGTGCATTGGCGCACGGGCTACCCGTGCGCCATCTCGTAGAAAACATCCAATCTTTGTAGGGTGCACGGGTCGTGCGTCCACGCACGGGTTACCCGTGCGCCACCCAAACGTCCAAATTTGTTTGTGGGGTCTTCATAAGAGTTGTATCCCTCTCTTTTAGCTTTCCATATCCACTTGAATCAGCTCAATATCAATTTTGTAGAGAGAGTTATGACCAAAATACTAAACCTTGCCAGTATGGAATTTCGATGTTCCTTTAGATAAATCTCCTTGTTGTTTGATAATCCATGCTTCTTTTGCCACACGACTCATCACTATGACTCTAGACTCCATATAGTTGGCTTCCAATTGGGTGTAATCGCTCGATTCTTGATGATTTTAGGTAGCAATGCTCGTATTTGTCACAAAATCACTCCAAATATCGTTAAATTCCTACAAAACAAGCAAGCGTAATATCTTTTCCACAAAGAGCGAATATATACCATTTCATACACGTTATTGCATGTTTATAAACAATTATAGCCATAAATATGCCCTAAAATACATGCAAAACTCACACTCAACACCGGCCACTCTGCATTGAAATTGAAATCAACTGGCACAATCGAATCAGTAGGGATTATAGGGTCTTCTTAGACGGTGTAGAGCCTCTGTTCTCTTATGGTTTCTTCTTCAAGCATGGGCAGTTCTTGAGAGAAAGGAAACACTTCTTCATATGCATCGTCTCGCACTTGAGTTATTGTGCTTGAGGTGGTCATTTGTTGCGCTCACGGTAGCTGCGCAGGTTGATCGTGATTCACCGGGGCTTTTGAGTGTAGTGACCCAGCTGGCTGAGCCTCAGCTGTCTTAACAGCTTCTTCGGTGTCAGCTGATTTATCCTGTTGAGTTTGTTGTTCCTCGGCCGTATCAGTAGCGTCATCAGAAGATGATGATATTTGAGGGCTTGGCTCATTATCAAAATTAAACGTTTGTCGAGCAGCCTTGAATTCTGGCTTACTCGTACTAGGAAGAACATCCTCAGCTGAGCCTTTTTGATGTGCAGTAGGGGTGGACTCAGCTTCTTAGGAATCATGAAGAACACCAATCTCCTTCTCAGATTCTTCAATATGAACGGGATGGATGTTCTGCATTTCTGTCTCTTTACCCAGGGAAGTCTCAACCTTCTTCGGGCCTTCAATACCTTTAGCAGTCTCAACTGCAGAAATGCCTTCTACATTCCCTTCGACAGGCACAACTGTCTTAGGGTCTTGGACATTGGCATCCGAAGGAGTCTCAATCCCTTGGATTGCACTTTTAGTGCCCAGAGTGTTAACTCCCGGGGCATATCCATCATGTGCCTCGACTGCTTCAGCAGTGTCCTCAGCCTGCAAAGCTATTGGCACTTCAGCTGGGACAGACTCAACTGTCCGCGCTTCGTCAATGACAACTTGTTGTTGTTCTTTTGATTTTTCCTTCTCCACTTCGCCTCCTTTCTGAATTGTGGAGTCATCTGAAGCAACCTCCGACCTAGCTGCAGTGGAGTGAGTTTCCCCCTCAGCTGGCTCACCAGTTGAGTGACTTATGTTGGGGTCACTCTGCTCCAGACTCCCGGCTTTGTCAAATGAGTGTTCAGCCGTGGGGGCAGGTGGTAAGACATCTTCAACAGGGGTTGGCTCAACTTACGTTCCCAAGTTCCCAGTGTCATCGCCAATTCCCTTAGATCCATCCTTTGAGTGAACTGGAGAGGTCGTTGCAGCAATAACTGTGGCAATCTGCTATACCACTCCCAACGGATCAATCTCCAGCTGAGATTTGGAAGACTCTCATGGTCCTTACCTCAGCTGTTGCTCATGCATCATTTTGGAGTCCAACATGGCTTGCTGCATATCCAATTTCTCCTGTGCAGCAACCGGATCCATGTCCTCATCACTTTCTGAAAGAGCATCTATGTGCGGATGAGTGTGATCGCTGGTTCTAGTAAGAGGACAAATGTTGGCTTGTTCATGAGCCTCTGCTTCCTCAGCTGCTCTAGCCTTTTCGTTTTCCTTCCGAATTTGCAGTATATTTATGCAATTATCCTCATTCAGGGCTTGCAGCACAGTGTCAACCTCAAGGAACTTGAAAAGCTCCTCTTCTTCTTCAATGAATTCAGGGTGTTCGAACTACACCCTTGAATGACTAAGTTTCCACTTCATCCACTCTCGCAGATGACTCTGAACGTCTGGGTACAATGGAGAGTACATGATTACATCATCATCTTCATCCTCTCCCTGTTGCCCTTCTTTTTCAGGAATGGAGGGTAACTCTGCTGCTCTTCGCCCTCAGCAGCAAAGATCTGCGCGCAGTGGAGAAATGGGATCCCTGTCAACAGATGATTCTGCTGTCTTCGCTGCTTCTTGTTCCTCAGTTGTTCTGTCCACAGCTGGGTCTTCAATTTGCCTCTTCTGATCGGTCTCAGCGGACTTGGCTATTTCATCGACAATTTCTGGAGACTGCACTTCTTCAGCAATCTCAGTGATTTTCTCAAGCTGAGTGGCAGACTCAGCTGTCTTCTCAAGCTCTGAAAGCTTGGAGATTCTTCTTCTTCTTTTTGTCCTTACCAGAGGATGTTCTGGTTCGCATACTTCTTCCTCAGCATCCTTGGCGGCGGGGGCCAGTGCATCTTTCTTTGACTGAGGAGCTGCCTTTCTTGGCTTGGCAGTCCTCTTCTTTTTTATGGTTGGACAAAGTATTTGAGGTTCCTTCTCCACCTCGGCTGCAGGGGCAGGAGACATGGCTGCAGGGGCAGGTGACTCGGCTGTAGGGGCAGGTGCATCTTTCTTCTTCGCTGCAGGGGCAGCTTTCTTCTTGGGAGGGGAAGTAACAACTGTTTCTTCAAGATCAGCTGATTCCCCCTCGCTGGTATCTGCCCTCTTGGCATAGGCTCTCTTCTGAGCTCCTGAAAGGTTTGCCCGGAACATCTTCTTCTTGACATGGAACGACTTTCCATGTCGGAGTGGAACACCCTTCACCTCCATCAAATGGCCGATTACAAGGCCATAGCCCAGAGATCCTCCAAATGACCCATGATCTTCTTCTGCTATAGACGAATTCTGTTGTAGACGAATTTTGCCCAGTTGATCTTCTTCTTCTCCATGATCGCAGCCATGACGATCAGCTTGGTTTTGGACAGCTGATTGAAGCTTCCAAACTTCATGTCTACACATTTGGCGACGATATCCAACAGTTTGTGATAATCATCCTTCAGCAGCTTCTTGTCGGCTGTGTAGACAACTTTTGCAGCTCACTCGGGTTTGGCCACTTCCTTCCATGCAGCAACCAAATCAACGTCGGCTTCATATATCTCCGTCATGCCCTCCGATGGTAATAAACAGTGCTCCGCGAGGTCCTTTGTAGTGATTATAATGTCCTTGCGGTGGACGGAGGACTTAATCCCTTCGTCCTGCACTTCACGTTTACGTAGAACTGGGCGACCTCCTCTACGTACGTCATATGATATTCCAATGTGAGAAAGGGTTTCAGCCCGGATTTCTAAATCTTATCCACAATTTTCTTCACAAAGGTTTCCTCGGAACCCTATTTTATCATCCCTTCAAAATCCACAGTTGACCCGATGTGGATTTGCTTTGCGAGCTTAGCGAAATAATGTGCTGGTGCCATTTTTAGAAGATTTGACCGATTGAATCTTGATAAACTAGCTTTGAGAACTGGTAGGGTTTTGGAGAGAAAAGAAACTTGCTTTCGGGTGCTTGAAGATGAACAGTTTAAGTGAGAGAGAGAAAAAACTGATCGAAAGAGTATATAAGGGTTATGAAAGGACATATTTTTTATTTTTGATTTTTGATCAAGATCAACGGCTCAGATTTAGCACGTCTCATTGCATTTAATTGCTCGCATTTAATGCGGCATCATTTATATCCAATCATATGCTTGTTGTGCAGCTTTTGACTGTACCCGTCATTATTACGCTGACGTCATCCTTAAAAACATTCCCACTTATTAAAAACGATCGCATTTTTTCACTTAGCTCATAAATGACTCAAACACTCCTTAACTCGACTCAACTCTTCTTCTCTCTATTCGTATAGTGACTCAAATTTGTCATAACTCGTCTGGTGACTTTCCGATACGGCTGATTCACTTAGTTGATCCATGAGATCTGCTCTGTTTTCATCTTTTCATTGTTTCATCTTTTCTCATTGAGGCTTCTGAGTGTCAACTCAGCTCAATTAACCCTAGCTCATGCTTAAGCTCTTCAAATCTTGATTCACATAATAAGGGCTTTGTGAATATGTAAGCTAACTGTTTATCAGTTGAGATGTATTCCAAGGTGATGTCTTTCTTTTCAACATGATCTCTTATAAAATGATATCTGACATCGATGTGCTTTGTTCTTGAATGCAACACAGGATTCTGAGTGATTGCAATAGCACTTGTGTTATCACACATAATTGGAATCTCTTTTTCTTCAATTTCATAATCTCTCATCTGATGTCTCATCCACAAGACTTGGGCACAACAGCTGCCCACAGCTATGTACTCTACTTCAGCTGTGGCTATTGAGTTTTGCTTCTTGCTAAACCAGGAAACTAATCTGTTTCCAAGAATTTGACATGTACCTGAAGTACTCTTCATGTCAACTCTACATCCAAAGATAGTCGAGTTTGAATAACCAATAAGCTTGAATCCACCTTCCTTTGGATACCATAAGCCGACTTTCTTCGCATCCCTTCGGATATCTTAGGATTCTCTCTTAGTCAGTCATATGGCTTTCTTTTGGTGCAGATTGAAATCTTGCACATACTCCTACCGCAATGGTGATGTCCGTCCTTCTTTGTTAGATAGAAAGTGATCCAATGAGTGCTCAGATCCGGTTTGATCCACAGGCTTACCATCCGCATCCATATCCATCATGATGATGTATTCATTGGTATTTTTACGTAAGACTTCTCTTTCATACCAAATTTCTTCATTAAATCTCGTGTACTTTATTTGACTTATGAAGGTTCCATCCTTCACTGCTTGAAGTCCTAAAAAGAATGTCGCTCTCCCATCATGCTCATTTCAAGTTTGCCTTGCATGAGGTTTGAGAACTTATCACACACTCTTTTATTTGTGGATCCAAAAATGATATCATCCACATATATTTGAACAAGTAGTATACTCTCTCCATCTTGAATTCTGAAGAGTGTTCTGTCCACTTTGCCTTTGGTGAATCCATTATCTGTCAGAAATTGAGATAATGTATCATACCATGCTCTAGGTGCTTGTTTCAATCCATATAGAGCTTTCTTAAGCTTGTACACCTTATCTCCAATGGTCTTCTGCTCAAAACCTAGAGGTTGTTCAACATAGACTTCTTCTTCCAACAATCCATTTAAAAATGCGCTTTTCACACCCATTTGATATACAATAAAGTTCTTGTGTGCAGCATAGGCAAGAAACGTCCTTATTGCTTCTAATCTTGCAACAGGAGCAATTGTTTCATCAAAATCTATTCCCTCTTCTAGGCAATACCCTTTGGCTACCAATCTTGCTTTGTTTCTTACCACAGAACCTTCTTCGTTCATCTTGTTTCTGAAAACCCATTTTGTGCCAATAACATTTTGATGGGTTGGTCTATGCACCAATTCCCATACTTTGATCCTTTCAAACTGATTTAGCTCTTCTTGCATGGCTTGAATCCAATGTGTGTCATCCAATGCTTGTGACACATCTTTTGGTTCTATTTGAGAAATAAAACAAGTGAACATTGCTTCTTGTTGAGCTCGGATCTGGTTCTTACACACCATCTCTTACATCTCCAATAACTAGCTCGTGGATGGTCTCTCGGCCCATCTCACATCGGGTTGGAGTAAATCGGCTAGGTTCAGTCGTCTTGCAGCTGTGTTTTCTTGAGCAGCTCTTTCATCCTCATTCACCTGAGATTTTCCAAATGTCTTTGAGACTCAGCAGTCTCATCCTCATCTTGATTAACTACTCCAAAACTTCACTTCAACATAGGGACTCTTCTGCATAGTTGGCTGATTCAGCTTATCAACTAACTCTTCAATGTCTTCTCCATTTACATTAGGTTCATCAAAAACCACATGGATAGACTCTTATGTGACCATTGTCCTCTTGTTCAACACTTTATATAGGCTTTGCTTTCAGTTGAATATCCCAAAAATACCTTCATCGACTTTTTAGCATCAAAAGCCTTTAGATTATCCTTGCCATTATTGTGGATGAAGCATTTACACCCAAATATTCTAAAATATGCAACATTTGGCTTTCTCCCTGTCCATATTTCATAGGGAGTCTTTGTCAGCTGTCTATTGATCATGCATCTATTTTGAGTATAGCATGCAGTGTTGATGGCTTCAGCCCAAAATCTTTTAGGCAGCCCAGCTTCAGCTAACATGGTTCTTGCAGCTTGCTTGAGAGTTCTGTTTCTTCTTTCTGCTAATCCATTCTGTTGTGGAGTCCTTGTTGCAGATAATTCATGAGCAATATCATTTTCAACACAATACTGAGTTATTATCCGATTGACAAACTCAGTTCCTCTATCAGATCTTATCTTAATAATGGTTTGACTCTTCTCATTTTGAACTCTTTTCATTAATTGAGGTAACTTTTTCAAAGTTTCCTTCTTTTTGCCCATAAATATTGTCCAGGTGTATCTAGAATAATCATCCACCACCACTAAGGTGTATTTCTTTCCACTTATGCTGGCTAGCTCAACTGGACCAAATAGATCCATATGCAATAAATGCAATATCCTTGTTGAAGATGGACTAGACTTTTCTTTGAATGATGATTTGATCTACTTTCCCATCTGGCATGCATCACAAACACTTTCTTTCTTGTACACTGAGTCAGGCAGACCTTCCACAAGATGACTCCTTGCAAGCTTGTTAATTGTCTTGAAATTCAGATGACTCGACTTTCTTGTGCCACAACCAACTTGATTCTACTGCTCTTTGCTAGCAGACAAGTGCTTGGTGTGGCAGTCGACCAATCTACCACATACATATTATTTTGTCTGGATCCTTGCAACACAACTTCATTTGATTCAGTGTCCTTGATTTGGCACACTCCCATATTAAATCCAACATTATAGCCCTTGTCACAGAGTTGGCTGATGCTTAACAGGTTGAAGTTGAGGCCCTCAACGTATGCAACATCTGTGATTTCTAATCTATTTTTCTTGATGGATCCAGTGCCTCTTATTTCCCCTGGAGCTTCATTTCCTCCAAATATGACTTTTGCGCCTCTAATATCCTTGAATTTTGACAGATTTTTCTTGTTTCCTATCATGTGTCTGGAACAGCCACTATCCATGTACCAGGTTCCTTGGCACTCGAACTGCTTCCTTGAACCCGCAATCAAGGAAGTCAGTTTTAGGTACCCATACTTGTCTGGGTCCTGAGGGGTTAGTGTTGTAAAATGATCCAACCAACCTATAGCCAAATGATCTGACTCTAAGAGGTTGCCATCTATATGTGCCATAATCATAACTCACTTTGGCAAATTGCTTGGGGGCTTTAGGTTCATACAACTGTCTCTTTTGTTTGTATACCTGTGTGTGTGTTTTAGCAATTGCCTTCTTTGGGTAGTTGTGATATTTCTGAGTGTAGTGCTTGGGTGCATATGTGTGCTGATGATAGCTCTTTTGCCTTTGGAATGACCTTTGCTGAGGTCTAGGTCTTTGCCATTTAGGCTTGTATTCCATAGATTTTTGCTGATATTTCACATTATTCCAATCAACTTGGCTTGGGTAATTTCTACCATTTCCATCATATGTGTTCCTTTGATAGAACTTCTGGGGCTTCTGGTAGCTCTGTTTCTTCTTCACAGAGTAATTCCTGTTTGGAGTTTGCTGAGGAACTCTCTTTGAATTTCTTCTCACTGCCCTCTCAAAGATACTCAATCAAGTTGTTTTCCTTTTCCTTTATATCCAAGGCCAGTTTGTTTGTGGTTGTGCTTTCGAGTGAATGTGGGTGCAACATTTGGTGTCTTGGGTTTTTGAGATGCTTCATTACTTGAAGATCCCTTTGTGAATAAAGCGATCACATTTTTGAGATCATTCTCCCTCTTTTCTATAGAAGCTATCTCTGCTTTTAGTTTAGCATTCTCAGCCTTCAGCTCTTTGTATTCATCAGCTATTTGACTTAGAGTACTCGGCTCCTTAGTCACCGTTTGTAAGTTTTTTTGAGTTTTGTTTTCCTCATTTAATAATGTGTGTGAGGATTTAATGTGCTCAAAATCTTTCATCATTTTGCTTAATGAATCATAAATATCAGTGGGTGATGAAGTGTGTGTGTCACAATCACTATCACTAGAATCTGAGTGAGATGAGTTAGAGTGTACCTCATCTTCTTGGTTAGGTTGATCTTGTTCTTTAGCCATTAGACAGATCAATGCTTCTTCTTCAGAATCACTCGAGTAGTCAGCTTCACTACTCTCTGAGTCTGCTGCTTCTTTTGACTTAGCTGTCTCAGCAGTCTCTGCAGCCAACATGGCCTTTTTCTTTTCTTGTCTTCTTTCTCTGAAGACTCTTCTTTCTTCTTCATTCCTTATTTATTGATTACAGGATATGGACAGTCAATGGCATAGTGACCTGGTTGTCTGCAGTTCCAACACAGGTTCTCAGCTTTTTGATCAGCTCTTTCCATTCCTTGATTATCAGCTCTCTGGTATTAAACCTTTTGATGCTCTGCTCTCTTGGGTGGCCTATCTTCCCTTGACTTGGAGGGAGCGGAATGTCTCCTGGAGGATTCACCCTTGTTTCTTTTATAGTTCTTGTTGAAGAACTTTGTAATCTTTTAACCATCAAGGCAATTTCCTCCTGGTCAATGGCTTTCTTGACCTCAGCTCTTTTCCCATCCTTTACTATAAGTGCAGCTGTTTTGGGTACAACTGTTTCCTCTTGATCCTTTCTTCTCAGCTCAAATTCATAAGCTTTGATGTCTGAGAATTGTTCATGATTGGATGTTTTTGATAGGTCCATCGAGTGCCTTAGACCCATGGTCTTCATTTCCCATTCAGCTGGGAGACTCCTTAGAATCTTCATACACATCTCCTTCTGTGTGTATTCCTTTCCAAGTGCTGAGAGCTCATTTGTAATTTCAGTGAATCTAGCATCTAGCTGATCCATTGTCTCACCTGCAAGCATTTTAAAGTTTTCAAACTTTTGAACAACAACAGATAATTTGTTTTCTTTAATTTGCTCTGATCCTTAACAAATTAAAGTTAGTTTATCTCAGATTTCTTTTGCTGTTTTGCATGATTTGACTTTATTGAACATTACTTTGTCCAGAGTCTTGTAGAGAATATCCTTAGCCACATTGTCCAAGTTGTATCTCTTTCTGTCATCATTGGTCCATTCAGTCCTTGGTTTTTCAACTAAGGCTGGTTTCGCTTCAGCCACAGTTTCCTCTCCTTGCAGCTGTGTTCACTTTCAATATTTGCAGTGGCCCATCCTCTATCACTAGCCACATTTCATCATGTAAAGCAAATAGATGAGCCTGCATACGAATTTTTCAGTCATCAAAATCCTCAATAGTGAACATAGGAATGCGTGTCAAATTTGCTTCCATGATAATAACTTTGTTGAATAAAAGATATGATTTTGAAATGGCAAGTGTTAAAAACTTCTTTGAAAGATTAGAGATCTAGTTCAGTAACTAGTGCGGATGGCTCAATGAACCAACCGCTCTGATACCACTTGTAGGTCCCAAGGGGTGTGAGTAAGGTTTAGAAGGGGGGGTTGAATAAACCTTACCAACTTTTCGATTTTAGTCTTTTAAAAAAATATTACAGAGTTAAATACACAGCTAAGTCCTTGGGGACAGCTAGGTTAGTTAATCAGCAGAGTTAGCCACTCAACAGACTCGATTGAGCTGTTGATAGAATAACTCAGCTGTTTAGTCTAAACCTTAACTTGACTGTGATGAGATTTTCAGCGGAAGACTTAACACCCTTGAATTTGGTTTAAGTTTGTTTTAACACTTGGTTTTAGCACTTTGTTAATTATCAGTTGGATAGCAAATTATCAGCAGATATAGAGTATTATGCAGAAATAAAATGCTAAAATGTAAATGACACTATAATTTTTATAGAGGTTCGAAGATGGGGTAATTCTTCTACTCTTCTCTTCTCCAACTCCTGGAGGAATCCACTAAGTATTGATCAGAGTACAAAGTGGTTATCACCCGTAGATACAAGTCTTGATCACACAAATGACTTTATCCTTTGGGACTCGATCCGAGATGCCTTGGTCACACAAATGCTTCTCGTCCGACTCGGCTTCTTCACAGGGCGGCTGCGCATTGCTACTTCAGCTAACTTTCTCAAGCTTCTTGGATTTGATCACGAAGTCCTCCAATAACTTGAGATTGGTTCGACCTTGAACCTTCCTACAATCCTCCGGAATGTAGACCCCTTTTGATTCTTCAAAAGTTTCCTCTTCAACAGTTTGGTGTTGTCTTTCCTTCACAGCTTGGTGTTGGATCAATTTCCTTCGAGATTTACGCTTGAGGATTTGCTTGAATATCTTGAGAATATATTGCAGGTTACAGTATGAATAATAGCCTGAATGTTGTAGATTCACCTCTTCTCAAAGTGATTCCTCAGCCTTTTATAGTGCACTTTCAAAAATCGACCCGTTGAAGAGATAGGCTGATTTTCAAAAGTCACTTGTATTCGTTGGCTTGTCTTTTCTTGATCTTCAATCTTGAGATGTAAACCTTTCCTCGTATTAAATGAATGTTCAGCTTTTTGGGTTCTGACACGAGGTGCAGTGCTTCCCATTGGCTTATTCCTTTTGCACGCTTCTGGGACTGAGCACTTTAAGACATGGCAACTTGGAAGTATTACTTGTTTAGGTAATATTCTTGACTTTTGTGCAACGGATTCTTTCCAGTTAACTCCTCTTTGCAGCTGTCTTTTCCCCAGGTGACTTGAGTCTGCTCTAATGATTGAAAGACTCATCTGTCACATCAACTTGACTTGGCTTCTTGAGTTGACTTAACTGACTCTTCTTACAGCTGCATCTCAGCTGATACTCCTTCAGTCGAGTCCTAGACATCTCTTCCTTGCCATACTCAGTTGCTTCACAGCGGAGTCTTCATCCCAATCTTCAGTTGACTTCTTGTATATCCAGGCATGGCTGACTTGACTCAGCTCGTAACCCTATCTATTACAATACAAATTACAAGGAAAATGGGGTGCCAACTTTCTAGTCTAAGTTTTACATGGCATTCATCAAAATATAAACAGTAAATTTCCCAACAACTTTTTATGAACAAGTACAAAAAAGTGTTAAAAGTTGTATATATAAATTTATAAAAAAAAAAAAGAAGACAAACTTAATAAAAAAATTCATATTATATTAAATTGACATTTGTGATAAAACTTGAATGTCGTTTGAAAATTACACACTTAAAAATTATAAGTTTAAAATATCAATATGATACATATTTATAGTATAAATGTATAACAAAATAATAAAATTTTAATAAAATTGTGTGAAACAGTGAAACATGAGCTAAAATTGGATTAGTCTAAAATATCATATGTGCTATGCAAAGGAAAAAATAAACAAACAATTTTAATATGTAACAATTTGACTACTGAAAAGGAAATTATATATTACAAATTATATATTAATTCAAATACTAACATAACATTCATAAAAACTAAGTAAATTAATTACAACAAATAAGAGTAAAAACTAAGAATAAATAAATAAATATACTAAACTTATTTAATATGAAATAGTTTTATATGTATTTATAAAATTAATATTCATTAAATTACATGTTAATTTAGGTACCAATATAATAATCAAAATACTCAAAATAATATTTATGTATCAAACTTATTGTGTTAAACTAAATATAATAATAAATTAGAGTGAAGTGACCATGTTTAGTGGTAAGTAATATGAATTATTCCGGGCATAAGGAGACAAAAGATAATAGTTAAGGGGGATTTTTAACACTTGATATCTAAAATTTTGGCAAATATATTTTCTTATTTGATCAAAAATTCAATCAAAATTTTCAATAAAGATTAAAGTACTATATACCATTTTCTCAATAAAGGCACTAAAAATGGATTGATAATTATATTTTACGACAAATAATATGATTTTATAAACGAGATTAGATCAGATCAATTTTAAATTTACAGTCTCTTCAAACAAATATAGATTAGTTTTAGTATATTAAGAATAAATGTAATTTTCATAACTATACGGCTCACAAAATTTACAACTATGTAAATATTAATATAACCAAAATAGTCAAATTCAATTGCAAGTACAATCTCTAATAGTATAACGTATCTTTCTAAAACTTTACGAAATTTAAAAAACTATATTAGTTTTTAGTTTATTATGTATAACTTTTAAAAACATAAGTGAATGCAAAAAGAAATTCAAACATAAAAGTTAATTAGTATTATATATGATTATTGAAGATTGACACGTGAAAATTGTTAACTTGTTTTTTCTTTCATAAGAATGTCTTTGGTTTTATTATTTATTAAATAAAGATATTTTGTGTGCAATTGAATAGAATTTCAAAACTCAGATTTCGACTTATCACTTTTTCATAGTTTTATTTAATACCTAGCTCTCGATGAAAATAATGGATTAATTTTTTTATATATTAGGTTAATGTTTATTATTTTTAAGACACTGGAAATAGGAGGACTACAAATTTTAAGTTTAAGTGTTAATGATAAAATATTGACTTTGTCACTAAAATTAAAATAATATATGAATTTCTTTACATATATATTATATTGTATTTTTTTATATTTCTTTAATCAAAGAACTCATATAGAATAAAAGAAGTAAACACATGAAGTATAAGAATTTGACTAACCTTTATTTTATTTTATTTTAATTGAATAACAATAACAAATAAAATGATGATATTACGATAGATTTTGGTATGATATTTAATTAGTTGTTTTTTTATTAATGTGATAACTTGCATGTGATTTACTAATCATTAGCTTATGATTTATAAGCTAAATTATTTGTCTGATTATGTAAAATGCATCAAATGCAAAAAGAAATCAAAAATCATGTAAGAGAAAAGACTTTTCTAGCCATAACAATGAAATAAAAAGACCGATAAATGTGATTGTAAGCTAATATAAAACTTATTTCGTTGTTATACTAATTGTAAATTTTTTGTGGGATTGAGTTCTTTAAAATAAATTATTTAACAATTCATATCGATCTATAATTAAAGTAAAGCAAAATATATATTAAATAATGTGTAATATTTAAATTTAATTAGTATTTATTTCACTTTTTAATATTTTAATATTATTAAATAATAAAAATTATTTTAGTAAAGTCATGTGGATCACGTGCGACGCACGTGTTTTTTACTAGTATCCTCAAAAACATCATCTCGAACAAATGGAATCTCCGAAGATCCACGCTGGGGAGCCTTTCCTTGTTCTTGATGCATTGTACCAGCTCTCTATGCCTCGGTTGCGGCAGCATCATCAGCAGATATCGTAGCTGTGGGAGCCTGCGAGGGAGCAATTGGAATCGTTCTCGCTGCAGCTACTCGGTAGCGCAATGATTCTGTTTTTGAGCAGATTGTAGGAATCTTTCCACCGATCGAGCCTCACTGCCTTAATTATGACTTCTTCGATCTCAGTGAGTTCTTCCTATTGAGTTACCATGTCCTCAGCTCGCTCATCAGCGTCATCGGAGTTTGATGTGGCCTGGGGTGATGGCTCATCATCAAAGTTGAATCTCATGGGAGCTATCTTATCACTGACATTGCTCCGAGATTTGAGAACATCCTCAGCCTTGTCCATCGTTGATTCTTCATGGTGTGTGGACTCGGCTTCATCCTCAGATCCCAGAAATGATGTGTCAATGTGTTCTTCAGAATCACGAAGGTGCTGATCTCCTCTTCTGCAGAAGCTCCTTCGATTTGAGGATTGTTCTGTTGCTCCGGTACCTTACCTAAGGAAGTCTCAACCTCCTTCGATAGTCCCTTCGACAGACTCAGTTGTCTTGGGGTCTTCTACATTGGCATCCTTTGGAGTCTCAACTCCTATGATTGCACTTTCATGGCCCAAAGTCTCAACTACCGGGGCCTCTCTATCCTTTGCCTTAGCTGCAGCAGCAACTTCATCGGCCTGCACATCAGAGGAAATCTCAACTGAGATAGACTCAACTATCCGAGCGTCGTTAATTTCACTCTGTTTCTCTATGATTTGCTCGCCTTCACCTCCAAACTTCAATGTATTGTCTCCCACAGCATCCTTTAACCCTGCTGTGGTGGAGAGAGCTTCCCCCGCACACTAGCTGAGTGAATGATGGTGGGGTTACTCAGCTCCTGAGACACTACTGTAATTCCCTTTGAGTAGCCAGTCGTTAGGGCAGGTGTATCAACACCTTCTTCAGGGTTAGGCTTGGCTTGGTTTCCCAAATTCCCAGCTTCATCGCCATTTCCCTGAGGGCCTTCTTGAGAATGCACGGAGGACATGGTCGCTGCAATGACAGATGCAATCTCCTGCGCCAGTCCCAATGGATCAGTCCGAGGAGAGACTTTGGAGGACTCTCCTGGACCTTCTTGAAGATTCTACTCGTGCATGGCTCTTGATTCTCTAGTGGCCTGCTTTAACTCGGCCTTTTCAGCTGCAGCAGCTGGATCCATCTCCTCATCGCTGATGTCAGTGGACTCCACGAGATGTTCATGGGTCCTCGTGTGCAAACATATCTTGGATTTCTCCAAGGCTTTAGCTCTCTCTTGGGCCCTCTCCTTCTCATCCTCCTAAATGGCCCTAAGAGTATCCATGCAAAACTCTTCATCCAGGGCTTGATGGGTGGTTACATCTCCAAGGAAACATAGAAGCTCCTCTTGTTCATCGATAAACTCCAAACGAGTAAACTGCTGCCTGGAGTAATCGAACTTCCAGTTTGTCCAATTTTTTAGCCTTGTCTGGATGTCTGGATAGACTGAAGAGTACAAAATAAGATCATCATCATCATCCTCTCCGACCTCTGGAATGGTGGTTAATGGAGCTTGCTCCTCCTCAGATTCAACTACATCAGTCTGAGGGGGTGAGACAACCTTTTCTTCAACGGTCATGGTTATCTCAGCTCCTTCTTTCTCCACAGCTGTCTCCCACACAGCTGGGTCTTCTATACTCTACTGATCAACATCAGCAGTCTTCTCGGGATTATCAACTTTTTCCTGAGACTGCTCCTCCTGAACATCAGTAGTCTCAACGGTCTTCTCTGGTGAGTACTGGGACTCACTCATTTTTTTCCCAAATCAGACTTCTTGATCACCCGTCTTCTCTTGGTAGCAACCAGTGGAATCTCTGGTTCCACTTCTTCAGGATCTTCAAGGGTGAAGGCATGTGTTTCAATATTGTCTTTCTTTAACGCAACTGCCTTCCGAGACTTGGCAGTGCACTTCTTCTTCAAGACTGGTGAGGAAGGTAGAGATTCCTCCTCAGTCTCGGCTGCAGGGGCAGGGGCATCGGCTGCTCGGGCAGGTGCTATGGGTTTAGCTACATGGGCAGGGGCAGGTTTTGCGTTCACAGCTCTCTTATTGGAAATCGGCTTCGGGGAGAGAGCTGGGGAGGTCTCAGCAGTGTTTTCGGTTGGGTCAGCTGATTCCCCCTCACTTGTATTGGCCATCCTCGCATGGGCTTTCTTCTGCGATCCAGAGAGGTTCGCCTTGAACATCCTCTTGTTCGCATGGAAGGGCTTGACATGGAGCAAAGCAATTCCCTAAACCACCATCAAATGGCCAATGACAAGGCCATATCCCAATGAACAGCCAAAGGTCCCATCCTTCTTATAGGACCTATTGATCACATATTTTGGCACACTCGGCTGAAGACGAACTCAGCCCAGTTCACCTTCTTGTCTTGCATAATCGCAGCCATCATCATCAGCTTTGTCCGAGATAGCTGATTGAAGCTTCCGAACTTTATATTCACACATTTGGACACGATGTCCATCAACTTGTGGTAATCTTCCTTTAGAAAATCTTTCTTAGTTGTATACACATCTTTAGCAGCATACTCCGGCTTTGCAACTTCCTTCCAAGCTGCAGCCAGGTTGACATCCTTCTCAGCGATGTCCTTCAATCCTTCAGAGGGCAAGAAACAGTGCTCAGCAATGTCCTTTGCAGTGATTTTGATGGCCTTTCCGTGGACGGATGAGCGAATCTCATCATCATACACCTCGGCGTTCACGTAAAACATTGCTACTTCTTCCAAATAGGTATGAGTGAACTACATCGGGAGAAAGTCCTTCAGACCGGACTTTTCCAACTTTTCTGCGATCTTCTTCACCAGGGCATCATCAATGTCCTGCTTGATCATCCCTTTAAAATCCATGGACGCTCCAGAGTGAATTTTCTCGGATAGCTTAGCAAAATCGTGATTTGCAGCCATTTTCAGAACTTTTAATCGAAGAAAATACGAAAACTTGAACTTAGAAGATTAGGGTTTCGAACTGAATTGCAAAGAGAAAACTTGCTAACTTGCTGAAGACAAGAGTTTGTGTAAGGAGAGAGAAAAATGAATTTTGGTATATAAGGGACTTGAAAGGACGGTTTTTGGAATTTGAAAAATTTGATCAAGATCAACGGTCAAGATTGACTCTTCAAAACCACATTAATTTCCCCACATTAAATGCAACAACATTTATATCCAATCATATGGTTTAATGTGCAGCTTTTGTACTGACAGTCATAATTATGATGACATCATCCTTAAAAACATTCCCGCTCGAATAAAACGACTATGTTTTTGTCACTTAGCTCATAAATGATTTAGCTTTCTTCCAAAGTGACTTAACTCAGCTGTCAACTAACTCGATACAGCTGACTTCCCGGCTAGGCTGTTTCACTTGGCTGAAATGTGAAACTTGCTTATTTTTCATTCTACTTCTTCATCTTTGCTGATTGAGTCTTCTGAGTATTCTAACTCAGCTCAATTAACCATAACTCATTCATGAGCTCTTCAAAACTTGATTCACATAATGACTTTGTGAATATGTCAGCGAAGTGCTTATCAGTTGAGATGTATTCCAAAGTGATGTCTTTCGTTTCAACATGATCTCTTATAAAATGATATCTGACATCAATGTGCTTTGTTCTTGAATGCAACACTAGATTCTCGAGTGATTGCAATAATAGCACTAGTGTTATCACACATAAATCTCTCTTTTCTTCAATATCATAGTCTCTCGCTTGCTATCTCATCCATAAGACTTGGGCACAATAGCTGCCCGCAACTATGTACTCTGCTTCAGCTGTGGATGTAGCTATTGAATTTTGTTTCTTGCTGAACCAAGAAACTAATCTATTTCCAAGCATTTGACATGTACCAGAGGTACTCTTCCTGTCAATTCTACATCCAGCATAGTCTGAGTCTGAATATCTTACCAGCTTGAATCCTCCTTCTTGGCATCCCTTCAAATACCTTAAGATTCTCTTAGTTGCAGTCATGTGACTCTCTTTTGGTGCAGATTGAAATCTAGCACATACACCTACTGCAAAGGTGATGTCTGGCCTGCTGGCTGTTAAATAGAGCAAATCCAATGAGGGCTCTATATCTGGTTTGATCAACAGTTTTGCCATCTGCATCCATGTCCATCTTGACTGATGTGTTCATAGGAATCTTCACAGAAGACTTATCTTCCATACCAAATTTCTTCATTAAATCTCTGGTATACTTGGTTTGGCTTATGAAGGTTCCATCCTTCAATTGCTTGACTTGAAGTCCTAGGAAGAAAGTCAGCTCTCCCATCATGCTCATCTCAAATTTGCCTTGCATGAGGTTTGAGAACTTGTCACACAGCTTTTTGTTTGTGGATCCAAAAACGATATCATCCATATATATTTGAACAAGCAATATACTCTCTCCATCTTGAATCTTGAAGAGTGTTCTGTCAACTTTGCCTTTGGTGAATCCATTGTCAATTAGAAATTGAGAAAATGTATCATACCATGCTCTTGGTGCTTGTTTCAATCCATACAATGCTTTCTTGAGCTTGTATACTTTATCTCCAATTGTTTTTCTCGCTCAAAACATGGAGGTAGTTCAACATAGACTTCTTCTTCTAACAATCCATTTAGAAATGCACTCTTCACATCCATTTGATATACGAAAGCAAGTTATTATATGCAGACATAGGCAAAAAACATCCTTATTGGTTCCAACTGCAATGTATGAAGCAAAGGTTTCATCAAAATCTATACCTTCTTCTTGGCAATACCCTTTGGCTACCAATCTTGCTTTGTTTCTTACAAATGCATCCTTACTCATTCATCTTGTTCGTGAAAACCCACTTAGTACCAATGATATTTTGGTGGGTTGGCCTTTGGACTAATTCCCATACTTTGTTCTTTTCAAACTGATTCAGCTCTTCTTGCATGACCTGAATCCAATGTGTGTCTTCCAATGCTTGAGACACTTCTTTGGGCTATATTTGAGAAATAAAACAAGTGAACATTGCTTCATGTTGTGCTCTAGAACTAGTTCTTATGCCATCTCTAACATCTCCAATGATTAAGTCAGGTGGATGGTCTCTCAGCCATCTCACATCAGGTTGGAGTAAGTCTGCTGGATTGAGCCGTCTCGCAGCTAAGTTGTCTTGAACAGCTTCTTCATCTTCATTCAGCTGTAGACTTTCCAGCAGTCTTTGAGATTCAGCTATCTCATCATCATCAGGGTTGAGTGCTCTCAGCATCTCTGCTTCAACATAAGGACTCTTCTGCATAGTTGGTTGATTCAACTTATCAGCTAACTCATCAATGTCTTCTCCATTCACATTAGGTTCATCAAAAACCACATGGATAGACTCTTCTGTGACCATAGTTCTCTTTTTTAGCACTCTATAGGCTTTACTCTCAGCTGAGTATCCTAAAAAGATATCTTCATGATCTTTAGCACCAAAAGCCTTCGAATTATCCTTGCCATTATTATGGATGAAGCATTTACATTCAAATATCTTGAAATATCTTGAATAATCATCCACTACCACTAAGGTGTATTTCTTTCCACTAATGCTAGTTGGCTCAACTAGACCAAATAAATCCATATGCAACAGATGTCATATCCTGGTTGATGAAGGACTTGGCTTATCCTTGAATGATGATTTGATTTGCTTTCCCATCTAGCATGCATCGCATATACTTTCTTTCTTATACACCGAGTCTGGAAATCCTTCCACAAGATTACTCCTTGCAAGCTTGTTGATTGTCATGAAGTTCAGATGACTCAGCTTCTTATGCCACAGCCAGCTGGATTTGGTTGTATTCCTTCCTAGCAGACATGTGCTTGGTGTAGCATTAGACCAATCTACCACATACATATTCTTTTGCCTTGTTCCTTGCAAAGACTTATTTCATTTGATTCAAAGATCTTTGATTTGGCATATCCCCATGTTGAATACTACATTGTAGCCTTTATCACAGAGTTGGCTGATACTTAACAGGTTGAAGTTGAGGCCTTCAACATAAGCAACATTTGTGATCTCCAGTCCATTCTTCTTCATGGGTCATGTGCATTTGATCTCCCTTGGAGCTTCATTACCTCCAAATATGACTTTAGCACCTCTAATCTCCTTGAATCTTGACAGATTTTTCTTGTTTCCTGTCATATGTCTGGAACAGTCACTATCCATGTACCAGGTTCCTTGGCACTCAGCTGTTCCTTGAACCTGCAATCAAGGAAATCAGTTTTTAGGTACCCATACTTTCCTGGGTCCTGGGGGGTTAGTGCTATAAGATGTTCCAACCAAGCTATAGCCAGATGATCTGACTCTAAGAGGTCGCCATCTATCAGTGCCATAATCATAATGCACATTAGCAAAATGCTTGGGGATTTTAGGATCATAAAGCTGTCTCTTTTGTCTGTATGCATGTTTGTGTGTTTTAACAATTGCTTTCTTGGGATAGTTGTGAAATTTCTGAGTGTAGTGTTTGGGTGCATATGTGTTCTGATAATAGCTCTTTGGCCTTTGGAATGACCTTTGCTGAGGTTTAGGTATTTGCCATTTTGGCTTACATTCCATAGGTCTTTGCTGATATTTCACATTATTCCATCAACTTGGTTTGGATAGTTTCTACCATTCCCATCATATGTATTTCTCTGATGAAATTTCGGGCTTTTGGTAGCTCAGTTTGGCTCTTACAGAGTATTCTCTTGCAGCAATGTTGCTTTTGTATAGTTGCAATGACCCATCCTCTCTCACAAGCCACATTTCATTGTGTAAAGCGGATAGATGAGCTTGCATACGAATCTTCCAGTCATCAAACTCCTCCACAGTGAACATTGGAATACGAGTTAGATTTGCTTCCATGATAATAACTTTGCTTAAAAAGATGAAAGACTTTGAAAAACACAAGTGTTAGATCCTTTGAAAAAGATTGAGATCTAGTTCAGTAACCAGTGCAGAAGGCTCAATGAACCAACCGCTCTGATACCACTTGTAGGTCCCAAGGGGTGTGATATAAGGTTTAGAAGGGGGGAGTTGAATAAACCTTACCAGATTTTGGATTTTATTCCTTTTAAGATTTTCAACAGAGTTGACTCAAATCAGTTGTGTCCTTGGGGACAAATAAGTTTGCAATTCAGCTCGTTACCCACTCAACCGCACTTGATAGAGTTGTTGATAGTATAACTCCCTACCGCTTAAGCTAATACTTAACTTAGTTGATTTGGTTTTATAACAAATGAGGACTTAACACCCTTTGATTGATTTTAAAGCTTGTTTTTAACACATGTTTTAGCACTTGTTTATTATCGCTTGGATAGCGATTTAACTAACAAAGAAGATATAGAAAATATGTGCGTAAATGTAAATGCTCAAAGTAAATCGACACAAGTATTTTTATAGTGGTTCGAGGATTGGGTTAATCCTCTAATCCACTCTTCTCCAACTCCTGGAGGAATCCACTAAGTAATAGATCAAGTTACAAAGCAGTGAATAGTCTAGAGACAACCTTGATCACACAAATTGCTTCTCTCCGCGACTCGCTTCTTCACGAGGCAAACGCTTTGCTACTTGACTCACTTTCAAATCCTTGGATTTGTTCACACAACCCACCAACAAACTTGAATCTTCCTCGTTCGACCTTGAACCTTCTACAATCCTTCAATTTGGAAAGTAGACCCCTTTTTGTTCTTCAAATGTTTCCTCTGCAATTGGTTGAAGTTATCTTTCCTTCACAGTGTATATTGGATCGAGTTTCTTTGAGTTTTAGGCTTGAGGAATATCTTGATAGCTTTGACAATATAGCAGGTTAATTGCTTGAATATTGCTTGCTTTTTATAGTGCAACATTTGAAATTTGCCTTTTATAGTACACATTTGAAATTTACCCGTTGAAGAGATAGCCAATTTCAAATGACACTTATTGTTCGTTGGCTTGTTTTTTCTTGGTCTACAACACTTGTGATGTTGAACCTTCCTTGCATTAAATGGCTTCGCAGCTTTTGAGTTCGACAAAAGTTGCGGTGTTTCCCATCGCTTATTCCTTTTGCATATTTCTCGGTCAAACACTTTAAAACCTGGACTTGGATATATTACTATATCGATTAATATTCTTGACTTCCTTCCAACGGATCAATGTCGTCGTCTTGACTTGATCGCCGCTTATACCCCGTAACTTAAGTCTTCTCCAATCATAAGATTGACTCAACTATCACTTCAACCGATAGACTTGGATTCTCAAGTTGACTTGACCGACACTTCACACGATGTTCCTTAGTTTACTCTCCTTCATCGAGTCCCCGTCTTCCTTCATGGCCATACTCACCGACACACACAGAAGTCTTCACTCTTGCTCAGCTGACTTCTTGTATTCTTGACTTGGCCGACTTCACTCACTCTTCCAAATCTATCTATTATAATACGTAATTACAAGAAAAATTGGGTGCCAACTTCCTAGTTTAAGTTTTACATGGTATCATCAAAATCTAACAAATAAATTTCCTAACAGAATAATATACGTGTATTACAAAAAAAAAAAACGAGTTATACTATAAACGAAAAGTCCTAATCCTCTAAGAGAATATCATCATCATGGCCGGGAGGAACAGGCCATTCTTGATGGAGTTAAAGTCAAGCCGAACACTAGAAGATGACGATGGTGGAGCACCATCATGTACAAAACTCGGTAGAGGGATATTTGGATGCAATCGATTTATAATATTATGGAGGGTTTTGTAGGCATTAGTCAACTCATCCAATCGCCCAACCACCGCGAAACCCAACCACCTGGGTCTGATGCCTCTCCACTTAAATACCCATAATAACTAACTCGTCCACGTGAATGCATGATATTACTCAAGACGATGCTAAGACATGCATTTAAGAAGTGAAATTATATATTAATAAATGCAATTATGAAATTACTCAAATTTATATTTACAATAAGAAACACATACATAAGTCTCCTCAGCTTGGAATTCACCCAAGTCCCTGCATGCATATGCATATCTCTCCAATTCTGAATGGGAGGCTGAAGCTCATGTGTCTCAGGGTTGGTCTGTCCAACAATAACATCGATCATATAAGGCTAGAAACAACAAAATATGTATAACTAGTAGGAAGTGTTTGCAAACACTGGAAAAAAGTGATTTTCAGCTTTTAGCCGAAAAAAATTATTTTTTAGCGTTTGCAAATGCTAACTTTTGCTTTTGTTTTTGCTTTTCGACATTAAAAAAATAGGTCATTTTGAAACTATTTTTTTTTCCAAATACTTCAACTTTTTTTTAGCTTTTAGCTTTTATTTGCAAATACTACTAACTTCTGATTCTCAACTACTTTTAGCTTTT
Source organism: Rehmannia glutinosa (assembly GCA_016081115.2). Classification (NCBI taxonomy): domain Eukaryota; kingdom Viridiplantae; phylum Streptophyta; class Magnoliopsida; order Lamiales; family Orobanchaceae; genus Rehmannia; species Rehmannia glutinosa. The sequence goes on from CM071930.1 coordinate 49,853,987, forward strand.
GTTACAATATTTCACTTCTTCTGAATGTAAAAATATTTGCAAACACTTAGAACACAAGCCCTCATTGTCATTTCATCCCAACATAAATCATCTAAAAAGCCTTCATAATGTCTCTATACCAGCTTCACAACCAACAATCAGTAACAAAATTCGCCAATTATCTTAATTAAAATGATGTAAATATATTAAGAACCAATAGAGCACCTGAGGAAAACCAATAGAAATTCCTCCTGCATTGTTTTTGAAGATTTAAAGATGGCCTAGAAAGTTTGTTGTTTGATCTCTACATATGGCTTCATGCAGAATTACATTTACATGAACTATATATCCAATATATGACCTACAGACTAGCTTTGTAATATGCAATCAACCATTGTTTTAGTTTGGGTCAATTGATAGGAATAGTGAATGTTGACCTTAAGGCTCTAAACTTGGATCTACAAACCAACAGACATGTTAAGTTAGTTTGATTTAAACCTGAGGCTCTCTGTGTAATGATTAAAACATCATGATACCATTAATATGCTATTGATATATTCACATGTCTTTAATTTTTTTTTCTTTCTAAGTTTAATGAGTCTGATATGAAATGTCATCAAATGCTTGCAATTCTGCTTCCATGTTGTACATTTGAGTTAGTGTTTTAAACAATGTATTAGTATTTTATCACTATTATTTAGGATTGCAATTTTGTACAACCATGAAGAATTTAGCTACACATAAGTTCAAGCAGCTACTACATGAAAAGTTCCAAAGAACTCATATTGGAAAAGATAAAATGAGCTATATAGTAGCAAATGTATAATTACCTTCTTCGCACGATGTTGAGAGTAAGAAATCCAGCCGTGTGTGCTCGGATAGGGATGTTTGCTGTGATTCCTCGAGTTTGTTTTTGAATTTTGATACTTTCTACATAAAAATGAATTCATTTAAAATAATTTATACATTAAAACTATAACATTAATAATAAACAGATGAAATAAATTAACACCTGAAAACCCTTTGTCGAGAACCTATCGCAATATTTCTCCCAATGATTACTCTTATTTCGCAAGTAATTTGGCGGCTAACCTTTCGCCATGTCCAAATTCTCAGAGACCACCTTTGTTTTTTAAATATGTGTTCAGAGTACCCTTCCAATTTCTATATTGAGAGGTCGTATCCCACTCCACCATATTATAAAGTACACCATTTTTATAGGTGTAGTCGATCTCGAACCAGTCCTAAAAATGCATAATAAAACACTACATTAATATATCATCGTTCAATTGAAATGCTAATAAAAGTAAAAGTAATACATACCCCGAACGGCTCATGAACCAACTGTGTCTGATGGGCAGGAACACTCCTCCACGAGCCGTAGAAGAGCTCACATATGTCTCATGTGTGCATCCCTGAGGTACTCTTATGCCAGGAAGCTTCATCACTAATTGCTTTATAAACCTCTCCCTCCTCATCAATCCACAGTCGAATTTTGCCAAATTGATGCACGTATGCACCAACATTAATTCCCTTGGCCTTCTCTCGACCTTTGTGACGTGGTGGTGTGCCATTAGCAACTGCATAACAAAATTTTCAATTACACATCAACCACGATAAATAAAATAATGGTTTTCTTCAGGTCTATATCAGTGATTTGTATTTCTTGACAAGTGGACTAGATCCCCATCATTTCTTGGTGAGGCCAAAGATAAATTTCAGAAAATTTAAGAAGCATATTCAGGTAACACATACAACAAGCGTGCTTTGTATTTTACAAAGATTTGTAGATTTTCTTCAAGAAATGGTGTCTCTGGTAAATGATTCTAGGAAATAGTTAGGAAAATATTACCTGTTTAATATGAATTCAACATTCTTTGTCCATTTTAATGTGAAAAAGTTTGATCTTTTTGTGGTGAATGTTTGTTGGATGAATAACAAACATCAGTATTAATATTCAGTGATAATTACAAAAACTTCTATGTGGTTCAGTCTATAACACCTTCTTGAGGTTTGTATTTACTTCAATTAGTAAAATATAAATAAATGTCAATGGGTATTTGTAATTTTGGAAGATAATTGGAGTTTTTTGTAATTAAGTCAAACTTTAGGAGTAGTTTTATAATTAACCAAATTTAAAATGAATATGATTTCCTCTCTTTTGAAGTTTGGACTTATTCATCAAGAATTCTTGGAAACAGGAAAAGAAGTACTACAACATTGAAGATGCAGAGTATGTTTTCGAACATGGCACAAAGTTTGAGGTCCCAGAATTTAGTGGTTCTCTATAGCAACATATGTATGATACATATGGTTCTGTTGGCTCTTTTAGCCTTTTCAAATATTGTGATCCTATTATTGACTCTTATAGTGTTTCTTTATGTCAAAGAATTGAGCAGAAGTTGTAATTTGTTTGATATATGAACTTGTCAACATGCACGAGATGATAGAATGTTACCAAAAGCATACTAAAGAAATTCAAGCTAAAATTCCACCTGTCATAACATATAGATACCTTACTCGTAGTGTGAGGGCAACCTGCGAAGATCCTGTGGAGGTTGTGCTCCACCAGACGAGCCGACAGATGTAGCTATTGGTCTTGACATAATGTCTACCTATTTCAAAATAGTAAGAGAAGAAGCAATTTTATTAATAACATCAAAAACATTCAGTACAAAAAGACCCTGATTACAATAACCTTTGCCCACGAGGACATTATTTTTTGTCATTACAATCTTGTCAGATTCAAATGACACCCTAACCCCAGCCTTTCCTAACAAAGAAATGGAAACTAGTTTGCCCTAATATTAGGCACATGAAGAACTTCATTAAGAACCAAGGTCTTGCCAGATGTGAGTTTCAATAGAACTTTGCCTTTGCCAAGAACTTGTGCAGTTCGAGAATCCCCGAGATACACATGTTCTTCTCCATCCCCCACAAGATTGTAGGATGCAAAAGCCTCTTTATTTGCAGAGATGTATCTGGTAGCCCCAGAGTCTACCACCCATTCTTTCACACTGGCCACGAGATTAATTTGACTTAGTACCGCCGCAACTACATCATCTCCTTCAACCAAATTTGTATTTGGCTTTGGGAAATTTGTAGGTTTCTTTCTTTGTTTACACTGCGGTGCATGATGACCTGGCTTTCCACAAACATAATAGTTCCTTTTTTTTTAAAGTATTGGGGTTATTCACTTTAGGTTTGTTATCAGGTTGATTAAATTTCTTAATAGGCTTGTTAGAAGGCTTACCTTGCACGATGTTTGCATTTGTGGAAATCTTTTTTCCCCTCGTCACTTTAAGTTCCCTTCGATTAGTATCTTCGATTATGATGTGGGTTATCAAATCTGAAAGAGATAGCTACTTATGTTTGTGCTTCAGTTGTTGTTTATAATCTTTCCACGTATCAGGCAGTTTCTCGATCAATAGTCCAGCTACAAATTCCTCTTGCAATGTGATATTTTCAGCTTTAAGATCCTCCAACAGCTTGTGGTACTCGTTGATTTGCATTTTGATATCCTTGTCATCAGTCATCTCCCAGCGATAGTAGTTTCCAATCACGAACTTTTGCTTTCCAGCGTCCTCGGCAGTGTATTTGAGATGTATAGATTCCCAAATTTCCTTCGCCTCTTTATACGAGCAGTAGACATCAAAAAGATCATTAGTTAGTGTACTAATGATCGTGTGTCTACATACTTTGTTGGCATATGTCCAAAACTCAGTATGTTTTGGATCAACAGTATCATCGGGTTTGGCTTGAGTGAGAGCAGAAACGACACCATGCATATCAAGAACTGTGTAGATACGCTCCTGCCATCGCTTATAATTTTGTCCTTCAAACATCTCGATTTTGGAGATATCTGGAAACGGCTTGCGAACTGGAATGTAGGCTGATGGACAGAGGGCAATGCACGAGGCCGAGGGAGGAGTAAAGCGTCGACCGAGTTATGGAAGTGAAATTGGCTCCATAAGTTACGTTTGCTCCGTCAGTTGCAGAAATAGGGACATTAGTCTTTTCGGATTCCATGTTAAAATCCTTAAGATTGTTGTATAATTTTTATGCAGAATTCGAAAAGACTAGAAACTGAGATGCTTTCACCGAAACAGATATGGAAAAAATCGAATGAACATAAATTAAAAACATAGGGATTCCTGAGGCGTGCAAGAATGCACTGTCCTTAAGGATTTTATTTCGTCAATCCCCCAGGATTCAACAGGAGAATGAATATCAAAAGTAATTTGTAACCCAGCAGATGAATGATAGGTGTGAGTTTTGCATGTCTTTTGAGGTATAATATTGGCAAAAATGGTGATTAAACATGCATAAACTCATATGAAATGGTTCGTATTCACTCTTTGTGGGAAAGATATTATGCTTTGCTCGTTTTGTAGGAATTTAATGATAATTGAAGTAATTTATAGACAAATACGAGCATCGCGAAGAAGAAATATCAAGAATCGAGTGAACATACGAGATTAAAAGCCACAATGAGAAGAAGTACCACGAATAAAGCCAAAATAGAGAACGCACGGGTAGGGCGCGCGCCTGGGCATGACCCGTGCGTCCCTGGGAAGAAAATAATGTGGCTACGGAAAGGCGCACGGGTAGCCCATGCGTACACGCACCACCCGTGCGCCACTGAAGAATTGGAAGCTACCTACGGCAATGCGCACGGGTAACCCGTGCGTGGGCCCGCGACGTCTTATTTGGTTGGTGAAAAGTAGGACTTGGCTCTGACATGACGCGGGGTAACCCGTGCGCCACGCACGCCCGTAAGCGTCCCTCATCAGAATGCAAGACCATGACAACAATGGGCCCTTAAACTTTCTAAAAGGTATATAAACACTTTTTGGGGCGCACACCAAGGGACATTCTGACATTTTTGGCTCTAGCACACAAGACAAGGTTCTATTCTTGGAAGAAGACATCAAGAAGACAATCGAGTCGCATCGGAGCTTGAGGAACGGAGATATATCGAGAGATTGTCGACTTTCCTAAGTTTTTCTTGCTTCTCTTGTAGTTTCATTCTTTCATTTTTAGTTGTCATGGCTTTGAATAAATTGTCTATGAGTTGTTTAGAAATCATGTGTAGCTAAAGTCTTTAGATTTCCGGGTTTTGGAAGTAGATTAATGAACTCTTGTGGAATGTTTTAATCTTAGTTGTAGTTATTGTCTTGAAACCTATTTGAGTACTTTGAGCTTATTCTTGTTTTATCACTTGATCAATGATTTAACTTGTTTGATATATTGATTCATAATTCGAGAGATGAGTTTCAATATTAGATCTTGAGTACTCGACACAAATATTTGCAAGAATCGAGAGGTTTGTAAATATTTGTGAGGACATTTGATCTTTTAAACTTTTGGGAGTTGAACACTTCATGTTGAGTAGAGATGCTAGCATAGGTATTTCAATCTACGTTTTATATGCATCTTGAGAGGAGGATAAAATATTTTCGTGATCGTCTTATAGGAATATTGATAATAACTTGACTTTGATTAAATCGGACAACAAGAGAGATATTAATCGAAACCTTAACCCGGGAATTCATTTCATCATCTTGATACTTCTATTATTTGCATTGTCTTAATCTTGTGTTTTTAGTAGTCCTAATTGTCTTAATCTCACAACAACCATCATTTTATGACCGTCTAAATAAAAATAAGACTATCTTAGTTCAATACTTAGCATATTAATTTATTAGTCTCCGTGGATACGACCTTCCTACCCTTTTCTATAACGTACCCCGTACTCTTGCGGTGAGCTAAAAATAAAGGCGAACAACGAACCAAAAAATAATAAGAGTCGAAAATTGAAGTCTGAGTATATTTTCGTAACTCTCGTTTCTCTTTGAATGAAAGATATATAAGCCAAACAAACCCAACGGGTGCATGCCGAAAAATAGGAACTGATTCAATGGGCACAAACCAAAAATGAGGAGCTAACAGTCCGATCAAAATGGAGGATCAGTTAATTCAAAAAATAGGAGCTAAGTCAGGCCACAGTGGGATTAAAAGGATAAGGGCCAACTTATGATAAGCATTTAAAGGAGTTGATGACGTTTTTGAATATTAAAGCTTAGTCAATTAATCCCAAAACAATAGAATGATGGTTTAACTCAAAAAACAAGAATTTTAAGTATCAAAACAAGGTGGGTCGAGCCCGTATCGCCCGCACGCAGAGGGGTGGGCAAATCGGCGATTTTACACTCGAAACCGCAAATTTGGCCCAGCTCTTTATGTGCGCGAGGCCTCCTTATTCTCTTGGCCCATTATTATTAAGCCCATAACGGTCTCCCATTAGTAAAGAGGATAAAACTTGCTTTGGTTTCCTATGTGGGATTGAAAATCTTTTAAAAACACTCTTTTAAATACAACACCCTCACACGGGCACTCCACATGACCGTGTGGATCAACACGGGCCGACCGTGAGGCTTGGTTTTTATAACGCCCCAGTTTTCAAAATACAGGAGTAACTTAATTTAATAAGAAAGCGTATTTAAAAGCTTATGAATAAGACACATCTCAAAAATAAGCGGAACCATTTTATTAATAAACCCCAAATAATTCCTGACTTTTCCGCTGCACCACTCTGATTTCATAAAATATAGTCTAATTATAAAATTTTGCGTCCAAATAAACAAAAGTACTTTAATTCAAATCCAGACAACAGTCATCCAAAAATAAAATAGTAACTAAAAATCCGTTAACGAAATAAAATATTCCTAAGTTGTAAAATATATAAAATTATTGACTTGCATCAACCGCCTCCAATCCTCACTCAGACTCCTCAACCTGAAAAGTGTTAATAAATACGGGGTGAGCTTTCAACTTGCTCAATGGGGACACATTTGTCATAATTAAATACAGCAATAGGCATAGTCATAAACATTCAACATGTACTTTAACTTTTATTTTGATCGCCGCTTTTTATAGTATCATGGTTCACCCCTAGAATACTTTTGATCCTGCATCTTCTTACAAATTTTTGACTAATTCTTTGTGGGTTCACCCCGAGGATGCTTTTGATCCCGAACCTTCTTACAGCCCCAGACTAATTATAACACTACGGGTTCACCCCGAGGATATTTTTGATCCCGGACCTTCTTACGACCCCTGGCTAACATGATTTCTTTTATTCCACATTTCACATAAATGAATACACATATACGAAGTATTTAAAAATGACAAATAATAAGTGAATAGAAATATTCCCACCTCAAAACTTTGCTTGAAAAATAGTGAATGATTTGATGCAATATCCCTATTGAACATCAGGACACGTCATCCTCGTCGCCTAACATGTATATATATATATATATATATATATATCTTAGTTCCTAGAAGTCAAAACTTAAGTATTAACCTCGATATCGGAAGCACTAAAATAACATTCTTGGAAGCTCACCTAAGGTTTAGGGTTCAACTTGGTAGGTTTGAACAATACTAAATCTCTGCGCAGTTTGGATCGAATAATATTTTCTCATATAAAGTTTACTGTAATTATTCAATATTTACAGTAGATAATAGATTCCAAAAAAAAAGATATCATATAAAAATTTTACAAAGATTCAATATGTTTAGCTATGGGTTTTGAATTTGTGAATCTGAAATTGCTGTAACACAAAATCCTGCACAACTATGGAATAAATATTATATTTAAATAAATATAGTACTATAGGATCTGGAATTTTAACTACGTATAATACACGTACCATAGTATAACATATCCAAAAATCATAATATTTAAAATTCGTTAACTTTAGGGTTTGAATTTCATAAACTGAACCTTTTGTCATAGCTAAAACTGTAACATTTTGGAAACTAGTTAATATGTAAATAAATATTAGTTGGAATGATTTGATATTTTATCACAAGGTAGTATACATTATAATACATAACACATAAAACATTCAGGTATTTGTAAGGTCTTTATATATGGTTTCTTCAATTTGTAAATCGAAACAGAGTATATTCAAGATTTGGAAAGCGTGAATGCAAATTTCATATAAAATAAAATACAACTCAAACGTATATGAAAATTTAACTGAATATTATAAACATATGATAACATAACATAATTAAATTTCACGAATTGTGGATATGTATAAGTAGGGTTTTGGATTTTCTAAAACGAAAACAGGGAATAACATAAATTCTGGCATCTTAGTTTGAAAATTCAATAACTACAAAATTACTCATCGGATTAATATTAAATTTTAACCATACGATAAAAACGTCATGAAGATAACATATTAAAATTCATAATATTCTGAACCGTATAGATTAGGTTTCGAAATTTAAAAGTACATTACCTTAGGAGTTGAGAATGAAATAGGGAAGACAATTGAGGGATCATGTCGTTGAAGAGAAACTTCGTCGTGGTTGTGTGGTAGATGATGGAGGTTGAATGGCACAGAGAGAAATAAAGCTGGAGCATTTTTATTTTTGTCAACTCTAATGTGGTATAATAAACCCTAATAACGAAAGACTCCTAATATAATTACCCTAGGTAGTTTCCCAAGCACCTTAGGATTCCTCATGGGCCATGTAATTGGATAATCAATCCAATAATAATAACAATTATTAAATAATGGGCTATCTAACTAATTAAATACACTTTTTTTTCCTGGGTGTTACAAACTCCCCCTCTTAAAAAAAACTTTGTCCTCGAAATTTAGTTAACTTGATTCAAACTCCAATAATGTCCAAGTATCTTGCTACAATCTCATCATCTCATTCTCAAGTTGCCTTATCCTGGCTCAATTGTGTCCTAGTAATTTTGTTATAAGCGGACTCCACTAAAGGTAAATATGTGTCTCAGTCATCCCTCAAAACCAAAATACCTATCATATAGAGTTGTATTGTTCTTTCAGTGTGTCCATCCGTCTGTGGATTATATGTTGTAGTAAAACTTAACTCTATTCCCATGAAATTTTTTTCGAGCTTCTCCAAAATATTTAAAATGAACCTAGTATCCATATTCAATAATCTCACTATTTCTTTTGTGTATAATTGGGGAAATTGATCTAAACCATATGACATCCGCAGAAAGTATGTAGATTTGGTGAATCGGTCAAAAATAACTCATATCGTGATTTTTATTAGCTGATCACAACAAACCTACAACAAAATCAATATATATACTCTCATCTTTCATTCGATGATATCAAATGTCCTAAAACTAATCTAGACGGTCGTTGGTGTTTGACCTTAACTTGTTGACGTGTCATGCATCTATCCATAAGGTATTGATAGTTCCTATAATATCCTTCCACCAAAAATACATTTCGCATATCTCGATAAATCTTTGTAACTTGTGGATGAGCGGTGTATAATATACAATGTGCTTATCATAATATCTCAATTCTTAGTTATTCATCCCTAGATATAATCAAAATTCCTTTGTAGCCTAATGCACCATTAGAAGCTAAAACAAATATGTTGAGGTTTTCAATTAGATCATGGTTTCTCATCTTACCTAAAACTCATATATCACTTGTGCTTCATAAATCTTATCTCTAAGTACAAGTCTTTCAACCATTATTGCAGTAACTGATTTCAATCCACTAAAAGGTGTTACGATCTTGATTCTCAACTTAGAAAACAATTTCATCAAGTGTTCTTGTTCTATTGGTCAACTCTCCTTTAAGTTCTTGAATATATTCTTCACACTTCCCCATCATCTGGAACTTCTCAAATTTCCTCGTTAATCTGGTCATTGGTATTGTCATATCCAAAAAACAAAAGAAAACATTCTATAAACCTTATGTAATACCTATAGAGTCTAGAAACATCGAACTTCATCCACAATCATAACTACACTTCATTCATTAATAACTTCAACTTTAACCAGGTCAACTTATATTCCTCATACGATAACAATCTGACCAACCAATATTACACAGTCTAACCACAATTTAAACTTATTGAAATTCAGTGGGTGACATCGAGACCTAAATTTGATCCTAAATAAAACACTAGCTCCTTTAAGTAGTCAAATGAATCATTTATCCTTAGAAATTGGTATTTGTTTTATAATCACATAAATCCTCCATGTAGTCAATACACTCCATAGACCCATCTTTCGTCTTGACAAACGTAACTGGCTCTCCTCATAATGATACTCTAAGTCAGATAAGTCCTTTAACTAATGATTCTTGTAATTGCACATTTAACTCTTATAATTCCTTCATCGCTATTCTATTTGGTGAATTTGATATCGTGTCGTCCCAAGTAAAAAGTCAATGGTGATATCTATTAGTCTATCATGTGGAATCCCAAATATTGTTTTTAAAAACATATTACATAGTCTTGAATAACTAACACATTGACCATTATCAAATCAAAAGATTGGTAGTTTACAGCAATATCCAAATACCTTGGAAAAAAATTTTTTCTCAAACTTTTCCTTCTTTCCTGACATAACTCAGGGTACTGTACTAGCCTTTGCTCCGTAGAAAAATAAACTCATGCATTAAAACATTATCTTCTTATGTACTTTATTGACTCTTGTAAAGTTAGTGCATGCTTAAGATCATCAAAATATCTCATTCCTATAACATATAAATCCACTTCTAAATCATTTCTATTAACCTTCAGTTTCATGACTTTAGACATCCGAACAAGAATTATGGTCTTTCCACGTGATATACTAACACCATAACTATATCAATGTATTATTATTAACTCTTGAAAAATGAACATGGCGTAAATCATGAATATTCAACTCGAAAGCCACTAAAGTCTATTCATAATCAATGTTGCTAGTGATCTACTCATAGTCAGTCCTAACATTTTCGATCGCTTATAAATTCGTAATGATTATCATGTATTCTATCACAAGGGTCCTCTTCCAAGTCCTCTAGAGTCTATATTATCCTTTCCATATTCCCATACAGTATATCCAAACCTTGTAGTCACTAGTTCCATGGTACATGTGTATGCATCAAAGAAATCATTTTTTTTTTAAACGCGAGGAGCCAATCTAGAGTTCGTTCTTCTAATATAGCAAGTACACATGCAATGAGGAATATGAAATAAAAACAATAAGACATAATGACATGAATAATATGTGCCGTATAATATTGTGACATGGCATAACATGAATAAATTGAGTAATGGCATAATAAATTTGCATACCTTAAGATATCCAAATGAGATATGGCGGAGTGGATGTCACTATACTATTTTTTTTTTTAAATATTTAAATAAAGATACTTTTTTAACAAGTCTACGTAACCGTAGACCGCTTCCGATACCACTTATAACGCCCCGCCAAAATACAGAGTAACTTAATTTAATAAGAAAGCGTATTTAAAAGCTTATGAATAAGACACATCTCAAAAATAAGCGGAACCATTTTATTAATAAACCCCAAATAATTTCTGACTTTTCCACTGCGCCACTCTGATCATAAAATATAGTCTAATTATAAAATTTTGCGTCCAAATAAACAAAAGTACTTTAAATCAAATCCAGACAACAGTCATCCAAAAATAAAATAGTAACTAAAAATCCGTTAACAAAATAAAATATTCCTAAAATTGTAAAATAAATAAAATTATTGACTTGCATCCACCGCCACCGATCCTCGCTCAGACTCCTCAACCTAAAAAGTATTAATAAATACGGGGTGAGCTTTCAACTCTCTCAATGGGGACACATTTGTCATAATTAAATACAACAATAGGCATAGTCATGAACATTCAACATGTATTTTAACTTTTATTTTGATCGCCGCTACTTTATAGTATCATTTCACCCCGAGGATACTTTTGATCACGGACATTCTTGCAGCCCCGACTAAGCATCGCGGTTCACCCCGAGGATGCTTTTGATCCCGACCTTCTTACAGCCCCCACTAATTATAAAATCATGGGTTCACCCCGAGGATACTTTTGATCCCTGACCTTCTTACGTCCCTGGCTAACATGATTTCTTTTATTCCACATTTCACATAAATGAATACACATATACGAAGTATTTTAAAATGACAAATAATAAGTGAATAGAAATATCCCCACCTCGAAACTTTGCTTGAAAAATAGTGAATAATTTGATGCAATATCCCTATTGAACATCAGAACACGCCATCCTCGTCGCCTAACATGGATATATATATATATATATATATATATTAGTTCCTAGAAGTCAAAACTTAAGTATTAACCTCGATATCGGAAGTACTAAAATAACATTCTTGGAAGCTTACGGTATATTCCTAAGGTTTAGGGTTCAACTTGGTAGGTTTGAACAATACTAAATCTCTGCGCAGTTTGGATCGAATAATATTTTATCATAAAAAGTTTACTGTAATTATTCAATATTTTTACAGTAGATAATAGATTCAAAAAAACGATATCCATATAAAAATTTCACAAAGATTCAATATGTTTAGCTATGGGTTTTGAATTTGTGAATCTGAAATTGTTGTAACACAAAATCCTGCACAACTATGGAAGAAATATTATATTTAAATAAATATAGAACTATAGGATCTAGAATTTTAACTACGTATAATACACGTACCATAGTATAACATATCCAAAAATCATAATATTTAAAATTCGTTAACTTTAAGGTTTGAATTTCATAAACTGAACCTTTTGTCATAGCTAAAACTGTAACATTTTGGAAACTAGTTAATATTTAAATAAATATAAGTTGGAATGGTTTGATATTTTATAACAAGGTAGTATACATTATAATACATAACACATAAAAAAAATTAAGGTCTTTATATTTGGTTTCTTCAATTTGTAAATCAGAAACAGAGTATATTCAAGATTTGGAAAGCGTGAATGTAAATTTCATATAAACTTAAATACAACTCAAACGTATATGAAAATGTAACTGAATATTATAAACATATGATAACATAACATATTAAAATTTCACGAATTTTCGATATGTATAAGTAGGGTTTTGGAGTTTCTAAAATAAAAACAGGGAATAACATAAATTCTGGCATCTTAGTTTGAAAATTCAATAACTACAAAAGTACTCATCGGATTAATATGAAATTTTAACCGTACGATAAAAACGTCATGAAGAATAACACATTAAAATTTCATAATAATATAATATTATGAACCGTATAGATTAGGTTTCGATTTAAAAGTACATTACCTTAGGAGTTGAGAATGAAATAGGAAAGACAATTGAGGGATCATGTCGTTGAAGAGAAACTTCGTCGTGGTTGTCTGGTAGATGATGGGGGCTGATTGGCGCAAAGAGAAATAAAGCTGGAGCGTATTTTTTTTTCAACTCTAATGTGGTATAATAAACCCTAATAACGAAAGACTCCTAATATAATTACCCTAGGTAGTTTCCCAAGCACCTCATAATTCCTCATGGGCCATGTAATTGTATAATCAATCCAATAATAATAATATTTATTCAATAATAGGCTATCTAACTAATTAAATACACTTTTTTTCCGGTTGTTACAGTTTTGTCTTTGTTTTCCCTCGAACTCTTCACACAGTTAAGTTCCTTTGCACGGGCAGTTCACACGGTCGTTTCACCCTGCACGGGCCGACCGTGTGGTTGATTTTTGTCCATTTTCTTCGTCTTTTTGGTCTTCTCTTTACACTCGTCAATCGTGTCCAGGCCTTCCAACTGATATCTTTTTATTTAAGCTCCGTTTCCTGTAAAAAGTTAGAAGAATATGCAATATGATGCCCTTCTAAGGAAACCAAGTAAAATACACTTAATATACATGCAAATGCATGAATAATATATCAAAATAAGCCTTTAAATGCACATATATTTTGCACGTATCAATCATTTACTTGCAAAATTATTTACAGCCTTGTTCAAAAGTATCACTTTTTATTCAAAAAAAGTATCAGTTTTTATATAAAAAGTATATGTTTTCAAAGTAACAAAATTACATTATTAGTTTCCCTTCACATAATATCACTTTAGACTCGAAAAATATTATTTTTATTAAAAAAATGTACTAGTTTTACTTTGAAAAGTATATGTTTTCAAAGTATCAAAACTGATTATTTACTTGCAAAGTTATATAGAGCCTCTTCAAAAGTATCACTTTTTATTAAAAAAATATCACTTCAACTCTAAAAATTATATGTCCCCAATGTACAAAATTACATTAATAGTTCCCCTAACATATATAGTATCACTTTAGACTCGAAAAATATAATTTTGTATCATTTTTAATTCTGAAAAGTATATGTTTTTCAAAGTAATTAACAAAATTAGTTATTTACTTGCAAATTAAGTTACATGCAACCTTGTTTAATAGTATCACTTTTTATTAACAAAAGTAAACTTTTACACTAAAAAGTATGTGTTTCCAAAATAACAAAACTGGTAACAGTTGTTTTCCTGAAAAGTATTAGTTTTTTCACTCAAAATTATTAATATGTTTAGCAATCAAATTCTGCAATATATTAATAATTTGTATTTTTTCAACCAATCAGTGGCATAAATCCCTTAAGCTATGGTCACCTCATCGTTGGTATTCCACCAATAATTAATCTCCTCAAAACACCATAACTAGATTTATTCAAATTAATCGGACAAAATCTAAGATCTACAAGTATAAAAGGAAAAATAGAAGAATTGATGATTGCAGCTGTAACGACTAGGGGCTATCCCAAACGGGCCTTTTCCTTAACCAATTGGTGGTACTCACACTCTTAGAACTTGGGACTTTAACCTGGAGGTCCTAGGTTCGAATGTGAGGGAAGGCATGAAATCCACTTCCAGGGATGGGAAGTCCATGAGTAGCGACGTGTATGGAAAGCCCAAAGGAAAAGGTTAAGGAAAGAGCCCGTTTGGAATAGCCCCCGATCATTACAAAAAAATACTCAAACTCTTAGAACCTGGGACTTTAGCTTGGAGGTCATGAGTTCGAGTGTGGGGGAAGACATGAAACACACTTCCATGGGTGGGAAGTCCATGAGTGGCGACGCGGATGGAAAGCCCAAAGGGAAAGATTAAGGAAAAAGCCAGTTTAGGATAGCCCCCGGTCGTTATAATCCCAACGGGCTCTGAGAAGATGCACTACGATGGAGATTGTCGGAGAAGGGGAGAAAGATGATATGTTGTGCACATGAGAAGAGAAGAGAAATGATACGATACGCGGAGGGGAGGGAGAGAGAAATCCCTTCAAATATGGTCACCTCGTCATTGGTATTCCACTGATAATCTCCTCGAAACATCATAACCAGATTTATTCAATTTAACCGAACAAAATCTAAGATCTACAAGTATAAAAGAAAAAATAGAAGAATTGATGATTGCAACAGTGGAGATTGCACAGGGTCTGGGCTAAGGTAGAAATTGTAGGGTGAAAAAGAGAGAAATACACTACGATGAAGATTGTCGGAGAAGAGAAAGAGATGATATGTTGCGCGCATGAGAAGAGAAGAGAAGAAAAAGGATACAATATGCGGAGGAGAAAGAGAGCGAGAGAGCGAGAGAGAGAGAGAGAGAGAGAGAGATGCGAGCAATTGTTGGTGAGTTATTTTGGATTCTTGATCCAGACCTAGGATCCGTCTCACATATTAGGATCCGTAAAGCGTCTTATAAGAGAAATACTCAATGAAAAATGGTAGATTTTAGAAATACAGTTGAGCAATGTAACTAATTATAAGGCTCGATTTTCTATTTCTAAGGATCTATTTGTTGTTTTTACGATGTTCTAAATGAGACCCCATATATTATAAGATTTTTGTTTCGTACCGTGACATGTGTATTTTCTTAATAGTTATATGAACTTTTTCTTCACAATTGTAACAATTTTAATATAGAATCAAACAATAAAGTAAAAAATAGAATTTAATATTTTGATTGATGAAGTCTAAAAACAAAAATTATCACACCTCATAATCATAAAAATTATACTCAAGAGTATGTATTTGTATTCGACCTTTGAAAACTGATTTTTCATAAACCCGGTCAAGGCGCAACTTCATCGCCATTGAATTCTAGTCATGTTTATATTCTTAATAAGTGCGAAGATTACAACTTTGAAAGTTAAATATCAAAATACGTTGATAAATGTAAAAATATTTCTATTAACATGAATAGTAAATTAATAAATGTAAAAAAAATAATTTTCTATATATAATAAACTCTATGATGAATAGATGAGTGTACTTTTTATTTTAAACACCACTACGTTGGAAATTTTATATCATGAAAATTGAAGTACACAACTTTGAGAAAAAGACACCAACACAACCTAATTTGTGTCTCCTATTACATCAGCATACAAACATTACAAATGACAAAAAAAATTGAACCGATATTCAAAAAACTGTATGTCTTATCTACAAGCGACTTAACTTTATACACTTGAACCTGTACACTTATTAGAACAAAATCAGATGAAACCTTTCTGAAAATTAGCCATCTTCATTCGATCAAGATGGACCAAAATCTTGTTGGGAAAACCCCACAAAACATTGTGAGTGGGAGGTGCCTAATTTTCTTTTGACAATTCAATATTTGGTGGTCATCCAAAATTGAAAAAGGCCAACAATATGTTGAAACCCACGGCCATATTTCTCTATAAATAGAGAGGTGGAGAGCAGATACAAAACCATGGCAAGCAAAGGCAATTGCTTGGCCATCCAACCGGGTGGAGATGAAAAATAAGTGTGCACACCTGGGGAGATCAATTTGTGTGAGTCAAATTGTGATAGGTGCGGGGAAACACTTGGGGTATTTTTCTCTCGGGTAACACATAGGGGTTGGGGAGAGTATTATTTGATAACTACTAAAGCGGTTGTACGAGAGTATTTTATTCTTGGGTTTGGACCATAAAACTCAAGGGGTGTATTTTCTTGTACCGGAAAATTCTTTATTAGTAAAGAACGAAAACTCTCGTGGACGTAGGTGGATTTTGCCGAACCACGTAAAAATCTCTGTGTGCATTTATTTTCTGTTGGTGTCATTTATTTTTGCCATCATCTTGTTGGTGTGATTTGTCGGGTATTCCGGATAAATCAAATCTCGGATCACGACACGTCTCTGTTGTGCCCAACAAGTGGTATCAGAGCTACTTGGTAACTCGGGCAAGGTAGAAAATTGCGATTTGAATTTTTCCGGTGGACACTGTGGCAGTGACAAATCCATTCAAGGTGCAACAATTTGACGGCAAAGGGAATTTCACTCCTTGGCAATAAAAGGTGAAGGATCTCCTAGTTCAACGGAGCCTGGCAATGGCGTTGAAGGGAAATGAGGGAAAATTGACATATATGAAAGGTGCACAGTGGGCAAATCTGGATCAACTGGGAAAGTTGGTGTAAAGGTTGAGGAAGAAGATAAAGCCCTTTTATTTCTTACCTCTATCCTGGATTCATATGATAGTCTGGTGACGACGTTGTTGTACGGTAAAGACACACTGGACTTGGATCATATATAAAAGAATCGTTGTTGTCCCATAAAAAAAGGCAAACCAGGAGAAGGGACACGGAACTGCTTTGGTTGGTCGGGAAATGAATCGGAAATGGGAGGAAATCTGGTGGTGGATCTGTGACTAGCAGGTCAGATTCAAAGACCAGGGAAAGGGTGTTGTATGTTATCGTTGTCACGAGGAGAGTCACATTAAAAGAAATTGTCCTCGGAGAAAGAAGGATGATACCGGTGATGGTGGCGGTGGTGATGCGGTAATAGCTGCGGAAGATGAAGATATCTCACAGTCTCCACAAGGATAGATACTTCTTCTCGAGATTGATGGATTTTAGATTCGGGATGCGTTATGCATGTGTACTCCATAAGGAATTATTTTGATTTACTTCAATTGAGGGCAGAAATTTTGTTCTCAGGTGGTGGTTCTACTTGTAGAATAATGGGATTGGAGTGGTGAAAATCAAAATGGGTGA
Source organism: Rehmannia glutinosa (assembly GCA_016081115.2). Lineage (NCBI taxonomy): Eukaryota > Viridiplantae > Streptophyta > Magnoliopsida > Lamiales > Orobanchaceae > Rehmannia > Rehmannia glutinosa. The sequence continues at coordinate 49,871,833 of CM071930.1, forward strand.
TGGAGTGGACCGTATTTTGGGTGGTGTGGCCTGTGTCCCAAAGATACGGATGAATCTAATTTCCTGATGCCAAGTGGATTCCAATAGCTGCGATATTTAGCTGGAGGTGGAGTCCTGAAAATCATACATGGCGGAAGGGTCCTAAGAGTGAGAGAGAAGTATCGGAATTTGTATCGTCTGGTGACCTCAAGGATTACTGGAAGTGGAGCGCGCCAGAAGGCTTCCAGGGAGCAGACGGGTGTGAGGGAAATCCTACAGGGCGAGAGGATGAATTGAGGCCGTCCCTCTCGGTAGTCAACTAATGGTGTTGACTGGACTGCACATGTGCATTGGCCGATTGAATCAGGTGGAGTTAGGACCTTACTAATTTGGCATGTGCAGAAAATTGAAGGCCAATGGTGTTAGATGTTTTTATGGTTTGCGGGTGATGGTGTTTTGTGTGGAGGTGGAGATTGTTGGGAAAACCCCACAAAACAATGTGAGTGGGAGGTGCCTAATTTTCTTTTGACAATTCAATGTTTGGTAGCCATCCAAAAGTGAAAAAGGCCAACAATATGTTGAAACCCACGGCCATATTTCTCTATAAATAGAGAGGTGGAGAGCAGATACAAAACCATGGCAAGCAAAGGTAATTGTTTGGCCATCCAACCGGGTGGAGACGAAAAATGAGTGTACTCGTCTGGGGAGATCAATTTGTGTGAGTCAAATTGTGATAGGTGCGGAGAAACACTCGGGGTATTTTTCTCTCGGGTAACACATAGGGGTTGGGGAGAGTATTCTTTGATAACTAGTAAAGTGGTTGTACGAGAGTATTTTATTCTTGGGTTTGGACCATAAAACTCAAGGGGTGTATTTTCTTGTACCGGAAAATTCTTTATTAGTAAAGAACGGAAACTCTCGTGGACGTAGCGGATTTTGCCGAACCACGTAAAAATCTCTATGTGCATTTATTTTCTCTCGTCATTTTTATTTTTGCCATCATCTTGTTGGTGTGATTTGTCGGGTATTCCGGATAAATCAAATCTCGACCACAACACGCCTTGACGCGCCCAACAAATCTGAATATGCAAATCCCGCAACAACAAACCCCCCCCCCCCCCCCATCTCCAACTCCAAAGAACCAATTCCCTTGAGAAGCTCCATCAGTGTTAATTTGAACCAATCATGTGGAGGTTTGCTCCAGGTGACCTGCTGCCATCCATGCTAATAGGTGTTACGTGTATACAAGTTTAGTGTGTGCATTTGTAACTTGTGCGTGCACTTATTATAGTTTTATGTTAATTCTTTGTCTTTGTTTTCATATGTTCGAGTGGTCAACAAATTAGTTTCACTGCCATTTTTATGTTTGATATTATATTCAATATATTTTGTAGTTAATTTCTATTAGGTCGGTTGGACCCGCAGTTGAACCGCTAAGACTGGTTTGCTCATCGTTCCAGTTTTTAAAACATTGCACTAACCATCAATTTAATGGCCCAAATCCGAGGACCACAATTTTGTTGTCCCAAACCAGAGGAAGTTGAAATTTGTTGCTCTGACCTTCAACTATATTAGTGCACTTTAGACTACATAGTACTTACCAAACTTTCTTATGTTGGGAAATACGGGTGAAAATGTGTAAATTTGAGAGAGTTAAAAAATTAGACGGAGGCTAAATATATTTGAATTAGTAAAACAATAATTTTAAGAATACAATTTTTGAATAAAAACACTTTTGAATATTTGTACAACTTTCTCACTCAAATTTGCCTTGCTAGGCTCTTGCTCTCACTAGATTAGTGTTCCACTAAAGTCCACTGCCTTATTGCTCCACTTTATTGTGCAAATTGTTTTTGAAATGGTATGCGGCGGGATATACGTCAATACGTGGCTCAATGTTTAGTGTGTCAACAGGCCAAATCTTCTACTTTAACCCCAGCTGGTTACTCCAACCACTGCCTATTCCAAATCAAATTTGGGAGGATATTTCTTTAGATTTCATCACGGGATTACCATCTTCCAAGGGCTACACTGAGATACTTGTCGTGGTGGATCGTCTCAGTAAGTATGCTCATTTTTTTCCGTTATTGCCGCATGCAACTAGTAGCAAGGTTGCTGAAATATTTTCGAATGGTGGCGTGAAATTACACGGTATGCCCCGTTCTTTGGTTAGTGACAGGGATAAAATATTTCTTAGCACGTTTTGGAGAGACCTCTTCAAATTACAGGGCACAACATTAAACATGTCCACCGCTTACCATCCTCAATCCGATGGACAAACGGAAAGCTTAAACCGAACATTCGAAATGTATCTTCGGAGTTTTATTATGGATTCCCCTAAGCTTTGGCCAAGTTTCTGAGTTGGGCGGAGTATTAGTATAATACGGCATACCAAACGGCTATTGGGATGACTCTCGTTTTGGCCGTCTATGGTCGGGATCCTCCTACGCTCATTTCATATATTCCTGAGTCGACTTTGAATGCCGCTTGTTGACAAATGAGTTGCGCCAACGCGACCGATTTTGGCCCCGTTGAAATTGAATTTGCAACGGTGCAAGTTCATATGAAAGAAAAGCGGATAAACACCGTCGAGACTTGGAGTTCGTTGTGGGCGATTGGGTTTTGGTCAAGTTGCGGCCGCATCACACCGACAAATGCATGGCGTGGGGAAATCAGAAATTGGGGCGCAAATTTTTTGGACCTTTTCAGGTGATCGAACGCATTGGTAAGGTAGCATACCGCTTGCAACTTCTGTTGACAGCCCGAATCCATAATGTATTTCGCGTTTCCCTACTTAAGAAGGCTCAAGGTTTTAATCACGAATCCAATCGACCTGCAATCATTCCTCCCTATCCAACTGCTTCCATTGATGCAACCACGAGATATTAAAGTCTCGTAATGTCATTATCCATGGTCAGCACCGTCAGCAAGTTTTGGTTCACTGGTTTCATTTTCCCCCTGAAGAAGCTACTTGGATGGATATCCAACGTTTTATGCAAGAATATCCTAACTTCAACCTTGAGGACAAGGTTGATATTGAGGAGGGGAGTAATGTTACAGATGTTGGGCCTAGTGAAAGAGAAGAATCAGTTTTAGCCCAAAATGAAGATCAAGAATTAAGAAGAAGCCGACGTAGAAGAGTTAGGCCCAACCATTTAGAGGATTATACCATGTGATTAGTTATGATGACTAAGCATCTTTATAGTTATAGAGAGAGAATAGAGAGACTGACAAGTGTGTGCAGCATGCATCAATATAAAAAGTGTAACCACACACTGAAAATGATATCAGAAAATCTTCTCAATTTCATCATCTCATGGGGTGTGATAAATAATCAATTGAACAAATGATTCCATGTTGGGCTGCAACTTTTGTACTGGGCGGACCGGTCACTATTTTGGTTAGCCTGGTCCATTTGACAGTTCTACTTCAACTGCATAAACTCATATTTTGATGTAAGTCCAAGCTGTATATTCTCTCTAAACTAGAAACATATTTTCTTCCCAAGGGATGTTGAAATGATACATGGTACTTGTTGGACGTAACGTTACTTCTAGGATTCCCTTCATTCCTTAGTTTCGAACAACTATCGGACTCCACTAACAGAACAAAAATAAATGAATATTAGAACTGCTTAATCAGAAAACTCGTTTCATGATCGTTAACCTTTGTTGACACTGATTCTGTTGACCTCTGTATTATTCCTATTGCATGATGTAACTTTTTTTCTTGACCAAGTTGTTAGTAGACGGTGACGACCTAACGACGATTCCACCCCTGAAGGCCTTAATAGAAGAGCTAACTGGAGAAGAAGTCAGGTTGGGGTAAGTAACAGTCATTTACAAGTTTTTAAACTTTATCAACTACTATAAAACTTCTATCAGTACATATATACACTTGATATTTGTTTATATTCTACAAATTGCACCCTCTTGAGTGGGGTATTTGTTAAGGAAATACAAACCTTGAGTGTCTGTAATTTCAAAAAATGACTAGAGTTTTTGGTAATTGGGTTAAACCTGAGGGGTAGTTTTTGTAATTAAACCTCAGTGGCATTTCAGTTTTTTTGAGTTAGCTCTTTGTTTCATTTGGTTGTAATGGTATTGCAGGCGTGATGTTGAAGGCAAGAACATGTCGCAACTTTCTACACTTTCCTATATTCCTACCCAAATTACCTAGCCGCTTGTATTTCTTATTCTGAAAGCCAATCTCAACACAAGGTATATGTATCTTTACCTCCTTGCTTCTGTACAAAAAATGGTTTCAACTTACATTTGGAAAAGCAAATATATCTCCCATCTTTGCTGTCAAAAGGGTCGGGCCGGGCCAAAATTCATCCATTTTAGAGCCTGGGCTGGCCTATACTTTAAAATTACAAAGTAAAATGCATCGGGCCAACCGGGCCGTGTCAGTATTTTAGGACAAATGGGCCCGATTGCTTTTGGGCCTATGAAATTACAGCCCATCCCAACCTTAACATCGGGGCATGCTGGTTTTGACATATCTACAAATCATGGACAGAGCTAAAGATTCCAACATGGGGAGCAAGAGCAAGTTTTTCTTAATTGCAATGATCAATGAGATATTTTCAACCATATGAAGGGTATTTTGTTATTTTTATAGGGAAAAAGTTTTTAAGCCTAATAAGTTTATTCTTTATACATATAATTTAGGATAAATTACAAAAACTACTCTAAGGTTTTGTCTAATTAAAAAGAAAATTCCAGTTATCTTTCAAAAACTACTCTTCTTTTGACATGAGGATACTTTGGATTGGATCGAGCTTCTGTGTTACGATACATGAAGGGAGGATATATTGAGAAACAAAGACAGAGTTCGAGAAATGTACAGGTACAAAACGAGGTAGAGAAATGCATTGTTTTTTTGAAGGAGAAACGAGAGAAGGATCCGTATAGGAACCTCTTAGCTCGTTTAGTTTATCAGGGCTACAATTGCTTCCATTCTCGAGTCCCGGCTTTCGACATTTGATGATTTTTTTTATCAGGAGACGGTTTTTCAATTTTCCTACTACAGTGTACCATTATGTACACCGGATGAAACATCTATCTATCAATCCATAACTCGATCCACACATGCAATTGCATTTAAGTTTACCCTTGTGTGTTCTTTGAAAATAATGCATAATGTTATGTTTTGTGATAAAGTAAACAATTTACACTCATTTTTTGTGTCATACACTCATATGTTCTGTTCTGATTTTTGGATTTTTATCATCTATTTTAAACACTAATTTAAGGTTCCTGAAATTTTAAAATATTGAGGTTACTTTTTGATAATCAAGCCAAGGCAAAGCTTAATTGGAACATGGAGGCCACTTTAATGTTTTTTTAAAAAAAAATTAGGCCGAAAAACTCAGAGGCAGTGGATGTAGTTATGTCTAGTTAGTATGCCTATAAGTATAAGATTTTCTTGCATATCCAATCCCTGTATCAATTTATTTATGTATATTTTGTTTTTTGTTTTTTGTTTTTTGGGAGTGGTGTAAGTTCTAAAAATATTCTCCTCATATTGAAAGAATTAAAAAGTTTTGATCATGCAAGTTTCTTTCCCTTTTTTGTTTTCACGCTTCTATGGAAGACTATTACGTCAGATATAAAAGAATACAAACTAACACTGATTGAACAGATACAACCTGAATTCAATTATGGTGAATCAATTTGGAATTTCTGTTTTAACAGTACATTTTCTGGAGTAAGCTAATAAAGGGCAATCTCCATCTTCGATTCCCTTATTTTTCTTTTCAACTTTCCTATTAGAGCATTTCCGACAAACCTTACCGTGGGTATATAGAAGACAATTTAGGTCAAATTTAAGTTCGCCTGGAATCTGCTTATTGAGATGGAGATATGCGCTTTTGATATCTGCGGTTGCCGGTACCCAACCCATAGTCTTTGCTATTTGAAAAACCTGTAGAAGTGATGAAGAAATTCATAAATTTAGGGAGGGTCTGCAAAAACTTTTGCTTTGAAAGAAGTGATTTAGTAGAAGCGAAATGCAGTTGAGAATTAAAAATTGATAGTTTTTGCAAATAGAAGTTGAAAATTGATTAAGTTAATGGAGGGTATTTGGTGAATAAATTGTAAAAGTGCTTTTACATATTTCAAATTGAATGCAGAAGCAGAATCAGAAATCTAAAGCACTCATCCTGCTTTTTTATTCTAATTAAAATTATACAAAATTAGGCAGAAGTCGACATTTGAAATCACTAAAAACTATGACAATCACTCTTTTAAAGTGTATGCAAACAAACACTCCCTTATCCGACTTCTATGGGACCATGAATATATAAGTACTCACATGTGTGTCGACAGGGAAATCATCGTGTTGCAAATGAAACATCAATACACATGCCACCTGTTAACAATATCAGATATATTGCATTACAAAGTAACCTTTGCAAGATTAGTATTAAGCAATATGAACCTATATTCGTATACGGAAAAACATTTCAATCAACCACATAACAAGATCTATGTAATCACATTCTCCCAATATAACGTATTTCGTGCACATCATGCTTGTAGAAAAGTGATGCGTGCTTTGCATATGGCAACTTAAGAAGTATCAATCAATACGAATCGCTCATTAACATGTGTACATTTAGAAAAACAACTTTATCAATGAAGTTAACACATTTAGTACTTGGTTCAAAATGCATTACACCTCTAACAGTTTACCTTAATCAACATTACTAAGCGTTATACGACACTCAACTTGGTGTATGACATGAATCTCTAGTCTACTGCTATCGCACTAATCAAGGACAAACTCTAAACCTAATAGACAATGTTCAAATCTTTTGTAATTAGCTTATGCTGTAGGACTTTGCTTAGCCATCTCCTTATTAAGTTTCAACTAATATTGCTAGAGACGTCAATTTTCAAAACAAGTGAACTAAATGGCCTATGATAATTTCCCAAGCCATCTTCGATAGCCCAACAATGTCAAATAGCCTACAATAACTATTCCAATGTTACAAAGATTTTACCGCCAGTAAATCCACTGTTTTCTTCAAGTAAAACTGTTGCCAATTGGTCGGACATCAAACCAGAAGGCCCCAGTAACAGGTTGGCCAATGGCAGAGCCAACACACGATATTGGGGGGCAATACACGAAACTGGAATGGGCCGGATAGAAAGACAAATCATATAAATTCAAACTTAAATTTTTTTATTTCTTAATAATATTAATTTTTCAAAACGGGGGGGGGGGTCGTCATCAGTATGCCTCCTTAGCTCTGCCAGTGAGATTGGCAAATGTAGATATTCATAAGCGAGTATAACCAGGTTTGACATGAACTGTATTTGCTGATATTCTGTAACCCCCACCCCCTAACCGACAAGGGGAAAAAAAGAAAAGAAAGAAGTATGGAGATTTTGGACTCCTATTCTGATTCACTAGGGAAGCTTTTGAACAAATAGACAAAAATATCCACCATAACCCGGAATTTCATTCACCAAAAACCAACTCTGCTAGTGTCCCTCGTCCTGTTGTAAGTTTGTCAATAATTGTACAAGTTTCTCCTTTACTACTTACAAGGTTAGAGACTAGAGACAAAATCAAGACGTAAAAGAAACCCCAAAAACAGAATGCCTTGACCAAAACATATTACCCCATTCTAGTAGTTATTTGTAGATAAAGATAAACCCAAGTGTTTGGAGATGACAAAAGTACTTCCTGAAGTGCCCTTTCTAAAGGCATACAGTGAACCCCTTTTATCTATTCATCCTTGTACTTTAGATGCAAACAATACAGTCAAAGCGACTATGACAGACCTATTCATTAGAAAATAGAGGAAAGAATATTAATCGCACATAGTGTAATAAAAATCTTCAGCCCCTCAACACTGAGGAACAGAGTAAATTCACATCTACCATCTGAGTAAAACAGAAACTACTACTCACTCTAATTCAAATTAGGTTGCGAAATTAACCAATCAATTCATTAGAACTCAATCCAATCACTTTCAAAAAGGTAATATTTATTTGACAGAAAATTACCGTCTTTGGACCAATTCCTTTCAAAAGAGAAAGCTCTGCCTTGACCTCCTCAATGGACAATTCTCTCAAGTACTCCATGCACAGCTTACCTTTTTTTTCAAGCAAGTGACTCAATAAATTCTTTATACAAGAAGACTTTGTCGGCGCTAGGCCTCCACATCTTATAGCATCCTCAATGCACTTGGACTCAGCTGCAAGAACCTTAAACATATACAGGCCCATGCATGAAAAAAGGAAATCATAAGATTTTTAAAATTAAGGTACAACTAACATATACTAACATATACGAAAGAAGTTACTATTTTGAGTTAGTAATGAGTAGCTACTAAATGGAAGGGTCTAAGTACTAGTACTATACAAACATTTCCAAATTTATTACCTTACAATATCAAAGACCTAAGAAACTCACTAGAAAAGCACTTTTTCAATAAATTGCCCACAAATAAATCACCCACGAAGAATCAATTAATCAAACATTCAAAACGTTTCTGGTCAACCAATATCTATACATTAAAGCTCATAGCTCCAACAAGAAAACACATGAAATACATCTCCTAGAATAAAAAAGTACAAGATTATTAACATTTTCATCACTGCACAACCCCATAAATGCAACTTCAAGAACATAATTAAAAGATTCTAACTTCACACTTTCTCACTTTACCTTTTAAAGCAAAAATCATCAAAATCAACTCAAAAGCCAAAGGATAAAAAGAAGTCCCACAAAGAAAATGCAGCAGAAAAAGCTTACATACATCTTGCCAAGTAGGAAAAGCGTTTTTAAGTGAAGCAAAAGCCCTTTCAGAATTAAGCTCAGTAGTATTCTGAGACAATATGGTTTTCACAAGACCATCCAAAACACTCTCTTTTTCATCAGCTTCTCCGCCATTTATCAAAGGCTCGAACTTGGCAGAATCTTTGACTTGGGGTTTTGTTTCCAATCTTTGGTTGCGGTATTTGATGAATTCTTGGGGGAAACCGTGAAGAGACAAGAGGTCATCTCGTACGGAGCGGCATTCTTCAGGAGTGGGCCAAGGGTGATCCGGAAATGGGGTTCCGACGGTCGCGCGGCCACTGTTTACGGTGGTTTTGGGCGATCTCGCGGAAGATTGCGGGTGGGGTTGCTTTCGTTTGCGGGTTCCCCGCATATTTCTGTGCGGTTTGTGCGCGCTGGGGTGGACGGTGGGTTGGGGCGGGGTGTATGGGGGTTCAGTTTCTGTAGTGACGAGGGTTGCACCTTTCACAATGGGGAAAGTCTTTTGGAACGTAAAAAATAAGGCAAAATTGCAAAATTGGTCCTGTAACTTAGTGGGGTGCCAAAATTGGTCTTGTTAGAATTTAAAATATTAATTTGGTCCTGTAAATTATAAAATTGTCCAATTTTACTCCAATGTCACCGGAATATTTCCAAACCAGCGGAAGTTGCATAAAATTGGGGATTTCTTTTTTATTTTTTGATATTTCTTAATGACATGGCATAATTAGTCTACATCATCAAATTTCTTGGAGGGAAAATGTATTCCACATCATCTTATTTTGGAGGGATAATGAACCTGCATTTTCCTATATCTGAAATCCCAAATCTAATCTCATCAAAAGAAATCCCAACTCTTTGAAATCTTGACCTAGTGTGACGTTGAAGGAGATGGTGTTTCCAAGAAGTCAGAAACATGCTCATCCACTTCATCAAATTTATCGTCAGTCTTCCTTTTGTATATTCAGTCTTTTATATTTTTAGTGGTTGATATGTTTAGTGGGAAAAACCCTGTCTTTCTTTGATTTGTGTTGTCGTCCCCATGAATTTTAAATGATTGTATTCTTTGTTTTATTTATGTTCTTTGTGAGACATGAATGGGAATATATTTTTTTGTCTCTGCATTGACTAGTTTCCCTAGTCTGAGATACTGACTGTAATTATTTTTTTATATTTTTTATTTGCCTTCTGTTTTCTTTCTGCAGATCCGTGCACTAGTTCACAAAATGATATCGAAATAGATTTTGGAGGTGATACTGGTGAGGGAGTTGGACGTGAGGAGGGTGCTAGGTTCTTATATAGTGGCTATGATATAAGGGGGAATGGAACAGATGATGAATTATTTGATAAAAATATAGACCAAAGAGACATGGCATTGGTTTCTCCTTGTTCTGAAAAATGATTTGGATATTGTCAGGTATAATGAATACACATTCATGTCTGACAAACAGAAATGACTCGTTCAAGCTTTTCAAGAGGTTTTTCCTGATTGTGATCACAGGTTTTGTGTAAGTCACTTACACAATAACTTCAAGAATGCATGATTTAGAGATTTAGCATTTAAGACAGCTTTGGGGAGGGCAGCCCAGGCCACTACACCCGCTGAATTTAATGTTAGGATGAGGGAAATGAAAAACTTAAATGAGAGTGCTGCAGAATGGTTCCAAAATAAGCCTCCAGCCTGGTGGTTGAGATCACATTTTAGAGAGATTCCTGAGTGTGATATGCTTTTGAATAATGTGTGTGAAACATTCAATTCAAACATTCTAGAAGCCACGGAGAAGCCCATTATCACAATGCTTGAGTGGATTAGGGAGTATCTCATGACTAGACTTCAAGAAAATAGAGATAAGGCTGCTGCAAAATGGAAAGGAAAAATTTGTCCCAAAATCAAGAAAATAATTGAGAAACATATTGATTAAATTGGCTGACTGCATTCCAATTAAATCAGATAATAGACACTATCAAATTAATTGTTCTGATGGTAGTCAATACACAGTGGACCTAGATAAGTTGATTTGCACATGTAGGGTGTGGGGTTTGAATGACATTTCATACAAACATGCAATTAGAGCCATAGTTGATCAGAATGAGTTACCAGAGGACTATGTCAATGGTTGTTATTACAAAAGAGTTTATTCACCTGTTATCATGGGAATTAGTGGTGAATTGTTGTGGGTGAGTCATTGTTTATTCCTCTGTTGCCACCTAATGTTGGGAGGGGAGTAGGTAGGCCTTCTAGAGCTAGGAGAAGGGAAGCTGATGAACCAAATTTGAAGAGAAAGAAAAACAGAGGAAATGTTTTGAGACTGAAAAGACAGCAAGTAACTTTGAAGTGTAGACAATGTGGTGTTTCTGGACATAACAAGAAATCATGTCCTATGAGAGAGTTGCAAGAGACTAATGAAGAACAACCCTTAAGAAAAACGAGGACTAAATTGGAGGTAAATATTCTAAGTTTACAGACAGATTGTTTGGATCTATCTTTGTACATTTAAAATGATTTATGCATATTATCTTGTTGATGCAGGTCAGAAAGAAAGCAAATGCTCCAAATTTACATGTAATAAATGATGCTCCCATTGTCCAGCCTACTGATAATCTGGCTGATTCAATTGGAATAGAAATAATGGAAAATGTAAGTGTTCTAATTAAGTGTGGCGTGCTCTTTAATTGTTATAGATTTATATGATATTGATGTCTGAAATTGCAGGTAATAAATGATGCCCCCATTATCCAAGCTATTGATATTCTTGCTAATTCATTTGGGAAAGATAATATGGAGGGGGTAAGTTAGTTTATTTTCATAGTTTGTATCAGATGACTTGCCTCTGATTTGGCTTTTTTTTACCAGATGACACTCCAACATGAGGGTACAAGCCAACCTGCATTGAAGCAATATATCCTACCTCCAACAATACATCCAGGAGTTGGAACTGGTCTAGAAGGTCTAGGGACATAATTAGCCAATCGACAACTCAATTCATATTTGCAGCCTCAATTGCCTAAAGTGATGGGTCCAACTGTGTATCAACAGTTACAATTGTCCAAGAGTATTCCTAGACAAGAAGCAACACCATTCATGGATGGATATTTTACACAGAGAAGTATGATGACAATGTCATCTGATGCATTCAAGAAAATAATTGTGGAAAATGGCAAAAAATATATGGATATGTCTCAATATGAGCAGGTTTTGTCCCAGCCAAGTCAAACGAGCAAAGAAGCAAAAAAATGAGAAGAATGTGGAGCCCAAAAAATGATAGGAGTGCAGCACACCCTATTTTCATATATCTTTGAGAATAAAATAGTATTGTCCTGTCTAAAGTAGATATTAGATGCATTTTTTGAATTTTGGTTTAAGGTTTGTGGATAATGAACTAGCACTGAATGTTTTTGTGGATTTGATGGCCTTTGTAAACTTATTGTTTTATGAATGTCAGTAGTTTTTGTTCATCTCTTTTGTCTTCTTCAGTATTATGAGATTCCCTTATCAACATAGGTTTATGTAAGTCTAAGCGGCTACGATAATCTAGAGGGGGGGTGAATAGATTATCTCCATCTTTTCGATTATGCCCTCTTTTTGGAATCAAATACGCCAAGACAATAATAAAGGTGCGGGAAGTAAACAACACGCGTCGATTTATAGAGGTTCAACCCACCTAGGGCCTAATCCTCTACCACCCCAGTATCTCCGGGATGGATTTCAAAAGGAAAAAAGATTTTGTTAATTTCCAAAATTAATACAACACCTTACAACATCACCTTGAAGAGCACCACACTCTTCTACAACACCACCTTTGAGATTACCACAATCTCTTTTGAAGATTACCACAATCTCCAACGGCACCTTGTGAAGATTACCACAATCTTCAACCTTGAAGAACACCAAATTCTTCAATACCTCAAGAGCACCACACTCTTGAAACACCTATCACCTAGATCACCCAAGTGTATTCTTTACACAAGAATACTCACAATGATGTCTTGTGTTGAATGATGACAAAAATCAAGATTATAACTCAATAATGAATATTACAATTTGAATGCAAGTGTAATCAAGAAATAAAGCCTAGACCTCAAGATGTGAAAGTGTAATACTTAGGCTATAAATAAACAAAGAGTGTTGAATATGAAAGCTTGGAAATTTGCGATTTCTTGTTGTGTATTTGCTTGTGTTGTTGTTGTTATTGTGTCTTCAATTCATCCTCTATTTATAGGAGAATCTTCACAACATAGGCTCCTTCTTCTTCACTTTTGTCTACAAAAAGAGGATCACAAAATGTAGAAATATTGTACAAAAATAAAAAGTAAATCTTGGCGATAAGAGTTTCAAAGCGGCACAATTTTCTTGTCACAAAATTACATAGTATGCGTCGGTTGCCCCGTATAAGATTTCGAACGTTTGAATGAAAATAGTGCGATCCATGTACATGTTGCGGGGGGGTGCGACGGCCAAGGTGGTGGGGTGCGACCGGTCGGAGGGGGTCCTGGTCGGTCGGCCTCACCCTTGACCGTCACCCTCCCCCTTTTTCACTGCACTGGTTTCTGCTTTCATTTACGCACTCTTCGTGTACGGACGACCTCTTGTTCGACCAAACCTCAAATTGAAATGTTGTCCGATTTTTATCAAAAATAAACTTCAAGAAATACTCCAAAAATTTAGTAAAAACATTTTAAATCACTTGGGAGTATTTGGACAACATTTATAAACATAGTAAACTCATTTAAACAAAACCATCAAAAGTGTTGTCCATTTTTATCGAATAATAAACTCTAAGAAATACTCCATGAAATTAGTAAAAACATTTTAAATCTTTTAGGAGTATTTGGACAACATTGTTTTGGTGTAAAAACCAATTAACATAAAATCATCAAAAGTGTTGTCCAATTTTATCGAGTAATAAACTCTAAGAAATACTCCAAAAATTAGTAAAAACATTTTAAATCATTTAGGAGTATTTGGACAACATTTATAAACATTGTTTTGGTATAAAAACTCATTTAAACATAATCATCAAAATCTTGATAAAAACATTTATCTAACAAACTCCCCCTTTTTGATGATTACAAACCAAAACAATTTTAGGAAGTTGATTTTAAAAGAAAACAAATTTTCCGGTCTAAAACATCAATTCATTATAAGCATGATTCATCATAAGTACAAACACACAAGGATAGGAGCAAAGATTTTTCAAAATCATTTTTGCACAAGCTCCCCCTATCAACATGCATAACAAAGATAAGTATAAGAAACAACTACAAGCTAAAAGCTTGAATTTCTTGAGCTTAAAAGCTCCCCCTGTCACAAAAGCATCATTAGTAAAGCATAGAAGTCCATAATACATCACATGGACTAAGTATTATCCATAGCTTTTGGCTTTAAGAGCTCTAGCTTATAGCTTTTCTTGCGAGCTTATTTTCGCTTCTTCGAGCGTATAAGCGTTTTTTCCTGTTTCTCCCCCTTTGGAATCATCAAAAATAATGTTAGCACGATAAAAACATCATATAATTATATCAAAGTGCGCAATTTTAATCAATTTATCGAGCATATTGAACATTTAAAATTAAATTCCGAATAAAAGGGAAAAAATTGCTCATTTGATTTGTAAAAGCTCATTTGATTGATAAAACATGATCTCTATAAACTTATAAGATTTTTCAAATCAAGAGAATCATGTAAGTGATGAATTTTTCATTGAAACATTTTGTCGAACACTTGACGTGCGTCGAATAAAACAAGAGAAGTATAACGCCTTTGTGATTCGTTTAATCCAAAAAATTTCATCACCAATTGCAATACAACAATATTCATTCATCACCAATCATCATATATGTTGAAAATAATTATTCAAAATGAGGGTTTAATTGCATTTGGTTAATTAGAGCTGTTACTTGGAATAAAAAGGGAAGGTCCTCCTAATCCTCTTCCCTTGATTCTGCTCCCTGATTTTTAGGAATAGAATTTATTTAGTTTCCTATTATTTTTCTATTATTCCATTGCATATATATCTTGTACATTTTATTCTGAAAAATCAATAAAGATATTCAAGGTTTTCTTCATGGTATCGAGCAGTCTCCGAACCCTAATTCTCCCAAAGAAATTTGTTCAAGACTTTTATTCTACCACCTATTTTTTTGTTGGAATCCATCATTCTTCCCTCTCATCATTGTTTGTATCTAATATGACGAAGACGGGATGGCTTCTTCTCAAACATCCGTACAACCTCGGAGGGAATATGGAAGCCGCAAGTCATGGTGGAAATGATTCCTCACATGTCCTCATCACAAGCCATAGATTGAATGGCCACAATTATCTCCAGCCGATCACAATCTGTTATGATGTTTATCTCTGCGGAAAGGGCAAGGATGACTATCTCACGGGTAAGGCGGTCATCATGCCGGATACATCCGATCCTGGTTTTAAAAATGGAAGATAGAAAACAATATGATCATGTCATGGCTTATCAATTCCATGAACAATGACATTGGCGAGAATTTTCTTTTGTTTGTCAATGCAAAAGAAATATGGGACGCCGCACGGAAACCTACTCAAGCTCGAGAACACGCCGAATTATTTCGATTCAAACTTTTCTTCACGACTTCCGCTAAGGAGACCAATCACACACAATACTTTAACACACTCGCAAAGCATTGGCAACATCTTGATCTATTTGAAACTCACCCTTGGAAGTGCTCGGACGATACCACTCACGTATAAAAGGATTGTAGAAACGAAGAGAACCTTCAAATTTCTCCTCGGACTTAATAAAGATCTTGATCGGAGTTCGAGCCGTGTTCTTGGAACAAAACCCCTACCAAGCCTTCGTGAAGCCTTTTCCGAGGTTAGGCGTGAGGAAAGTAGAAAAAGGTGATGATGGGGCCGTCGAGCAAAGACGACCCGATCGGCTCTTGCTACCCGTGGACCAAACACTGCGCAGAATTGGTGACAATCGTCCACGGAGAGAAAGACCATGGTGTGAAAATTGTCACAAACCAGGCCACCATAAAGAGACCTGTTAGAAAATTTATGGAAAACCCGCCGACTAGAAACCACGATCTAGAAATGAACGGACAAGATCGTGCTCATGTAGTATCCAACACAGATCACCCGACCTTTAGCGAGGCAAGTACCTTCAAAGAAGGGACAAATGGAAATTCTTGAAAATGTTCAATCAGGCAACTTTAAGCTCCAATGGAGGGACAAGTCTAGTGACTCGAAAGAGTCTCATATAGCACTTAAGCCAATAGAGGAGCGAGTAAACCCTGGATTGTGGACACAAAGTGCTTGAGATCACATGACAGGAGATGCAACACTATTTCAGGATTATAAAACCAACAACGAAAACTCTTCCGTCCGGATTACTAATGGCTCTCAATCAAAAATTGCAGGACGGGTTCCATTAAACTCACAAATGAGTTACATCTTGATTCTCGTCTCCTCTTTGTGACTTGGATTGCAATTTACTTTCAATCAAGAATTGACTCGTGATTTGAATTGTGTAACTAAATTCTATCCAAATATGTGTGTTTTTCGGACTTGGATTCGGGAAGATGATTGGCGATCTTGACTTGTGTTCGACTCTATCTACTCAAAAGTGATCACTCCTCCTTCATAAGAGATTCAAGAGCAAACGTGTCAATTCCAAGAGTCTGTCAACTTGTACTTTTAATGCTATTACTAGTCTAAGTGTCAATAACGATAGTGAAATTATTCTGTTGCACTATCGATTGGGTCATCCTAGTTTCATCTATCTTGCAAAACTGTTTCCCAAGTTATCCATTAATAAAAGCCCTTCATCATTTCATTGTGAAATATGCCAATTTGCAAAGCATACTTGGAATGTTTATTCAGTCTTGAGTATAAACCCTCTAATCCATTTGATTTAATCCACGGTGATGTTTGGGGCCCCTCAAGAATAAAAATATCTCGGGCCCGTTGGTTTGTGTCCTTTGTCGATGACCATACACGTCTCACTTGGGTGTTCCTTATGAAAAATAAATCAGAAGTGGGTCAAATTTTTCAAAGCTTTAATGCCATGATTCAAACCCAATTCAAGACCAAAATCCAAGTTCTCAAAACAGACAATGCCAAAGAATATTTCAAAGACACCCTTAATTCATATCTTCTGAGTAATGGTATCATTCATATCAGTTCTTGTGTCGACACCCCACAATAAAATGGGGTTGCGGAGCGCAAGAATAGACACCTACTTGAAGTTGCTCGATGTCTCTTGTTCTCTTCTAATGTTCCAAAATTTTTCTGGGGTGAAACTGTTCTCACTGCGGCGTACTTAATCAACCGAATGCCTTCTAGAGTTTTGGGGTTTCACTGTCTAAGTAAATTCTTTCTTGATTCTTTCCCTTACACCAAGGCTGTCTCAACAGATTTACCACCAAAAATATTTGGTTGTACAGCTTTTGTTCATATTCACTCACAATATCGAAGCAAACTTGATCCCAGATCTCTTAAATGTATCTTTATAGGATATTCTCCACATCAAAAGGGATACAAGTGCTACTCACCCAATACAAGAAAGGTATATACCTCCATAGATGTGACATTCTTGGAATAAATACCTTTCTATCCCAAAACTGATATTCTAGGGGAGAGAATGAGTGAATATCAGTCGTGGGAGTCATTTTGGGAATCATTGCTGGAAACTTCTCATAACCCAGCCACCTCATATGAACAATCTGTCCAACAAACAACACCTTTTCTAATACCTTTACAGCCCCTTGAGTCATCTGAACCCTCATGGTCACATTCAAATGAGTCATCAGAGCTATTCCCTCAACCAGAGAACATTGAGTCACCCACTCATCTATCATCCCATCAGTCACAACATTTAATCTCCAATATTCCACAACTTGCTGTTGAGAATCTTAATGTTTATAGGAGGAGAAGAACTGGAGAGCAAATAGAGCACAAAACACAACCACCGTCCCAAGATTCTCAAACAAATCCAAGTTCTCTTGGAGACACCACCTGGTATGGGCGATCTTGTCTCGGGTGAATTTATGGTTCCAAACATTGATGATTCTAATAAGCCAATTGCAGAAAGAAAAGGGATCCGAAGATGTACTAATCATCCAATTGGCAACTATGTCTCATACGATGGTTTGTCCTCATCATACCGAGCTTTTGTTTCTTCTCTTGATAGTATACAAGTTCCCAACAATATACATGATGCTCTAAATCATCCTGGGTGGAAGAAAGCTGTTCAAGATGAAATAGATGCTCTTGAGAAAAGTGGAACATGGATCATAACCGAACTTCCCGTAGGAAAACGACCGATTGGGTGCAAGTGGATATTTACTGTGAAGTACAAGGTGATGGAAGTATTGAGAGACTCAAAGCTCGTCTTGTAGCTAAAGGTTTCACACAATATAGGATTGACTATCAAGAAACATTCGCTCCCGTTGCAAAACTCAATACCATCGAATTTTACTCTCTTTAGCAAAGTGAATCTTGATTGGCGCCTATACCAATTAGATATAAAAATGCGTTCCTCAATGGAGATCTTGAAGAAGAAGTGTTTATGGAAGTTCCACCGGACTTGATCTAAATCTCGATGGAAATAAAGTGTGTGAGCTAAAAAAATCTCTTTACGGGCTCAAGCAATCTCCTCGTGCATGGTTTGATAAATTTGCAAAGCGCATCATGGGGCTTGGTTATACTCAATGTCGGGCGAGATCACACTCTATTCATTCGAACATCACCGACCAGGAAGATTTCTCTCTTGATAGTGTATGTTGATGATATCATTCTCTCGGGGGATGACGAGGAAGAGTTACAAAGGTTGAAGAGACGTCTAGCTCAAGAATTTGAAGTTAAAGATTTAGGGAATCTCAAATACTTCCTCGGAATGGAAGTGGCAAGATCTCGAAAGGGAATTGTCATCTGTCAACGTAAATACATCCTAGACTTACTAAAGGAGACTGGTATGCTTGGGTGCAAACCTGTTGATACACTAATGGATCCCTACAAGAAAATTGGCTCGAACGGAAGGTGCTCCAAATCGACGGGGAGATATCGAGAGGCTTGTTGGTCGGTTAATCTATCTTTCACATACTCGTTCGGATATAGGCTTTGTCGTTAGTGTTGTTAGCCAATTCATGCACAATCCTGAGGAGCATATGGATGATGTTTTTAGGATATTGAAGTACCAAGATGACACCAGGAAAGGATTGTTTTTCAAGAAATCGAAAATAGGAATATTGAGATCTACTCGGATGCAGACTGGTGGGGACATTGCAGATAGGAGATCAACATCGGCTTATTGTTCCTATGTTTGGGGAAATTTATTAACTTGGAGAAGTAAGAAGCGATCGATTGTGGCTAGAAGCGGTGCAGGGCAGACCGGGGCTTTGGCAAATGGAATTTGTGAAGGAATCTGGATAAAAAGGTTGCTTAGTGAACTTGGTATGTACTATTCTTCATCTATTCGGATGATGTGTGACAATCAAGCCGCAATCGCATTGCTAAGAACCCAAGACATCATGATCGTACCAAACACGTCGAGATTGATAGGCACTTCATTTCTCGGTAAAGGTCACTAGTGGAATCGTGGCGGTTTGAACTACACTCTACTCGACAACAAATTGCGTACATCCTCACCAAAGCATTGCCAAGACCTAACTTTGAAGATTTAATTAACAAGTTGGGTGCAGTATGATATACACACACCAACTTGAGGGGAGTGTTGAAAATAATTATTCAAAATGAGGGTTTAATTGCAATTCATTAATTAGAGTCATGCACTTGGAATAAAAAGGGAAGGTCCTCCTAATCCTCTTCCCGATTCTCGCTCCCCGATTTTTAGGAATAGAATTTATTTAGTTTCCTATTATTTTTCTATTAATCCATTGTATATATATCTTGTACATTTTATTCTGAAAAATCAATAAAGATATTCAAGGTTTTCTTCAATATACAACATATTAATACAAGAATTTCATCAAAATAGCAAGATACAAGTACATTCTCAAGGGTTCAACCCAATTGAGATAAAAAAAGAGAAATTCTTACCATTTCATCGGTAAAGATGAGCAATGATGATGATAATCAAGCTTCATAAAGTCCAATATATAAAATAAATGCAACAAAACAAATTTGAAGTGAAATTTGTGTGTAATTGGCGAAGGGGACGAAAAATGAACACAAAATATAATCCTTCACAAATCTTGGATAAGACAAGCTATGTCAAATAATGCCTTTTAAAAATCAAAAAATCCTCTTAATAGCACTTGTATAAAATACTTTGAAAAAACAAGTACAAATGACAAAAATATATCGAGTCTATAGGATGAATACCAATGATGAGCGTACCTCGATAGTTTATGGTCTTCTCTTTAGAAAATAACCATTGATGAAAAAATATATGTCCTACACAATTCTTAAACACGTTTTGCACAAACATAATAATACAAGTGTAGGCTAAGCAATAAGAGATATCATAAATGTGCTTATGCTATATAAAACCATAAGAGATAATAAAAGCACCTTAGTCTATGTAAATGCACAAGAGTTGAGAACAAAATATACAAGATCTCCTTTTCAAAATATTTAAAAACACAAATATATATTGAAGACCTTAATATTAAGAAATATTTGAAAACTCATTTTATAATTAAGGCACAAATAAAAACATGCATAACAAAATAAAATGCATATTTAAATGAGGAGATACGGTTTACCAATTACGCCATTTCCATGGGTTGTGTCGTTCCCATTGTTGATGATATCTTCCCCTTTGAAAATCATCTTGTTGATGATAGCTTCTCCAATTGCTCCATTTCCAAGGATTGTGTTCTTCCCATTGTTGATAGTGTCTTTCTCTTGGAAATTTATTTTGATGTTGTCTTCTCCTTTGATCAAATGAAATGGTCATTTGATGTCTTCTTGGCGGTATGTATTTTTCTCGATTATTATTCCGTCGGGTACCTAATATGACATTATTTTGTGGTACCCTCAAGTGTTTGGGTCCTTTGGAATTAGCTTTGAGACTTTTAGGTCTCCAATAATAATTAGAGCTATTTCTAGCCCGACAAGTATTAACCGTGTGACACGTTTTACCACAATAAAAACAAGTAGTAATTTTGGGAGCATAATGACCAACATGCATAGGGACTTGATTTCTTTTCACATAATTAACAACACTAGGCTTATGATCAAGTCCTTGTTTCAATTTATCACAACTATGAACATCAATAATATCGGTCATTTTATCGATACTCAAGTTGGATTTTGATAAATCATTTTTCATGCAATTAATATCCTCAACAAGAGTACTATTTTCTTTTTCAAGGTTTCTAACCTTGTCAAGTGTGGTGGTGTGATCACATGAAAGTGATTCATAAGAGGAAAATAAATTATCCTTATCAATTTTCAAAATATTGAATTCCTTTTTCAAATTTTTGTATTTAACAAGTAAGCTTTGGAATTCATTTTGAAGTTCATCAAAATCATTTTGCAAATCACTATAATCATTTTGTAATTCATTATCATAAGAAGTGGATGGTTTTGAACTTACCTTGTTTTCTTATTCGAAGCCCATAAGACATCGTTCGTTTTCATCGACGTCGGAAGTTGTAGGAAGCTCATCCCATGTTGGGTTTGTATCCATTTGAGAAGTAGATGCTTTTGAGTGGCTCCTTTCATTTGCATATACTTCTTCTAATTTTCTCCATACTTCATGTGCCGATTTAATTCCTACAATATGATTATATTCCAAAATGGTAAGTAAACAATACAAAATATTAAGAGCTTTACCATTTAAGGAGATGATTTTCTTTTCTTCATCATTGAGCTCTTTGAGGCCTTTGTGTGGTGTGTCCATCATTGGAATGGATTCTTCATTTACGACCGTGTTCCAAATATCGAACCCGCAACCTTGTAGATAGCATTCTATTCTTTCTTTCCAAAATGTAAAATTTTTGGAATCAAATAGTGGTGGCTTGGTGGTGGAGGCGCCAGTAAGGTAGACTTCGTTCGTAGCCGATGATCGTTCCACTTTACTCGCGATGTGGAACGAGCTTGCCAAAGAGTTTGGCTTTGATACCACTTGTAAGTCCAAGCAGCTACAATAATCTAGAGGGGGATGAATAGATTATCTCCATCTTTTCGATTATGCCCTCTTTTTGGAATCAAATACGCCAAGACAATAATAAAGGTGCGGGAAGTAAACAACACGCGTCGATTTATAGAGGTTCAACCCACCTAGGGCCTAATCCTCTACCACCCCAAAGATCTCCTGGATGGATTTCAAAAAGAAAAGAGATTTTATTAATTTTCAAAATTAATACAACACCTTACAACATCACCTTGAAGAGCACCACACTCTTCTACAACACCACCTTTGAGATTACCACAATCTCTCTTGAAGATTACCACAATCTCCAACGGCACCTTGTGAAGATTACCACAATCTTCAACCTTGAAGAACACCAAATTCTTCAATACCTCAAGAGCACCACACTCTTGAAACACCTATCACCTAGATCGCCCAAGTGTATTCTTTCCACAAGAATACTCACAAGGATGTCTTGTGTTGAATGATGACAAAAATCAAGATTATAACTCAATAATGAATATTACAATTTGAGTGCAAGTGTAATCAAGAAATAAAGCCTAGACCTCAAGATGTGAAAGTGTAATACTTAGGCTATAAATACAACAAGAGTGTTGAATATGAAAGCTTGGAAATTTGCAGATTTCTTGTTGTGTATTTGCTTGTGTTGTTGTTGTTATTGTGTCTTCAATTCATCCTCTATTTATAGGAGAATCTTCATAACATAGGCTCCTTCTTCTTCACTTTTGTCTACAAAAAGAGGATCACAAAATGTAGAAATATTGTACAAAAATAAAAAGTAAATCTTGCTGATAAGAGTTTCAAACGGCACAATTTTGCTGTCACAAAATTACATAGGGCGACTGGTTGCCCTGTATAAGATTTCGAACGTTTGAATGAAAATAGTGCGATCCTTGTACATGTTGCAGGGGGGTGCGACCGGTCAAGGTGGGGTGCGACCGGTCGGAGGGGGGTCCGGTCGGTCGGCCTCACCCTTGACCGGTCACCCTCCCCCTTTTTTCACAGAATTGGTTTCTGTTTCATTTACGCACTCTTCAGGTACCGGACGACCTCTTGTTCGACCAGTCGACCTCCAAATTGAAATGTTGTCCGATTTTTATCAAAAATAAACTTCAAGAAATACTCCAAAAAATTAGTAAAAACATTTTAAATCACTTGGGAGTATTTGGACAACATTTATAAACATAGTAAACTCATTTAAACAAAACCATCAAAAGTGTTGTCCATTTTTATCGAATAATAAACTCTAAGAAATACTCCATGAAATTAGTAAAAACATTTTAAATCTTTTAGGAGTATTTGGACAACATTGTTTTGGTGTAAAAACCAATTAACATAAAATCATCAAAAGTGTTGTCCAATTTTATCGAGTAATAAACTCTAAGAAATACTCCAAAAATTAGTAAAAACATTTTAAATCATTTAGGAGTATTTGGACAACATTTATAAACATTGTTTTGGTATAAAAAATTATTTAAACATAATCATCAAATAGTGGTGGTTTGGTGGTGGAGGCGCCGGTAAGGTAGACTTCGTTCGTAGCCGATGATCGTTCCACTTTACTCGCGATGTGGAACGAGCTTGCCAAAGAGTTTGGCTTTGAAAGGTACTACAATTCGAAAGTAAAGGAAAGAAGATTTCAGGTCGGCGATCTTGTGTTGAAAAAGATAACGGCGTCAACCCACCCATTGAAGCCAACCCGGGAGGCCCATTTCGGTCACCCACGCCTTATCCGGTGGGGCGTACACCTAGAATATTTGAGTGGAGAAAATTTATGCATCCATGGAATGCAAAGATACCAAACGGTATTATCAATAAAGATCTCGGTTTATGATCCGTGATAGGATTCCAAGGAATTATCCTTTCATCCGATATTTCGTGAGCTCTCTAAAGGGAAACAAAGTTTTTACTCACCTCGGCTATGTGCCGAGGACAAGAAAAATCGCCTCGCTTAAGCCGGGCGTCGAAACGTCATCTCGTACGCCCTTTGCACGATGAAAAAGGGCAACACGCCCACAAGACGGATCTATCCTTACAAAACGAAGACTTGGTTACGCACCGAGCACAAATCAAAGACTTGGTTACGCACCGAGCACAAATCAAAGACTTGGTTACGCATCGAGCACAAATCAAAGACTTGGTTACGCACCAAGCACAAATCAAAGACTTGGTTACGTCATCGAGCACAATCAAAGACTCGATGTACACACCGAAATAAAATGAAGACTTGGTTTATACACCAAGTACCAAAACAAAATAGAGATCAAGTTCATATACCGAGTACGAGAATCAATTAAAGCAAGTAAAGCCCTTATTCGGAAGACTGGGAACCGAGCCCCATACTTGGGAATATAAAAGGAAAAAAGAAGACAGTGCAACAATCTTACAAAAGGAGAAGAGCCAAGCATATGCAAAAAGCTTGAAACACATACACAGTGAGGAAAATAACAGTTTATTTCTACTTCAAAAGTATTTACATAAGGAAGGCCGGAGCCCATTACATCTTAAGGCACGAAGCCAAGTTACCTACCTATGAGTACATATGAAAGCATGTAAATAAAAAGGGGCAAACATCAAGAATGAGCGGGGGCGGAATTTCAACGACACCGAGGCGACTTCTTCCTCGTCCGGGAGGAGGAGAGCCCGAGCATTAGGAGCCTCGGCAAAGTTCGGCCGAAGAGCATCGAGATCGCCTCCCGGGAGGGCCGATCTTCCTCAAGTCGAGCAACATCCGCCCGCCCTTAACTAAATCGAGAATTTCTCTGAGGCTGGTCGCGTGGGTCGAGCTTTAACATAAATGCATACTCCTCGTAGTCCTTGTAAGCTTCAACGGCTTGTGTGCGAGCTCCCTCAATTTGCCGATGAGTAGTCTCTTCGGCCTCTTCTCAGCGCACATCGGCTAGACGCCTCTCTATTTCCTCGGCCGGCAAAGGGCAAGACGCTCCAACTCGGCAACCTTAGCCCTAAGCTCCTCTTCAACCTCGGGCCGATCTCGCTCCGCTCGGCCCTCGCTGCAGTTTCTCTCTCGAGTTGGCCCAAACCGTAGCCTCATCCGCTTGGGTCTTTAACGATTCTTGTACCCCTTGAAGGGTAGCATAGGCCTCCCGCAGTCCCCGTGCCGCCTTTCCGGATCGGGCGTATTTTTCTCTAGCTCGCGAGTTCCCCAATCGCATGCCATAAGAGCCCAATCATCCGCCCCGATATTGCCATGGCGTAGTGAATTTGTTCTTCGGCCGCCTCGGCGCGGCACTGCTCGATGCCTTTTGTCCAGGCACGAGCCGGGACACTCATCGCGCCCGACCCGCCTCCTCGTAAAACTCTCGATCGCTCCTCCGCTCGGCGTGGCACATCGAACAAATTCCACAAACCATCGAGGCGTAGTCCAATCATTCCCTCGCAATATTCATCTCTCACTTGACTTGGAGGGATGAAGTGACCTTCCCTGCCGAAGTCATCTGAGAAAGTTCGCGGACCCCCCCCCCTTCTGGGGCCTGTTCAGGATGTTCCGGCGCCGCTTGACCAACCCCTTTCACCGTCCGGCTCCTCCATCACAATCCCTCCTCTTCTCCTTTGAAGAGAGGCTCCACCGCCTTCGGCACTCCATCGGGCCGGGACGTTCTCGGCCGATATCGCTCTCCGAGCCGCCTCCGCATCTATAGGGTGACCCACGGTCGCCCGAGTTCGCCGAGCGGCCGTGTTTCTCACGCTGCGAAGGCGTGCACGCAAATCCAAGCCACGCCCTACCGTTAATAGGTCAAAAGAAAACGAAATAACATTTCAAAAGGGTGTAAAAAATATAATATTTACCTCGAACGGCAGCCGCACTCGGCGGCTCCAGAGTCTGCGTTTGCCCAACGGGCGCAGATGATCTGCCCACAGGACTAGCCGTCGCAGGAGACGGCGCAGCTCGTTCTGTTCTTGCCGGCTGCTCCCCTGGAGAATGGGGCCGTACTTCTTCATTACCGGGAGGGTTCTGCTGGGTTTCTCTCTCAACCTCCACCTCCCGCTCAGCCGCCTCGTCCCGAGCCGCCCCCTCGGCCTCAGGGTCGGCGGGCAGAGCAAGCCTCAAGCCAGCTGCGGCCAAGTTGGCCTCGGTAGCTAACCTCTCAATCCGCATGTCCATGATGCCCCGAGCCTGGATGTTTTCCAGCCGACAGAGGCCCCTTTGATGCCCGGTTCTCTATAAAGGTAAAAAGACAAAAGTCAATCACAAAAGGAAACAGTAAACAACAAAAGCAGAGAAAGGAAAAAAGATAAGACTTAGTGTAACCAAAAACAAAATTCGATGGGGGATGAAGAATGGTTTCCCTTTCTCCATCTCCCACGCGAGCTTGCCACTCGCCGCTCACCCAGAGCTACTTATCCTTCCACTCCTTCAAAGATGAAGGGAGACCTTCCACCAAGCCGTCCGGATACCCCAGTCGGGTCTGTACATAATACCACCCGGACGGCTGGCCCCGAGATGAAGGAGTCGCTCGCCATATAAAGAGCTCGTTCATCTCCTTAAATTTGGGGCGAGGATATTTTTCCAAGTGAAACATCACCAGGAGGTCGATGATCCTGCCCCAAGAAATAAGGTGCACCTGGGTCGGATGCATGCCTCACTTGCAAAACCACCGCGTAAGGAAAGCCGGTAGTGGAAATCTCAACCCGTATAGAAGGTTGGCGGCAAATACGGCCAAGCAACCCGCTGGTGCGTACTGGGGAACTTTTGTGCCGTCCGGTACCCAAAAATTGATGCCACTTGGAATACGGTACCTCCACCGGAACTCTTCCACCTCCCGAATCATCAACATGATCGGGATATCGTTTATATCACTCGGCGTCCACTGAAGCTCGACACGAAGACGAGGGCCTCCTCCTTGCCGGCCGTCGCCATTACGGTGGCCCATGGGCCCTAGTGGCCTCTCCGGCCTCGAATCACCGGAGGGTTCATCTACCCGCTCCACGTTATCACGCTCCGGCTCCGATGGCTCCATATTTTCTTCTTCTTGCTGGTATTGCCTAAAATCAACACTTGATGATTCTTCGTCGGAACTCTCTTGTGCCAGTCCGGGCTGATACACTGTTCCTTCTCTAAAAACGGTCACTGGCGTCGGATCAAAGATAGTATGCGTCCGCTCCAAAGACGTTCCACCTCGAGAAGAATCTGGAGAAGATATCTGAATAATGCTCGGGCTGTGAGATGGAAATCGTCGTGCTGGTGAGAAATAAACAGAAGGTTCAGAGGGAGGATCTTCGATTTCAACCTCTACACTATAACTACGACTCCTACTATCCTCAAAAGAAGACATTTTATAGGTAAAGGGAGAGTATTTCGAAAAAATACCTAAGTTCGAAGTCTCTGAACTTTGGAAGCCGACCCGAAATTTCTGCTCGGTTTTCGTTACTTTAGCTCAAAGGTTAATGGTTGCGAAAGTGGATAATGGAGGGAAACAGAGGTATTTATAGATGGAGTTCCCTCGATAAACGAAACGTTTATTCGAAAAGACGCGCCTTTTTAAACTCAAAAGCCGTCAAACATGTCAGAAAACTTCGCGTCCCCACGCCCACTGATAGAACTGACGTACCTTTTCGATTCCTGCGCAAGGCTGGTCCAACCACAAGATGCCACGTATCTGTCATTATGGCAACCCAATTAATGCGTCGTTTCAGGCATTAATCACTACGCGACAGATGTCAGGAATGAATAAAACATTTGAGAAATCTGTTTCCCCATTAAATGTTTATCATTAGCATTAAAGTTTAACTCCGACTTCAGAAATTCTTCTCTCGGAATTAAACTTGGGGGCCTTTGATGACGCCCGAGCCGAGCTGGAAGAAATTAATCCACGTCATCAGTCCAGCACACGTCTGAGTAGGAGACCTGCGGCTGACGTTAGCAACGGTGCGCGGCGACACGTCACGAATTAGGCTCGCCCGCTACCGAGCCCAACCCCAACACGGCTGCCGAGCCCCGAGCCCAAATTTCGACGGGAAACGCATGCGCGACAGACTCATAAAAATAATCACACGCCCATGCTTAACGCTTTATTGGTATCAGAAACTGCCACATGTCAGAAAGTTATAAAGAGAAGTCGACAAGTGGCAAGTTTTGACTGACATGCACAGATTAGAGAGGACATGTGTCTTTCTTTAATTATTTTACTAATTAATGACTAGTTAGTGCAAAGATGACTATTGTAAACCCACTGACTTAAGGGGTATAAAAAGACTGGAAAAAAAAAGAAGTAGAGAAAAAAAAGAGTACGATTGTAATAAAGACCGACCCCAATAATTCGGTTCGGCATTATTCAAAAAAGGCAGAATTAGCCAGAAATAAACACACGTTACGCACGTTTACATTTCCACGTGTTAAATCTTTTACATATTTTTGCTTGTTGACCAAAACGCACGTCAACAATTTTGAAATAAGAAGTGTTGGTTCAGAATATATAAGTAATTATATTTTAATTGAACTTAAAAAGTAGCCTCTCCTAATTCACTCAATCATACCATGCGTGTAATGTTGCAGTTTCTCATTCCTAAACAATTATATCTTGTAATCAAATTATATTTCCTTTTATTTTTTATAAACTAATATAACTAGTTTTTATTTGCATAAAGAAAAAGATAATTAGATGGTAAAGAAATAAATAAAATTCTCATTGATTTTTTTTAAAATTTATGGCGGGCTGGCACGCCTAACCCGCAACCCACGGCGGGTTGGGTTGAAGCTTTTTTGGTCCGCCATCTTGGCAGGCCAGTCCGTCCCGCCCCGCCAAAGGGCGGGCTAAGGCGGGCCATGGGCCAGCCCGCCCCGCTGGACCGTTTTGATAGGTCTAGCTATCTAGTGTTCTGGGAGGTCGCCCATAATGAGGTAGCTTAACGCTATCCAGGGTCTCTCATTAAAACCCATAGTGAGGTAGCTAAAGCTATCCAGGGTTCCCGGGGGTCGCCCATAGTGAAGTAGCTTACTGCTATCCAAGGGCCCTCATTAAAACCCATTGTGAGGTAGCTTAGCACTATCTAGGGCCCCTCATTAAACCTCATAGTGAGGTAGCTAAAGATATCCACGGTTCTCGGGGGTCGCCCATAGTGAGGTAGCTTAACGCTATCCAGGGTCCCTCATTAAAACCCATAGTGATGTAGCTAAAGCTATCCAGCGTACTCGGGGGTCGCCCATAGTGAGGTAGCTTAACGCTATCCAGAGCCCCTTATTAAAACCCATATCCAGGGCCCCTTATTAAAACCCATAGTGAGGTAGCTAAAGCTATCCAGGGTTCCCAGGGGTCGCCCATAGTGACGTAGCTTAGCGCTATCTAGGGCCCCTCATATTAACCCATAGTGAGGTATTTAAAACGATCCAGGGTTCCCTGGGGTCGCTCATAGTGAGGTAGTTTACCGCTATCTAGGGCCCCTCATTAATGCCCCTAGTGAGGTAGCATCATGATATTTGGGGCTCCTCAATAAAGACCCTCAAGGAGGAATCGACGCCACCCCAGGTCTTTGGGGAATGCCCTTATAGAAATAACACTTTGTTATTAGGGGGCCTTTCTCAAGTAAATTACTAAAATTCGGCTTATAGACGAAGTGCTAAGGAAAAAATATCAAGCAAAGGGGAGAATAATATTCTGAAAGACAAAGATAGTAAACATGGACCTAAGTGTTCAAAAGCAAGCCGTAAATAAGTGGGGTGAATCATACCACTCCTTAAACAAGCAGGCGGGAGAAATGCATAGTAAAGTCAATAGCCAAAGAGTAAATATCAAAACCCGATGCCTTCCTCAGTCGGAGGGGCGTCTTCCCCGGTGGCATCATCCGGGATATCCTGCAAAGCTCCAATCTCATCGCCCTTCTCATCGGGAACGCCCGGGTCAATCAACGCAATAATCTCCCAGGGAACCTTCCCGCTCTCGAGTAGGATCCTCTGGTATCCCTCGCATGAAGTAGGAGGAAGACTCGTCCAGAATGGTAGCACGGTAATCGGAGGAAGTCTTGTAGGCCTCAATAGCAGAATACCGCTTTGAGGCAATCAACCAAACTCCTTGAGGAGACTTTAGGAACTTTCCCTCAGTGGATACCTCATGATCGTATTGTGCTTGGAAGCCATCACTTTTTCTCCCAAGGTCATCCACTTGCTTCTTCATATCCCTCAACTCTGTCTTCTGATAGTGAACCCCATCCTCCAGTAGCTTACCCTTATGACAAGCGGCAATAGTAGCATTGATCATCTACAATAAACACGCAAAACGCATAAGTAAGCGGGGGAGAGAAGTGAACATGAAAAAAGATAAAGAGAGAAGATAAAAGAACATACACTCACAAAATCTCCACAAGCCGAAGCTTCCAAATCCTCAAAGGATAGAAGCTCTAAATGAGTCTGATTGACATCGGTGATAACACTCTAACTGCGGCCTAGACCCACGGTAGGGTCGGAAAGGTCCCGACAAGACTCCGAACCAAAAATATTGTGACCGAACAAGCCGATAGCGAGAGCTAACTTGGAGGAGCTATCTGAAGGACCCCCGTGGGGCCTCTTACTGGTAGGGGGAGCCAAGGGCGGTCTTGAGGAAACACTAAATGGATCACCGGTCCGGGACCCCGAATATCTCTCCTCGCCGAACTTGCCCCGGGGAGATGCCTGCCTCTCATCCCGATGGGTCGTAGCTCGACTCAATCCTTTCTCAGTGTGAGAGGGATCTCCTTTCTTCCTATGGGCATATGATAGCAACTCGGCGGGGCTAAAACTATCCCTTCCTGTCGAGAAAGAAAGAATGTGAAATCAATATATGCATATATGTATGATGAATGTGAAGAGTCTACTAAAGATAAAAAAATAACCAAATACCCAGTGTTCCCCGAACATCAAACTGTTGAACAAATAACTTTGCTTCCTGACACATCTCTTGAAAATATTGGCGGGGCTTAATAGATCCCGTGGAGGCAAGAGGAGAAGAACTCAAACCCAATGGGAGGCCCCAATAAGCCCCTCAACATAAATAAACTCGGACTTCCAAGCACCATGCAAATAGGGAACTTCATCCAGAAACTTACAATGAGCCCGGGGAAAGAAATGGAAGAAGCCCTTCTCCGGTCCCTTCCTCACGAAGAACAATGAATGAGAACCATCAACGCTAATGGAAAGCCCAAATTTCTTCATGGCGCGCCGATATCCCTCTAGGTAAGCATACACATTGGGAGTAATTTGACCCACACAAAGACTAGTCGACCTCAATATTTCAATATGGAATGGATCGGGTGGTAGGGTGAAACCCTAAGTCAAACTTTAAAGATATAAAGTGAAACACCCCTCAGGAGGGCAAGCAAGTCTCTGATTAGAGGAAGGAGTAATCAACAAAATATTCGGGGATAAATCAAGACGTTTTCTCAAATTCCTAAGGCATCGGGAGTCTATAATGCTCTCCAACATCTCTGGATCCATAACCCTCTCACCCAGGAGAGGTCTATGTGTACGTCTGGATTTGGGAGGCTCATCACTCTCCAAGTCGGTACTAAGTTCTCCCGCAACTTCTTGCCCACTGTCGGAATTGGGGGAAATCTCAACAAATCCCGGAACAGGGATATACTTATCCTTTGAAGTAAAATCCACCTTTGAAGGAATCTCGCCCATAGCATCGAAACTACGTGAAGGAATAAAAAGCCCCAGACCTTCGGGAGATCGGGGCCATAAAGCTTGCAAGGTAGCCAAAGACTTACAACCGCGTTACGCCATTTTTTTACGGGTAATAGAACCCAGTCCACACCAAGTTCTCAGATGGAATGGGGAGACCTCCCGAAAAGAGACGAAGGGGCACGCCTTCGAGGGCTCTCGATCGTAGTCCAATGTTCAATCAGATAAAGCCGCACGGGGGGTGGGAGAGGGGGTTCTCTACCAGAGAACACCCATCTTTGAAAATTGAAGGCCGAGCGCGCTCGCCTACACGACCAAAGTTGCACTCAATCGCACGCTCGACTAGGGAGAGGCACACGGGGGGCTCCCGATTGGGAAGCCTCCATACTTGGACGAAGAAGGCCGAGCACGCCCGCGACCGCATGCCTGGAAATGCGCTCGATTGCATGCTCGATGGAGAGGAATTGGGCGCACTCGATTGCATGCGCGGGGGGACTCTCAACTTGAGAGCCCCCACTCTCAACCGGGGACGTCCCATGGGGGCTTCCTCCCGGGGTTTTTTCTCTACTTCTCCCTCTCGGAACCTCTTTTAATTTTTTCTCCATGGAATCCCATTGCTCCAAGGCTCTCCAACTCCCAAAGCGTTCAAAGGTTTCTCCCACTTCCCAAATGTTTTCCCTATTCCCAAGTGGGATATCTACAACAAGATAAAGAATAAAAGGCAAAAGTAAAAGTGCTAACAGACAGAAAATTTATCTCTTGAAGACATTTTTCAAAATCGCCATTGAATCTTGAAATTGCAAGAATGAGGGATTATTTCCATGAATAAAAAAGAATCAGCCGAAAGAAGGATACATGCATAAGCTTTCTATCTGCTCCCCAAATCGCAGCTAAAAAGTTGGGGGCTTATGTTGTGGGGTAAAAATGTATTTGCATTTAAATGTAATTTTTTTATTATTATTGGGTTAAATGAACTAATATTGGGCAATTGACATAAATGCCCCACTTTTTGGAGACAATGTCAGCCTTTTACGCTTCCCGGTAATATTTTACCCAAATTTACGCTCCCACCCTTTTTGTTACATAACTTTACGCTCCTACCAAAATTTTCGGACTTTTTTACACTTTGTTTGAAGATTGTTTTTAACATGTTCCAAACATATTTCTTTTAATAAAATTTCAGCAAATAAATAAATTTTGTCCTCGATAAATAATTTATTTTATACTCGAAGCCTTCTAAAAAATCAAGAAATATACACATAAAACAAAACATATTAAAACCAAACAAATTAAAGATATTATAGAACCAATATGAATAAAAAACACAATTCAATTTTTGATCCAATGCATGAAAACATAAAAAATATGGAAACAAACAGGAAGCAATATAGAAATAAACCAGAAACAATATAGAAAACACCATATGAGCAAAAAGAGTTAAAAATAGGTAAAAGTTGTATTTAAACATCGAAAACTACATGGAAATAACAAATAGACATCGGAACAACATTAAAAATGGTATGGAAATAACCTAGAAATAACGTAAAAATGTTAAAAATACCACATTGATAAAAAGAGCTTAAAAATAGGTAAATATTATATTTATACATTGAACACTACAGGGAAACAACAAAAACAATTATTAGAATAATATTAAAAATATTATAGAACAACACCGAAACGAAACAATAGAAACAATGTACAAAAATAATACATGAACAAAAAACAAGCATAAAAAATAGGTAAAAGTTGTTTTGAAACATCGAAACAACAAATAAACAATATAGAAACAACAAAGAAACAAATTTAAACAACATTGAAACAACATATATAACATATAAAGCAATACAGAAACAAAAACAAAACGAAAAAAAATCAAAAAAATCAAAAAATATGCAGGAGCATAAAAAAAGAAAAAAATAGGTACAAAGGGAAAACAAATACGTACAAAAGTGATATAAGCGTATTTTATGGTATGTTTACCAAAAAAGGGTATTTTATGTAATTTCCCCATTAATATTCATGCCGGCCCATTGATAGAGCCTTAATGGGCCCACATAGCCTCAATAAAGCTTATCCGCCTTAATAGGCCGCAGGCCTTAATCGCCCATGTCCTGTATAAATAGTGCCCTCCTTAATTAATTTTTCATTAAGTATATGTCAATTACTAATTAGCTTTTGTGATGTGGATTATCTTCCTACACTTTGTTGACTTAAGCATCGAAGGGGCTTCACTAATGTTCGACCGCTAAACACCTATAGAAGTCTAACAATCCTCGCAAGAGAACTAGATCAATTGTAGGGTAACAAGTTAACCACAAGTCGTCTCTCAAGGAAGACTTAGCTGGCAAATAATTATTATGTATCACAATAAACAGAAAATAAATCCTAAATACTCTAACAAGATTTGTGATTTTAATAAACTAAAGAAAAACAAGAGAAAGACAAATTAAAACTTGAACACAATTAAACCCGGAGAAAATGATATGGATGAACGCGTCAGATTTTGGAATCATCCCATCAAACTTGCAAACAGGATATCAACTAATTGATCATGCGGTTAACAAATATAACAAACAAGTAAAAACTAGGCCTAGATCTGATAACTCACATATTCACATATTAGGGCTATCCCAACATAATTTGTTATTTTCATTAAGCCAAGTTAGATAATACATCTCTGATTCATATCTAACCCCCTGAATAAATTTAGTCCAGGATTAACATCTTCTCTCGATCTCAATCATTCCATCAAAAAATCAAAAGTTGGCTAAACAATTAATCAACAAGTAAAGCAATTTATTCAAGAAAGCAAATCAATTAGTCAATACTCATGCTTGTTTGTTTGAATCAAATCATCATAATCCTAGAACAAGTAAGTTAGTTCATGCTTCGGGGTGTGATCATAATCTCAATTGAAGGAAAGAAAGCAATTATAAACATCATCAATAATAATCACCCAACAATTGAAATCAAACAAAAAAGATGAAGAAGTATTACTCTTTGATTAAGCAGCAAAAATAACTTCAATGGGAAGAACCCAAGCAATCTCAATGTTGAAAAGCAAGAGAAAAGAGAGAAAACTAGAGTCTAAAAGTGCTAAGTAATGAAAGTGTACGAAATTATGGATCCCCCAAGTGCTATTTATAAGCCTAAAACCCTGCACAAGGTGGAATAATCCAAAAAGGAAAAGAAAATCGAATAAAATTTCTAGAAGACTCTTCAGGTGCGCGCCCGCGTTGCGCCGCACGCTTCTCCTC
Organism: Rehmannia glutinosa; assembly: GCA_016081115.2. Taxonomy (NCBI): domain Eukaryota; kingdom Viridiplantae; phylum Streptophyta; class Magnoliopsida; order Lamiales; family Orobanchaceae; genus Rehmannia; species Rehmannia glutinosa. The sequence goes on from CM071930.1 coordinate 49,906,554, forward strand.
CTTGCGCGCCGTGCAACTGTCTTGTGTGAACCTCCTCGCGCGCGCGTGCTTTGATGTGCCATGCCCCGACTGTTCGCGCACATTCTCGTCAAATTTGATGATGCGCACCGCGCGCAAGTGCGCGCATGCTATGTTTTTTCCTTTGTTCCACGTGCGCGCCACATACCCTTGCGCGCGCGCACATGTGCGTTTTTCCAGACCATCGTCCTCCCGTAATGCCCGTTTTCAATCTTTTTTTTACGAAAACCTACGAAATTAACAAAAATACCTTATGTAACATACGATACTATAAAATGGGATGAAAAGACACAAAAATACGCACAATCACACCCAAGAAAATAGAAATCGCACAAAAATCACACACAAAAACATGCAAAACACCTGGGACAACTTCGGGGCCCTTCTAACGTTGTTTGCGTATTGCAGGTCGGGTCCCATCTCTTGGAGTATCGACAATTCGGATTAGGATCCCTACCCAGAACGTTTCAACTTGGAGTGAGTTGTACGGATTTTTACAGCATCAATATGCAATGTTTTATGTTGGTTTAATTTATAATTATGATATTACATAAAGATAACTACTTAATTATATCTAGTATATTCATAAATTCCTAGCCTTTTTAATTTTTCAGTTTCATTGTATTTCTCTAGTACTTATAAGTAGCCTTATTTTCTAGATTATATTTAAATATATTACATATATATTATATTAAAATAGTATGCTTTTTGTCTAAACATTATACAAGTAAGTAAAATGTGTGAATTAAATGTTTCACCTAAATATATATGGAATATTACATGATGGTCCAATTTCACAGTATATGCCATTTCTAATTATTTATAGATAAATGTGTTTACAAATATAATACGAGTTTTCTATATTATTGGAAAGCTTTGTTGTTTCTTTTGGGTGGTGACAATAGTTAAAAGTGTAAGTTAGGGATTATAATATTATACTTTTCTGTGAGACAAATGATATTTATATATACTTTCCTTGTAATTAGTTGGATAAGCACAAACATAACTACGACAAAAGTTAATATTTGTACAAAACCTTGATACCTTTAATATCATCTTGATGTAACCATTTTCTTTCACCTTCATCAATTATAGGATACATGATAGCCTTCTTAATTCTGCTGTGACCAAGCTCAAGAGCATGGCCCAACTCATGTAGGCTGTAGCGCCACAGTTTGGATATCATAAGCATTTTCTTCACCATTGGAAGACCAATTTTGGGCCGCATCAAAGTGAACCCTTCCATCCGGAGGTGCAAATGTGTGGGCCAAGCCTGCATCTGGGCCGATGAACGGATGCCCATCCCCGTGATACCCACGCATGAAGCTGATCCGAATATCGGCTTGGCTGAGATTGCTAACGCGATAGAATCTAAAAGGCGTGGATGATGCCCATTAGGGTTGTGCACGGGACTTGGAGATTACCGAAATCGAACCAATATCCGGACCGAAAGATCTCTGAACCGAAAATATTCGTTGACTTTTTGACTTTCCCCGAACCGTACCGTACCGAAAATATTTATGGTACGGTTCTGGAGATTTTTCAAATACCCGCACCGAGAACCAGTGGCGAAGCTAGCTTAGGCCCAGTGCGGTCGGCGGACCGCACTGGATCTTGGAGTGACACTGCTAAATTTTGAGTTGGACCGCACTGAAATTCATCCGAATGTTTAGTTCATATAAAAAATTGAGTTAAAATTTAAAAAGCTAATAAACCTTACCGTGTTGGTCCAATGTGTGGATGAATAAATGTCTTATGTAGATAAAGAGATATGTTCCAAACTTGATAATGAACAGTTTTTTTAGAGCATTTTTCGAATGAATTTTTGGATGTAAAAGTCTATTAAAAAATAATAATAGTTTTTACTGTTTAGTAGTTAATTTAAATTAAACTTTTGGACAAACCACTTCTAGAGAAATCAGAATTGGAGATTATGAAAACCCGCAAATAATTGCTGCTAGGTACGGCATTTATGTTAGCCTTTTTTTCTATTTGTTTTGCCAAAACGAAAAAATTATGACCGCACTGGCCGAAATTCCTGGCTACGCCCATGCCGAGAACCGTACCGAACCACTCCGAACCGAGGACCCGAAGTTAGAACCGATCTGAAAGATTTTATATAAATACATATACATTATTTCTATGTTGTTTTTATTTTCATATATGAATTAACTACAAACTATTTTAAATTAAATTGATTATAAAGCATATTTATGAAAAAACCATAATACTGCAACTATTATGAATTTTAAACATTTTTGATATTAATAATAGAGTAAATCATTTGAAATTGAAATTAGTTAAATTATTAGTAAATTGCACTTAAAAGAGAAACAAGTAATAGTACCATATTATAACAATATAATAAAAGATCATATTTTAATTTTTTTACCACATCACATAAAATTATAAATAAAATTTTATTAATTATGTTAAGTTGTTAAATTTGAGATATTGAGATTATAAATTTATACAAGTTTTTATTTCATGTTAATTTATAAAAATTGTTAGTTAATTATATTTGTTCTATGTCAATAGAAGGACAATTACCCAAATAATAGACTATTATTGTATTATAGAGGTTATTAAGTTTAGAATTTGGATTGTGTTACCTATTATAGTTTTAGTTTTTATTTTGAGACTACGCTAAAAAGAGACTAGAACTCTAGAAATATATCTGTTTGGTGATTTTTATATTGATTTTCTTTTTCTTTTTTTTTTTTCAAATTTGTATGTTTTATTTATGGCTAATCTCCAAATCTCCATCCCGAACCGAACCGTCTCGTCCCGTCCCATTAGAACCGAATCTCCGTACACTTTCGGTACGGTTCGGGACGGGGATTTTTTTTCTATGGTTCGGTTCTGGAGATTTATTTTCAGAATCTCCGAACTTCGGGACGGTTTTGGAGATTTCTAAATCTCCGAACCGTCCCATACCGTGCACACCCCTAATGCCCATTCCTTCACTGCACTCTCTAGGGGCGGTTTGGCATCTTCTTTCATGTTTCTATTGAAAGCGTACTTGAGGTGTCTCTTGCGCCATCTTGGATGCCTCGAAAAAAATGAATAATGCGATATCGGATGAAATGAGATCACGTTGTTATAGAAATCCGGTAATCCACATCTTGGTTTTTGCATTTGTGCTATGGTATTAGCGTCTAGGATTCCAGTGGCGTTCAGATCGTGAAATTCTTGGTACTTTCTGAGTGCAAATTCTAAAGAATCGTCAAAGATATTTTTGTTTTCATGTTTTTGATTGAGGGAGTAAGTATTGTGGTTTAAATACCTGAGATACGAGAGATGTTTCTTCAACTCTTGCACCCCTTTTAAGATCGTCTCCTTTTTGGACTCCATTCATTTGGTTAAGAAACTCCAAGGGGGATGAAATTTTGTTAATTGATTCATGTAAATGTGCATGGGTTATGTAAAAGTGAAAACAAAAGAGGAAAATGTATGGAAAAACTTGGGATGCCATCTCATTTGTTAGGTAATAATAATGTTTACAAATTACTCATTGAAGTGCAATTAATTTTTTTTTTTTGATGAAAATGTGAAAATTTCATTAAAAAATGTAAAAAAATTAAAAATTAAAAGGGGCATACCCCAGTTTGAATAGAGTGGTGTTTTATGAACAGGCCCATAGAACACAAGAAGGTATGAAGGTTTTGTTGGTTCTTTGATTTCAAATATGAAGGTTTTTTTTTTTTTTGTGCACTTTTTGTAGGGGGTGATATGTGGTAGCCACATTATGACATTAGCAAAGTGAAACATCTGGTAAACTTTATTTAATGCCTTGAGATGTTAAGCCCATGACTTACATATTTCTTTAGGCTTTGTTAACATGTTGGGCTTTATTGAGCAAAAAGAAAAAGTAATGCAAAATATCCAAAACATTAAGAACATAATTGCATCTTTTGAAGGGAGAAAATCTTTTTCTTAGTATTTTCCTTGCTAGAATTCATGGTCCCATAAGTTGGTAGCATCGAATTTAATGTCATCATTGATTACAAATTGCAAATAATTTGTCATCATCCTTCTTAACCATTTCCATGCTTGTAAAAATTCTATTAAATGACATTTGATTTGATAAATTGTGAGAAAAATTCAATTAAGAGTAACCTAGATTCATGGTTGTTTCTTATTGAAATTAACTGTATTTGTGATTTCATTAAAAACCGATCACTTTTACTTTTAAAATGAGAAAATCTCAAAATATACATCGATGTCATATCAATTTTTTAGTTTATACTTTAAAATGCTCATCAATTTTTTTTCCTCTCAAATGTATACTTAGTTTACCAATTTTGGTGGTGATGACATTATTATACGTTTACTAGTATTCGATCCGTGCAACGCACGGGATGTAATAAAATGTGTTATTGAATGTAAATTACGTGTATATATAAAGATTAAAATAAAAAAGAATGTATAATTGAAAAATAGAAACTCGAGAAAAATAAATCAAGGTAATAACCACATTCAATAATTACACATTTTGGAATATTTCCTTGTACACAACATTATTCGTCTGTTTGTTTTTCGATTTATCGTCTCTACAAACTAATATTTTCAACCCCTTAGGATTCGTAACTCGAGAGACAGCAACGTATAATTGACCATGACTGAAAACATGATTTTTCAAATACAGCCCACATTGGAGAGAGATTATCCTTGACTCTTGTTACATGAAAATAGGTTTTTGGATTTTACATGAGGTCGTAACCTCTTTTTGTATCAAAATAATGCCCCACAAAATTGACACGTGATCGCCAACATCCCAATATTATATAAATAATTTAATGAAATATTAATTATTTAAACAATATTTTAATACATTTGATTTAAATTGATAAAAATATCTGAAAATAGTTATAATTATCAATGATAGTCAAGATAACAGGCTCAATTAAGTCGGATTGAGTTACATCATTCAAAATATTTTCACTGATTATAGTATTTAATCCAGTCGCATCAGTTTCATCATCATCATCATCATCGACTGAGATCAATGATCACCTCTGTGTTAGAGCGTCTATCGGGATATGTTACAGAGATATCACCAAATGAAGTGCCAACATTGTTGATATTTTTCCGAGATTAACCTTTCAAGCTGGGAACCTTGACTGCCAAAAGTTAAATTACATGCGTCAAAGAAATCATATATAAGTACATGAATTATTTATTATTTTAAAAATGAACAGACAAAAAAAAATTGAATATACCATTTGTGATGTCACCAAGTGGTAAACTCGACAGTTGATAAATACTTCTATTCGATGAAACTTGCATATCAATTCTATTCGATGATTCAAGATGTGCCTCATCAAACTATATAGTTTTCTGAAAAAAGTCACTAAATGAGTTTTAGAAAATATAGAATTCATAAATTAATTTAAAATTTTAATTAAAAAATTAACCAAAAATATTGAATTCATAAAAAAACTTACAACTTTAATACAAAACATTAACAAAATATTAATTATTCAAAAACCATTCAATCAATTTATATAATTATTAAATTTTCGAAATATATATAAATCTATATGTAAAAAATTGCATAGTATATAATTAATGAATTTTATTTAACATTCCATTAATTTTAATAAATATCTAATTACAGATTTTAATTCTAATAAAAATTAAAATCTATTAATGGAGCCCAAATATTATAGCCTTTAAAAAACAGCCCAATCATATACAAATCAAATATAATTATTTAGCCCAAATAAAAAAAGCCCAATTAAATGTGTTACATTTGTTTAATAGGAGCACAATGTTTTTTCAGCATTCTTGTACTCTTATATGGCACGTCCCACTCTTCTTTGCACATGATCAAGACACGTGTCCGGATGGAGCACAAAAAATGATCCGATTTTCACCCTTCCAAATAAACACATTTTTAGGGTTGATTGCACCCTTCCATATCGGCGCCCCTTCCTTTTCAAAAACACATCTCCACCCATCTCCAGTGATCTTCTCCGTCTATCTTCAAAACTAACGACAATTTGTGTCAAAATCTTGCCGGCGGACGACTGTTCTTAGTCGGTCGAAAATTTCAGCCACAAAAGGTCAAATATTTATATATATTTTGTTTTTATAAAATATACAGGGCTTTTCATTTCAATAATGTTCCAAAATTTTCGAGTAAACTTTCAGTTTTCAAGCCCAATTTTTTTTCAAAATTGTTATTTATATGCTTATTTTTTGTGTTTTTTTTTTCAAGATTTTGAAAATATACAACATAGATTTAAATGTACCCAAAATGACTTCCTAGTTGCATGTATTTTTACACCTAGATCCAAGTCAAAAGTGGTAGATCTACCATTTTTGTTGTCCACCCGAACCATAAAAAAGAACATACTCGACCAAGCTCTTCACGGCGGCGATGATATCCACGGTAAGAAGGAAAATATTTTTTATGATTTTTTTAATTATTAACAGTTTCTCTAACTTTTTTTTTCTTTATTTTTTGCATACAATTTCCGAACATAAAAGTATAATTTAATGTGTATTATTATTTTATTACGGTGTTTCAATTTTTATTTTATATGGCGGAGTACCTTAAAATATCTATTTTTGTAAACAAACAATTTTTTCTTTAAGTTAATGAATATGTAAACAATCAATTTATATGAGAATCAGGTCTTCTATATTATGTAAAAAAAGTATATTGATAGATTTATTATATCGATAGACATATATTCAGGATTGCTTGTGGTTTCATTTTGATTATCATATATGATAGATATATAAATATATGATGAAATTGAACAAAAAACCTAGAAAGTAGGAAGTGTGTTGTTATCCATCTCAATAACATGTACCTTGCCATGAAACATAATCTTGTATTTCATATTAGTTGTCTTGTATTTGTTGTATTATATTTATCATCAATATAATACGCCACAACGAAGTCTTTGGTGGCAGTGAAATAGCCTTTAGTCAAACAGTTTTTTAAATTTTGAGACATGAATCTTCCTTATAGTGCTCTGTATCTTGTTACCTTGCAATAAGATAAATAAAAAATGACATTGGAGTTTTTATTACATGGTTCTTAAATTTTTAAATAAAATAAATATAACATGGCGAAAAGAGTTTATACCTCAACATCATGAAATATATATATTACATGCTCTGTGTTTTGGCTTCTGAGTTATGTCATTATAAGCAGACTTCTCGTGGAGATCGACCAATTGCAATTTCATAGCCTATCAACATTTGCTCGTATTGATATCCTTGATCAGTGTCATCATCGGAGCCCTTCCTGTGTTTGCAAAACTGACAGAAATGTAATCTTAAGAGAAATCATGTATTATTGATAAAAGAATGTGGTAAAAAAGAAGAGTGAACTCATATTTATAGCTGTAGTGATGTGTATATTTAAGGAAATCAATTACTATAATCTTTTGCCAATTTTTTTTGATTTATTGCCAAATTTTGTTGAATTATTTCTGTATTTGCACGTCTTCCATAAATTTCTCCTTTTTTTTATAAAGACTTGTGCCTTAAGTTTTGATTATTTGGTAATTGAATTTTAATTTTTGATTATTCTCCAGTTTTGATTTCTAGATTTTAATAATCTATCTATATCTTATATATTTGCCTTAATTGTATATTCAAATAATATAATTCCAAAATTGTTAGCGGAATTAAATAAATTGAGAGTTGTATTTGGTAATATTTATTGCCAGAATTTCGATTGTAATCAATTCCAAAAATATTTGCAGAATGAATTTTAATTGTAATCAATCAATAGTCAAACCAACCTAAATAAATTAGAATAGTATAAAATTCGGATTTGTTTCCTTGAATAATATTAATTAATTAATGATATTAATACATAGATTTGTTTCCATTAATATAATGCTTTAATTAATTAATTAATGGTTTCAACAATACCGAAAATAGTGCCCATCAGCCGAAAATAATTCGATTTCACACCAAAAAAAAATGCAAAAAATCAGAACTAATTTTTTACTAATTGAGGAAGGTTCATTTAGGCGGGAATTTTTTTTTTTACTATTTATAAGTGACTTGGTTATTATATATATATATAGATTACTGTGTTTACTTAAAAGTAAAACATATGTCTTTACATTGTTAATACACAAAATATTCTCAAAGAAGATTATGTTAGAACTTAAGGTGTTTATTTGTGTAAACTGGATTGTAAGAGAAGAAGAACTATAATACTATTATAGAGGAATATAACAAAATTGAAAATTAACAGAAAAGTTGAGGCAAGTAGAACTCTATCCGCAAGATAAACACGTCTCATATAGTGCTGACGGAACATACATGTTATCCCCAAAGATACAACAATTATGTCCTTGAAAGAGCAGCACTGCAAATTTCAAGGCGCCTATCGAACTGAAATTTGAAAAACTGAGTATTCTTATGCAAATACAGAAGATAAAAATGAGAGAATGATAGTATGTTTTGAACAGCTACAATGCAGCCTATTTATTGGACTTTCAACCATGTAAGGGGCCTCTTTACTGCAGGGCAATAACTTCAGGGATAGTGGGTTGAAACATTCAGGTAGTTGGCACTCTTAAATTGTCATTATGCTGTAACTTCCAAGTAGTGGGCAGACCACTAAGATAGTGGTGTCTGTTTCATCTTAAAAGTTGCAGTTTCAGCTTTTAAGCTGCAACTTATTTATTTTTATTCTTCCAGAAATAAAAAAATATATATTTTCTGTGCAAAACTAGGCCCAGTTGCACGTGTGGCCTTGCCCACCACACCTCACATGTGTATAGTTATTTCATCTTGCACACTCGCTTATTGATATATTGAATAAAATTAATATTTTATTTGTGGGATGAGTGTCTTTTCACCTTCCCATCATCCATTTATCTCATTTCCAATTAACTACTTTGTGTATTTTATTTCTCACTCATCATAAATTGGTTTTGAGAAGTTAAATATACTACAATCATCTACTCGAAACGTAGATTATCATTTTAATATTGAATTCCTCCAGAATTAAATAATTAATCACTAAAAAATTGGTCAAAGTTAGGTTATCAAGCAACACTTTTAAAAACCAATTTCCAACAGATTATTAATAGAATTACGATTCCAATTGAATTCCAATTTCAATCACCCAAACTAAATGCAAGAAATATTAATATTATTTCCCCCTCAACTTGTACAATGCCTTGATTCCATTAATATCATCTTTATGTAATTTTTTTCTTTCACCCGGATGTACACTCGGATACATGATAGCCTCAACAATTGTACTATGACCAAGCCCAAGGACGTGGCCCAACTCGTGCAGCCCAGCGGTTTTCATATCAAAGGCATTTCTTTTGCCGGCCCAAGACCAATTTTGGTTGACATCAAAGTGAACCCGTCCATCCGGCGGAGCAAAACCGTGGCCCAAGCCTCCTCTAGGGTCACCGAATGGATATCCATCGCCATGATCCCCACTCATGAAGCTAAACTTAATCTCGGCTCGACTAACATTTTTCACATAATAAAACTTAAAAGGTGTTACGGATGACCATTCCTTCAGTGCATGCTCTAATGGTGGTTTTGCCTCTTCTTTGACGTTCCAATCAAAAGCGTAAGCGAGGGTTTTTTTTTGCCACTTGGGATTACCCGGAAAAAATGTATAATGTGATATCGTACGAAATGGGAGACTATTATTAGGGTTAAAGAAATCCGGCATGCCACATCGTGGTTGGCACATTTTTGTTATGGTGCTATCATCTAAGACTCCGGTGATATTAAGATGGTAAAATTTTTGGTATTTTTTTAGAGCGGTTTCTAAGGAATCATCGAAAATATTTTCGTGTTCCTTTTTTTGGTCGTTCGAGTATGTATTATTATAATTCAAGTACCCTAGATATGATAGATGCTTCTTTAGCTCACGCACCCCGGTCACATTGTCGCCTTTTTGGACTTGACTCAATTGGTTTAGAAACCCAAGGGGAGATGGAACGTTGTTTCTTGATTCACATAGATGTGCATGGGCTATGTCTATGTGAGAGTGAAAATAAAAGAGGAGGAAAAGGTATGGAAAAACTTGAATTGTCATCTTATTAGCTTGCTTGGTAATAGTTTATGCAATTAATCACTCATTCAACTTCAATTGATTGTTTGAAGTAACATGACGTTATGTTGAGTTTATACCCGGCCCTCTCATAATAAGATCATGTACACACTGGAAAATTTGGAAATTTTAATTGGAATGATTTATTTAATCCTTTTTCCCAATAAACCGAAAAAAAAAAGGTAAAGAGGTTAAGCTTGAGCTCATGATTATCAATTTCTCACGTCTTTTAAGGGCAAGAAAGTAAAATGCACTTTTCTTCCCTTGATGTATTAATTAATAGATGGGAGTTGTTATGATCTTGTTCAATTAGTATGAGATATGTTCATATTTAGCAAAGCTTTGCACTTTGCATTTGTGGCTATGGTAGAAATAAACTGCTCTTTCCATTTAATTGGACTTAGTAATATTAATTTAATCATTAATGAATGATCTCTATTATTTCTTCTAAAAAAAAAAAAAGATTGATCTCCATTCTTTGACCTTAGTGTTGGGTAAAATATATGGTGTATGGTTTCTATTTTGGAAGAAAATGGCTAAGTGTATGGTTTAGTCGAGGCCAGAATTAGATTTTGTCTTCGCAAGACGAAAACGCCCCGTATACCGAGTGCTTACGGTTCCGGCGCTCGCCTCTAAGATACAACGACTTTGAACAGTCCCGGTTAGCAGCACTAGCAAAACCAGAACAACAGCGAACAAACAAAAGTTCGAACTTTCAAGCTTTGAACGAAGGGAAAATCAATATGCTCGTATGCAAAGATGACAGGTTATTATCTGATAGATTTCGTGTGTTTTCAATCTGCAGGGGCGAATAATTATAGGCCTCAGGTGCCTCGTATGGAAAGATCGCGTCTTTTGGCTCGAAAAGACACCTTTGCACTGAACAGACGCACCTGCGCAAGGGAGCACGACCAGACGCACTAGCCGTGCGCCTGCCCGTGCGCGGGTGCTCCAACGTTCGGCATGGCACACGGCCCAGACGCACGGGCCGTGCGCCTGCCCATGCGTCCAGGCGCAAAACTTCGGCAGGTAGCACGACCCGACCGCATGGGCCGAACCTTTTCCCAGGTTGAACTCTTTTAATTAATTACAAAAATTAATTAAACATTTGTTTTTAAAGGTTTTTGGTCCAAAAAGAATAAGGGCCTTGAAGCCCAAGCCCAGGTCCACGGCCCACGACCTGGGCCGGGCGGGCGGGCGGGCGGCGGCGGCACGCGCGCGCGTGTGTTCTTTGAACCAAACCCACAAGCATGTAGGTCCTCACCCCTTTAAAAACTTGGGTGCCCCCAAGGGCCCAAACTCATATGTCCAACTTGGAATATATTAAGTGTGCAACTTTATCCTCTTTTTTCTATGTGGGATGGAGCATCTCTCCTTCCCCACATTTTCCATTTTCCATACCATTTATTTGTATTAAGTGGCTAACTTCTAGCATTAATTTCTCATTCACCCGGAATTGGTTTTGAGAAATTCCAAATGCTATTCTCATCTACTCTCTTAGTAGAATTTTTACAAATAATTTAATTTCATTTTTCACTAATGGAAACTACTTAATTATTTGGTCAAAATCGGATCAACACCCATTTCTCAAAGACCAAAATTCCAACAATCCCCACATGAATGAAATTAATGCATGCGTGTATGCAGATTCGCTTGAAAGTCTCGGCGAATTGTTATTGCATCAGGATAGGTAGCTTGTGGCTTTGAACCTTCCTTAGTAAAATACTATCGGATTTACTAGCTGCTTAGTGACGCGATGTCTTGAACTACTCAGCCGTTTGTGTAAACCGAGACAACAGTACTTACACAATAACAACTCTAACACTTGTTGTTCTCACGTTGTGTCCATTTCGGCCCTGGACCATATCTTAGATTCATAAGTGTTTCTTTGAAGCGACCATTACTTCTCACTTATATAGGTGATCTCCTATTGAAGAGTATCCTGCAATACTCCACCTTTCGGTATTGGAATCATTAAAAGTCTTAAACTTAACCTCACCACATTCAGCAGGTTTACATTCACTTGGATGTTTCGAGAATGAGCTAACACATTTTCCAAGTGTTCAGCTGAACATTCATAACTTAGTTGTCCCATTGAACCAAGGTCTGGGGATCTCCAATTCACAAGGTTGGGTTACCTCTATGAACATTCTTTAAGTTGTAGATTTTAAACCCATTCCCCTTAACAGTTTATAAATTTGTTCTCGATTTATGCCTTTCGTAAGCGGATCCGCAAGGTTTTCCTTTGACTTCACGTAGTCAACCGAAATAACCCCATTCGAAATCAACTGTCTAATGGTATTGTGTCTCCGACGTATATGTCTAGACTTATCATTATACATACTACTTTGTGCCCTTCCGATTGCTGATTGACTATCACAATGTATCATAACAGCAGGAACAGGCTTATTCCAACACGGAATATCCTCTAGGAAGTTTGTAAGCCATTCAGCTTCTTCTCCAGCTTTATCCAAAGCAATGAACTCGGATTCCATAGTGGATCGAGCTATACACGTCTGCTTAGAAAACTTCCACGACACCGCTCCTCCACCTATTGTGAAAACAAATCCACTTGTGGACTTGGAGTCTTTTGTGTCTGATATCCAATTGGCATCACAATATCCTTCTAATACTGCTGGATATCTCGTATAAAGTATTCTATAGTTCATGGTATACTTTAAATATCTAAGTACTCTTATCACGGCTTTCTAGTGATCCGTACTCGGGTTACTTGTGAACCTACTTAGTTTACTCACTGAATATGCAATGTCTGGACGTGTACAGTTCGTTAAGTACATCGATCACAATTACCCTTGCATATTCCAAATGAGAAACTGTTCGCCTCTATTCTTGGCCAAGTGTAGACTTAGATCTACATGTGTCTTAGCCGGAGGACTATCAAAAGCATTAAACCTTCTAAGTATGCTTTCAACATAATGGGACTGTGATAAGGCAATTCCATCTGAAGTCCAAGAGATTTTAATAACTAATATAACATCAGATAATCCCATATCTTTCATGTCAAAGTTCTTCTTCAACATGTTCTTAGTATTCACGATTAAATCATGACTACTACCCATGATCAATATATCATCCACATAAAGGCATACTATGACGTAATCATTTGTAGTACCTTTAATGTAGACACACTTGTCACATTCGTTGATCTTGAAACCGTTTGACTTCATAGTCGAAATCAAACTTTTCGTACATTGCTTAGGTGCTTGTTTTAGTCCATAAAGTGACTTAACAAGTTTACACACCTTTCGCTCTTGATCGGGTGCAACGTACCCCTCGGGTTGTTCCATATAAATCTCCTCTTCAAGCTCACCATTCAAGAAGGCAGTTTTAACGTCCATTTGATGAATCTTAAGATTATGCAAAGCTGCAATAGCAATGAGAACACGAATGGACGTAATCCTAGTGACCGGAGAATATGTATTGAAGAAGTCATATCCCTCCTTTTGTCTAAACCCTTTAGCTACCAATCGGGCTTTATACTTGTCGATAGATCCATCTGCTTTATACTTCCTTTTAAGGATCCACTTGCATCCCAAAGGTTTGCAACCCGGAGGGAGATCAACCAACTCCCAAGTGTGATTTTGCATGATGGATGTAGGTCCCAAGGGGTGTAAGTGTAAGGTTTAGAAGGGGGGGTTGAATAAACCTTACCAAATTTTCGATTTAGTCCTTTTAAATTTTCAGAGTTGATACTACACACCGTGTCCTTGATGGATCAATTTAGTCACTCAAGAGAGTTAATCTCTCAAATGGACTCAACCGAGCCGTTGATGGAATAACTCACTGTTGGCTCTAAATTAACTCGATTTGTGGTTTTGTTTTTCAAATAAGACTTAACACCCTTAAGTTTGATTAAGCCAGAATTTAGTGCTTGGTTTAGTACTTATAAGTTATCAAGTGGATAGCAAATTTATCACAGATAAAAGCGAGTTAAAAAAAAAATGCGGGAATTAAAATCTTTGAAATGTAAATGACACAATGAGATTTTTATAGAGGTTCAAGATGGGGTAATTCTTCTACTCCTCTCTTCTCCAACTCCTGGAGGAATCCACTAGGTAATGATCGTTTTACAAAGTGGTAATCCCGGATACAAGTCTTGATCACACAATGACTTGATCCTTTGGGACTCGATCCGAGACACCTTGATCACTCACCGGCTTCTCGTGCGACTCGGCTTCTTCTTCAGGCAAATTTGCCTTTGCTACTACAGCTCACTTGCTCAAGCTCTTTGGATTTGATCACGAAGCCCTCCAAAAGCTTGAGACTTGGTTCGACCTTGAACCTTCCTACAATCCTTCGTGGAATGTAGACCCTTTTCTTCAAAAGTTTCCTCTTCAACGATTGAAGTTCTCTTTCCTTCACAGGTGAGTGTTGGATTGATGTACTTCGTAATGTAGGCTTGAGGATTAATCTTGAATGATTTGAGAGTATTTCTCGTTATAGTTTAAATGATTTATTGAATGTTCGTGGTTCGAGTAACCTTCTCTCGTAGTCATTCCTCGCCTTTTATAGTGATCTTTCAAAAATTTGCCCGTTGAAGAGATAGGCTTATTTTTGAAAGTCACTTGCGATCGTTGGCTTGTCTTGTTGCGATCCTTGGAATTGCCATTTCCTCGTATGAATTGTTCTTTCACCTTTTCGAGTTCGACACGGTGTAGTGCTTCCCATTGTTCATTCCATTTGCACGCTTCGGGAGCACTCCAAGAAAGGTGGTATGGAGATATTACTTGTTTAAGTAATTCTCTTGATTTCCGTGCAACGGATCTTTTCTGATTATCTCGACTTGATTTGCATTTCTTTGCTTTCCCAGGTGACTTAGAGTCGCTTCCAATCATTGGATGACTCTTCTCATCCGTCACTTCAACTTGAGACTTGGCTTTTCTCGAGTTGACTTGACTGATACTCCACTTGGCTGCATCTCAGTTGCTTCTTTAGTAGAGTTCCCGTCTACTCTTCTTTGCCATACTCAGCTGTCTCACAGCAGAGTCTTCCTTCCAGTCTTCAGTTGTCTTCTTGCATGTTAGGGCATAGGCGATTTAACTCGGCTTTGGCCACTCTAATTGTTACAATGCATTATACAATAAGAATTGGGGTGCCAACTTTCTATTCTAAGTTTTACATGGCATTCATCAAAATCTAAACAATAAAATTCCTAACAATTTCCCCCTTTTTGATGATGCCAAAACTTAAACCATTCAAAAATGCAAATAACACGATACATACGGATAGTGTATTGACATAAAATGTATGCGCAAATCAATCTTTTATTGATCATACCATTCTTGTTCTTTTACACAACTGTTTACAAGGTGTATCGTAGTACATATTTGTCTACACAAAAAATAAAGAATTTACTGACTTTATTTCGAAGACTTACATTGTATGTATTTACATTATAAAATACACGAAGGGTTGACAAAGAACACTTCATCTTCTTCATTTCTCCTTCTTTTTCATCTTGTTCAAGATCTTCTTCTCTTCTTCTCTTTTTCTCGTCGTCACCGCCTTCTTTTTCTTTTCATATGCCTTCCTGGCGACTTCATCTCTTCTTATTATTTCTGTCTTTCCTCCCATAGCCGAGTTTGTCTCTTGTTTTATTCTTCTAATCTTTTTGCATACTCAGCGTTACTTTTAGCCACTTGCAAATTTGCTACTTGGTCAAGCCCGACCCGAAAGTAGATCCCTCCTTTCTTTCCGGATCTACGTATTCAATATTCTTGGGCGGAGGCCTGGTCCAAGCTTCTTCCTCCACCACCGCTTCTTCATCTACCTCTGGGTGTGTCTTTGTCTAGGGTCTTCTTTCTTTCCAATGAGTGACCCGGCGAGTGACCAGCAGAGTGATCGCCATGTAGTCTGTTTGCTGTCGGCTTCTTCACATAGCGTGAGACCCTTTTCCCAAGATAAGTCCCAAGCTTGAGCCATAGACATATTTGCAAAGTATCCTTGATTCGAGCGTTTTAAATTCGTCAACCGATCGTGGCTCGTCCCGACATCCGAAATGGCATAAGTGTCTCTGTCTCTTTGGAATGCCTCCATGTTCTTTCAAGATGTTCATAACCCTGGCATCCATTCTTCCTTCCACTTCCTTCATCCCCTGCTTCAATTGTTTTTCTCTTCTCGGCCATAGATACAAGTGTTGGAGTGGCGAGTCACGGGAGTTTGTCACGATAATGTCACTGTGATGGACCCCCTTGAGGGGTTTGTGCAATCATCAAGGTCATATCTTTTGATCCTTCCCCCAGCAGTTTTCCTTTCTTCTGTTTTAACACTTCCTCACTGATTTTCCCTTCGCAGTGCTCCTTCCTTTTCAACTTCATACCCCCTTTCTTTAGGTATTCCTCTTTCCCCTTTTTGGCATCATCAAAGGAGAGAGGAACGCACGGAAATAGACTTGCAAGCGGGAAGTCAAGCCTGGCGATAGTTGAGTTTTGTCTCGAGTCCCAGCTGCAGAGTATGCGGCCCAAAATTCAGACCAGAGTAGCGTTGGACTCTCAATGAAATCGGCTTCATCTCGACCATGAGAAGGCTGAATTTTGTATTCATGGTCTCTTCCAAACGCCGTAGATCACTCTTGTTTTGCTCACGCAATGACTAACCGGCAATGTGAGCTTCATGCATGTGCTCAATATGTTCTCTCATCTTCGTTTTGCATCAGCATTTTCGCTTCCATACCAGACTTGTTGAACAATGTCCTGAAGTATCTCACTTGTTCCACACGCATTGTCTGCTTCTTTGTTGCCACCATTCCCGATCCGGATCGTTATGCCTCTTAAATCGCAATGAGATTGGCATCTCTCATGTCGATCGCACATCCAAAGAGGCCTGATGTCTCTCCATCCGTTCAACCTCGGCAAATAGTGCCTTGAACACTTCTCGAACTTCAAATGATTCTTCATTGCGGTGATGGCCATGCATCGTCAAAATCATAATCAATTTGGAACAATGGTGCCCGAGTGAAAACGGAGCCGGTGCGTGGTAGCGTGCTTGTTCATTATCGACTCTTCATGGAGTTCCCGGTATCTCCAGGGGAAAAAGGAAAAGACTCTACGAAGGATTCATCACCGCCAACCGGGATGCATTCGATGATGAGTGGTGCGCGGGAGGTTCTTTTGGGAATCGATCTGCTGCGGCTTGAGGAGCCCGCGCAGTGGACTCGGTTCACCTGGGGTCTTCTTGAAGTTGACCCGACTTTGAGCCTCGGTTCTCAACAACTTCGTTGGTCTCACCGATTTCTCCAAATGAGTAGACCGGTCCTCGGCCTTATCGGAGCGTCATCGGACAATGATGAGATTTCCATTGGTGGCTCATCATCAAAATTAAATGTTTGACGAGTAGTCTTGGGATCGACTTGCTCGTGCTTGGAACATCCGCACCGAGTCTTTTGGATGCATCACGGGGATGACTCGACTTCTTCTTCACCTTCCGATCCCGGAAAGGTTACATCGGGATTATCCGGGAATCATGAAGTGCGCTTATCTCCTTCTCGGATGGGTCGATGATAGCGGGAGGGATGTTCTCTACTTGACTTTCTTTACCCCGGGAAGTCTCAACCTCCCGGGCCTTCATTACCTCCAAGAGTCTCTCTGCGGCGAGGCCTTGTCCTCTCTTTCGACAAAGATGTCACCGTCTTAGGGTCTTCTCGCGGTGGCATCCATTGGAGTCTCAACCCCATAGATTGCACTTTCATCGCCCAGTGTTAACTCCCGGGCCGTTCCATCTCGTGCCTCGATCGCTGCTTGGCGACGTCATTAGCCTTCGTGAGAGCGATTGGCACCTCAACCGAGACAGTCTCAATCGCTCGAGCTTCAGCCGTTGATGGCAACTTCTTGTTCTTCTTGTGTTTGTATTTTCTCTACTTCGCCTCCTTGATTCGTTGTGGAGTCATCTGCAGCATTCTCCAACCTTTGCGCAGTGGAGGAGTTTCCCCTCACCGGCGCACCACCGGTGAGTGACTTGGAATGGGGTCACTCGTCTCCAAACTCCCGGCTGTTGCGATTGAATGTTCAGCCGTTGGGGCGGGTGGTAAAACACCTTCAATAGGGGTTGGCTCGACCGGGGTCCCCACTATCCGGTTTCATCGCCATCTCCTTATTGCCTTCTTCCGAGTGAGTCAGGGAAGTGGTAGCAACAACAACATTGGCGATTTGTTTGAACCACTCCCATTGGATCAATTTCGGTTTGTGTTCGGAGGACTCTCCTGGTCCCTCCATCGATCTTTTTGCTCGTGAAGGATTCTCGGATTCATGCAATGCTTGCTGCATTTGCATTTCTTCTCGAAAGACATTCTCCTGATCCTCATCACCGTCGGAGAAGACATCAAGGAGAGGATGTGTGTGTTGGGTGCCGGAGATAGGACGATGCTTGCCTTCTCACGTGCCTCGGTTTCCTCGGCTTGCTTTTCTCTCTCCTTTTCCTTGAAAATGCGGGATGTCCATACGATTGTCTTCATCCAGTCTTTGGGAGTACGATGGTCGATCCAAGGAATCTCAACGATTCCTCTTCTTCTTCTATGAACTCGGGCCGTTGGAACTGTTCCTGGATCGACTCAACTTCCATTTCCTCCACTCACGCAGACGATTTTGGATGTCCGGGTAAGGTGGAGATAGGATCATCACATCACTATCCGCTTTAGCAGCTTCTTCTTGTGTTTGGTGTGTGGACTACAAATGTGTCTTCTCAAGTTGCCTCTGCTGATCGCCTTCAGCAGACTTGGGCTCACATCAATTACATCCGGAGACTCTACTTCTCCAGCCTCTCGTATCTGCTCCAACCTGAGTGGCTGACTCAGCCGGTTTCTCAAGCTCGGAGTGCTTGACAATTCTTCTTCTCCTAGTTTGTACCAGAGGGATATCCGGTTCGAGACGGTTTCTTCGAGTCTTGGCGGCGGGGGCCGTCTTTGGTGTCTTTTTCGAGGAGCGGCCGTCTTGGCTTCTCGATTCTCCTCTTTTTGACGATCGGAGAAGGTATTTGGGAGTCCTTCTCGACCGCTCGCTGCAGGGGCAGGGAGACACGGCCGGGGGCAAGTGACTCTGGCTGCAGGGGCGGGAGCATGTTTGGTTTTCTTTCTTTGGGGCGTGATCTTCTTCTTAGCAAAATTGCGGGCGCTTTCTTCTTAGGTGGGGAGGAAAGCATGTATCTTCGGGTCACCGATTCCCCTCACTTGTGTCGGCTCTCTTGGCGTAAGCTCTCTTCGTGCGCCCGAGAGAGATTTGCTCAACATCCTCTTGTTAACATGGAATGATTTCCCATGTCTAAGAGGGACTCCTTTCACCTCCATTAGTCGGCCAATCACTAGGCCATATCCTAGGGATCCTCCAAATGTGCCATCTTCCTTGAAGGATTTGTTCCCCACGTTCTGGCAGAGTCTGTTGTAGACAAACTCAGCCCGGATTTATCTTCTTTTTTCTGCGATGATTGCAGCCATTACAATCAGCTTTGCCTTTGACATTGGTCAAAGCCGCCAAATTTGATGTCGATACATTTGGCAACTATGTCCAATGTGACTTGTGATAATCCTCCTTCAGCAGCTCTCTTGTTTGTCTTTGTATACACTATTTTATCAAGCAAAGTCGGGCTTGGCTATTTCTTTCCAAGCATCGCCCAGGTTTACATCGGCCGTTAATCTCGATGCTCCCTCTGCTGTAGTGAGCAATGTTCGCCAAATCCTTGGCAGAGATAATCACCGCTTTAATGAAGATGACTTTATTCCTTCATCGTGAATCTCAAAGGCATTCACGTAGAATATGCGACCTCCTCCACATATGTCATCGGGTATTCTAACGCCGAAACGGTTTCGAACCGGACGTTTCTAACTTTTCATTTTCTTTACTAGGGTGTCGTCGGACCCTGTTTCACCATTCCGCTTCGAAATCCACCATAGAGCGGTGTGGATTTGCTTTCCTAACTTGGTAAAGTCATAAGTTGGTGCCATTTTTCAGGATTGTATCGAAGAAAAACTCGAGAAATTGATTCGAAGATAGATAGGGTTTCGAGAGAATTTTGCCTTTGCTTTTGAGAGAAAGAAATGAACAGTTTTAGAAGTGTGAGAGAGAAACGGACGAAAATGGTTTAAATATGGTTTATGAAAGGGCGTGCGGGTGGTTTTGAAATGTGATCGAAATCAACGGCTTAGATTTCACACGCCTATTTAGCATTTAATGTCTCGTATTTAATGCGTGACATTTATATCCAATCATAAGCTAGGTGTGCGGCTTTATGTATGTCGTACACATCATCATTATCTTTGATGTATTTCCTTAAAACATTCCCGCTTAGTCAAAACGATCGTTTTTGTCACTTGTGCTCATAAGTGACTCATCCCTTAGCCGATTTAACTCTTCTTCTCACAGTTCTCTTGGTGACTCAATTTATCACCGACTCGGTGTAGTCATCTTTTCCGATCTGGTGATTTACTTAGGCGATTTGAGAGTTCAAACTCTTTTCTCTTTTTTTTTGTGTTCCATTTCTTTTCTCTCGATTCTTCCAGTGTCATTTCAATTAACCCTAACTCATGTTTGAGTTCTTCAAATCTTGACTCACATAATGGTTTTGTGAAGATGTCGGCTAGTTGTTTATCGGTTGAGATATATTCCAGGATGATGTCCTTCTTTTCAACATGATCTCTTATGAAGTGATATCGACATCAATGTGCTTTGTTCTTGAATGCAACACGATTTTGAGTAATGGCAATTGCACTTGTGTTATCACACATGATTGGAATTTCTTTTTCCTCAACTTCATAGTCTCTCATTTGTCTCATCCATAGGACTTGGGCTGCAACAATTTGCCCAGCCTATGTATTCTCGCCTCACCAGAGATGGCTATTGAATTTTGCTTCTTGCTAAACCAGGAGATCAGTCTGTTTCTAGCATTTGACATGTGCCTCGAAGTGTTCTTCCTGTCCACTCTACATCCAAAGATAGTCGAATCAATAGCCAATTAGCTTGAATCCACCTTCCTTTGGATACCATAGGCCTACTTCTTGCTTCCTTTCAAGTATCTCAATATTCTCTTAGGCATTCTTTGTCATATGACTCTCTTTTGGAGCGATTGAAATCTTGCACATACACCTACAACAAAGGTGATGTCGGCTCCGCTTTGTGTGAGATAGAGCAATGATCCATAAGTGCTCTGATCTTGTTTGATCTACAGGCTTGCCATCTGCATCCATGTCCATTTTGACTGATGTGTTCATTGGTATTTTTACGTAAGACTTCTCCTCCATACCAAACTTCTTCATTAAATCTCTGGTGTATTTTGTTTGACTTATGAAGGTTCCATCCTTCACTTGTTTCACTTGGAGTCCAAGGAAGAATGTCGACTCTCCCATCATGCTCATTTCAAATTTACTTTGCATGAGGTTTGAAAACTTTTCACACACACTATTTGTTTGTGGATCCAAAAATGATGTCATCCACATATATTTGAACAAGCGAGATACTCTTTTTGTCTTGAATTAAAGAAAAGTGTTCTATCTACTTTTCCTTTTGTGAATCCATTTTTGGTTAGGAATTGTGACAAAGTGTCATACCATGCTCTGGGTGCCTGTTTCAATCCATATAGAGCTTTCTTGAGTTTGTATACCTTGTCTCCAAGAGTCTTCTCGCTCAAATCCTGGGGTTGTTCAACATACACTTCTTCTTCCAATACACCATTTAGGAATGCACTTTTTACATCCATCGATATACAATGAAATTCTTGTGAGTCTGCATAGGCAAGAAACATCCTTATAGCTTCCAATCTTGCTACGAGGGCAAATGTTTCATCAAAATCTATCCCTTCTTCTTGGCAATATCCTTTGGCTACTAGTCTTGCTTTGTTTCTTACCACGAACCTTCCTCGTTCATCTTATTTACGAACACCCATTTGGTGCCAATAACATTTTGATGTATGGGTCTTTGCACTAATTCCCACACTTTATTTCTTTCAAACGATTGACTCTTCTTGCATAGCTTGAATCCAATGTGTGTCGTCAAAGCTTGTGACACGTCTTTGGGTTCTATTTGCAAGATGAAGCATGTGAACATGGCTTCTTGTTGAGTTCTCGGATCTTGTTTTGACACCTTCTTTTATATCTCCAATGACAAGTTCGGTGGATGGTCTCTCGGCCATCTTACATCGAGGTTGGAGTAAGTTAGCCGGATTGATCGACTTGCAAACCGTGTTCTTTGTGGTCGACTCTCTCATAATCACTTAGTTGCAAATTTTCCACTGTTTACGAGATTCACTATCTCATCTTCTTCCTCAATTGATAATTGATAATTCCGGCTTGACTTGATAGGGATTCTTCCGTATGGTTGGATGATTCACTTATCATTTGATTCTTCAATGTCTTCTCCATTTACATTTGGCTCATCGAATACTACATGAATGGATTCTTCGTAACCATAGTTCTTTTGTTGAGTATCTCAGAGGCTTTGCTTTAAATTTGAGTATCCTAAGAAGATACATTCATCGCCTTTAGCATCAAAAGCCTTTAGGTTGTCTTTGCCATTGTTGTGGATGAAGCATTTACATCCAAATATTCTGAAATATGCAACATTTGGTTTTCTTCCATCCCGGATCTCATAGGAGTCTTTGTCGACTTTCTATTTATCATACATCTGTTTTGGGTGTAGCAAGCCGTGTTGATTGCTTGACCCAAAATCTTTTTGTAACCCCCGCTTGACTAACATGGTCCTTGCCGCTTCTTTGAGGGTTCTGTTCCTTCTTTCTCGCAACTCCATTCTCACGTGGAGTTCTTGCTGTGACAGGTTCATGACCAATACCATTCTCAATACAAGATCGAGTTATTATTCCATTGACAAACTCGGTTCCTCTATCCGATCTTATTTTGATAATGGTTTGACTCTTCTCATTTTGAATCCTCTTCATCAGCTATGGTAGTTTTTGTAGAGTTTCTTTCTTCTTACACATGAATGTTGTCCATGTATATCTTGAGTAGTCATCTACTACCACCAAGGTGTATTTCTTTCCACTTATCTTTGGCCGGTTCCACCGGACCAAATAGATCCATATGAAGCGGATGCAATATTCTTGTTGAGGATGGGCATGTCTTTTCCTTGAATGACGACTTGATTTGCTTTCCTTCTTCGACATGCATCACATATACTCTCATTCTTGTATCTTGAGTCCTGAAGTCCTTCTACAAGATGACTTCTTGCCGCTTGTTAATTGTTTTGAAATTCAGGTGACTCGGCTTTTTGTGCCACAGGCTAACTTGATTCACCGTGCTCTTTGCTAAGAGATGAAAAAGTCTTTGGGTGTTGCGGTTGACCAATCCACTACATACATATTTTTCTCGTCTACATCCTTGTAGCACAACTTCATTCGATTCGATATCTTTGATTTGGCATATACCCATGTTGAATCCAACATTGTAACCACTTGTCACGAGTTGGTGATGCTCGATAAGTTGAAGTTGAGTTCTTCAACATATGCAACATCTGTGATTTCTAATCCATTCATCTTGATGGATCCAATGCCTCTTATTTCACCAGGAGCTTCATTTCTCCAAATATCACTTTTGCTCCTTTTACTTCCTTGAATTTTGACAGATTTTTCTTGTTTCTGTCATGTGTGTCCGAATGCGACCACTATCCATGTACCAGGTTCCTTGGCACTCACTTGTTCCTTGAACCCGCAATCAAGGAAATTAAGTTTTAGGTACCCATACTTGTCCGGGTCCCGAGGGGTTAGAATTGTAAGATGATCCAACCAACCTATAGCCAAATGATTTGACTCTAAGGGGTTGCCATCTATCGATTGCCATAATCATAATTAATCCCGGCAAATTGCTTGGGGATTCTAGGTTCATACTGATTGTCTCTTTTGTCAGTATGCCTGCATATGTGTTTTAGCAATTGCCTTCCTTGGGTAATTGTGGTGTCTTTGAGTGTAGTGCCTAGGTGCATATGTGTCTTTGATGAAAGCTCTTATGCTTTTGGAATGGCCTTTCTTGAGTTCTAGGCCTTTGCCATTTGGGCTTATATTCCATAAGTCTATCTTTGATAGTTCACATTATTCCAATCAGCTTGGCTTGGATATTTTCTACCATTCCCATCATATGTATTTCTTTTATAGATTTTCTGGGGTTTTTTGGTAGCTCTGCTTCTTCTTTACAGTATTTTCTATTTGGAGTTTGCTTTGAGGACTCGGTGAATCTCTTCTCACTGTCCTTTTAGCATACTCAATCTGGTTGTTTTCCTTTTCCTTTGTAACCAAGGCCAGTTTGCTTGTTATTGTGCTTTGGAGTGAATGTGTGTGCAACATTTAGAGTTTTGGATTTTTCAGATTCTTCATGGCTTGAAGATCCTTTTTCCAAAATTACTTTTGAGGTTTGGCATAGCATAGAGGAATTAAATCCTAAGCCTGTTTTGTCTCCACATTCTCTTTGACTCATAATAAGATCATCCAATGATTTAGATGCCTTAGTGAATGAGGCAATAACATTCTTGAGGTCATTCTCCCTCTTTTCTATAGCGGCAATTTACTGCTATTAATTTAGCATTTTCACCTTTAAACTTTCATTCTCAAACTATTTGATTTAGAGTGCTCGGCTCCATAGTCGGGTTTTGAGTTTTGATTCTTGAGTAGTCGCTTTTCCTCATTCAATAGTGTGTGTGAGGATTTGATGTGTTCAAAATCTTTCATCATTTTGCCTAATGAATCATAAAGATCGGTGGGTGATGAAGTGTGTGTGTCACGATCACTATCACTAGTGTCTGCGTTTGTTGAGTTAGATTGTACCTCATCTTCTTGGTCAGGTTGATCTTGTTCTTTGGCCATCAAGCGGATCATAGCTTCTTCTTCGAGAGTCACTTGAGTAGTCGGCTTCACTTTGCTCTCAATCACCTGTCTCTCTTGACTTGGTTGTTTTTGATCTCTGCAGACCATCATTGCCTTTTTTTCCTTTCTTGTCTTCTTTCTCTCAAGACCTTTCTTTCTTCTTCATTTACGTATTTGTTGACTACGGGATATGAGCATCAATGGCATAGTGACCTGGTTGTCTCTGATTCCAACATAGATATTCACCTTTTGATCACTCTTTCCATTCTTGGATTGTCACTTTGATACTCAACTTTTTGATGATCTTCTCTTGGTTGGCTTTGTCTTCCCTTGATTTGGAGGAGGTGAGTGTCTTCCTGGAAGATTCACCCTTTCCTCTCTTGTAGTTCTTATTAAAGAACTTGTTGAATCTTTTAACCATCGGGCTATTTCTTCCGGGTCAATGACTTCTTTGACCTCGACTCTCTTCCCATCTTTAACAATTAGAGCAGATGTTTTGGGTACAAATTGTCTCTTCCTCAGTCTTTTCTTCTCATCTCAAACTCGTAGGCTTTGAGGTCCGAGAATAATTCATGGTTGGATGTCTTTGATAGGTCCATGGAATGTCTCGCCATGACCTTCATTTCCCATTCACCGGAAGACTTTTTAGGATCTTCATACACATTTTCTTCTGTATATTCCTTTCCAAGTGCGAACACTCATTTGTGATTTACGTGAACCGAGCATCCAGTTGATCCAGGTTTTCTCCGAGATCATTTTGAAGTTCTCAAATTTCTTTACTGACCACATCGATAATTTGTTTTCTTTGATTTGCTCGAGCCTTCACAAATCAATGTCACTTGTCCCAGTTTCTTTAGCCGTTTTGCATGATTTGACTTTGTTGAACATGGCTTTGTCCAAGGTTTTGTAAAGGATGTCCTTGGCTACATTGTCCAGGTTGTATCTTTTTCTCTGTCATCATTTGTCCACTCGATTCTTGGTTTTCAACCATGACTGTCCGGGAGCAACATCTTCTTCTCCTTCACCAACTCTTCGTGACAAATTTGTGTTCACCTTTAAGATTTGCGAGAGGCCCATCTTCTATCACTATCCACATCTCATCATGTAATCTTTGATAGATGAGCACGCATACGAATTTTCCAATCATCAAATTCTTCAATAGTGAACATAGGGATGCGTGTCAAATTTGCTTCCATGATAATAACTTTTAATGATAAAAAGAGTTTCGAGAGCTTAAGCACTAAAGCGCACTTTGAAAAGTTTGGAGATCTAGTTCAAGAACCAGTGTGGAGGGTTCAATGAACCAACCGCTTTGATACCACTTGTAGGTCCCAAGGGGTGTAAGTGTAAGGTTTAGAAGGGGTTGAATAAACCTTACCAAATTTTCGATTTAGTCCTTTTAAATTTTCGAGTTGATACTACACGTTGTGTCCTTGATGGACAACAATTTAGTCACTCAAGAGTTAATCTCTCAATGACTCAACCTAAATGAGTGTTGATGGAATAACTCACCGTTGTTGCTCTAAATTAACTCGATTGTGGTTTTGTTTTTTTTGAAGACTTAACACCCTTAAGTTTGATTAAGCCATAATTTAGTGCTTGGGTTAGTACTTATAAGTTATCAAGTGGATAGCAAATTTATCGTGAGATAAAAGCGATTAAAAAAATGCGGGAATTAAAATCTTTGAAATGTAAATGACACGATGAGATTTTTATAGAGGTTCGAAGATGGGGTAATTCTTCTACTCCTCTCTTCTCCAACTCCTGGAGGAATCCACTAGGTAATGATCGGTTCACAAAGTGGTAATAGTCCCGAATACAAGTCTTGATCACACAAAATGGTGACTTGATCCTTTGGGACTCGATGGGCCTGAGACGCCTTGATCACTCACCGGTGGCTTCTCGTGCGACTCGGCTTCTTCACGGGCAGGCGTGCCTTGCTACTACTGCTCACTTGCTCAAGCTCTTTGGATTTGATCACGAAGCCCTCCAAAAGCTTGAGACTTGGTTCGACCTTGAACCTTCCTACAATCCTTCGTGGAATGTAGACCCCTTTTCTTCAAAAGTTTCCTCTTCAACTGATTGAAGTTCTCTTTCCTTCACAGAGTGTTGGATTGATGTACTTCGTAATGTAGGCTTGAGGATTAATCTTGAATGATTTGAGAGTATTTCGGTTATAGTTTAAATGATTTATTGAATGTTCGTGGTTGAGTAACCTTCTCTCGTAGTCATTCCTCGGCCTTTATAGTGATCTTTAAAAAATTTGCCCGTTGAAGAGATAGGCTTATTTTTGAAAGTCACTTGCGATCGTTGGCTTGTCTTGTTGCGATCCTTGGAATTGCCATTTCCTCGTATGAATTGTTCTTTCACCTTTTCGAGTTCGACACGGTGTAGTGCTTCCCATTGGTTCATTCCATTTGCACGCTTCGGGGGATTTGAGCACTCCAAGAAAGGTGGTATGGAGATATTACTTGTTTAAGTAATTCTCTTGATTTCCGTGCAATGGATCTTTTACGATTATCTCGACTTATTTGCATTTCTTTGCTTTCCCCAGGTGACTTAGAGTCAGCTTCCAATCATTGGATGACTCTTCTGTCCTTCAACTTGAGACTTGGCTTTTCTCGAGTTGACTTGACCGATACTCCACTTGGCTTGCATCTCAATTGCTTCTTTAGTAGAGTTCCCGTCTACTCTTCTTTGCCATACTCAGCTGTCTCACAGCAGAGTCTTCCTTCCAGTCTTCAGTTGTCTTCTTGCATGTTAGGGCATAGCTGACTTAACTCAGCTTGGCCAGCTCTAATTGTTACAATGCATTATACAACAAGAATTGGGGTGCCAACTTTCTATTCTAAGTTTTACATGGCATTCATCAAAATCTAAACAATAAAATTCCTAACAATGGAATCTATCTCATTATTGATAGCTTCTTTCCAGAGAGGAGCTTCTGGACTAAACAATGCTTCTTGAATAGTTCGGGGTTCGTTTTATAACATATAAGTTAGAAAATCGGACCAAAAGACTTAGCTACTTTTGTCCTTTTTATCGTCTTGGTTCCTCTTCATCATCACTTTGAGGTAACCTTGCGATTCATAAGTCCGTTTACTCGAACTTTCTTCTTTCCGTTCTTTGTTCGGAAAGATATTCTCGAAGAATACAACATTCCTTGATTCAATGATCATACCTTCATTTATATCAGAAATTGCTGACTTGTGCACTAAAAAGCGATATGCAGTACTATTGTTTTCATATCCAATGAAAGCACAATCTATCGTCTTCAGACCGATTATAACTTGTTTCAGCTTAGGTACTTCAACTTTGATCAAACACTCCCACACTTTGAGGTACTTATATGATGGTTTACGTCCCTTCAATAACTCATATGGAGTTTCGTTTTTACCTTTGTGTGGGATCTTATTAAGAATGTAGTTTGCAGAAAGTATGGCTTCCCCCCACAAGTTTTGGGGTAAGCCAGAACTTAACAACATCGCATTCATCATCTCATTAAGAGTACGATTTTTGCGTTCTGCAACACCATTTGATTGAGGTGAGTAAGGTGCAGTCGTTTGATGAATTATACCCGCTTCCGAGCAAAATTCCTCAAACGGAGCAACATACTCTCCGCCTCTATCACTTCAAATTATCTTAATTTTCAGATTAAGCTGATTTTCAACTTCATTCTTATAAGTTTTAAAAGCTACTAAAGCTTCATCTTTGCTTTTCAAAAGATATACATAACAATATCTTGTGCAATCGTCTATAAACGTTATGAAGTACTTTTTCCCACCTCGAGTTTGCACAAGTTTTAAATCACACACATCTGTATGAATTAACTCGAGTGGTTTGGTACTTCTCGTTACCGAATGAAACGGTGCTTTGGCCAATTTTGCTTCAACACAAATTTCGCATTTGTCTTGTGAATCGGTTTTAAACGTAGGTATTAATTCCAGATTCACTAACCTTTTAATTGTGTTGAAGTTTACGTGTCCTAATCTATCATGCCATAAATTAGAACAATCCAACAAGTAAATAGAAGTAACGTTTTTATTCTTCGCCTCTTGGCGGAAAACAGACATTACAGATATTTTAAACAGGCCCTTATCAAGGTAACCATTTACATAAAAACAGACCATTCTTGGTCATTACAAACTTGTCGGATTCAAGCCGGCCTTGCTAAGCAAAGGACCGGAAACCAAGTTCTTGCGGATGTCTGGGACATGCAGCACATCTACAAGTGTAAGCTCCTTCCCGGAAGTCATCTTGAGCACCACCTTTCCAAGCCCAACGATGTTGGAAGTCGAAGAGTTCCCCATGAACAACTTCCTTCCATTAATCGGAGTGTAGGAGGAGAACATCTCCTTGTCAGCACAAATGTGACGAGTAGCCCCGGTGTCTATCCACCACTCCCTTGGGTTATCCACCATATTGGCTTCAAACACAACGGCGGAGAGATCGGGCTCCGACAAGTCAATTGGAACTGACTTGTCCTCCGTCACATTGGCTTGTTGGTTGCCACTTTGATTGCCCTTCTTCGGGTGTCGGCAATCCTTAGCCATGTGATTCGGTTTGCCACAATTGTAGCAATTCCCCTTGAACTTTTTGGCCTTTCCTTTTTCCTTCCCGGAGTGCTTGCGTTTCTTGCTAGTGCTCGATTCTGCAAGATTAGCCTTAGCCTACATTCCAGACTTACTGGATTTCACATCTGATTTCTAGTTGTCTTCTTCGATGCGAAGCCGAACAATCAGATCCTCAAGCCCCATCTCTTTGCGCTTGTGCTTGAGGTAATTTTTGAAGTCCTTCCACAATGGCGGCAACTTTTCGATTATTGCAGCCACTTGGAAGGATTCATTCAAAATCATCCCTTCGGACACTAAGTCATGAAGGATGATTTGAATCTCCTGAACTTGGCTGATCACCGTCTTGGTGCCAACTATCTTGTACTCGAGAAATTTGTCGACAACAAATTTCTTTGTGCTGGCATCTTCCGTTTTGTACTTCTTCTTCAAGGAATCCCACAGTTCCTTGGAAGTCTTGAACGTGCTATAGACGTTATAGAGGGTGTCGTCTAGCCCTTTCAAAACGTAATTGCGACACAGAAAATCGCTGTTATACCAAGCATCCACAACGATTCTCCAGTTGTTGTCAACTTCGTCATCTTCAACGGAGGGAGGAGGGTCGTCCTTCAGAAAGCGTGACAATCCTAAGGTCGTCAGGTAAAACAGCATCTTCTGTTGCCAACGTTTGAAGTCAGCACTGGAGAACTTGGGCGGCTTTTCGCCGTGAGCGGGAGCAGCATCCATAGGCGTGAATGAAATCGAACTTGATGCCATCGTCTTCAACAGAAACAGAAAGACTTTTCGTCTTGCGATTGTTGGGTAAAATATATGGTGTATGGTTTCTGTTTTGGAAGAAAATGGCTAAGTGTATGGTTTAGTCGAGGCCAGAATTAGATTTTGTCTTCCGCAAGATAAAAACACCCCGTATACCGAGTGCTTACGGTTCCGGCGCTCACATCTAAGATACAACGACTTTGAACAGTCCCGGTTAGCAGCACTAGCAAAACCGGAACAACAGCGAACAAACAAAAGTTCGAACTTTCAAGCTTTGAACGAAGTGAAAATCAATATGCTCGTATGCAAAGATGACAGGTTATTATCTGATAGATTTAGTGTATTTTCAATCTGCAGGGGCGAATAATTATAGGCCTTAGGTGCCTCGTATGGAAAGATCGCGTCTTTTGGCTCGAAAAGACACATTTGCAGACCGAATGAGCACTGCCGCACAGGAGCATGACATGACGACGCGTCGTGCGCGGCGCCGCGCGTGCGTGGGTGCTCCAACGTTCGTCATGGCACACGGCCCAGACACACGGGCCGTGTGTCCAGGCGCAAAACTTCAGCAGGTAGCACGACCCGACAGCACGGGCCGTGCTTCCGCCCGTGCGCGGGGCCGAACCTTTTCCCAGCTCTTTTAATTAATTACAAAAATTAATTAAATATATTTAATTAATTACAAAAATTAGTTAAACATTTATTTTTAAAGGTTTTTGGTCCAAAAAGAATAAGGGCCTTGAAGCCCAAGCCCACGGCCCGGACCCAGGCTGGGCCGGGCCAAGCCAAGCCGGTCGGCGGCGCGCGCGCGCACGTGTGTGCTTTGAACCAAACCCACAAGCATGTAGGTCCTCACCCCTTTAAAAACTTGGGTGCCCCCAAGGGCCCAAACCCATATGTCCAACTTGAGATATATTAAGTGTGCAACTTTATCCTCTCTTTTTTTATGTGGGATGGAGCATCTCTCATTCCCCACATTTTCCATTTTCCATACCATTTATTTGTATTAAGTGGCTAACTTCTAGCATTAATTCCTCATTCACCCGGAATCAGTTTTGAGAAATTCCAAATGCTATTCTCATCTACTCTCTTAGTAGAATTTTTATAAATAATTTAATTCTATTTTTCACTAATGGAAACCACTTAATTAGTTGGTCAAAATTGGGTCAACACCCATTTCTCAAAGACCAAAATTCCAACACTTAGTAGAGCTGAAAACATTATATTGGATTGGACTTGGGAAAATCACGTGGGATCTTTTATTCCATTTCCGGTTTCTTCTTTTGTTTCCCCAATATTAGATGAATGTGACGTGAATAAGATATTATAATTACATATGTGATATTTATCTAACGTACTGAAACATCATAAAACAAATAATGGAATAGAAGGTTTGGATCCTAGGAAAATCACATATTTATCAGTCCAATTTAACATTTTACTTTCTAGGACAACCCAAAATAAGAGAGAAAATTTCACTTTTGGTCCTATTAGACTTACCCACTGATGATTTTAATTTCATGTCTTGAAAATAGTCCCATATGATTTTCTTGTCTCACTAATGGTCCCACCGTTAAAAAATTAACTGTCAAACCTATAAAATTGAAAGTCAAACATGCGATTTGGGACTAAAAGTGAGAACAATGGGACTAAAATCATCAGGTGCTCAGTCTAATGGGGCCAAAAGTAATTTTTTCTCTAAAAACTAAATATAACTAATATCTATTTTAAAAAATATAGTATCATTAACGTTATTTATTATAATTACAAAATTGACAAGTAAATTAAATGATAAAATTTATAATTCAACTTATATAAAATAAATTTTCTGGAAAATAATTTTTAAAAATAGATGTTAATTAATTTTTTTTTTTGTGAATGTCTAATACAAAAAAAAAGATTCAATACATGTATCATTTATTTTAATTAGAAAATTAACAATAATTTGAATGATAAAATTTATAACTCAAGTTATAAAATTTAAATTTTCTGAAAATAACTTTTAAAAGTAGATGTTAAATAATTGTTTTTTTGTGAATGTGTAATACGAAAAAAAAAACCAAATACATGCATATATAACTCAGTGCATGTATGTGTATATATGTAAAGTTTGATTATTATTTTTCGGTCCCTATGTTCTTGCCCCAAGATAGTGATCTCATATAACCCAGTGCATGTATGTGTATATATATAAAGTTTGATTTTTGTTTTTTTGAGGAAATATAAAATTGGATTAAAAAACATAAAAAATAAAAATATAATATTTAAAAATAAAAACAATAAAACAATGTGAGCTAGGTTAACATTACTAAAATATTTTTAATAGTATTTATAATTTAACTATACTAAAATATTTTAATGGTATTTTTTAAAAAAATTAAAAATAATTCCTAGATTTAAATTTTTTATAAAATTATTTAATATCGTAAACTTTTTTATTTTATTGATAGTTTAACAACATATATTTTACAAAATCAAGAAGTGATTTAAACTTAAAAAATTATAGGAAAATTATTTGTTTTTCTAAATATTTTAAGTAAAAGAATTTGTTTTAGGAAATAAATAAAACGCACTGCAAAAATATATTTTTAGAAAAATATTTGAAGGACAAAGATTTTTTTTAGTTTTCAAGTGGGACATTCACAATATTAATTTAAATAAATAACACAAAATATAAAATTTAAAATAATTTTTATCATCAATAATATTAAATTTAACCAAAAAAAGAATAATGAGACCATTTTTGGTGAAAAAATTAACTTTAGTGTCCTATGGAACTATTTTTGTCGTTAAAAATTTAACTTTGATATCCTATGGGACCATTTTTGTCATCATAATGGTTTTCGTTAATTATTTAACGGAGCAACACTAAAATTTCAGTTTTCCAGTCTTATGGAACTATTTTTGGTGAAAAAAGTCAATTTGGGACCAAAAGTGAATCTAATGGGACTAAAATCATCAAGGGTAAGTCTAATGGGATCAAATGTGAATTTTTCTCCAAAATAAGGCTTCGATAGTTCTTAAAGTGGTTTTTTTTTTACCAAAAAGTATCATGTAACCGTTGGCCACAACATTTGTAGGGCGATTAGGAAATTAATGCATATATTTCATTTTATTCGGCTTTCATATAGAATCTTTGCAAATCAAACTGGATACATAGACATATGACGAAGAATAAAGATGTTAAACGGGCTGACCCTAGAGATTTCATCGAGTCAATCCTAGCGATCTTCGGGCTAAACAGACCGGTATTAAATGGGTTGGCTATACTGGAACCTAACTCTAACTCTTGCGGACTTCAGGCTTCACATACCACTATCGTGCTATAAGTCAAAAAATAAAAAATTATATTTTTGAATTTAAAAATTTTAAACTCGAACATATATAACATTTAAGTTTAACATATTCATCATTCAAAAAATTCATGCATAGTTTCTAATTACATCGCATTAACAAAATTATAAAAGTAATAGTTTATGATCTAAATTTTAAAAATAAAACTATAATAAAAAAGCTAGCATTATATACCCATATAAAATTTAAAAAAATAATAGTTTTTTATGAAATTACTTATATGGTACAAGTCAAATTTTTCAAAATGATATATTTAAATCCAAATTTTAAACTTGAGCATATATAAACTTTAAGTTTAATATTTAAAGTTAATCTATTCATTATATAAAAAAATCATTCATAATTTATACATCAACAAAATTATAAAATTAGATTTAGCATACCAATTAGAAATATAATCTTAAATAATCTAATCAAACTTCATGATATTTTTTTATTAGAATAAATATCAAAAACTAAATTAAGTAATACGTAGAACAAGTACAAAAGAATTTTGTCGAGAAACATAGCTTAAACAAGTAATAGGTAATATGTAACAAAAGTAGATGTATAGTATTAGAATTATATTTATTTTTTGAAAAACAAAAATTGCGGGCTAGCAGGCTAGCTCGGTTAATTACCTTTGGGCTAGCCCTAACAGGCTTCGGGCTAAACGGTTCATGCCAAAAGACCCGGATTTAAACTGATCAAATAATTCGACCCTAATTCTCATTTTTCTTGGTTTACATGGTCCAAGCCAACAGGCCACGGCCCCTTAACATCTCTATTGATCAAGAACTACTATATAAATAATGGGTGTCCAAAATTCATGTCTTTGGACACAATGGGGTATGGTAAATCTCACCAAGCCCCTACCCATTAAAAAAGGGAATTACTTTTCAGTAACTATTGATAAAAGTGTTTATAAACAACGAATAATGGAATTCTCTTTTTCATTGGACGTGTGATTTTTGAGAAATGTAGTAAGCTTTGGGTGTTAATGCATCTTCATAAATGTCATGCTGAATTATGTAATACTAAACATGATTGGAAGTTAATTCTATTGGGAAAGGGATATTTTTGTATCAAATTTTCGAATATTTTGGATCTTAACCGGACTTAGGCACGCGCTTCCTGGGATTAATCCTGGTTCTATACGATTGTCTCACTGGGTTCCAGATTTTAATCCGTATAAGGTTAATACGTCAATAGCCAGTGTTTGGGTTCGTAGAATACTGGCATCCTAGCATTATCATGGGAAATGCAAAAGTTGTTGGCACACCCGTTCCGATTGATGAACGCTCATTGAATGGCTCTCTTGGCCATTTTGTTCGAGTTTTGGTGGATATTGATTTATATTTTGCATATTTTTGTGTGTGTTTTGTGTGATGGTGTATACATATATTTGGTGTGTGTTATCGGTATTTGCATGTTTTAGTGTTACGTTGTGTTATTTTGTTGATTTTCTAGACGTTAGTGGAAAAAACAAGTCTTGGAGCAAGAAACGTCAAAAAGTCATTTCGCGCAACTGCGACAATCTTCATATTTGGAACATAACTTTTTCATCCAAAGTTCAATTGACCTGATTCTTATGCCATTAGAAAGCTAAGAGAGAGTTACACAATATCTATTTCTGGTACGAAATGCCAATGAAGACGTTTGGATGAGTTAAATCATGTGAAAGTGGAAATCAAGTGATGAGATTTTGGAAATAACACGTCTTGGTATTTTGGTCATAACTCTCTCTAGAAATTTGATATTGAGATCATTCAAGTGGTTATGGAAATCTAAGTGATAGAGCTACAATTCATAAGAAGATACTCAGAGCAAATTCCGACGTTTCGGGTGCGCGGGACGCGTGCGTGGGCGTGCGACGACGCACGGCGACTTGCGAAATTTTTGATTTTTTTCGTTTTTGGCTCTTCCACCTCATATAGAACTTTAGGCTTATAAATAAGACTTGGGTAGCCCATATTTTCGAACACCTTTAATTCTTAGCACTTTTAGACTCTAGTTTTCTCTCTTTTCTCTTGTTTTTCAACATTGGATTGCTTGGGTTCTTCCCATTGAAGTTATTTTGCGGCTTAATCAAAGCGTAATATTTATTCATCTCTTTTATCTGATTTCAGTTGTTGGGTGATTATTATTGTTGCGTGATGATGTTTATGATTGTTTTCTTTCCTTAAATTGAGATTATGATCCACCCCCAAGCATGAACTAACTTCCTTGTTCTAGGATTAGGATGATTTGATTAAAACAAACAAGCATGAGTATTGCCTAATTGATTTGCTTTCCTGAATAAATTGCTTTATTTGATGATTGATTGTTTGACCAACTTTTAATTATTTTGAGGGAATAATTGAGATCGAGAGAATATATTATTCCTGCACTAAATTTATTCAAGGGGGTTAGATATGAATCAGAAATGTATTATCTAACTTGGCTTAGTGAAAATAGCAAATTATGTGGGGATAGCCCTAATCTGTGAATATGTGAGTTATCAGATCTCGACCTAGTTTTTACCTGTTTGTTATATTTGTTAACTACATGATTAATTAGTTAATATTCTGCTTGCAAGTTTGATGAGATAATTCCGAGATCCTAGACTTTCATCTATATCGTTTTTCTTCGGGTTTAATTTTATTTAGTTTTAATTGGTCAATTTATTTATTTTTCTTTAGTTAATTAGAATCAAAAAAATTTGGTTAGAGTGTTTAGGATTTATTTTCTGTTATTGTGATACATAATAATTATTTGTTGGCTAAGTCTTCCTTGAGAGAAGACTTGTGGTTAACTTGCTACCCTACAATTGATCTTGTTCTCTTGTGTGGATTGTTAGAGTTTTATAGGTATTTAACGATCGAACAATTTAGATAAGCCGCTACTGAATTACATTATGGTGGAACGTGTAGGGCAATGTTGTTCACTTGGTTTTATACCATTGATTTGGGCTTCCGAGACTAGAGTTTTGTGTTGTTTTTGAGTATTTTTGAGTCGTTTTTGTTATATCTCATAGGTTAGGCATTAATTTCCATTATTTCGAGTCACTTGAGTGGTGAAGCCATGTTGAGGGCCAATTATATTAAGTCTAGAGTCATTGTAATGAGTCGTGTGTCAAAAGAAGCAAGGATGATCAAACAACGAGAGATTGATTTGAAGAAATGCCCAAACGCGTATGAAATTTTTATCACTGGCAGGGTTTCGTATTTTGGCCATAACTCTCTCTACAAAATTGATATTGAGCTGATTCAAGTGGGTATGGAAAGCTAAGAGATAGGGCTACAACTTTGAAGAAGGGCGCAAAGGCAAATTCGGACATTTTCTGGGGGCGCTGCAGCGCCCGGTACAGAAATTGTGGAGTGCATTTTACGTTTGGGCGCTGCAGCGCCCAAGGCCGGGGGCTGCAGCGCCCGTGGGCGGAAAAAACAATACAACTCCGATTTTTGGATCTAAAAAGGGGGTATTATAAATAGATACATTGGAGGCTTGAACTAGAGGATGGAGGACACTTGGGGATGAAAACCAACACCACCAAGACACAAGGAAAGAGTTGGGGAAGAAGATTGAAGACATTTATCATCTAGAAATAGATAAGATTCTTCTTTAATCTCTTTAATTCCTTCTTTGTTGTTTCTTGTATATCATTTGAGATGCATTCTCATTTGATTATGGGTATTTGTATTTTCATCATGAGCTAAACTTTATAATTCTAGAGGGATGATGTAATCTATGTTTGAACTTATATTTTGATATTGTGGTTTGTCAATCTAGATTTCCCAATCTATTTGTGCTATTTGGATTTATTGCTTCTAAATTACTTGATCAATAATTTAGAGTGTTTGGTGTATTTGATTTGACACTTGAGAGAGGTAGTTGAATACATGGCCTTGAAATAGCATAACCTAGGATTTCATAGAATTGATAGATTTGTGAATCCTTTGAAGTCATCAACCAAGATTCATAGTTTTTATTGAGATTTCAATTGGTGATTTTTATAGAGATATTGATTTCCCAATTATGATCTAAAATCATTTGGCACTCGAGAGAGGAAATGATTATTGTAGAAATCTTGACTTATAAATTGGTAATTTGTGATTGATATACCATATTGATAATATAAGGAAAACTAGATTCATCACACCTCTAGAATTCATTCTCCCATAGATTTAGATGTTTATATTTTGATTAGTTATATCTAGTTATTTTTATTTATAAATTGCGATATCCACCTATTATTGATCTGTCAAATATAGCATAGGTAATTTATACTTGGTACTTATACACGCATTCCCTGTGGATACGACAACCCTACTCATATCACTATATTAAAACTTGACACCGTAGACTTGCGGTTAGAAAATTCTCTAACAAATGTTCATTTGTTTCTTTAAGCTATGAGAAACTCCCTGAGTTTTCTACAAATTGTCATATTACGGGTCATAGCTCTACTTTTTGCCATCGCCTGGTGCCTCATGCTTCTCATAAAGATTAGTCTGCTCATGATTCCTCTCAATGGGAGAGGTCTAGAGATCGAAAGGTATACCATCTAGTCCATTCTTCTACGAGACAAGGTACGGCCGTTGAGGAAAAAATGGACCCTAATCGGGTTCCAGCTAAAGGTAAAGAGGTCGAATCTGAAATTTGGGTACAATTTAAGAGAATGAGGGTGGACCTTCTTCTTCAGGTATGTATACTAAGAATTTGTTTGATGTTTTGGGTGATGATTCGGGTGATTTGCCATGTGATAATATGAATTTGGATCACCCAATATCCAACAATAATACTGACACTACGGTTTCAGATGAGACAAACGACAATCTAGATAGAACCATGGTTCCTTATCATCCACCACAACAAGGTTCTGTCTTGGTTACCAAGGATGCGGTGATTACAATGAACTTAGATGAAAATGGGCAGACCGATTTACATTGTGCAATGGAAACAATTTCTAGTAGTCTTTCTCTCAACGATTATGTTCTTAGCTCTAATGATCCTTCCGAGATGCTCAAGGCTATGGCCACTGCTACCCGAAAATATTGGTCGATATGGCGGATGAAGAAGATCAAGTTAATGAAGATAAATTGGAAGCTTTAAAGACCAAGTTAGGCGACTCCTCAACTACTCCACTTGTGTTTCACTCTTGTGATTCCTCAGAAGCTATGAAAACTTTGGCATTGTGGCTTGTGGATCCTGAGTTGACGTTCTACAGGATATATCAGACCATCAAGATGATACTCAAGCTTGTGTAAAAAAAATAAATGACAATATCATTCGAAAATCCTCTAGAAATAGACGCACTTCATTTAGATTGCCATTTTAAGTTATTTTGTTGTTTCTTTTTTATATAAAAAGTTAACATTATTTACCATTTGCTACCTGATCGGCTTGTGATCATGACTTTGTGGATGATAGATATGATGTTGGGGAAGTGGTGAGGGATGATAGGGGCACTGTGCTGCTGGTTTTTGGAAGGAAATTGCAGCAGATGATGAGTGTTGTGGAGGGGGAACTATGGGCTATTAAGGAAGGATTGAAACAGATACAGAGGAATGGTTGGAGTAGGATTTTAATTACATCGGATTCTTTGTTGGCAGTGCAAGCAGTCACGGCGAACCAAGAAGACTTAAGTTACACGGTGCTTGATTCAAGAAATACGAACACTCGTAGAAGGCATGGGTGTAACTCGTTTTTCGCATATTCGTAGATCAGCTAATTTTGTAGCTCATAATATTGCTTTATTTGCTTCTTTTTCTTCATCATCCTTTTCGTGGATGAATGGAGATATCCCGCGTTGGGTCGAAGAGATTGTATTGTCGGATAATTCTCAATAAATGCAATACAGATTTCTTCTCAAAAAAAAAGAAAATTCTAGTTTGCCGACAGAATTTACGTACGAAATGATTTTGTCACTAAATTTTACAATTACCTACAGAATACCTACATAATAAAAAATATTATTTATCCCTAAATTATACCGACAGATTATCGATAATTTTTCAATTTACGGACAGATTTTCTATAAGTATTTACCAACAGTATTAGATTCTGTAGGTAAATATTTACCTACAATGATTTTACCTACACTTTACAATTTTCTTAATACTTACCAACAAATTTTTATGTAGGTAAAAGTGGTTTTTTTCTTGTAGTGATATATTCCATTTATTTAAAAAAAAATGTGGCATTTTCTCATATATTCTAGAAATTAACAAAAAATAAAATTTTAAACTATTTGAAAACAAATATTAATATAAATGCTCTTTTATATCATTATAATAACTATTTATTTTTTTTCTGCCATTTATTTTTGGGAAAAGTTATTTTCTTTATTTGCCTATTATCGCCAAGGTCTTTGTATTTAGCTCAAGTACTATTGAACTCAAACACCCACCCCCACCCCCAAATAAATAAATAAATAAATAAAAACAAAGAGGAAGTGATGTTTCTAAATTAGGAGACATCCTTTTAAGAATTGTCCTAAATTTATTTGTGCTCATTATGGATTGGTCCTTAGATAATTATGGCATCCTAACTTTTTTAGTAGGTAGGGCAATATGATAACATTCATTCATGTATAACAAGATTAAACTTTTCGACCAATAAATTAGACACCATGCATATCAATTACAATAAAATTTTGTCACTCTCTTTTCTTCTATATTCCATCCATAGTTTAGAAGCATTGGTAGAATAGCTAGTGTTTGACCTGCAAACAAATGCTCTCACCATAAGTTAAACAAGGCATCTGATTGAATTGGCTTTATGATATTTGGGGTACTTTATTTGATGAGAACTTCAAAAAAAGCAAAATCATGGCCTTTCATGTAAAAATTGACATTTTTTTTACATGTGTAGGTTTCTCAAATTAAATATTTACATAATTTTTAATTGATAAAATAAACAGAAGAAAATTTTGGTGTGATGGTTATCCACTTAAATTAATTAGGTATTACAACGGAAATTAAAGATTAACATGAAAAATTTATTCATGTACCTATAAACTCAAATGTATAAAATGACATGTACACATGACATATATTAATATTATGATTTATTGTGAAAAAATAGATTAAACATCGTATAAAATAATTATAGAATCTTATTGCAACCATACATAGAATATATATACAGAGAGAGAGAGAGAGACATGCTAATCATCCAATAATACACGACGACACAATATTTACATTCCCTCCTAATCATCAATTAAACCAGAAAAAAAATGAATTTCAACACAACGTGGGAAGCTCAGTCTTGCATTGATTTCCATTTCTTTATTTCTCATTATCATGAACGTGGAGGCTACCATCCTAACCTTTGCTCTTCACCTACTTATTCTTATTCTATACAAATTTCTCATCCCTTTCAAAATCTATATATATACATGCATATTTGAATCAATTTCAAATACAAAAAACTTCAACTCAAATCCAAGAAAATGGTGAACTTAGCACCATCATATGCCCTTTTAGCCCTGTTAGTCGGCCTACTTGCTCTGAACGCAGCCATAGTCGACTCGTTCGACTACGGTGACGCCCTCGACAAAACTTTGTTATTTTTTGAGGCGCAAAGGTCCGGTAAACTACCAGCGACACAACGTATAAAATGGCGCGGTGATTCGGGCCTTCGCGACGGATATGCTCAAGGGGTAAGATTGAGACCACAAATTTTTGCAATTTTATAGGGTTTATTTATGTTTTAGTACAACTTGGGATTTTATTGCATGGACAGGCACTAGCGGAGACAGAGGGTCATAATGGGCCCATGCTTGTCTCCAATTTATAGTGTTAAGAAATAAAAAAAAAAGATTATAATTTATATGATTTTTTTTTAGTTTTTCATTCGACTCATGTGATAGTTCCGCCATTGTGGACAGGTGAACTTGGTGGGAGGGTACTATGATGCCGGTGACCATGTAAAATTTGGGCTGCCAATGGCATTTACAGTGACAATGCTATCATGGGGTGCTGTTGATTTCAAGAAAGATATGGTGAGCCTTAACCAAATGGGACACACTTTGGAAGCAATAAAATGGGGGACTGATTATTTCATCAAGGCACATCCTCAGCCATATGTTCTTTGGGGACATGTATGAATTTAATTTCCTATGTTCAAGATTTTCTCTCCTACTCTTAATTACTTTACAATGTTAAAAGACATGCTAAAAGGGAGGTCAAATGTTTGTTGAACAATTTGTGTTGTAATATTGATATGACTTTAGTCTGCAATGCTAATTAGTCAAAATATTATGGGCTCAACTACTTATTTGATGTTTAATTATTCATTTACAAATATTGTATTGATCTATGTCTTTGAGCAAAATAACAATTTTAGCCATGTAACATAAAGATGACCAAAACGATTCCATAAAAGTTAATTCTTTTTAAAAATGCAATATGAAAAAGAAAATCACAGTCGCTTCTTTTTCACCGGAAAATTAAAAATCATATGGAAAACCTACTTGTTCTACTCACATGTCCCATGATTTTTTCTGGCTGATTTTTCAATATTTGGCAAAAAAACTGCTCAATTCGCGAGTTTCTAAATTCAAGAGTGTTTTTGCAAAACGAGATTTTTATGGGATTTATTTTGTCACTACTTATAGTTACAGAACCAAATTTGTGATTTTATTTCGTCTTTTAGAAAATTTTATGATCATCGACTCTCATGTTTAGGTTGGAGATGGAGAGTCGGATCATTATTGTTGGGAGCGCGCGGAGGACATGACGACACCAAGGACAGCATATAAGTTAGATCCTGAGAATCCAGGATCAGACCTTGCCGGAGAAACCGCCGCCGCCCTAGCTGCAGCCTCTCTTGCTTTTAAACCTTATGATTCTGCCTACTCTAGTCTTCTTCTAGTGCATGCAAAACAGGTGAGAAATTTTTTAAACTACATATAATTGCCATTGTATCCAAAAATATATATGAATGCAAATTGAACTTTTTAGTTTACCTAATTAATCCTACTAAAGAAACAGAGTATCAATCTAAAGTTGTACATGCTAGTCAATTGAAATTCAAAATTCTCCAATTTTTCTCTTTTTTCTTACATAATATACAAGATGAAGATGTTTTAACTTGTACTTTTTTTTTTCCCCAGATTTTCTCATTTGCAAATAGATTCAGGGGCCTCTATGATGAATCAATTGAAAATGCCAAGCAATTCTACACATCATCTGGCTATTCTGTGAGTTCTTTTTTTTTCCTCGTAAATCATAATCCTTCTTTATATGATATTATTT
Organism: Rehmannia glutinosa; assembly: GCA_016081115.2. Taxonomy (NCBI): domain Eukaryota; kingdom Viridiplantae; phylum Streptophyta; class Magnoliopsida; order Lamiales; family Orobanchaceae; genus Rehmannia; species Rehmannia glutinosa. Next base: position 49,949,348 of record CM071930.1, read on the forward strand.
TTTTCTCAAAATATTTAATATTTCTCTATTTTTCTTATTTTTCCCTAGGATGAACTGTTATGGGCTGCTACATGGCTATATAGAGCTACAAATGATGAGTATTACTTGAAATATGTTGTGGATAACTGTGTCTCCTTGGGTGGAACTGGATGGGCTGTTAAACAATTTTCTTGGGACAACAAATATGCTGGAGTTCAAATTCTTCTAACAAAGGTACACCATATTATACTAATATTCCCTATGAAATATATGTAAACATTGAAAATTCAAAGAAAAAAACTATGTCCATCCAAGTTGCTATGAACAATCTTAAAAACCACAATATATAAAGGGCTTTTCACAACATTTTGACAAAGGGTTAATTGTGGAAACTACTCTAAGATTTAGTCTAATGTATAAAATGAAACCAAATTGTAATATAGAATTACAATTATACCCTTGTCATTTGTTTCTCTTTTACAAATTGAATCCTTTATTTGTAATTTTAAAAGATAGTGGAGTTTTTTGTGATTAGCTTAAGGGGTAGTTTTTGTAATTATTCCTTTGACATATGATCGACAAGATACTTATCCGAGGGAAAACTGTTACCCGTATATATACGCGTAGGTTTTGTTAGATGGAGCCGGAGGAAAATATACTTCCACACTACAACAGTATCAGGCCAAAGCCGATTATTTCACCTGTGCTTGTCTACAAAAGAACGATGGATATAATGTGCCCATGACTCCAGGTTTGAATTTACTAAATTCGACGTTTTTTTAATTATAATATAGTTCATTTCCAAGAACAGCTACAATTTTATTGGATTTTTAGATGTTTTTGCTCATAATTTTGCAATTTTTCATTATTAGGAGGGCTTCTCTATTTACAGGAGTGGAACAATATGCAGTATCCTGCCTCTGCTGCATTTCTACTTGCTGTCTATTCTGATTATCTGTCCAAGGCCAAAAATGTGGTCAAATGTCCTGATGCCCAACTCCATCCTCAACATCTCCTCAACTTTGCAAAATCACAAGTACGTTTATATACTACTAATCTTCGGCTAAATTGTAATTTTAATCATGTAGTGGCATGTTGATCAATGGAAACTCGAAAAGAAATTTAAAAAAAAAAAACATTCACTGGGAGGATGTCCACATAGTTCCCACATTAATAGATTTGGCCTCAAATGTGAATACATGAATTTTTCCAGCGAATCTTCCAATTCCTGAAGACCAGATGATTGCAATGGAGAACTTTTTGAAATTAATTACAAGGGGTTTTTGTAAATAGCCACAGGTAGAGCTGACAAACCCAGCATGGTTTGATGGGTTGGCACAGCCGGCTCGATGGTAAGGCGAACAAGATTGCAATTTCATAGGCTCGAAAAGAATTGGGTATAGTTGACCCAAAGGTCGGACCGATCCAATCGGTCCAGTACATTTTGCATGCATTTTTAAAGTATAGCCGGGTGGGACAGTTCAAAAATATACTGATAAGATTTCAGTTCAATCCAATTTTTCACTTTGGCTCGACGGGCGACTACACTTGTTCTTTTTCTCTTTTAACCATTTACTTGCATTGTCCTAAATGTGGAAAATTTAAAATGATCTGTCTGAATTTTGTACAGGCTGATTACATTCTTGGCAAGAATCCAAAATCCTTAAGTTATTTGGTGGGCTATGGCAAAAACTATCCTGCCCATGTTCATCATAGGGGTGCTTCTATTACATCCATTTCTCTTCTCCAATCTTCTGTTGGGTGTGTGGAGGGATTTGAGACTTGGTATAAACGGGCCGAGCCCAATCCCAATGTTATATATGGAGCCCTGGTTGGAGGCCCAAATGCTAACGACGAATTCTCAGACGATAGATCCAATTATGAACAAACTGAGCCAACATTAACTGGCACTGCCCCTCTAGTAGGACTATTCTCCAGATTGCACAGTCTGCCCGGAAATTCTGCAGGTAAAGACTTAATTACAAAAATACCCTTGAAGTTCAGTTTAATTATAAAAAAAGTCCAACTATCTTTGAAAATTACAAATAACCCTTGATATTATTTTTATTTTACAAATTGCACTTTTCGAGGGGATATTTTGTTAAGAAAATATCCTGGTTAATCACTTCTTTCATAGGGTCTTGTGTTGAAGCATTGCTATTTTAATGGAGAAAATTTGATAATAAAGGATAAGTTAATTCTTGGATGGTTAATAAATCTCTAATTTTTTCTTATATTTTTCAGGTCCATATAATCATGGATCGCCAAAACCTTCCACTCCTTACCACAAACCACAAGGTATGTAAGCATGTTGTCCAAGGACATTTTCTTTGTCCAAAACTCACATTCATGTGTCATTTTCTAAGTTTAATTACAAGAATACACTTTAAGATTTAGTATAATTATGGAAAACCTCACTATCTTTCAAGATTACATATAACCCATCTATATTTGTTTCTATTTTGTTGCACTCTCAAGAGGGTGTATTAATTAAGCAATTATAAATCTCAACAGGTGTTTGTAATATGTTGAGAGATAATTGGATATATTTTTATATTTTTATATTAGGCTAAATAGTTTTTTGTAATTTAATTATTGCAGCATATTTGCATCAAGAGGTCGTAATTTGCTTTCAAAAAATATTTAACAACATTGAGTTTTTCTTGTCTGGCAGGTTCATTGCCTAAATACACACCAGCTTCAAACCCAAAACCAGGTGAGTAATAGAGGCAACCTAATTAATTATGAAATGTTAAATACAAGAGATATTTATTAAAACTACCTCCGATGTGTAACTTAATCACGAAAAGAAAAAATACAGTTATGTTTAAAAATTGCAAATACCCTTTGAGACACAACAAATGCATATGTACTCGTTTTACAAATTATCCCCCTCAATAGGTGCAATCTGTAATATATAAACATGTTTCAGAGGATATTTGTAAATTTTAAAAATCAACATTTTATTACAACAAATTTCATCTTTTTGCACAGTAGCTTATTGCAATTTGCAAGTCACAAACATAGTACAATTCAAACATATATACTAAGAACTACACTTTTTTTTCTGTTGCAGCTGTCCCAGTTAAGTTTCTTCACTCCATAACCAACAATTGGGCCGTTGGGAAGGAAACCTATTATCGACACAAGGTGATAATGAAGAACATTTCCAAAAAGCCCATCACAGAATTGAAGTTGTACTTTGAAAGCCTAACAGGCTCACTTTGGGGTCTCAGCCCAACACAAGAGAAGAACATTTTTGAACTTCCTGCATGGCTTAAACTACTTGAACCTGGTTCTGAATGCACTTTTGTATATATTCAAGGTGGTTCTCAAGCCAAAATTTCAGTTCAAAGCTATCATTAACCAAATAGAGGTTGATTTGATGTAGGAATTTGAGTGATGAAATTTTCCAGGCCTTTATTTTGTTGTTTTTTATTTTTTTTTCTTGTGTAAATTAACTGAAAAATGGCAACTAATGAAAGTTGTTGACCCATGGATCATCTCTTGTAATTATCAAGTCTCATCATGTCCTCTTTCCGGTAGTTTTGCAATGTTTCGGCAACAATAAGACTGAAATTGAGCAATCTTAAAACTTACAGGACCAAATTAAAATTTTAAAAACGAACATGATAAATCTTGATACCCACTTGAATTACAGGACTGATTTTGCAATTTAATTTGCCAATAAAGTAATTCAAATATTTATACCCAATATGAAGAAACAAATTATTTAATTAGTTCATATTCAAAGAAAATATAAGGCAGTGAAATTGCTCAGGGAAAAAATAATAATAAAAATAAAATGAATTTTCTGATGGAATTGAAACCAGTTAGTTATAGTTAGTACCACTAATTAAAGTTACAAATGAATTTGGACTTTTAGGACTCAAAAAAATTATTTATTAATTATTAAAAGTATTAACCTACTAAATTTATCTAGTTATGCATGGCTACTCTCTCATTCCTTATTAAAATTAGGGGGTAAAGAAAATAAATTGTGGAGGCTAATTGGCGGTATATAGCAATATAGCATCATAATGGTGTTATTCAATGCCAAATTTCTTTAGTGTTAAATAGCTGGAGATTCTTGGACAAACATGAATGCGTGGTTGAAGAAGAAGACAAAAAACCAAATACAAATATGAACCACTTAGTCAAAACTTGCTCCCATTTAATTTGAAAAGAGGATTATGAACTTCGAATCTTCGATTATGTTTATTACTCTCTCTCAAATTATTATTTTTTCTTTAAACGTCTTAAAACTTTTACTCATCCATAACTTCATTGCACAATCAAAGTAATATTTAGAAAAGCCAAAAATTAATAAAATAAAATAAAAAGCCACTACTTTGAGGCATAAACATATCAAATCGAGCTGAACATATTATCTATTAAATTTATTTGGATATTTTATCGAGTTTCCAAATTACATTTGATATTTTTGATAGTTAATTTGGTCGAGTTTAAATGAGCTTTAATCGAGCCTAACAAAGACTGAAAATATGGAAAAGAAATTCCAAGCTTGTTTGTAAAATTAACGAATTGAGCTTAAACGAGTGAATTTAAACTATTAATCTCGAATTGAATATCGAGTAATTGGTTTGTTTCTCAACCTCTCAAATAATTATATATTTAGCTTGACAGAATATAAACTTGTGTATAAAACTTAAGAGAGTGAAATTTTTATATATTTTCACATTATTTATCTTAATATTAGTTATTGACAAACACAGTAGTATATCATACTCATGTGGGAGGGATTTTAGGAATACTTATTTAATATTTCCTAAAAAGTATATGAATAATAAACTTAATGTAAAATTACTATGTGGCCCACATGCAATTAATTAAGGATTTAATTATTTAAATAATGAGTTTTAAATATTTATTTTATGGTTTAAATAAATAAGTTATCAGATAAGTTTTAATTCGGCAGTTAAGAGGTGGTTTTTGTTCCACTTCTACACATGTTGATAGAACATGTTTGAGATCGTTTCTGCCAGAACAGTTTTTGGCAGATAACTACTATCACAAACTGGTCCTCTCTCTGTATATAATAGAACCCATTCTGAACTGAAAAATCTATCACTGAAAAATTATCGTTCTGCGAGATTAACGAAGGCCAAGAGAGAGAAAGTGGTTTCTTCCATCTTCAACAAGAAAGACATGGTTGCTCAAGGTTAGTACCTCGATTATGAATTGATTGTGAAAATCATGAAGTTCAAGATTCGGGATTTGATTTTTGTTTCTACAATTTTATGTACAATTTCTGCTTACATGTGGTATCAGAGCTTCCGGTTTAAGAACTCATGATTTTTCAATTATGATTATGGGTTTTCTAATTTATGAATCCATACGAATTACGTTTTCCAATGCAATAATTGACTTATGAAATTTGATGTCAATTTTGATACATTTGAATTCATGTTGGATTCTCTGAATTAAGAGAAGTTATGTATCGTATTCTATTTCATATAATTATTCGTCGTAAAGGCGTAGATGATTCATGGGCATGCCATCTGAATTGTCATTTAAGATAGTATTCGAATAGTTTGTAACTGGGCATGAGAATTCGTATCATCGCACGGCTCTCCTACACTTCAATGTTATCGGAATGTCATATTGTGATTCCCACCTTACCATTAAATTATTGTTTGAAGTGGGTTATTGTTTTTACTCTTGAAACTATTTGAAGTCCCATTTGGATAACTTCTTTTTTTTCTTTTTTTTGAGAATGACCATTTGGATAACTTATATGTATTGATTAAAGAATGGCTTCATGATGACTTTTTTGTATGCAAGTGTGTATATATATAATGTTAGATTATGTTTTCTCCTTTAGTTAAATTATAATCATATGGAGTTTACTGATATCCTGGGATTTCAAACTCAGTGTGCATACAATGCAATTATGATTTCTTTGTAATTCAAATACTTAGGTTTGTATTTGAAATTTACGTTATAGATGATCATTAGTTAGTCATCAAAGTGGCATAATCATTAAGTCTAACTTACTGTATATTATTATTATTTAATTTGACATCTATATTATTTTTTTAATAAGTTGGGAGTACTGGTTGGAGGGGATGATAAATTTCAAATAAACTGAAAGATACAGGGTTCGAACTCTGGTTAATACCCTTATAAAGGGTGAGTGATACCACTTGAGCTATAAGCATCTATATTATGAATAATATGTTAGTCACCAAAGTGGCCTAAGTAAAAAGTATCTATTGAGAATAATATGTTAGTCACCAAAGTGGCCTAATATGTTACCCATGATTATGTAATGCTATTAATCGAAATGATATTATGATATTTTGTAGTGGGTATATTGAAGTTCATTGATTATAGAATATTTACTGGTCGCCCAAAGATTGATCAATTATTTTTTATAATCAAGAACTTAACTGTGGATAATCAATATATCTGGTTAGATGTGTTTAGTATATCCAAAGATAGCGAACATGTCTAATTTGAGTATATTAAATTACCAATCAAGTGAATTTAACTTTTAGCATCAATTACGTTTAATGTAGTGCATTGTTGGATCACCCAAATGAGAACTTCAATGTACATTTATTGTCTTATCTGAATTTATATTAAGTCATCACAAAGCATTAACGATCAATCAACTCTTTTAATTGCAGTACATATTCATGTTTATCTTCATTCGCATGCGTCGTCTGTTCCAATGTATAATGGGCTTAACTTCTTTGAATGGTGCGAGCAAATCCAATTTCACCTTGGTGTCTTAGATCTTGACTTAGCACTTCAAGTTGAGAAACCCACTGCTATTATTGACACTAGCAGTGATTTTGAGAAATCGGTCCATAATGCCTGGAAAAGATCAAACAGACTGAGCATGATGTTTATGCAAATGAATATAGCAAACAACATTAAGTCTACCCTTCCTCACACTGAAAATACTAAGGAATTCATGAAATTAGTAGGAGAGCATTCCCAAAATGTTGATAAGTTTTTTGCTGGGACATTAACGGCTACTTTGACCACCATGAAGTTTGATGGTTCTCGTAGTATGCATGAGCATGTCATTGAAATGACAAACATTGCAGCAAGACTTAAGTCCTTAGGGATGAACGTGGATGATAACTTTCTCGTGCAGTTTATCTTAAATTCATTGCCCTCTGAATATGGTCCGTTCCAAATGAACTATAACACCATAAAGAACAAGTGGAATGTGTGAACTTCATGGTATGCTAGTTTAGGAGAAAACACGGATTAAGAATCAGGGGACTCGTTATGTTCATCTCGTAACCAATCAAGGAGCTGGTAAGAAAATCGGATCAAAGAAAGGAAAAGGCAAGAAATGACCATTTAAAGTGAATGAGTCAAATGCCCAAGTCCAGAAAAAGGAACACAGCAACCTTAAGTGTCGTTTCTGTGGAAAGCTAGCACACTTCCGGAAAGATTGCCTGCAACGTAAGCCATGGTTCGAAAAGAAAGGTATGCTTAATGCTTTCATATGTTTCGAATCAAATTTAGTTGAAGTTCCTCATAACACTTGGTAGCTTGATTCTGGCTGCACCACTCACGTTTCAAACATAATGCAGGGATTCCTTATGACCCAAACCATAAATCTACTACTATTCTAAAAGGGCGAATGTTTTCTGTCAAAATTTATTTTGACTAAAATATCCCTGTCATCTACAAATTTGAATGGTAAAAGTGGAATTATACACAATGAAACTGATTGATGTCTCTTCAACTCTCTCTAGCGTCTCTTCAGGAAACAAAACTAAACTTTGTGTCTCTTGAATTGATACACACAAATTTCTCTCTTCTTCCCCCTCTCTATTCTCTCGATAGGAAAAGGGGATTATCCCTCTCTACTCACTCTCTTACGGCTGTGTAGTTAATACAAAAGAATTTTGACATCTCAGTTTCTTCCGGCTGAAATAAGCGAGGGATTTAAGCGGTTTATATTTCTGTTGGGATTCCATAAGTTTATTGGAATTTTAGGATTGGATTTCTTTTCTTAATTCTTAACTTTGTTTGGATTTTTGGTACCTTTACTTAATTCTTTCATATCTCAGTTTCTTCCAGCTTAAATAAATGAGGGATTTAAGCGGTTTGTATTTATGTTGGGATTCATAAGTTTATTCGAATTTTAGAATTGGATTTCTTTTCTTAATTCTTAACAACTCTTGGGATTACCAATGACTCTGGATAAAGGGAGATTAAGGAAGAAACTATTTCATCTTTCCAACCGAATTGAGTTATACAACAAATGGTAAGCAAAATGTTATTTTTGAATATTGTCTGGTATTCGATCATTCCATTCAAGAAATATAAAACAAAAATTCAAAGGCATTCATACGATATCATTGGCTGAAATATATATACAAAGTTTATCTGTTATTGTTAAGTCAAAATGTCAAATACAAAAATTCAACTTTTATTGCCCGTGCATGATTACTATTTGTAAGAATAATGGAGAAAAAAGAGCTGTATTGGAAATTTGTAGTTTACAAATTAACTATTTTCCCTCTTTTTGCCCCAATTATATTAAGAATATATCATATATGTTCTACAGGAGATTTATACCATGCTAATAGTCATCCTATATCTCATGCTACCTTGCAGTAGGTGGGAATATGGAATCAAAAGACTAATGGACTAAATACGTTTAGTCATTCACATTATTATTAATATTACAATAGGGAAGTTTATGATGATGGCTACAAAAAGTAACGAGTGTGTGATGAGGTATCTCTGGTCTTTTTGTTGCAATTTTTATTAGTCTGTTAACTCAACACCAGATTTAGCATGATGTTTACATTTATATGTTTTAAATTAAATAATAAATGGATTTTTAATCTCAGTGTGCTGAGATAGCTTCATATTATTGGTTTCTTTGATTTACTTTACATAAACTCGATGGCTTGATACTAGGTGGAACTCCAATCTCATGGCAGTGTTGATCCAAGTGAAAAAGATATTATTTTTAATTAGCAGCGGAAATATCTACCAACACAAAGAGTAACGAAGAGTAAATTAAGATTACAAGAAACAACTTTTTTTATTGTCACATGGCTTTATTCTTGTCATCATCTATTGTAGTAATTTTTCTACATTGAAGTTTTGAATACTGTATCTCTTTTTGTTTCAAATGAGGACGTTTTGATTTACCATGTCAAACTAAATAAAGTACCTTGAGTCTTGAGATTTTGTAAAGTTTTCTTAACATAATAGATTTTCTTCACAATCATGTGAATCTTTTCTTTTGATTTGTGTAAGTGGATTCTGTTATTTGGACAAAAATAATGATTAATATGAATCTTGGGGAGTGTGACTGCATTCTTTTATGCATGCATTCACCTGTCCTTTCAAACACTAACCCCATAGACGAAAATCTTGGAGTGATTAGTGTCGAAGTGCTTGACAAAACATTATGCTCTAGAATAATTTCTAATACTCATCAAATCTAAATAACATTGGAAACATTAATTGCAAGTTGCTTACCATACTCCACCTTTATTCCCGGAAGATGTAACTAGACATTCTTGAAGGAGTTTGTTTATTATTTGAACAACTTGGCCTACGTGACTTTGCTAGAATTGATGGTTGGTTTTTACCACCTTATGCTCATACTGCTTAGCTTACAAGCAATAAGTTCAAATGGTCTGTCAGGCACAATAGTATCACTGATATTAACTTGGTGAGGTTATTAAGCAATGTTTATTAACTTTTATTTTATTTGTTAATTCTCCTTGTATGTAATAGAATTTTATCTTCTTTTCCTCTCTAGATTAGTGGAATGGAACAAACAAGTTTCTTATTTCAACAAGCTTCAAAGGTACTTTTGTTATGGTTCATACTGCTACGATTTTTCTTTCTTTTGTTTGCTTAAAATCACAGAAACAATTGTTTTTTTAATATGTCAGCATGCAAATGTTGAATCTTTTGCAAAATGCCAAAAGGATCTCTTGTTATATCTTCCACTGTATTTTAATGTATTTTAATGATTTGTTTGAAAGTTTGAAACAGAGGAACTGAGTCAAATTTTGATTTATAATTTTCCTTTATGTCCTTATACTACCACAAGTTTATACTTTGTTTCTCATTGGTTTTTAATTTGAAGGGAGTTAGAAGTAGTGCATTTGAAACAGATCCATAATGAACAGATTTATTGGAAATGGAAATGAAAGTTGTACCATTTATTCTGAGGTACTTCATCTCTATCTCTAGCCTCTATCTCTCCTCTATCTTCTATCTATCTATCTATCTTCTATCTTAAAAGGGTGAATGTTTCTGCAAAAATTTGGATTGACTAAAATATCCCTATAACCAAAAACTCTAAATGGTAAACTTGGAATTACACTTAACGGGACTGACTGTGTCTCTTCAATTGTCTCTTTCACGTCTCTTGAGACAGAACTCTCTTTGCGCCTCTTCAATTTACACAGAAAAATTTCGCTTTTCTAACGCCTCTATTTCTCTCGACAGGAGTAGGGGATTGACCTTCTCTACTAACTGTATTGTGGCTCTTTACAGAGAAATTTTGACATCACTTAATTCGGGCTGATTTTTAATCGAGGGATTTATGCGATTTGGATTTCTATTAGGATTTCATCAAACAAACAAAGGTTCGAATTTTGAATTCCAACTCGAAAGATAAGAAAATTTAGGAATTTACAAAGTGCATTAATTTTTTTCATCAATTCTATTCGGCTTTCGTTGTTATTCAATTTCAGGTTTGTAATTTATTCGATCTTTAGGATTGTAATTCAAATTGAATTCTGGTAATTTTTCATAATTCTTAATACATTTGTGGACATTCTGTTTTAACATTGGTTGTTTTTGTCCTGCGATTCAACTTAGCCCACATAGTTTCAGAATCCATCAATCTTATTCATCAATTCTCTTCAGGCTTGAAGTTTATTCAATTTCTTAATCTGGAATTCGAGATTGGAAACTTATCAGTTCATAACTAAAGTTGAAAATCTTATAATTTTACTTAATTAGTATCTTTATTTTTCTGGCAAAATATTAACATACACTTTATATTTCATGTTTTATTTTCTTGTGTTTTTTTTTTTTTGAGGAAATATTTTCTTGTGTTTTTGGTTGCTAGGTTGCAGAAAAAAATTGACACCCCATATAACACAAATGCGCAGATGCAACATATAACTTCTTAGAGACTGCAAGAAAATAACCATCAATAATTTACACGGGAAGCTTGATTCTTTTCCTGCAGTGCCATGGAATATTCCTTATAACTCTTCTCAATGGAATAAATTAAGAAGCAACTGAAGTACAAATTCCAAATCAGATGTTGGCTCAACTATACCATGTTGCAAGTATTTTCTTAGTCTCCGCTTCTCCCTCTATTTTCTCATGCTTATTAATTTAATCGTGATTTTACTTGCAAAATGTTGACTATGACTGTTAAGATTAATATTTTTGCTGCATTGCAACCTGGACTCAGTTAGTTATATACCGTGCTACAGTTAATAACATGTGCTCATGTATCTTGGACATGTAATGGATCAATTGTAGATTAGAATTCCTTCAGTTTAATTTGAAGGGACTTGGCTATGGCAAAGGTGGAAAATTCAGTAAGCAAGACTTGTGATAGACTTTGAGAAAGTAGTAGTTCAATATCCTTTTCTTCTCTTGCAAACCAAATATGAAATAGAGCAAGACTATATATGTCTCTAAATTCCATTTATATATGATGCTGCGATACGAAATGGTGGGATGTGCTTTCACTATGGAAATTGAATTCATGGCATGCTTTGAGGCCACAATTCAAGAAAATTGGCTACAGAACTTTATTTCAGGATTTGGAATAGTCGAAAGTATTGCCAAGTCGCTGAGAATTTACTGTGATGATTCCCCAGCAGTCTTCTTCTCTAAAAACAACAAGTATTCCAAAGGTGCTAAACATATGAAACTAAAGTACCTTGCCATTAAAGAAGAAGTTCAGAAACAAAAAGTGTCAATTGAGCATATCAGCACCGATGTCATGATTGCGGATCCGTTGACTAAAGGATTGCCTCCAAAGATATTTATTCGACATGTCGAAGGAATGAGAATTCTTAATGTAACTTAAGAATTATATGCTTTATGTATTTGACACTTTGAGCTCTCTTATGTATTATTTATGAAATTAATTGATATCCTGTTTGTCATTGATGTATACATGACGTTGACATTACTTTAACAGGTATTATCTGACTTAGACATTAATGTGGATCATTATTGATATTTTAGTTATGAGTTATTTTAAGTAGAAAACTAATATTGTGGTACATAGAAGGAACTATGTCGGGCTAATGACACATAACCACCATGACCCATATTAGAATATATTTGTTATAGCATTATGATCTGATCAATGAATGTAAGGCTTATCTTTATGTTATGTGCATTACGTCTTAATATTTAAACCATGAAGATTTATTTGTCACATGGGCCAAGTGGGAGAATGTAAAATTACTATGTGGCCTACGTGCAAATAATTAAGGATTTAATTATTAAATAATGAATTTTAAATATTTATTTTATGGTTTAAATAAATAAGTTATCAGATAAGTTTTAATTGGACAGTTAAGAGGTGGTTTCTGTTCCACCTCTACACACGTGATAGAACATGTTTGAGATTATTTCTTCCGGAACAGTTTTTGGCAGATAACTGCTATCAGAAGTTGGTCCTCTCTCTGCCTATAATAGAACCCATTCAGAATTGGAAAATCTATCACTGGAAAATTATCGTTCCGTGGGATTAACTAAGGCCAAGAGAGAGAAAGTGGTTTCTTTCATCTTCAACAAGAAAGACATGGCTACTCAATGTTAGTACTCCGAATATGAATTGATTGTGAAAATCATGAAGTTCAAGATCCGAGATTCGATTTTTGTTTCTAGGATTTTATGTACAATTTCTGCTTACACTTAATACATGTGTATGTTATTCATCCAAATAATAAAATACAAAGTGAAATAGGAAAATAAAATAGTATTTTTTGATAGGGATAATTACAAAACTACCCCAAGGTTTGAGCTAATAACAAAAAAATCAATAAATATAAAAATTCAAAAAATAACATTGAAGTTTAATTATGTATTCTATATCCCATATAAGCAAAATATTTCAAACATCTCCTTTATATTTGTAAAAATATTACAGCTACTCCCTTACTTTTATGATAAAATTGAACCTAATGGGTATTCTTCGTAATTACTCCAAACATGAGGGGTAGTTTTTGTAATTATCCCTATTTGATATGTAAATAGAAGTCCTATAGAAGAATTTTTATTGCCAAATACCGGCCAAGAAGCAAGAACACTGGTCGGCGGTTGATCATCGGATGCATTAAAAAACAGTTGTTCTGTCTCTGTCTCCTACGACAACTTTGTCTTCTTTCCTGCTATCTCCACACACACACACACACACACACACTAAACAATGCCTATTTTCTCCACAATATATACACAAACCCCTTTGACTCACCACTCATCAAGCTTTACAGTTCTTTGCCATACTCCATCAATGGCTTCCTTATCTTCTTCATCAAATTTTTGCTTTACTTGGATTCCGATGATGATGATGGGGCTCGGTTTTTTCCTATTTTTGTTTGGTATTAATGGGATTCCAATGGTCGATTCTTCTACTCTTGGGGTGGAGCACATTTCGCGAACTTCGGAGATTGAGACGGGAGAGAGCGCCGCCGTCTCTCCAAATCTCCGCCGCTACGCCGCCTCAACCGCCATTCCTTCACATTCTACCCGACTTTTCGATTCGGCATCATCTCTAAGGCACGCAACTCCTTTTCTCTCTCGCAATAAATCTTTCCCTTCTTTTTAATTTATCGGACTAATTGCAAAATTGGTCCTTAATTTTGGGGTAGTGGCATTTGAGGATTTCTATTTTTTAATTTGCAATTTAGGATTTTAATTTAAAAAATTGGCACGTTAAGAATAATTATTTGCGGAAAATTAAAAAAATTGGTCGGACTAATGTGGCTGCACCTCACCACCTCAAATTGGGAATTTTTAATTTCCTATGAAATTGCTAATTAAGTTATTTTTGAATTTTAATAATATTAAATAATAAACATATGAAAAATGCATGTCCAATGTGTCTAGTCACGTCAACAATATAGTTCAATTTTTGAAATTAAGGCCAAAAGTACCATCATTCATCAATGTGCCAATTATATTAAATTAAAGTCCTAAATTGTAAATTGAAAAAAATTAAAGTCCTAAAATGCCACCACCCCAAAGTTTGAGGGACTAATTTTGCGATTAAGCTTTAATTTCTTGATAGCAATATTTGTTAAAACTCAAATTCTTGTTTTTATCTTTCTCGTTGTTTTTCGGTTTAAGATTATTAATACAATTATTTGGTTAGCTATGCCTTTGAGGTTAGTTTTTTTTTTGAAATCAAAAGAAAATAACTTCATTAAAAAAGCAGATCGAACTGCAACGCTTTACAAATGAAGAGAGGAGGGATAGAACTCCACTCTTTGACACCAGACATAGAACCTGTTGCTCTAGCTAACATATGGGCAACATCATTCGCTGATCTCTTTACAAAAACACACGACACATTAGGCATATCATCTAAAAGACCCTTACATTCATTAATAATAGGGAAAATTTTTAAAGTACCCACTATGGATAGTGGGTACTCTTTTCTATCCACTAGGATAATAAACTTCTTTTCTACCCAAATTGGCCAATATACCCCTCCTTTAAGTTGGTGTTTTTGAATTTTAAAAGGGAAAATTTTTAAAGTACCCACTATGGATAGTGGGTACTCTTTTCTATCCACTAGGATAATAAACTTCTTTTCTACCCAAATTGGCCAATATACCCCTCCTTTAAGTTGGTGTGTTTGAATTTTAAAATCTAAGACATAAATATACCATTTAATACCTACCGTATAGGAAACCGTACTATTCCCAAAACAAAAGTGAAAAATACAAAACAAAACCCCAAAATCGTGCCCAACTCGGTCAAAAGGATTAAAGGAAGCAAAATACAAAACAAAACCTCAAAATCGTGCCCCTTAGTCTTCAAGGAGAAGAAAATTCCACCCCCCCAATTTCGTGCCCAAGTCGTCAAGTAGAAGAACAATAGAAGGAAATCCAACACCCATTTCGTGCCCAACATCGTGCGAGAAGAGAAATGGCTTCAATCGTGCCGTCATCGTCCGCCTCCGCCTCCACCTCCACCATCGCCGCGTCCGCCTCCGCCTCCACCTCCACCGCTGCCGTCGCCCCTTCCGCTCACGAACAAGTAAGGGTAGAGTTTCGAATTTTTGTTTGTGTATAATGTTCGAAATTTTGAATGATTAGGGTTTAGTTTCGAAATATATTTCATGTGTTTGTTACAATGTGAATGATTAGGGTTTAGTTGTTCGAAAGTTTGAAATATATGAAGTTTTGAGTTGTTTTGTGGGACTGTTATACGAAAAATGGTGTATTGTTTCTGGTTTTGGCACGATATGGTGTTGAAGACGATGGGGCACGATATCGTGCCCTTATATAATTTGGTGTTTTTGAATTTTAAAATCTAAGACATAAATATACCATTTAATACCTACCGTATAGGAAACCGTACTATTCCCAAAACAAAAGTGAAAAATACAAAACAAAACCCCAAAATCGTGCCCAACTCGGTCAAAAGGATTAAAGGAAGCAAAATACAAAACAAAACCTCAAAATCGTGCCCCTTAGTCTTCAAGGAGAAGAAAATTCCACCCCCCCAATTTCGTGCCCAAGTCGTCAAGTAGAAGAACAATAGAAGGAAATCCAACACCCATTTCGGCCCAACATCGTGCGAGAAGAGAAATGGCTTCAATCGTCCGTCATCGTCCGCCTCTGCCTCCACCTCCACCATCGCGCGTCGCCCGCTCCGCCTCCACCTCCACTGGCCGCCGTCGCCCTTCCGCTCACGAACAAGTAAGGGTAGAGTTTCGAATTTTTGTTTGTGTATAATGTTCGAAATTTTGAATGATTAGGGTTTAGTTTCGAAATATATTTCATGTGTTTATTACAATGTGAATGATTAGGGTTTAGTTGTTCGAAAGTTTGAAATATATGAAGTTTTGAGTTGTTTTGTGGGGACTCATTATACGAAAAATGGTGTATTGTTTACGGTTTTGTACGATATGGTGTTGAAGACGATGGGCACGATATATCGTGCCCTTATATAATTTGGCGCGATATCGTGCCGCATATCATACCAAGATTTAATGGGTACGATATCGCGCCACATATCGTGCCCTGTTATAACATGCCACGATATCGTACCCGTTAAATTTTGGTACGATATCGTGCGATGGGTTTTTGTATTCTTTCCATGTATTCTTTGTTTAGATATCCATATCCATATTGTCCCACATCTTTGTTTTTTCACTCTGATTTCTGCAATTTTTCAACAATTCATCTTAATAAATTGAAATTTATTAATTGTTGTAGATACCAGTCCACAATGGAAGAGACCCTCATATCATCGAGAGAGGGCCACATCGCGGGATACGTTCGATCGAATATTATTCGGACCATCGAGAGATGAGTTCTTTGGAGATCGGTGATGATTTATATAGTCGATTTAGACGTCGGCGTTCGGATATTTTATGGATTTTGGGTATGACGAGGCCGATTGTAATGCTGACCGCATGCATTAGTTGCGATGGAGGTGCATGTCTTTGACGCTCCGGGAATCGGAGTGTTGGTTCCACGTCGGAGAAGCGGACTATCATCGATTCTCTCGGCGTGATTTTGCTATGATATCGGGATTGCGATTTTCGGGGTCCACATTTGACCACTAACGGTGATTTTGAGGTACCCGAGGCCGGTATATATAGACGGCGGTATTGGCCTAGGGTGATCGGGTTACCGCCGGCGCATTTACGCGATTTATTTGATCTTGGCACCTTCCGTGACTCACCGGCGATGCCCTGAAGGTGGCGAAGGTGTTATTTGCCTTTTACATGATAATCTTGTGTTTCGATGGCGATAGACCGCATGATGGGCCGTTGGGTGTGGTTTTTGATCGAGGACGATGCACGCGATGGGAGGCGTTCCCTTGGAAATACTCCTTTCGGATATTGATGCATTATATTCGGCTGCATGATGTTACGCCACTTGGCGATATACTAAGGGCGTTCCACCTAGATATCGGCCACCTTCTTATCATTTTTATGGGGCCACTTATGTCTTTGTTGGTACGCATATGTTTTTATTTTATTTATATTTGTAATTAGTTTTTAAATATTTAAAAATCTTATTTTTTCATACTTATCAATGTTCTCACAGATTTGGGCATTCGAGCGATACCTCGCTGGGTAATGCTGGGCGACTCAGTATCGACACCCATTGCTGGTGCCTTCGTTGGAGGTTTTCGAAGACCGCTATTGACATGGTGATTTTTTTCTTTGACACGGTATGTATTAACGGTGTTTTACTTAATTTATTTATTTAATAATTAATTTATTTT
Source organism: Rehmannia glutinosa (assembly GCA_016081115.2). Taxonomy (NCBI): domain Eukaryota; kingdom Viridiplantae; phylum Streptophyta; class Magnoliopsida; order Lamiales; family Orobanchaceae; genus Rehmannia; species Rehmannia glutinosa. Next base: position 49,966,802 of record CM071930.1, read on the forward strand.
TTATTAATTTATTTATTTATATTATTTACTGAGGCTTTAGTGTGTCATGAGATATTGGATCCGGACCGGAGGGAGCTCCAGGAGATATATATAGAGGAGTCGATGATCCGATTATTTTGTCGAGTCCTCCCGATTCATCCCGGGAGAACCGGTTTTTAAGCGAGAACAGAGCGAGGTGCAGTGCAGATTACCCCCACCCCTATTAGCGGAGAGAGTGTCGGATTCGACACCCCAGCCACCTATTAGCGGGGGACGAGAGGTAGAGTCTTTATTACAGGGGGAGAGACGAGGGGCGGGGAGGAGAGGTAGACCCGTTTGAGGCCGCCGACGCTACTCCTACGATTGATCTGCCGGAGGCGGCCTGGGGCAGCGGATGGTCCATCATCCCATCGGTGATGATCCTTTAGATGGTTTGGACGGATGAGCGCGCGATCGGTCGTCGGGATACTCGTGTTGATCCATCATCGCGGCGACTATGCGCGATGATCCACGGTCCGTCGGGATACTGCGTGTTGATCCATCTCGTGAGTTGGCGACAGATATCCGACACCGATTCGGGGTGTTATGCGGCCAGTTAGCGATTCGAGAGACTTACAGAGGAGCGGTTTGCTCGATTGGAGACACGAGTCGATGATGCCGTTTCTCGGTTAGAGACTGTCATCTCTCGGAGAGGAGGGTTCTCGCTTGGACGACGCCTGATCGGGAGATAGGTCGAGTTCGGACCTTATTCGGGAGGAGATTAGGCGTCTATTCCCATACCTTGATCGATCGATGACTTCGTGCATGGTAGTCGAGAGATATCCGAGCCGATCATCACAAGCGAGACACCTCCTCCGGCGTGCTCGACTCCTCGTTCGGCGATCGACTCCTCCTCCGACGATGTCGACTCTTCCGCCGTCGGCGGTGGCGATTCTTCCTCCTCCTCCGGCCATGTCGACTCATCCCCTCCTCCGGTAGTGACGTCTCTTACCCGCCATTGTCGACTCTATTATGCCATTGTCGACTTCTCTTCCGCCAATATCGACTTCTCTTCCGCCATTGTCGACTTCTCTTCGCCATTGTTGACTCTATTATGCCCGTGTTATCACATTCTCCGCGACCACGAGTGTCGGTCCCGATTCCGAGGCCATTGCCGTCTCCTATTCGAGCTCCCTCTCCGACACTCGTGGTATCGGTCCACGAGCGCCCTCTCCAGATTTGCCCTCACCGCCTACTTCCTTGATCCGAGGTTCGGGACGGGCGGTCGTCGCGGCATATTCGCGACCCGTTCGGGGATCCTAGTCTCGCAAGCCCGGCCCGTCCGAGAAGGAGTTTACCCGCTTCTTAAAGTCTAATGAAGAGTAAGTAAATATTTTTGCATTTGTCTTATCGTCTTAGTATTTACATCTTATATTCCACTGTCTTAATATTTGAGGTCCAATTACGGGGGAGGAACGTGGGGCTTATGTACCTTGTTGGGCCATCATTTTTTAAGGAAATGGCGGATCAAAGATAGAGTTGGAAAATGATGTAAGTTTCTTTTGCATTATTTAGTTGATGAATATTTTATCGATTAATATTGATTTCTTTCATTTACAACATATAAATGCATACCTGTCCATACTCTGATCCGATCCCAGTTTCTTGGGGTTGTGCCTCATGAGAAACAAGTGGGAAGTTATAGGATTGTATCTACGACATTTTTCGGTTAGTTTATTTATTATGTGTCTCGCATTTCTTGTAAAATTAATAAATCATACTTGTTAATCTATAAACATTTTTCAATGTGTAGGATTCCATACGGCACATATGGAGTCGTATGCATGGTACGGATCCTGGCTGACACAAAGATATATGACCCAGCGACCATGGAGGAGATTCCTCCCCCGGAGCTGGATGAGTTGGTCGGTGTTGTCGGCCACGGAACTCGAGGATGGGGTAATCCTGGTCCATGGAGTCTTTGTATCCGCGGTATACTTGAATAATTATTTTTGGCTAGTTTATTCATTTTTTTCATCCAAATTTTTTGATTATTAACGATTTTGTTTTCACCTAGGTGTTCATGATCGTGAATTTGTCGGGCCATTTTGTCGTGTGCGGTGGATCTCGTAGAGCCACAAAGACATATGCGACTCGATGCGTGCCGATACACGCGATGATAGTTTTGCCAATCGGCGTGCACACACGTCCCCTCCGTCGCATGCTCCCATGTGTACTTATTCGCCCGGCTTCTCGCCGCCTTAGGTAAGAGCCCGTCCGCCGCGGGAACTTATCCATAAGCGAAAGATTTTTTTTGCGAAACGACCCCACTAGTTGTGGTGTATTTGCCATACATTCTATCATTAGTTGTATCACCACGAGAAGATTAATAGGAAGTATGTGGAGCGGTCGATTCGAGAGATAAGGCAAAATATGGCACGACAAGTTTACCCGATCTGATATTGATAGTAGTACTTGGGAGTTGTAGTACATATTGTTGTATATCTTCTAAATATTTTGAGTTATTTAATTAAATATTCATTTTGCATGATTTTTCTTAATTTGGGACACGATAATATATCGATAAAACTACAAACATATTCATTAGAGCAATTGGGACACGATATAAAAATTGTACGATATATATCGTGCCCCTTTTATAATTTGGCACGATATATCGTGCCCTTATATAATTTGTACGACATATCGTGCCTTATATAATTTTGGCGCACGATATATCGTGCCCTTATATAATTATCGTGCCAATTGTAATAGGGAACGATATATTTGGCACTACTGACATGATTAACACATTTAGACTACTGAGTTTCAGCTCTTAGTGAGTTAGTGTGTTTTTCTAGAAAATAGTGTTGCATTTGAAATAAAATTTTGCCTAATTTTCATCATCCGGACGTCTCGGACATTTTCTCGGGTATGATCATCTGCTCGGCATATTCCACATTTCTTCTTATTACGCACTTGTCTCGAAGGACCCGGTTTGTCAGGCTGAGGCACTTTGCGTGCTCATCGGCGGCAATGACATAGTGCATTTGACGCAATTGTGGCCACACCCCCACACCTTGAACAAATTTGACTCTTACGTGAACGATTACTTGATGATTCAACAGCGGAATGAACTCTACTTTATGTCAGGGACGACCTGCTTGTCTCGGGTTATTTGGAGGGTTGCATACTAAGTCTCGCACCTCTTGTGGTAGAACCCGTTCACTCGGATCGGGAACTCGGTAAAACTTCACCCGCCCACATTTTTGAAGATTTTCATTTTTATAATAATGGGCGACAAATGAATAGATATTGAGGTTACCTTCCCGCACAAATAAACAAACAATTATTTGAAAATATTGAGCGAATTATGTGAAAATATTGATACAAAAATTTTAATTTCTTTATACATAATTGCTGCAGATGCATGGGCGCAAGGCATCAATTCATATTCAAATTCTCGGCAATTTGCACGTTCTTTGGGATAAGTCAACCAAATAAGTATTTGTTCCATCTTTCACCTTGTACTTCACATTACTAAGACATTGTACATCCATTCTACGACCTATCTCAACCGCATCATTTAATCTTTTGGTTGCTTCAAGTGTTAGCTCTTGATCTTTATCATTAGCGGCGGTCGTGGTTCGTTCATAAAACCACTTTTCAATAATAGTCCGAGCACACTCAAAGCCTGGAGAACAAACGAGGTAACTTTCGGCCCATAATAACCGACTATTGAAGCTCTCGGTGAGTTTGATGTCATGAACCCATAACGCCGGACGGACACTTAACTCGAGACCATCTGTCTTCCCCGCACGTTCTAACTTTTTAAACGCACCCGTCTCACTAGCGCTTTTATGTTTTCAAAATACTTATCATAATCTTCACGGCGGTATGAATATCTTTGCATTCCTAAACATTGCTACTATATGTTGACCGTATTGAGCCAAATTACTCGCAAATGATAAGTGCAAAGCCCATGTGATGCTTCGGTATCTTGTTTTTATGGCATTACCGATACTCTTGTCTTTGATCGAAAACAATCGATGAGATCACGAGGGCAATTATAAGCATCTCTCAACTGTCTCAAAAACCATGTCCAAGAATCGCGTCGTTTTCAACATCCCGATTCCAACAACAAGTGGGAAAATCTGTTCATTACCATCTTTTATTCTTGCCACAAACAATATTCCTCGGTATTTGCCTTTAAGGTGTGTTCCATCAATCACAATAAGCGGTCGGGCATTGTTCGAATCCGATGATTGATGCATGCAAAGCAAAAAACACGTACTTGAATCTATTAAAATTATCCGACTTCCATCTAGTTCTGCCGATCCGGGATTCGTTAAATTCAACATGTGTAAGTATCTTAGGAATTAGATTGAATGACTTGTTGCTATCTCCATATATCAACCCAAAGGCATGATGTTTTGCACTCAACGCAACATTATAACTCATTTTAAGCCCATGTCGCGATTCCAACTCCGCTATCATATCTCTTGCACGAGCGAATGCTCCACTAGTAATCTAGATGCAAAATACGCACCTACTACTTTAGAATGCACCCGCCTTAGATGCATTGTCATTCAAATTTAACCCACATCCATGGTGCTTGTCAAACTTCCCTACTCTCCAAATACCATCCTTTCCATATGCACGCATTCGAAAAGGGCATCGTTCATACTTGCATATTGCATGAAAACGAGTCTTATCCGAGTGTTCAACTCGATACGACTTGATTTTCAAGGTGATACATGCCTAGTGCGATATCGATTCATTTTGCTCATGTATGTTGCTCCTTGGCGCAATGTCCCACGAGATGCTTCCAACTGTGAGGTTCCTCGGGAGGAACTGAAAGTTGCGAGTGTACCGGAATCACCCAACTTCGTCCTGTGGGCACTATTGTTTCGTGAACATTGTCTCTATGGATATCGGATGTAAGTTAACACCTCGTACTGCTGCATCTTGGTTTTGGTTTTAAAAATACTTCTCTCCGCTCTACGTCTCCACTCACAAAATTCCTCAAATTCGACGTTCTTTGGTCATTTTCAAATTGATTATTAGCTTCAACGTCGGTACCAACATCACCATCGGTGTAGTTCTCACCAAAATCATTTGGTGTAGTTTGCACCATAATTAATGTCATTATTATCACAACCAACATCGAAGATCGGTATTATCACAATTAACATCGATATTATCACAACCCATATCGGGATAATAGCCATCTTCATTGCTTGGCCTTATCTTGAGTCCCGGACAATTGATATTTGGAACATTAATCGTAGGTGCTAGTGGGCGCGGATGATCAATAATTGGAAAATTGTTCATATGCATAAAGGTGCTCCACTGGGCACTTCTTGCATGACTATATGGATTGATGTGCGGTACACCGTATTTGTTGAAAACCAAGATTTTGCATGTAGTTGTAATTAGGCCCGATATGTTGAAAAATCATTCGACTAGCCATTAGTTGCATAAAACTTCCACCAACACCTTGTTGACATTCAACGCGTTCAACTCGATTATGCCCCAGATCGACCTCCCAATACATTATGCGAACTAGTCTCACCCATCGTTTTTCTTTTTTCGGTGTTACAAAAACAACTGGTAACTTCGGTGTTCCCAAACGAGTTTCAATGTCATCATCGTTTTTCAACTTTAACTTCCCAAGTTTGTTTCAAAAATATCTACAATAGAATGCATTATACAATCGTATACGCCCCTATCAACATCAACAACACCATAAACCTCCTCCATATTTCACTATAATTCATTTTTGCCGGTTTAATACGTACAACTTCTTCTTCACCACTTTTATATTCTAAACCTTCCCAATGACCACCAAATCGAACAACAAGATAGCGAGAGTTCATCTATATACAAAGAAAAATATTGATAAATGCAAGAACACATAAAATTGGCTGTTTTTTTCTTTGGGGCACGATATATCGTGCCGCTTTTTGATGAGGCACGATATATCGTGCCTTTTTTCATAGAGGCACGATATATCGTGCCCCGTATATTGGACACGATATATCGCGCCCTACATATTAGTGCGATATCGTGTCTAATATACGGGGCACGATATCGCATCTAATATGTAGGCACGATATATCGTGTCTAATATATCGGGGCACGATATCGTGCAACTCTATGACACGATATCGTGCATTGTTTTTCATAAATGCGAAAAAATTTTCCTTTAACAAAACACTTCACATATTTTGCAAATATATTGGTCTTGAACGATTTAAACAAGGTTAACTAATTAGGAGGAGAAGAACATTACCTTGTTATTCGATTTTTTGGTGCGATTTTGTTGATGAAAGCCCACAAAAATAACTTCTTGATATTTTGTGAAGAAGAAGAAGAAGAAGAGAGAAAAAAAAAAAGAAGCAAAAAGATGGGTGTGTTCACGGTTCAATGTTATGTATTGGGAGTATTTAATTTCAAGAGAAAAATACATATTAAAGGCTGCATTTAAAACGCCGAAGGTATTGTGGTAAAAGAACACCAAAAGTGGGTAGAAAACATGTTTTTTATCCTACATGTCAAAAAACTCAATCACTTATCCCAAGTGGGTAATTTGCCCCATTTGCTCTTAATAATATCATCAAAATAAGAAACTTCCTTTGACTTCCCTCTCAATGCCTTAATTACCATAAAGGAATCTGACTCCACTGATATATGCAAATTACCCCATTTTGCCTTTAGCCAACTAAGGATCTCACGAAAGCTCAGTGCTTCAGCAACTTCTGGTAACATTGGTCCCTCCAATAACCATGAACAGCAGCAAGAAATCTACCCTCCTCATCTCTAATTAAACCACCAAACCCAAGTTTATTAGAATCCTTAAATAAAGCCGCATCAACATTACATTTAAGCCACCCTTGACTTGGTTTTTGCCATTTAATAGCACCATCAGCTGAGTTTATGTGCCAATCTGCTAGCTCGGAAACCTGAGCAATCTGCCACTGAAATAACATCGAACTAGCAAAATTAAGAACTTGAGAGGGAGATCGAAATTTCTGATTCCAAACAATATCATTCCTATTTTTCCACACAGCCCATAAAAGCACAGCAAATTGACATTTCATATCATGGGATAGCTGCTGCCATATATTGTTGAGGCAAGATAAAAAGGATGAAGGTTCCAAAATGCCAATATTAACAGATAGCAGCTCCAAACATTTTCTGGCAAAGGAACATAAGAAGAAAGTGTGGGAGATAGTTTCTGTACCATTGTTGCAAACAGGGCATAAGGAGGAAACAGGTACCTTTCTGGAAATTAATCTCTCTTTCGTAGGTAAGGAATTATGACAAGCTCTCCAAACCAAATTTTTGACCTTTGAAGGCACTTTCAGACCCCATAATCCCTTCCAATCGAAAATCTGGGAAGAAGAGGACTGAGAATCCAAATCTTCGCACAACTTTTGGTAGCCAGATTTAACTGAATAAATGCCTTTTTTATTGCCCGTCCAAACCCACTTATCACCCGAATGACCATCACTCAAAGGAATACTAAGGATTAATTGTTGATCCCTATAATTAAACAAATCCTTAATAATATCCTCATCCCATTTAACAAAATCCATGTGCATCAAACTGCTAACAGAAGTATCATCCAAGGTTATTTGAGGAGAGGAGATAAATGCATTTTTATCCGGAAGCCAAGGGTCCTTCCAAACAAGAACATTTTTCCCGTCGCCAATTTTCTTTCTGCAGTTACTCAAAATGAAATCTTTCGCAGACAAGATACTCCGCCATACAAAACTAGGATTCGATCCAATTTTAGCGCTGAAGATGTCAGATGAGGGAAAATACCTGGCTTTATAAATACGAGACACAAGTGAATTGTTGTCTATTAAAAATCTCCAAATTTGTTTCCCCAAAAGCGCCAAATTAAACTCATGTATCCGCCTGAAGCTAAGACCCCTGGCTTTTGTGAACACACATTTTCTTCCAAGATTGCCAATGAATACTCCTAGAAGAATCACCACCTTTTCCCCACCAAAACGAATTCATCATTTTTTCCAACTCAGAGCATAATTCTAGGGGAAGTAGAAAGATGCTCATAGCATAAATGGGCACGGCTTGGGCTACAGTTTTCAACAAAATTTCTTTTCCAGCCCTCGATAAAAGTTTTTTTTTCCAGCCTTGCAATCTTTGCCAAACCTTCTCTTTGATGAAAGCAAATACTTCTTTTTTGTTCCTCCCAACCAACGAAGGCAAACCCAAATACGAGCCATGACTAGTAGTGATAGACACATTTAACAGAGAACAAACTTCCTGAATATCATCATTACAAGTATTATTACTAAAAGAAATAGATGATTTCTGGAAATTTATAATCTGACCTGAAGCATTAGAGTACAAATCGAGACAAGTCTTAATTCTTGAACATTCTTCACGGTTGGCTCTAAAGAAAAGAAAGCTGTCATCCGCGAAAAATAAATGAGACACTCTTGGCGCACCTCTAGCAATCTGACACCCATGTAGCCACCCCCTTTTTTCGAATCTTTGAATAATAGCCGACAGGCCCTCCACACACAAGATAAATAGATAAGGCGATAATGGATCACCTTGTCGCAAGCCACGTTCCGGAATAATGAAGTCCGACTCAAAACCCCCATGAGTAATCTTGTATCTAACAGTCGTCACACACAACAACATAAGGTCAATCCACTTCTTATGAAATCCCAACTTGGTTAACATAGCCTTTAAATAAGACCATTCAATTCGATCGTACGCCTTGCTCATATCGATTTTCAAAGCTGCAACTCCTTGTTTCCCCTGCCTCTTTCGTTTAAGATAATGATTGATCTCGAAAGCAATCATAATATTATCAGAGATAAGCCGCCCGGGAACAAAAGCACTTTGAGATTCGGAAATAACTCCTGGAAGAATCCTCTTCAACCGATTGGCAAGAACCTTGGATATCACTTTGTATACCACATTGCACAGTGCAATTGGTCTTAAATCTGTCACCAACTCCGGATTGTTCTTTTTCGGAATAAGAACAATATTAGTGTCATTGAACCCTTCTGGGAATGAGCAAGTGTTCAAAAAATAAAGACAAGATGAGATAACTTCATTTCCTGTGACGTCCCAAAATTTTTGAAAGAAAGCTGGATTCATCCCATCTGGCCCTAGCGATTTATCCGGATTCATCGAGGTTAGTTGAATAAATGGTTTTTGCTTACTTAATTGATGCCAAGTTGCTAACAATCATCCCAGAAATGGATTATGGCTCAAATCGTACTAATAAAGAAACAAAAAGAGGATGTGAAACTAACATTTATAGACCTTTTTGGCAAGTTCCTTCCTTTACTTGTCAGTTATTGTTATGGTCTCAGTTGTAGAGGTAGTTCACTTAGAAGGATTTGCTCAAATGAATTCTGTTTCTCCGCGTTCATTTCTCATTACAGATTTTCTCTTTCCTTTGGCATGGCTGTGTTTTTCACATTGTTCCTCCTTTGTGCAGGGTTATTGTGGTGGAAACTATTGTTTTAAATTGAGCAATCATCCTGCTGTCAGTCTTGGTGGTTCTCCTGAAATTTTGTATGTATAAATCCTTCTCTCATTACTGTAAACTTTTCAGAAATACTTGAAAAAAGTGAGTAAAGCCTTTTTAATTCATCATTTTCCAAGTTTCAAGATATGTTTCTTTGTTGCATGTGAACATACCGACTACACTTAAAATAATTACCTTTTGTTGCTTAGAAGTAGATATAAGAAAATGAAGAGTAGTGTTTGAGTGAAATAGTGAAACAATCTCTTTTTTCTTCTTCCTTTTATTTTTTCTTTTTTTGGTTTAGAATCTTCTACAATTCTGTAATTGATTTTAGGGAGTGTTTGCCAAAACTTCAGCTTTTAGAAGAAGTGATTTATTGTAGCGGAAGCAAAAATAGTTGAGAATCAGATGTTGATAATGTTTGCAAATAGAATCCGAAGTTGAGAGTGTTTCGTGAAAAAGTTGTAAAAGTGCTTATTTGTTCATAAAAATCGGACCAGAAGCAGAAATATAAAGCACTCATCTCCCTACTTTTAGATTCTGATTAAATGAAACAGAATCAAAAGCAAAAGCATAAGTTGACATTTGCAAATACTAAAAAGTCATTTTTTTTCAGCTAGAAATTGAGAAACACATTTTTTTAGTGATTGCAAACACTCCCTTGGTTTCAATGGTTTAACATCCATGTATCAAATTTTGTTTCAAAATTTCTAAAGAGATCTTTGTGACAAAAAAATTAATTTACTCGCTTTTTTCCACAGAATAAGTGGAACTACTGGAGTGGAGCTTTTATCTGGTCTACACTGGTATCTGAAGTATTGGTGTGGAGCGCATATATCTTGGAGCAAAACTGGAGGTGCACAACTTTCTTCAGTACCAAAGCCTGGATATCTGCCCCGTATTCAAAATGCCGGGATAACAATTAAAAGGACGACCCCATGGAGCTACTATCAGAATGCTGTTTCATCTAGCTGTGAGCAATAGTTTCTGTATCTTTATGGTGTTGCATTTTTTCACATATGTGTCAGTATTCATATTTTACTATCTGTGTTAAAGATACGTTTGCATGGTGGGACTGGGAAAGATGGGAGAAGGAGATTGATTGGATGGCTTTGCCTTTGGCTCTGGTCAAGGTATCAATTTGCCTTTGGCATTTACTGGTCAAGCCATCTGGCAGAAAGTTTTTTCAGGTACTTTTTATTATTCCTCTAATTTCAGTTCTTTTAATCGTCAAATACCTCGGCATTGTTCTTCTAGAATGGCAAAAGGTTAAAAGGATAAAAAATGAGAATAATTAACAGTTCAAATAAAAGATAATTAAAAGACTTTATCTTTAGAAAATTTCATCAAAAACATTTAAGAATAGGGCAAAACAAAACAGCCAGTTCATTGTTCAGCTATATTATAGCTCCTTAGAACCAATCATATTAGTAAAGATCTTTTTGATAATGAATAACTTTTCTAAATGAGTTGGAGCTTAGATTCCAAATCATAAAAACATTTTTCACTACATGCACACAGGCACAGTTAGTGAGAAACCATTATTTTGTAACCTATATAAACGCAGTTTATTACTCCTTTTTCAGTGTTGGTACTAACTTCCACAATTGAACAGAATTTCAATATAAGTGCTCGAGATTTGAACGATTTCTTTGGAGGACCAGCATTTCTTGCTTGGTCAAGAATGGGAAATCTACATGGGTAAGCTTACAGGCCTTAATCTAAAGTCTTAATCTGGTCTTCTAACATTGGGCAGTTATTATAAGACATCTGATCTCTTGTGACATGTTCATAACACCACTGTTTCAATGCAGTACCTTTAATATACGTACTTATATTGGTTCTGCAAAACATAGATTTTCAGCATAATACATGACCTAAGGCGTTATCGGAAGTTCAACTTGTACATGCATTATGAGCCACACCAGGTAACACTAGAGTTGAGAAAGTGTATGCTACATACACTATGACATCCATAAAATCAATAAAATTCACAAATTATATCCAGGGTCTATCATAAATCTTACTTTTGGCCCTATTTTTCATTTAGTTTGTAAGCTAGCTTCCAAAGGACGAAATAATATATATTGTTTGAAGACAGCTAATGTTCTAGCTTTTCTTGCTCCTGGAATTACATGAAGTTGTCCATCAATGTGATTTGTTTACCAATTTAATTTCTTAGTGTCATCTGACTTCAACTACAGGTGGGGTGGCCCACTGCCACAAAGTTGGTTAGATCAACAACTGATACTGCAGAAGAAAATCCTTGCCAGAATGTATGAATTGGGAATGAATCCAGGTGCCATATATTTGAATGCAATGAAATTATCTGTCATTCGGTCACACATTCAGCATAAATGTATGATTGCAATAAAGAAGTTCTTTGTCGGAAGGATGCTGCTAATTGGATGAAACAATGATTCATATTTACATGAAATTCATATAATAACGAAACAGTGGGTCAGTACATATCCTTTATCAGCTCAGTGCATCAAAGACCCCTCTAAATGAGCTCCCTTTGCCCATTATTTGGTTTCATTATTTGAATAAAAACATTCAAAACACCTAATTTGGACCATTATGGTAGACAAGTAAATCAGATGTCACCTAAGAAAAATGTTACTTCTGAAAATGCGAAATAAATATGACTTTATGCTTGAACTACTTTCAGCTACTTTCACTTAATAACAAAGGCTTTTGATATACATTTTTTTATTTTTCTCATTTTGACTTGCATTACAGTCCTTCCAGCATTCTCTGGTAATGTTCCAGCAGCTCTTAAAAGTGTATATCCATCGGCAAAAATAACACAGCTTGGGAACTGGTGAGTCCTAATGTCAGGTGTTTTATCGTACTTCTTCCTAATGCTTGATGCCCGAGACATATATTTTAGAAACATGCATATTATTTAGTCATATAGATACATTTGCATTCGTTAATTCCCCACGTTTGTTGTTTTTCTTGCATTCATGTTTCTTTCTTCTGGACCGCTGGACGTAACGAAAGATCAATTTTTTTTAACTAAATGGCATATTTAATGTTCTGAAGACATCATAATTTGGAAAAGCTTCTCTGTCCTAGCACTATAAGAAGGATCAGTGAACAACTTTTCATCAGGAATTTGATAACGACGTTTTTCTCATTCTATCGTTATTTATTTGAACCCTGTGTTATATAATCCAGAAGTTTGTTCGCATGACATTTGACACCTAGTCCTCAAACGTACGCACGACAAACTTATAAACATATTGAAGACATGAAAAAGCTTGCTATTTCTATTCCAGAATAAGAAGACATTCTTGTTGTGAAGTAGCATTTTTTTCTGTAATTTATGGCACTTGCTGATCTTAGTGGCTTCTTCAAGCATTTCAGCATCAATTATTGGGGCCATATTTATTTTGGGATGTTTATCTTTTGTGTTATTTGTAGTTTTGGAACTTATTCCAGATGTATTATTATTATTATTATTATTATTTTTATGGGTTTTTAAGGTCATTTCTTATCTGTGAAATTGTAATGCAAGTACCAACCTGAAAAAGCCTTTTATGCCAAACATGTAAAAGTGTCTAAATATACCTGGGAGGTTGCATTTTGTTTGCTAACAATTTTTTGCAGATTGCTCTAGCAAGGAGATGTTTTCTAAAGATCTAATAACATTTTTTAGGCTTTCTAATGTATGTGATTTATTGAACGTTAACTGGATGAGGAATAACAAAGGAAGCTGCTCTATCGTTGTCACTGTAAATAAAGTTTGAAGTTCACTTAAGTTACTTGTTCCTTTTCTGGACTTTCTTTAGGTTTACTGTTAGGAGTGATCCTAGATGGTGCTGTACCTACCTCCTTGATGCAACAGATCCCTTGTTCATTGAAATAGGGAGGGCTTTTATTATGCAACAATTGAAAGGTATGCAACTTAGTTAATTTCATTGCCAGTGTTATATGAACTGCTTGAGTGTTCAATTCTGAGACATCTAAAAGGTTTTATTCGCTCCCTGAAACTTGGATATTCGTCTCGTATTCAGAATATGGAAGGACTAGCCACATTTATAACTGGTACGTTCTGATTCATCTCCTGAGCTAATAATTAGTCTTAATTCTGCATGTAAAATGAAAAACATAAGATATAATGGTGAATGGAAAAAAAAAGATGGTACTCTTACTTTCAAGAGAACATGGATGAACAATCACGAAGTATTTTCATTATAACTTTTATTCAGTATCAAGTTATCTTATTACCTGTTCCATCTCCACATATGCTAGCATTTTATACCCCTATTTCATTGATATTAGTTGATCTGATTTTCCATTACGTTATAATTTATCACTTGTTGTTTTGTCCAGATACTCTTTATTCTTTAAGGCTTCGTTCATATTAATTCAATTTCCACGAATATTTAATGCAGTGATACCTTTGATGAGAACACACCTCCAGTAGATGACCCGGTTATATATCTTCATTAGCTGCTGCAATTTTTAGGGGTATGGAAAGTGGCGATGGTAATGCTGTTTGGCTCATGCAGGTGAATAGACACAAGCGCATTAGCTTAATTTTCCTTCCTATCAAAGCCAGGCATCTTAGGCGTGCAAAAATGACAATGAAAATTACTATAATGCCTAAGAGTTTATTATGTTTGCCTCCATGTAGATTTCTCATCTGCATTTTGACGAATGTCCTTACGTTATGTAGGGATGGCTTTTTACTGATGATCCATTTTGGAAGCCTGCTCAGATGAAGGTGAAATTTGATTGTGTGCAAATGCAAGTTTTACTCTTTTGATATACTTGCATTCAGAAATGTCTAGCATGGGAACCAGTACATATATTCTGATAAGAGGCATAGTAATTTTAAAAATTATGGCATCACAAATTGAGGACGTGAAATCGACAAACATTCTTGAAAACATTCATGCACATATGTGTACATTTATGTGTACTATGCAATCATAAATTTTTGTTTTGGAACTCTTATATAGAAAATCGGTTGAATAAGTATCAGAATAATATAATTATTTAGCTTAGCTTCTTTATTAAGTTTGTCAGTTTTTGACTATGAGTTGGTTACGCTGACTGGCATTAGTTAGTTAAGTTGTTGTCAACCGTTTCTTTCTTATTTCTTGTATATAATGTACTGCTGTATCACTTCAGAAGATTGAGATGAATTTCTAATAATAAGAAAATGTACAGCCATATACATTGAAGCTTAGTGGAAAAAATATACCTAAGTCTCTTCTCACACAAACACTTTCCATTTTATAGATATCAAGGTAAGAAAATCATGAGCACAATTGATTGATACTGCATTTCCTAGTTCATCTTGATCTTTTGTTTTATTTAATAGAAAAATAAAATCCCATTTTCAGGCACTCCTGCATTCTGTTCCTGTTGGAAAGTTGGTTGTGCTTGATCTATACGCTGAAGTTAAACCAGTTTGGGCTACTTCACAACAGTTTTATGGTGTACCTTACATCTGGTACTTCCTCTCTTCTCGATTTTCGTTGACTTATCTAGTACCGTGCTGCACACTAATTGGGCCTTATGTTTCTTTCCGATCAAGGATAATAAACTTCTAATAGTTTTTAGGGATAATTACAAAAAACCTTCCTCGGGTTTCGGCTAATTAAAAAAAAAAAAACAGAGATGTTTCAAAATTATAAAAAGCCCCCTCAGGTTTGATTTTGTATTAAATTGAAAGGGTTAAATGTAATATTTCTATAAATGTCGGGGGGGTTTTGAAATATTTTTTGCTTATGAGTAGAAATTGTAAGACGGAATCAAACCTTAAGGGGCTTTTTTCGCAATTTTCAAAAGCACTGTTTTTTTTTTTTGTAATTAGCCCGAACCTGACGTTCTTTTTTGTAATTATCCCTAATTTTTATTTATCGTGGATCCTCTAAGCATTCATTCTATCAGGATTACTTTACTTTTGTGCTAACATTTAAATTTAATGCTTTAGCTAGTTGGTGGTTTTACCCATCCGACCATCCATCAAAGCACGTTCGTTTTATGGATAAGTTTTTTGATGGGAAAGAATCTCATGCACGACTCCGATGAATCTGTATACTAAATTATTAAAATGTTTTAGGATCATTCTTGATAGCTAGCTTTTTATTCTCATCATCTCTACTTATGTAACGAAAGTATAATAGATTGCATTTAATATTATTTCAGGTGTATGCTGCACAACTTTGCTGGGAACATTGAAATGTATGGTATTATCGATTCAGTTGGATCTGGGCCCGTAGATGCTCGTCTTAGTGCAAACTCAACCATGGCAAGTCTATTAAACCATACTCATTTTTTATGCTCTTCCAAGTACGATTTATGTTGCAAAATTACTTAGATATTAGTATGGCTTCAGGATAACTGACTTTTGAACTTATCAAAACCATAAACGACAATTATGCTTCCTCGTGCCATTTACTGAATATTTTTGATGGATAGTAAAATCACAACTGGTTAATTGGTCGAGCTTTGCACATTGTTTTGATTTTTTCAGCCCCGTCTCATGTTGATTCCGTCTCACACTTTTTCTTATTTGATTTTGGTTTTGTATGGATGAGCTTATGTTTGTTTCATATCTGACTTTCCCTTTGCACTGATATGCGTTGTATGTCTTATTTTCTATTTACAATGTCTTTTATTTCTTTGCATTTCACGTGTTTTACGCATATTCGCGGTTTCATATTTGTCAGGTTGGTGTCGGGATGTCAATGGAAGGTATCGAGCAGAATCCCATTGTTTATGATCTTATGTCTGAAATGGCATTCAGACGAGACAGAGTTGAGATCAAGGTAACTTTATTTTGGTTCAAAATATCTGGCACATAGACTTTCACCTTAAGATGCACAGAAGGTTGTACAAAAAGGAAAAATGTATTCTGGTCAGCTGCAACCTTCAGCATGACTGGTCAAAATGACGATGTCTTTGTACTGTTAACAGGCCATCATGAAAGATTATTACCACAAGTATCTGTTCTGTAAATTGCATGGTTTAGAGAATGGCTATAAAAGCTAAATGTGCTAAATTCTTAATTTTTCAAGCTGTTATGTTGATACTATTGCTTTTACATTTAACATCCTTAGAATGTAACTCAACCTTTTTTTTCCTTCAGACATGGATTGATACATATGTACGGAGACGATATGGAAGATTGGTTCCATCGATACAAGATGCCTGGAGCATATTATATCGTACACTATATAATTGCACAGATGGATTAAATGTAAGTAAAACTACTTATTATTCTATGAATCCTATGCACTGACCCGTAGCTGACTGAAATCCGTACTTTTTTTTATTGGGTGGTTCCCTTTAATGCATCGATTGTTTTTGGCTTTTGTGTTTCGAACAGGATAAAAACAGAGATGTAATTGTGGCTTTTCCGGATGTCGATCCAAATTCAATTCTCACTTCACCTGTATTGTCACTCTCTGGAAATCATCACCAAAGCCTGAGGAGAGCTATATATGAACAAACAAGTGATTCATATACTCATCCTCATCTATGGTATTCGACTTCAGAAGTAATAAATGCACTACAACTTTTTATCGCAAGTGGGGATCAACTCTCAGACAGTAACACATATAGGTTTGGATAAATTATCTGCTTTTTCTCGCCTTATTCACAAAGTATGGGAGTGTTTGCAAAAATTTCTGCTTTTAGAGAAAGTGATTTATTGAAGTAGAAGGGAAAATAGCTGAAAATTAGAAGTTAGTAGTGTTTGCAGATAGAAACTAAAAGTTGAATAAGTTAGAAGAGAGTGTTTGGTGAATAAGTTGTAAAACTGTTTTGTTTGTGTGTGAAAGTCAGATTAGAAGTAGAGTCATAAATTCTAAAGCGCTCCTCACTACTTTAAGATTCTGATTACAATAATCAAAAGCGAAAGTTGACAATTGAAAACACGAATAACTACTCTATTTTTTCATCCAAAAACTCACAATCATTTTTTTAAAGTGTTTGCAAACACATTCTGTCCATCATTGTATCTTCCTTTTAGTGTTTCTTCTCCTCTGAAACTGCGCTGTTCGGTAATTTTCAGGTATGACCTTGTGGATCTAATGAGACAAGCTTTGGCAAAGTATGCCAATCAGCTTTTCTTAAAAGTTGTAGAAACTTATCAGCTAGGTGATCTAAACACAGTCAAGCAACTTAGCCAGAAATTTCTTGGTCTAGTTGAAGATCTCGACATTCTTTTGGCTTGCCATGATGGATTTCTACTAGGACCTTGGCTAGAGAGTGCAAAGCAACTCGCGCAAAATGAAGAACAGAAAAAACAGGTTAGTATCCTCCAAACAGATGACCATCTCCATTATCAGTTTCTAACATCCTTGTTCATTGTCTGAAACTCGTTAAAAAAAAAAATCATGCAGTTCGAATGGAATGCAAGAACTCAAATAACTATGTGGTTCGACAATACGGAGGAGGAAGCCAGTCTACTTCGCGATTATGGTATTTGAAACCCTGACTACTAGTATCTTGTTCATGATTCCAATTAGTAATAAACTGAGGATTTTAGCCATCACGTTGATCCATTTAAATTCGTATGCTAAGAAACATGCTTAATAATAAACAGGGTTAATTGCAAAAAGTACCGTTGAGGTTCTGTTTAATCACAAAACAGCCCAGTTTATCTTTCAAAATTACAAATACCCCAGTTAATCTTTCAAAATGACAAATACCCCATTGACTTTTGTTTCTATTTTACTAATTGCACCTTCAATATGGGGTGTTTGTTAGCAAATATAAACCTCAAGGGGTTTTTGACTTTTTGTACAAGTTTAAGGGGTATTTGTTTGAGTCTTTTGTAATTAAGCTAAACCTTCATGGGTAGTTTTT
Organism: Rehmannia glutinosa; assembly: GCA_016081115.2. NCBI lineage: Eukaryota > Viridiplantae > Streptophyta > Magnoliopsida > Lamiales > Orobanchaceae > Rehmannia > Rehmannia glutinosa. Next base: position 49,985,115 of record CM071930.1, read on the forward strand.
GTAATAAATAGAGTTAATTACCCAAATAATAAATAGAGTTAATTACAAAAGTAGGAGTGTCAATTTCGGACTCGACACGAACCTAACACGAAATTAATGGGTACGGGTCGAAATTGGGTCGAACTCGAATAACCTGTCAATTAAACAGGTCGGGTTCGGGTCATTCTACTATGACCCATTTAACCCGTCTAACCTGTTTGTGAATTTAAAAGAAAATTAAGTAAATAATTAATTGTAAAAAAAAACAACAAACAAGACATATCCTTAAAATTTAAATGATAAAACTTTCTTAATTATGTATTTGTTATTATTATGCATGTTTTTTTTAATATTGTCCTTAAAATATGATTAGTATGTTATGTTATTTATGCAATTATGTTATTTCTTTTTGTATGTTGTGAATTGTGATATTTTTTATTGATTGAATAGTGTATGATAGTGATTGATTTTAAAGAAATAAATTTATTCAATTAAAACTATTAAATGAATATAAAAAATAATTTTATTAGACGGGTTACGTGGGTCGGGTCCGGGTTCAAGATTCTGACACGAATAATTAAACAGGTCGGGTCCGGGTTCCTGCAAAATAAGCAGGTCGGGTCCGGGTTCAAGATTCTGACACGAATAATTAAACAGGTCAGGTCCGGGTTCGCGTATGAGGGTCGGCTATTTCTGATACGCGAACCCGGACCCAACCAAAATTGATACCCCTATACAAAAGGTAACATTGAAATTCTGTTTAATCACAAATAATCCAGTTAGCTTTCAAAATTAAAATATACCAATGACATTTGTTTCTATTATACAAATTCCACCCTCAAGAATGGGATATTTGTTAAGAAAATACAAACCTCAAATACCTTAAGGCGGTATTTCTAATTTTAAAAGATAACTGGAAATTTTTGTAATTAGGGCCGACATTTTTGTAATTATCCCTAAGAATATCTGTAGCAACTTGTAGCTTGTATACATTATAATCCTTCATTTTTTGTTGTGTTATTACAGGAAACAAGTACTGGAGTGGGCTGGTACGAGACTATTACGGCCCTCGTGCTGCTGTTTACTTCAAGTTGTTGATACAAAGCTTGGAGAATGGAAATGGTTTCCAGTTAAGAGAATGGAGAAGACAATGGATCAAACTAACAAGCGACTGGCAGAATAGTACAAACATTTTCCCAACCAAGAGCACAGGCGACCCTCTCAACGTCTCTCGTTGGCTATTCGATAACTACTTGAAATATCCCAATTCAGACACGATCGAAAACTGAAAATTGGCCATGCATGATTGCTCTACTTTTCTCAACAGATGATGATTTGATTTTTATTTTACAAGCCTAGATGTTTTGTTTTAAGAGAGAACAATAGAGTGGTCCTCATTTTGTTTGTCCCACATCGATTTAAGAGTAAAATTGGGTTAGGAAGGGGGTGCTATAAATAATGGGCTGATGTGAACTAGAAAACTTGCCTTAAACTAATGAGTAAGGAAAACAAAGCGGGCGGTGAGAACTGGCCGCAGCACCTATCATAATATTTTTGGTGCAAGAATTTATGGAGGGGTTATAGGCTGGCCAAGCGTTGACGCTGCTTACTTTGCAGAACTCGTTTGAGCGGGCCTCCCAAAACCCACCCCCAATTTAGTTTTAAATATTTGAGGACACTTAATAAATTATTATTTAATTAAAATGCATGTCGAAACAGTTTGGGATTTTAATTTAGTTTTTTTGTTTTTATTATTGTAGGGTAAGTAAAATCTCAAAATCAATGATTTTCCAATGGTTAGCAAAACCTGGGGCAGGTTTTAAATTTTAATAGTGACGACCCCAACCTTGATTGTTTTAGTTTTTTTTATTATTTAATTTTGTATACCATGTTTTTTATATATTTGTAGGAAGTTTCAATGGTATTTTTAATTTTTTTTCAATATTTGTAAATAAAAATAGAGTTCTACCCATAGAGCTGCGTTCGGGTCATATAAAAATATTTTTAAAAATATTTTTTTCAATATTTTTAATTATGTCTTTATTTAAAAATATTTAAATACTAATTCATTCCATTCTCCTCCATGATCACAAATATCATGTGAGTTTGCCATGTTTTTGGAAGTCAAAATGATAATAACACCAGGAAAGGTTTTAAGTATACATCTTACTTTGCTCCTGACAATATTGATTTTATATTTTGATGACCAAGAAATCTCTTGTAAGATAGGACTTAATGAATATATATTAAGATCTCAATTTTTAGGATTAAAACACAATTTGTAAAATTGGGAAGGGAGCAGGGGGAGGTGAAAAACCATATTTAACATGACAATGAGGTTTAATTATAAGTTATAAACTTATAGTGCAATATCAATAACTTGGGCCTTTCTTTCAAAAATAAATAATAATAATAATAATAATAATAATAACTGGGCCTTAAATACCAAATGGTGAGGGATAAATATCCCTCTTATTGTTGGTAAGCCCATATGAAAGAAAGTGGTCACGTTAATACATTATTTGAAACTTCAGCCGACATTAGAGAGCTGAGATATCTTGGCCCATTCACGACTTCTATCAACTACTTCTTCCACTATATGTGATAAACTTTCGTATTTAAGTTAGATTATAATTTCCAAAACAATATTTTGTTAGTTACTTGATTTTGAAATAAACAAAACTCATGTTCCTATATTAAAGCAACATATTTCTATCTTAATAATGTTCACGAGATGTCAGTATTCCATCACATCTCTCTGAATAAAGTAGCAAATAAATATAATTCTTACATGATAGAAAATATTTAAACCCATTATTATATCTATAAAGAATGCAAATGTTCTAAGTAAAACAGTGCACCAAATGAAATTTTAAAGTTGCACATGGTGGACTTGGACCCAAGCCTATTTGTCACTTTTAACTAATTTACACTAATCATTTGGCCTGGTGGTATATCCTCCCTCCTTTGTAGGGGAGGTCAAGGTTCGATCCCAAGTGATGTGTGTGAGTAAATCAAGGAAAAATAGTTTTCATAAATTAGTTTAGGTCTATGTTGTAATATATGGATATAAAATTATTGGTATTATGATCAAAATATATTAAAACTTTAGTTGATCAATGGATGTAATTATTGCATCCCATTTTTAAATTTGAAAACATTTTATAAGATGCTTGAGAGCTTATAAGCTCTTTAAATTTGTTTGGTAAACTTTTTTTAAAAAGAAAAGATCTTTTAAGCTTGTGAAATAAGATGTTAGGAGCTTATAAGTTGTTTTAAAAAATGATGGGAAATTCCAAATTTTTTTCAAAATAAGATCTTATTTCAACAACCTCCTTTAATTTTAACTATTTTAATTTCAAAATTGTCATTATTAAAATCTTAAAAGCTTTATCATCATATTTTATCCAAATACTTCAATAACTTATTTTTAAAATAAAATCTAATATTTTATAAGCTCTAAAAATATCTTATAAAATATAGGAGGTTATAAGATATTTTAACTAAGCTTAGGCAAACACCCACAATAACAATTATAAATACGGACTTGAAGCTTTATCACGGAGCCTCTATCATAAATGTGGCTCCACCGTCCAAACCCATACGTTGGCATTTGAAAGTTGAAAGTGGGTCCACTTGGACGTACCATTCTACCCTCATTCATAAATGTGGTGTTATAGCTTCTTTCTTTTTTTGACAGTAACATCATAGACTAGCTTCTTTCAATCCCCCTTTTGACATACCAATTACCACCATGGACGGCACCACCCCATCCTCATTAAATTATAAAGTTCGTCATTTATGTAAATTGGAATGCAATTAAAATTTATAATATTTGGATAGACACTTGCGAACTCCTAATATTTTGAGCGGTTTTGGTTAGGTTTGAATTTTTATTTTCAGATCCGAGTAGATCAACACATACCCATTTTAAAAAATTGTTTTTTTAAAATATTATTATATATATTTATGTTGGTTTTAAGAAGAATATATTTTTCTATAATGTTTTGATAGTATTTACTTTACGAAATCGATGATATTTTTTTTTCCACATATCACTTTTGGAGCTGACGTAACAAACTACGCGAGCCTCCCAACGAAGCCAACATAAATCCGATCCGAATAAAAATCATCTTGGTCACCACGTAACGAATTGTTTTGATGAGTTCACCTCCGCCTCTTTTCCTCTCTCCTATTAAGTCGAGTGTTTACGCCCGCTTTTTTTGATGGGTATTGAGAAGGAGTGGAAGTTGCAAAATAGCCCAACCTTAGATCTTTTTATTTAATAGTTGCTCATGAGAAGACTATAAGAACGGAACCCATTGAAAGCTACAAGGCGTTTACGCTCTATCTTAAGAATGGTTTCCAAAGCTGGTAGAATCTTAGAATGAGAACTAGCCTACGACACACACAACAAGGTTAGGGGGTCCCTGGGGTGATTCCAGCGAAACCCCTCCGACGCTCAAGTTAGCTATTGTAAGAGAAAAATCCAGAACGAGGGAATATAATTCGTAGTAATAAATTGAACTTACTTACAAATGAGATGGAGGAACCTTTTTATACATGGGTCAGCAGGCCTCGTGGCCCGCATAGGAGAAAATGGCGCGCGGACCGGATAATTTTATCCGCAACCCAATAATTAATATACAATTTTGGGTAATTAATGAGATTAAATAATACATTAATTAAATAATAATAATAATAATGAAATGACTTTTTGCCCACAACATAAGCCCACAACTCTCGGGCTGCAGAAGCGTATCGAGTAGTGCGAGAGCTAAATTCCTTGTGATGATGTGATCTGTGAAGGATTTGATCTATTGAGGAGGAGAATGTCCCTTTAAGAGGGAGGTTCCTTTAAGGAGGTCCCGGGAAGGGGCAAGTCCACGAGAGAGCGAGGAAGTCTCCTAGGAAAGTAGGAGTTCCCGAGAATGAGCAAAGTTCGGGAAGTCCGCGACGAGAGGTTTACGGAGCGCGAGGGCTCACGGGAGCCCGAGAGTTGAGTTTCTTGCATGGAATGAGTCCTCACAGGATTTAACATTTTTTATAAGCAACATACTTCTTGTGAGTAAATGGTCCTCATGGGACTTGAGAGTTGAGGGTCCCCAAGGGACTTAACTTTTCTTTGAAGGGCTTTTCATGAGCTCACTTGGTGGAGATTTCAACGGCGAGTTGAAAGTGGAGAGTACCCATGTAGGAGTGAACAAGAAAGGAATAACCCTACGTGGTGGAGGGCGCAATGCCCCCTTGCCCGGAAGTGGGGAAAGACGCCCCTTTGAGCAAGAGTGGGGTAGTGTGAAGCCACTTATTGTGGGACTTTGGTGTTTATGAGTGCTCCGGACAGCATGTAGCCATCTCTTTTGATACTTAGTCTTGGAAAATGTCATGGATAGTGTGCAACCATCTTTTATAGGACTTACCCCCCCCGAATAAATAGTGCATGGTTGATTCTTGTGAGAATATTGTTCTTGAGATGTGATAGCTTTTTTTTCTAGTTGATGGGTAGTTTGGTAGAGTTGACCCACCTAGGTTTGAGCAGTAGATGTAATGCGGGGTAATTGATAGATTTCGTGGACAAGAATAAGAGCCAAATGATAGAATTGACCAGTGAGAAGTATCCCAATGAGTTAATGAATTCATTGAACTCTAGAGTCTCATATGGTGATGGGGGCAAGCCAAATATCTCACATAGTTTTTCTGAGAGTGTTGCCCGTGGAGATGATGAAGGGGATGATGAAGCCCCCCAGACTTGAGCATTTTACTGTTTTCCTTAACTAGATTAGCGTCTCTTTTCAGCCTCCTTGTTCAAGACTTGTTTTTGGATGTTTGATATTTTGTCCTTGAGAAACTTGTTGCCTCCATGAGGCATGGATATATTTTCTGTTTGGAATGATGTGTTTTTATGCCTTTTACTCGAATGTGTTGGCATTTTATGTATTTCTTGATATTTGTCTATAAAGTGTTCATTGATGGGAACATATCCCTGTATATTTTCTACTGCGAAACGGGGATCGATCGGCCCAATCAGGTCAAGGAGGCAACGACACCTCGTGGGGGCTTGGGGGTAATGCCCCCGAAAGTAAATCAGATTTCTGACACTATTTTGAAGAGGTGTTTTCCTAAGAAAGTATTTGGTAAGAATCTTGTGGGGAGCTGAGAGAATAGAGGAATGAGTGGGAGATCGCCCTAGGGAGCCCTAAAGGGTGTGCGCTTGCGCCCTCCGGTGAGCTAGAGGTCGCATGCCGGGGGATTACCCTCATCCCCAGTTCTTTCTTCTCTACATGGACTTTTTTTCTCCGGCATTTTTGCAATTTGGAGTCGAGTTTTGGATCCTGAAGACTCGTTCTTGGTGTGGGAGTAGCGAAATATTATAGAAAGAGATTGCATGGGCGAATGGAAGTGAATGAGGGATAGAGAGTTCCCCGGAAGCCAGGGGAGGGCGACCTCTGGTGGCCCTTAAAGGGATCGCCCATCCCACGCTCAAGGGCGCGCCTCCGGGGGGCATCCCATGCCCCCTTTCCCGTTCTTCCTCGTGCACATCTCTAACTTCTCCGAAGTTCTTCTATATTTTCAGTTCCATTGGCGAGGGTATTGTAGTGATGCCTTCGGATTCGAGTCCGAGCGAAGATGCTTGTGAAAAGGAGTCCGAGGAGGAAAGTCCGAATGAGGTCCCTCGGCCTAAGTATTAGCATTGGTCTCCCTCCAAGTGTAGAGCAGTAGTTCCGGGGAATTGGTGAGTAGAATGACTTCTTATTGCATGTGGAGGCTAAGGGAGCGTATAGAGGTTTCCCCATATTTCCGTATGTTGGCTCTAGGGCTAGAGTATAGTTTTATTCTTTTCCTGCTTATAAAGTGCATGTACGAACGTGCATGAGGGTGCCTAGCCCCCTCTCCCTCCCTCCTCCCCGGGGAGTGGGCAAGGGCATCCCTTGCTTCCCCTGAAATGCATTGATGCCGAATAAGGCTTATTTACTCGTCCGTTCTTTCCTTCTTTATTCTCTAAGTTACACTAGGTACTTGTTCCCGGTGACATTAACTTTCCCAGATACGTTTGTTGCCTCTACGGGGCTTGGTGGAACTTCTTTGCGTGATTTGCATGTCTCTTGCTTTTCTTCACGCGTGTTAGTGTCTTAATCATTGTTCATGATGTTTGCGTATAATGCTTGTCCATGGGGACTTGTTTGAATTCTTTGCGGAGATGAATTTCCCATGGGAGGAGGCGTTAGTTTCTCCAGAGTAGGCTGGAGATATGGGCCGCCTTTTCGAGCCTATGGGGGCCTTGGGCATAGCGCTCTTCCGTAGGCATGGGCGTCCTTCCGGAGTCCTTGGGCTTCACATTCATTTGGGGTGAAAATTTGTTGTATTTGCGTATTTTTTCGTGCAAATGTTAACATTTTTTGCCTTCTTGTTGTCGTATGTTTGTGTGGTGTATGTTTATGATGATCCTTTATAAGGGGACCCCTTCCCTCGAGAGTCTTGGGAGGAGGGTAAAATTTTATTAGAATCCCTAATGAGGGGACTCCTCTCCTCCGGGAGCACTGGAGGAGGGAAGAATTTTATGAGTATCCCTTACGAGGGGACCCCTCCCCTCCAGGAGTGCCGGAAGAGGATAAAGTTTTATGAGGATCCCTTATGAGGGGACCCCTCTCCTCGAGGAGTGCCGAATGAGAGAAATGTTTTATAAGGATCCCTTACAAGGGGACCCCTCCTCTCCGAAAGCACCAGATGAGGTTTAAGTTTTCAATTAGATCACGAGGATCCCTTACGAGAGGACCTCTTCCCTCTAGGAGCGCCGAAGGAAGGAAAAGTTAATAAGGTCATCTCCCGATCGAAGCGCATGAGGGGTGACTCTTCCTCCTGGAGCGCGTAGCATCACTAGAGAATAGTATTTGATTAATGGAGCCTCCCGGAGCAAAGCGCGGGGGGTAACTCTTTCTCCTAGAGAGCGTTACATTGCTAAAGGAGAGTATTTGATTGCCGCCTCCCAGACCGAGGTGTGTGAGGGGTGAAGTTTTATAAGGATCCCTTACGAGGAGGCCTCTCCACTCTGGGAGCGCCAGAAGAGAGTAAAGTTTTATGAGAATCTAAGAGGATCCCTTAAGAGGGGACTGTTCGATCGCTAAATACCTATAAAAGTCACGCAAGAGAATGAGATCAATCGTAGGGTAGCAAGTTGATCACAAGTCGTCTCTCAAGGAAGACTTAGCCGGCAAATAATTATTATGCAACACAATTAACATAAAGTAAATCCTAAACACTCTAGCAAGATTTGTGATTTTAATTAACTAAGAAAACACGAGTAAAAAGACTAATTAAAATTGAACACGATTAAACTTGACAAAAAATTATATGAATGAAAGTCTAGGATTTCGTAATCATCTCATCAAACTTGCAAGCAGAATATCAACTAATTGATCATGCAATTAACAAATATAACAAACATGTAAAAACTAGGCCTAGATCTGATAACTTACATATCACAGATTAGGGCTATCTCAACATAATTTGCTATTTTCATTAAGCCAAGTTAGATAATACATCTCTGATTCATATCTAACCCCCTGAATAAATTTAGTCCAGGAATAATATATTCTCTCGATCTCAATCATTCCCTCAAAATAATCAAAAGTTGATCAAACAATTAATTATCAAATTAAAGCAATTCATTCAGGAAAGCAAATCAATTAGTTAATATTCATGCTTGTTTGTTTGAATCAAATCATCATAATCCTAGAACAAGGAAATTAGTTCATGCTTGGGGATGGGATCATAATCTCATTTGAAGGAAAGGAAATAATCATAAATATTATCATGCAACAATAATAATCACCCAACAATTGAAATCAGACAAAAGAGATGAAATATTACGCTTTGATTAAGCCGCAAAAATAACTTCAATGGGAAGAACCCAAACAATCCCAATGATGAATGAAAGAGAAAAATAACAAAAACTAAAGTTTAAAAGTGCTAAGTAATGAAGTGTACGAAATTATGGATCCCCAAGTGCTATTTATAAGCCTAAAACCATATACAAGGTGGAAGAATCCAAAAAGAAGAAGGAAAAATGAATAAAAAATCTAGAATGTTCCGTCGGTGCGCGCCGCGCAGTGCTTCTTGTGCGCGCCCATTGCGCGCCGTGCAGCCTACTCCATGCGTGCTTCTTTGCGCGCGCACGCCTTTGTGTGCCAGGCCTCGATAGTGCACATCCGCGCACATTGTCAATCTTGACATGTGCGCCGTGCTCAAATCTTGTGCGCGCTACTTCCTCTTCTCTGTTCCATGTGCGCGCGCACGTATTCGTTCGTCTAGACCGATGTTCGCCCGTAATGCTCGTTTTAGCCCGTTTTCGAGATTTCTTTTTACGAAAACCTACAAAATTGACAGAAATACCTTAAGTAACATACAATACTATAAAATAGGACAAAAAGACACAAAAATACGCACAATCACACACAAGAAAAATAGAAATCGCATAAAAATCACACACAAAAACATGCAAAACAGGGACCCCTCCCCTCTAGGAGCGCTGGAGGAGGTTTGTTGAGGAGAGTGCATACATTGACGTGAACCATTGCTTGGCAAGTAACGATGTTTGGGCGAGCTAGCCTTGATCATTATCTTTCTAGGGAGCATGCCTCTCTCCAGGGTCTCTGGAAGTTATGCTGGTGACTCCTCCAAGGTCTCTGGAAGTTATGTTGGTGACTCCAATCACATGAACATTGCTTATTTGGTGCGCGACTCATAGCGTGCAAAGCATTGGTGGAGTTTGTCAATGGCTGATGAGCTTCTTCCTCGAGATTTTGCATTCTTCAGTGTTACTATGTAACACCCGCGAGGCGACCTAGGATGGGCGCCCAAATATGGACCGGTGCACGGCCTATTGCGAGTGGCTTCTCTGTAAAGCCCCGAAATTTTGAACTATAAAATATACATATACATTCATTTTGTCGAATATGTTGTTTTACAAGTCTACAGAAATGTAAATCCGCTCTGATACCACTTGTAACACCCCATAAATTATTTGATCCTTGGGATAGTGATTTTTTTGGCCTTTTAGGATTTTAATTTTGGTCCAACATAGAGATGCCATTTTATTATTGTAAGCCTAGTAATTATTATATTGATAGGTCTGTTTATTAAGCCCACTTTATTAAAGCTCATATGCGTATTTTATTTTATTTGAAAATCTGCAGAGTTTTATTAGCAAAAAGGAGTCCTCATATTTTATAAAATTTTATCATATAGAAAAGAATTTTATTTGTGCATATCCAAATATATTTAACCTAATACATGGCTTAATACAATAGGGACTCTCAAGCCTAAATACATGTATATTTATATATTCAGATATCTCCATACTTCACAAACTCACGTGTTTCACTCTCACACCAGCCAAATACTTTTCTGTTAAATAAGTTCCAACAATTCTTTGAGTGTCCAGTCCATTCCAATTCCCAAGTTCACAGTCAATGTAAGCATTCAACAAGTTTCCAGTTTTCTGTCAAAAATCAAAACCAAGTTTCAACACCAAACACTAATCTCGGCCAAGTATACATCCTCTACCATCGCTGGCAACCCCGCTGGAATACTCACTAGAACAACCCCATGAATTTAGTCAAACAATAGAATAAAAAAAAAGATCGAACGCCCATCAGAAACACCCAAACCCCGAATCATCAATATGAATCCAGCAACTCCGAGGAACTAACCTGAAACCCCAAAACCAGTCGCTGGTAACTCAAACACCAAGCCCAAATCGCTGTCGTTGGCTCGGTTGTGCCGCCTTGTGTAGGTCCCAAGGGGTGTGAGTAAGGTTTAGAAGGGGGGGTTGAATAAACCTTACCAACTTTTCATTTTTAGTCCTTTTAAAGTATTACAGAGTTAAATACACAGCTAAGTCCTTGGGGGACAGCTAAGTTAGTTAACCAGCAGAGTTAGCCACTCAACAGACTCGATTGAGCTGTTGATAGAATAACTCAGTTGTTTAGTCTAAACCTTAACTTGGCTGTGATGAGATTTTCAACGGAAGACTTAACACCCTTTTAATTTGATTTGATTTGTTTTAAACACTTGATTTTAGCACTTAGTTACTTATCAGTTGGATAGCAAATTATCAGCAGATATAAAGTGATATGTAGAAATAAAATGCTGAAATGTAAATGACACAATAATTTTTATAGAGGTTCGAAGATGGGGTAATTCTTCTACTCCTCCCTTCTCCAACTCCTGGAGGAATCCACTAAGTAGTGATCAGAGTACAAAGTGGTTATCAGTCCAGATACAAGTCTTGATCACACAAATGACTTGCTCCTTTGGGACTCGGTCTGAGAGATGCCTTGGTCACACAATCAAGCTTTCTCGTCCGACTCGCTACTTCACTTACTTTAGCTAACTTTCTCAAGCTTCTTGGATTTGATCACGAAGCCCTCCAATAACTTGAGATTGGTTCGACCTTGAACCTTTCTACAATCCTCCTTGGAAAGTATACCCCTTTTGCTTCTTCAAAAGTTTCCTCTTCAACAGTTTGAAGTTGTCTTTCCTTCACAGCTTAGTGTTGGGTCGATTTCCTTCGAGATTTAGGCTTGAGGATTTTGCTAGAATAACTTGAGAATATTTTGCAGGTTACAGAATGAATGATGCTTGTTATCTCAGGTATGCAAGGTTCAGGTTAACCAATGTAACCTTTTCTCAAAGTGATTCCTCAACCTTTTATAGTGAACTTTCAAAAATCTGCCCGTTGAAGAGATAGGCTGATTTTCAAAAATCACTTGTGTTCGTTGGCTTGTCTTGTTGCAGTCCTTGATGTTGACATTTCCTCGTATTAAATGAACATTCGACTTTTCGAGAATCGACACGAGGTGCGATGCTTCCCATTGGTTTATTCCTTTTGCATGCTTCGGGGGTGAGCACTTTAAGACATGGCAAAGATGGAAGTATTACTTGTTTAAGTAAATTCTTTGACTTCTTACAACGGATTCTTTTCGATCGTCTTGACTTGATCGCGATCCTTTATTCCCCAGGTGACTTTGAGTTAGCTTCCAATCAATGGATGACTCATCCGTCACTTCAACTTGAAACTTGGCTTCTTGAGTTGACTTGATTGATCGTTCATACAATACAGTGTGTCTCGGTGATACTCCTTCAGTCGAGTCCTTGATCTTCCTCTCTTGGCCATACTCAGCTGTTCCTCAGCGGAGTCTTCATTCCAGTCTTTAGTTGACTTCTTGTATTCCCAGGCATAGCTGACTTGACCCAGCTCATACAGCCCTATCTATTACAATACAAATTACAAGGAAAATGGGGTGCCAACTTTCTAGTCTAAGTTTTACATGGCATTCATCAAAATCTAAGCAATAAATTTCCCAACATTTTCCCCCTTTTTGATGATGCCAAAACTTAAATACATACAAACAATATGTAAATAGCAAAGATACATACAGACAATGCAGAAACAAAGAATGTATGTGTTAAATAGATCGTTTTATTGATCATATCATTCTTGTTCTTTACACAGCTGTTTACAATGTGTATCAGAGCAATCAGAGCATATACTATTTCTACGCAAAATACAATTTTTTTCATTAAATGTACAGAAGACTTACATACATATGTATTTACAAAAGTAAAATACATGAAGGGGTTGGCAGCAACACTTCATCGCCTTCGCTGGCTCCTTCTTTCTTCTTCAGCTCTGTCTTCGTTAGCTCTTCTTCTTTTCTTTTCTTCTTCAGCTGCTTTCTTCTTCTCGTAAGCCCTCTTCGCAGCTTCATCTCTTCTTTTTCTTTCCTGCCTTTCTTGCCACAGCTGATCTTGCCTTTTGTTTTCCTCTTCAATCCTCTTTACATATTCATCATTCTTCCTCTTCACTTCCAGATTGGCTACTTCATCATACCCAACCCAATAGATCCTTCCTTTCTTGCCTGAATCTATATATTCAATATTTTTGGGTAGAGGTCTAGGTTTAAAGCCTCTACCTCCGCCACTTCTTCCTCCTCCTCTGGGCGTGTATTGTATTCGAGTCTTCTTCTTACCAAAGAGTGATCGCTAGTAGTCTGCTTTGCTTGTCGGCTTATTCGCACGACTTCGGACCTTTCTCCCAAGTCTGAAGTCCCAGGCTTGGGCTATGGACATGTTTTTGAAATATCCTTCGGACTTGAGCGTTTTGAATTCTTCAACAGATCTTGGCTCTTGACCATCATCTGGAATGGCATCTGTATCTTTTCCTGCCAGGATGCCTCCAAATTGTTTCAATATTTCTTCAACACGGACATCCGTTCTCTTATCGAAATCCTCCATCTCTGCTTCTACAATCTTTTTCTTATGAGACATGGGCACAACAGAGTGATAGAGCGGCAGAGTTTCAGGAAGTTTGCTGATTATGCTGGCTGTGACATGACCTTGTTGAGAGGTTTCAGCAAGCATTAAGGTCACATCCTTTGACCTTTCCCCCTCAACAACTTTTCCCTTTTCTTTCCTCTTCTCAACAGCTGCATCTGTCTTCTCTACAACAACTGTCTCTTTCAAACTCTTCAGGTATTCCTCTTCCCCCTTTTTGGCATCATCAAAGGAGAGAGGAACTCCTGGAAACATCCCAGCAAGCATGAAGTACAGTCTGCTGATGGTTGAATTCTACTTGGAGTCGGCTGCGGCATAGGCTGTACGAAATTCAAAACGGGTGGCCTTCGACTCAGCTGTAACCAGTTTCATCTCAGCCATGAGGAGGTTGAATTTGGCATTCATAGTCTCCTCAAATCGTAGAATTTCTTTCTTCTGAAACTCCTGCAGTAGCTCCATTTCTGTTTTGTGAGAGGCATGCAACCTCTCAATGTACTCATTCATTCTCTGCTTCATATCAGCATTGTCTGCGCTCCAAACAAGCATCCTATTATAGAGTGCCTTGAAGTAACGAACTTGTTCGAGACGCATGGCAGATTGCTACTGACACCACTCCCTGATTCGTATCACTATCCCTCTCAAGTCAGCTGTGAGGGTAGCATCTCGATTGTCCAGCCGCATGTCTAATGAGGCCTGATGCTGTTTGATCCTCTCAATCTCTCCGCATATTTTCTTGAAGACTTCACGGTTTCACATTTGTTACTTGATTCACCGGCGGCCATTCAACGTCGAAATCGAATTCTGCTGGCACAATGGAGTCAGTAGAGATAATGGGTTCTTCGCGAGCAGAGTACTTCTTCTTTTCTTTAGCAGATTCTTCTTCTAGTGCAGGGAGCTCGATTGAGAATGGGAAGGTCTCTTCAAATGCATCGTCTTGTACATGTGAAATTGTACGAGAAGTCGTTTTTACTGCACTCACGAAGCTTTGTCGCGATTGGTTGATCGTGATTCACCGGGGTCCTTGATGGTATTGACCTAGATGGTGAGTCCGAAGTCTCATCTTATCTTAACCGTTGGTCTCAGCTGGTTTGTCCTTTTGAGTTGGTTGTTCCTCGGTCGTATCAGTAGTGTCATCGGAAGATGATGAGACTTGAGGGTTTGGCTCATCATCAAAATTGAACGTTTTCCGAGCAGCTTTGAAGTCTGGCTTACTCATACTTGGAAGAACATTCTCAACTGAGTCTTTTTGGTGTGCAGCACGGGTGGACTCAGCTTCATCTTTAGATCCCAAAAAAGATATGGCAGGGTTGTCTTGGGAATCATGAAGAGCATCTATCTCCTTCTCAATTTCTTCAATGTGAACAGGAGGGATGTTCTGCATTTCCGTCTCTTTACCCAGGGAATTCTCAACCTCCCTTTGGCCTTCATTACCTCCTGCAGTCTCAACTGCAGCAAGGCCTTGTACATTCTCTTCGACAGACATAGCTATCTTAGGGTCTTTTGCAGTGGCATCCACAGGAGTCTCAACCCATTGGATTTGCACTTTCATTGCCCAGAGTGTTAACTCCCGTGGCAGATCCATCATGTGCCTCGACTGCATCAGCAGTGTTCTCAACCTGCAAAGCAGTTGGCACTTCAGCTGAGACAGACTCAACTGTCCGAGCTTCATCAGTGACAACTTGTTGTTGTTCTTTTTCTTTTTCTTTCTCCACTTCACCTCCTTTCTGCATTGTGGAGTCATCTGCAGCATCCTCCGACCTAGCTGCAGTGGAGTGAGTTTCCCCCTCAACTGGCGCACCAGTTGAGTGACTTATATTGGGGTCACTCTGCTCCAGACTCCCGGCTGCTTCCTTTGACTGCTCAGCCATGGGGACAGGTGGTAAGACACCTTCAACAGGGGTTGGCTCAACTTGGGTGCCCAAATTCCCAGTGTCATCGCCAATTCCCTTAGATCCGTTCTCTGAGTGGATTGGGGAAGTGGTTGCAGCAATAACTGTGGCAATCTGTTGTACCACTCCCAACGGGTCGATTTCCAGCTGAGATTTGAAAGACTCTCCTGGTCCTTCCATCAGTTGTTGCTCATGCATCAACCTGGATTCCCGCATGGCATGCTGCATTTCCAACTCCTCCGTCATAGCAGCAGGTTCCATGTCCTCATCACTATCCGAGAGCATGTCAATGTGAGGATGAGTGTGGTTGCTGGTTCCAGTGAGAGGACAAATGCTGGCTTTCTCACGAGCCTCTGCTTCCTAAGCTGATCTAGCATTTTCTTGTTCCTTGCGAATTTGCTGCATATTAATGCAGTTATCCTCATCCAGGGCTTGCAGCACGGTATCAACTTCAGGAAACCTAAAGAGTTCCTCTTCTTCTTCAATAAACTCTGGATGTTCAAACTGCGCCCTAGAGTGACTCAGCTTCCATTTCCTCCACTCTCGCAGACGGCTCTGGATGTTTGGGTACAAGGGAGAGTACATAAATATGTCGTCGTCATCATTCTCCTCTTGTTGACCTTCCTTCTTAGGAAGAGAAGGTAGCAAATTCTGCTGCTCTTCACCTTCGGCAGCATCTGTGGCAGGTGGAGACATAGTCTTGTCAGGAGGGAATTCTGTTGTCTTCGCTGCTTCATGTACCTCCTTTTCTTCAAATTGTCTATCTATCACTGGTCTGGTCTTCGAGGGCCTCTGTGATAACCTTCAGTAGATTTGGTGGTTTCATCTAGAACTTCTGGAGACTGCACTTCTTCAGCAGTCTCAGTGATTTTCTCAAGCTGAGTGGCAGACTCAGCTATCTTCTCAAGCTCTGAAAGCTTGGTGATTCTTTTTCTTCTCTTAGTTTTCACCAGAGGAATATCTGGTTCTACTTCCTCCAATTCCTCGAAGGTAAAGGCCTTCGGAGTGGCCTTAGAAGCAGCTGTCCTTCTCGCCTTGGCAGTCCTCTTCTTCTTAATCCCTGGAGAAGGTATTAAAGGTTCCTTCTCCACCGCGCAGCAGGCGGGAAGACACGGCTACGAGGGCAAAATTAATAAAAGTGCGTCTTTCTTCTTTCTTTGCAGGAGCAACTTTCTTTCTTTGTAGTCGAGGGCGCTCTCTTTTTTGGAGGGGAGGAAGCAGTTGTGTCGATGGGGTCAGCTGATTCCCCCTCACTGGTGTCAGCCCTTTTGGCTTAGGCTCTCTTCTGGGCTCCAAAGAGATTTGCCCGGAACATCTTCTTGTTGACATGGATTGGCTTTCCATGTCGAAGGGGAACACCCTTAACCTCCATCAGATGGCCAATGACTATGCTATAGCCAAGTGATCCTCCAAAGGATCCATCCTCCTTGAACGACTTGTTGCCAATATTCTGGCAAAGTCTGCTGTAAATGAATTCAGCCCAATTGATCTTATTCTCTTCCATGATCGCAGCCATGACGATCAGCTTGGTTTTGGACAGCTGATTGAAGCTGCCAAACTTCATGTCTACACACTTCGCGACGATATCCATTAGTTTATGATAATCCTACTTGACTTATTCTTTTCACTGTAGACAACTTTTTTTGGTAAAGACATTCGTGTTTGGCTACTTCCTTCCATGTAGCGAATAATTTTGCAAGTTGACGCCGGCTTCATATATTTCAAAGATGCCCTCCGACAATAATAGGCAAAGATTGCTCGCGCAAGGTCCTGCGGTGATTAGAATGTCCTTGCGGTGGACGGAGGACTTAATCCCTTCGTCCTGCACTTCGGCATTGATGTAAAACTAGGCGACTTCCTCAACATACGTCATTTGATATTCCATGGTGATGAATGGTTTTAGTCCGGATTTCTCGATCTTATCCGCTATCTTCTGTTTGATAAATGGTTTTATCATGATTTTGATGATTTTGTTTTTACACCAAAACAATGTTTTTAAAGGTTGTCCAAATACTCCTAAATGATTTAAAATGGTTTTAATATTTCCCGGAGTATTTCTTCAAGTTTATTTTCGACTAAATTGGACAACACTTTTAATGATTTTATGTCAAAGTGTTTTTACTTCAAAACAATATCCCTAAATGTTGTCTAAATACTTCCGATTGGTTTAAAATGTTTTTACTATTTTTCGGAGTATCTCCTGGAGTTTATTTTCGATATAAAATTGGACAACACTTATGTTTCAGGCTTGACCGGTCGCCCTATAGGGCAACCCGTACCTAAGTTGAGTTATGGAACAAAAAAAAGGGACGGAGGGAAATCAAGGGGGAAATCGGCCGACCCGAAGGTCGACCGGTGAGGTCGACCAAAAATATGGAATTCAAATTTTTCGCCGTGAGGGCGACGGCCAAAACCTCAAAGTGCTGAAGTCCCCCAAAACGAAAACTTATGTTTCTCTGTTTTGTCTTCCTCGATCGGTCAACATGAGGGCGACCGATCGCACCCCCTGCGACGGTCCCCCTGTGTAAAAATTCACAATTCAATTTCAATCTTATCTCTCATCGACCGACAGACGAACCCCTCTTTTGACAAAGAAACTATCCGTTGAGTTTGCGACAGCTTTTCCTTGATTTAAGGGGTTGATTTCTAACAGCTCTTTTCTTCAATTGTCTTGGTATTTTTTACAGAATTCATGTCCCCAAGAGGAGCATATCTTGTACAAGACATCTTCTATAAATAGAGGAAGAATTGAAGCAACATAACAAGAGAGAAAACTACAACACAACAAGATACACTCAAGAATACACTTGTTCTTACATTGTCTTATTTCTTGTTGTAATTTGCCTAGCTATTCACTTTCACATTCTTGAGGTCTAGGCTATTCTTGATTACACTTGCACTCTATTGTATTATCAATTATCGAGTTGTTTAATCTTGAATTTGTGGTCGCATTCAAACACAAGATATCCTTGTGAGTGTTCTTGTGGTAAGAACACACTTGGGTGAACTAGGTGTTTGGTGTAAGAAGATTGTGGTAATCTTCTTGTTGAGGTGTTGAAGAGTGTGGTGCTCTTCAAGGGTGAAGATTGTGGTAATCTTCACAAGGTGCCGTTTGGAGATTGTGGTAATCTTCAAGTGAGATTGTGGTAACCTCAAAGGTAGTGTTGAAGAAGAGTGTGGTGCTTTTCAAGGTGTTGGTGTAAGATTTTGTTGTAATAATTTTGGTGATTATTAATAAAATCTTTTTCTGTTTTCGAAACCCATCTCGGATATACTGGGGTGGTAGATCACGTAGTCCCTAGGTGGGGTGAAGCTCTATAAATCGACGTGTGCTATTTACATTCCGCACCTTTGTTATTATCTTGGAGCATTCGGTTTGAAAAAGAGGGCGAAATCGAAAAGATGGAGATAATCTATTCACCCCCCTCTAGATTATCGTAGCCGCTTGGACTTACATCTTCTTCACAAGGGTTTTATCGGAACACTGCTTTATCATCCCCTCAAAATCCACAGTTGATCCGGTGTTGATTTGCTTTGCGAGCTTAGCGAAATCATGTGCTTGTGCCGTTTTTAGTGATTTTTACTGAATGAGATCTGGTAAACCGACTTGAGAACTAGTAGGGTTTTTGAGAGAAAAGCTTGCTTTCTTTTACTCGGGAGGATGAACAGTTTTAGGAAAAAGTGAGAGAGAAAACTGAACGATTGAGTATATAAGGGTTATGAGAGGACGTATTTTTGGTTTTTGAATTTTGATCAAGATCAATGGATTAGATTTAGCACGTCACATTGCATTTAATTTCTCGCATTTAATGCGGCAGCATTTATATCCAATCATATGCTTACTTTAAGCTCTTCAACTTTTGATCACCTCCACCCGTCATTATTACGCTGATGTCATCCTTAAAAACATTCCCGCTCATTAAAAACGACTGCGTTTTTGTCACTTAGCTCATAAATGACTTAGCTTACTCCTTAAATGACTCAACTCTTCTTCTCTCTATTCGAATAGTGACTCTCATATAAAGTGATACTTAACACCCTTTTAATTTGTTTTGATTTGATTTGTTTTAAACACTTGATTTTAGCACTTAGTTACTTATCAGTTGGATAGCAAATTATCAGCAGATATAAAGTGATATGCATAAATAAAATGCTGAAATATAAATGACACAATAATTTTTATAGAGGTTCGAAGATGGGGTAATTCTTCTACTCCTCTCTTCTCCAACTCCTGGAGAAATCCACTAAGTAGTGACCAGAGTACAAAGTGGTTATCAGTCCAGATACAAGTCTTGATCACACAAAATGACTTGCTCCTTTGGGACTCGATCTGGAGATGCCTTGGTCACACAAATGGCTTCTCGTCCGACTTCGTCCAGGCTCGGCTTTCACGGGGCGGATATTTGCACTTGCTACTTCAGCTAACTTTCTCAAGCTTCTTGGATTTGATCACGAAGCCCTCCAATAACTTGAGATTGGTTCGACCTTGAACTTTTCTACAATCCTCCTTGGAAAGTAGACCCATTTTGCTTCTTCAAAAGTTTCCTCTTCAACAGTTTGAAGTTGTCTTTCCTTCACAGCTTAGTGTTGGATCGATTTCCTTTGAGATTTAGGCTTGAGGATTTTGCTAGAATAACTTGAGAATATTCTGCAGGTTACAGAATGAATGATGCTTGTTATCTCAGGTATGCAAGGTTCAGGTTAACCAAGGTAACCTTTTCTCAAAATGATTCCTCTGCCTTTTATAGTGAACTTTCAAAAATCTGCCTGTTGAAGAGATAGGCTGATTTTCAAAAATCACTTGTGTTCGTTGGCTTGTCTTGTTGCAGTCCTTGATGTTGACATTTCCTCGTATTAAATGAACGTTCAACTTTTCAGAATCTGACACGAGGTGCAATGCTTCCCATTGGTTTATTCCTTTTGCATGCTTCTCGGGATCGAGCACTTTAAGACATGGCAAAGATGTAAGTATTACTTGTTTACGTAAATTCCTTGACTTACGTACAGCGGATTCTTTTTAGTCGTCTTGACTTGACCGATCCTTTATTCCCAGGTGACTTTGAGTTAGCTTCCAATCAATGGATGACTCATCTGTCACTTCAACTTGAGACTTGGCTTCTTGAGTTGACTTGATTGACTGTTTATACAGTTGTGTCTCAGCTGATACTCCTTCAGTCGAGTCCTTGATCTTCTTCTCTTGGCCATACTCAACTGTTCCTCAGCGAAGTCTTCATTCCAGTCTTCAGTTGACTTCTTGTATTCCCAGGCATAGCTGACTTGACTCAGCTCATACAACCCTATCTATTACAATACAAATTACAAGGAAAATGGGGTGCCGACTTTCTAGTCTAAGTTTTACATGGCATTCATCAAAATCTAAGCAATAAATTTCCGAACACCTTGCCGCTGCCCCAGTGAGAGTTCTGAGGGAGAGAGTGAGACTGGTAGAGAAAGGGGTGTTGCTACCATTTTTTTTTTTTTTTTGAAAGAGAGAGACATAGGTGTGTGAGATGAGATTGAAGGCATGAAATTGATTTCTAGAAAAAAGGGGGGAGGGGGTCTGACGTGTTTTGCAATTAGGGATTTAGGGTCCAAGCTGGGGATTTTCTTTTGGGGTTCCAAGTCATTTATTTTCCATTATTTCCAATAAGTCCATCCGTTATCTCAAAATTCATCAAAGCCCAAACATCTTCTTTCCCTATTAATCTAATATTTGACCATTCAATTCAATTGCATCTTTTGGTTCAATTATTCGATTAAATTATAATTTCCCTAAAGCCATATATTAAGTTAAGTTTATTTATCATGTGTAGGAAACGATACTTTCGAGGTCTAGGATTTTCAAGCTCAAGCAATTTCATATTTTTCCCAGTCACGATTGCATATTAAGTTGGGGTTTACTGCTTATTGTCTATTTTAAATATCTTGTTATGATTGTTATATATATGGGCACGTTAAATATGACATGACACGAATGTACTTAATTGTACAAACATGAACGTACTTAATTGTACACCCATGGTTAGCCTACGGGCTTGTTTGATCAAACCATGGAAACCATATGTGTGTATGCAATGATGATTATGCTTGTGTATTTAATTTAGACAGTGCGTCCCCACTGAGTTATTGATAGCTCACCCCTTTTATTTAACAAATTTTCAGGTTAGGAGTTCGATGTGGCATGGAGGTGAATGGATATGATCAGAGTCATGCAAAAGTTTTTATTAGGAGTTTTCATATTTATTGAGAGTTTTCCGGACAATGTTTATTATTTTAATTTTTCCTTTGCGCATATGGATTATAGTTTAATTTTTTTCCTTGGTACAAGTTATTACTTTTCTTTGAAGTTAAATTTAGTAGTCTACTTGTATTTAACTGTGAGATATTTATAAACCTTTTATTTAGCGAAAAATTTATTCATGGTTGCACTCTTTATAAAATTAGGGTGTTACATTCTTAGTTGATATGTTTGTTGGAAACTCAAGTTTTTGGGTGGACAGTGGGTATAAGAACCTTGGGTTGGTTCAGACTTGGTCTTCCTAAGTCTTGTAGTCTCGTGTTTTAGATGTTGTGTGCACACTCTTATCTTTGATAAGGTTCAGTGTCCTCTGCTTGAGAGTGGTTCTTATGTTGTTTCCATTGCGTTCCTCGTAGTATGCTTGAAGTGTACTCCACGTGTCTCTTTTTTGTGGACTTTCGGAAATGATGTTAATGACTCCCGCGATGTGGGAGTCTCTCTTCATGTGAGTTTGGTTGAAGGGTTCTTGTCCAAGTATTCGCTGGAGAATCTTTTTCCTTGTTGCTCTTTAGAAGATGTGAAGTTTTGATGTCTCCAGGGAGTAGTTTCACTGGTATGCTTGAATGAACTGTGCTTCCGCTTTGGAGTCTTAGGACCTCAGGAGTGTATCTATTTCTCTTGAGCAGGTTGAGCAAACACTTGAGAGATCCAAGAAAATATGAAGGAGCCCTTTCTCAAGGAAGGATGCCAAGTGGAAATGCTCAACGGCATAGTCGGGGACTGGTTGGAGCGTCCGTGCGCGATGTGAGGAAAAGTGACGCTTGACCGCCTCTTATCCTGTGTGCAAAGGGTCTTCCAATTGATTCCTTTGTGGTTCAAATTTTGTCATCTTTGGAGTCTCCATCTTCTCCAAAGAGTTGAGCATTTGTTTCTCCTTCCATGGTGGGAGATACTTCTTAGAGGATTGGAGAGTTTGTGGAGCTTTCTTCAGTTGAGGATGAACCATCAGCATGCCTTCTTGGGAGTTCTGCTCTTCTATAAGAAGTTGCTTGCTTCATAGGTAGTTTGACTAGTCTCTATGGCTCTTGACTCCCCAACTGGACTGTGGAGGTGAGCTTGTGAATGTCCTTGCTGGACTTCAATGTCTGCTTATTCAGCCACTTGATAGTCTCTCTAGTGTCTGGTTATTTTCTAGTCTGTTGTTCCTCTCTTCCATTCTAGTCGAGTTAGGGTCATCCGCAACTGGTGGAGCTATGAGGGGTCTTCATGCAGCTATTGCTGCAACAGGGTACCTTGGGTGGCTCCTTTGGTTGTTTCCCACAGACAGCGCCAAAATGATGATTATTTTTTTCGTAAATCACTCCAAGTCAATGATGGTCCAACTTCTTTTCCGGAGCTGATAGAATCTTTGAATAAGAACTAGTCTGCAACACACATAACAAGGTTAGGGGTCCCTGGGTAGTCCTAGAGAGACCGCTTCAACGCTTGAGTCAGCGACTGTAGGAGAAAAATCCAGAGCGCGGGAATGTAATTTGCAGTCATAATTGAATTTACTTACAAATGAGATAGATGGACCTTTTTATACATGGGTTACTAGACCTCGTGGACCGCGTAGGAGAAAATGGCACGTGGTTTGGATCCGGGCATCATTGGCCGGATAATTTTATCTGCAGCCCAATAATTAATAGGCAATATTAGGTAATAAATGAGAATAATTAGATCCATTAATTAAATAATAATAATAATAATAATAATAATAATAATAATAATAATAATAATAAAATACCTTTTTTGCCATCCAGACTAGTCAAGCTATCTCTGGAATAAACAACCCTTTATAGAAGAATATAACTCCCAGACGACATGTCGATGAACCATCCTTAGCTGGAGGGTGCTCCATAAAACCTCCATTCATTAGAGAGGTACACCCCAACATGAAAGGAGAAAGAAATGTTCAACTCTTTGGAGAAGATGAAGACTCCATAGATGAAGAAAACTGAACCATGACGGAATCATCCCGAGAACCCATCGCACACGGAACAAGAAACAACAGTGTGTTGCTTCCCTCGCATTCGAGCAAGAACGCGTTGCCACCACCCAGCTATGCCATTGAGTGTTTTCACTTGGCATCCTCTCTGGACAAGGGACTCCCTCAAATTTCCTTTGATCTCTCAAGTTTCTACTCAAGCCACTCAAGAGAAATGGGTACAGGCCCCGAAGACCCTCAGGAGAGCCATGCACAGTCTAAAGCCCCAAGCCTCCAAAAGTGGAAGCACAAGTCATTTAACTATATCGGTGAAGATACTCGCTAGGGATGTCAACACTTTACATCTCCTGAAGAGCGATGGAGAAAAAGACCTCCAGTGAATACTTCGACCATAATCCTTCAACTAAACTCATATCAAGAGAGACTCCCATATTGTGGAGTCATTAATATTATTCCTGGAAATCCAGAATATAGAGACCACGGAGTGCACTTCAATACGCTACAAGGAGTGCAATGAAGCCATCATGGACGCTACTCTGAGGCAGAGGACATCAAACTTCAACAGAGAAAATAAGGTGCCCGTAATATTTGGAACACAAGACTCAGGAAGACCAAGTCTGATCCAACCAACGGTTCTCGCACCCACAAGTCGGCTAAAGATTGAGTTCCTAACAAACACAATAGTTGAGGAACCGCTCGCAAAACCCGTAAGAAACAATGCCCAACCTACATTTAGGCGCCCGTCTTGCCCCCTAGAAGTTGCATGACAACACTGAAGAATGCAAAATCTTGAAGAGGAAGCTCATCCAAATCAGTCAGAACAAACTCCACTAAAGCTCTGTGCAACCACAAATTGCGCACTAAATGAAGAATATTCATATAATTGGAGCCTTCAGCATAACCTCTAAAGGCCTTGAAGAGAGACGCAAGCTCCCCATGCAAGACAATAAACAAACCTAACAACTTTAGGAGCCACGGATCTCGCCAGCTCTCCTAAACCTCATTACTCCCCAATCAATGGTTCTTTTCAACACGTGCTAATTCCTCAAACAAATTCCCTCCGATGCTCCCAGATGGGAAGAGTTCCCTCCCGGGGGAGTCCCCGTAAATAAATCTCTCCAGTGAAGCTTCGTGCTCCTGTAGAGGAGGAGCTCCCTCTTGGGGTAGTCTTAGTAAATAAACCTCTCCAGTGATGCTTCCCGCTCCCGAAGAAGAGGGGCTCCCTCCCGGGGGAGTCCTGATAAGCGTGAATTTTGCATGTATTATGAGGCGTATTTCGAGCTATAATGATAAGTAAACATGCATATACTCGCGTTAAATGTTACATATTCACTCCTTGTGGAAAAGATATTACACTTTGCTTATTTTGTAGGAATTTCATGATATTTGAAGCTAATTGAATAAGAATATGAGGAAAGCAAAGTGGAAACACGGAGAATTGAGTGGATATACGAAAAGTGAAGCCTAAAAGAGCGAAAGTTGAGCGTTCACGGAAAAGACAGGGGGCACACGGGTTGGGCGTGCCTCAAGACACCACCCGTGCGCCATACAGAGAGTCAGATTATTTCACCGGAGTGGCGCACGGGTAGGCCGTGCTCCGACGCACCACCCGTGCGCCCTACAGAGAGTTGGGGTATTCCAGCAGGGTGGCGCACGGGTAACCCGTGCGTGGGCGCACCACCCGTGCGTCTGTGCTGGAATCCCATAATCTGCAGCATTAAGCCCTAAACATGATGGGAGGTATAAAAAGGCTTTTTGGGGGGCGCACACAAGGGGATTCTGGCATTTTTGGGATCTACAACACAAGACAAGAGTCAACTCTTGGAAGGAGACATCAAGGAGACAATCGGGTTGCATCGGAGCTTGAAGAACAAAGATATATCGAGAGATTGTCGACGTTCCTAAGTTTTCTTGCTTCTCTTTTAGTTTCAATCTTTTAGTTTCATTTGTAATGACTTTGAACACTTTGTGTGTAAGTTGTTTAATCATGTGTAGCTAAACTCTTGTGATTTTCGGGTTTTGGAAGTAGATTAATGAACTCTTGTTGGATGTTTTAATCTTGGTTGAAGTTATTATCTTGAAGCCTATTTGAGTACTTTGAGTTTATTCTTGTTTTATCACTTGGCCAATGGTTTAACATGTTTGATATATTGATTCATAATTCGAGAGATGAGTTTCAATATTAGATCTTGAGTACTTGACACGAATATTTGCATGAATCGAGAGATTTGTGAATGTTTGTGAGGACATTTGATCTTTTGTGCATTTGGGAGTTGTATATCTTATGTTGAGTAGAGATGCTAGCATAGATATTTCAATCTACATTTTATATGCATCTCGAGAGGGAGGATAAAATAGCTTTGTGATCGTCTTATAGGAATATTGATAATAACGTGGCTTGATTAAATCGGACAATAAGAGGATTATTAATCGAAACCTTAACTCGAAAATCCATTTCATCATCTTGATACTTCTTTCATTTGTGTTATCTTATTCTTGTGTTTTAGTGAGTGAAATTGTCTTAATCTCAAAACAACAACCATCAAATATTGATCGTCTAAATAAAAGTAAAACTATCTTGGCTCAATACTTAGCCTATTGATTTATTAGTCTCCGTGGATATGACCTTGCTACCCTATTCGATAACGAACACCGTACACTTGCGGTGGAGCTAAAAATATAGGCGAACAAGTTTTTGGCGCCGTTGCCGGGGACTAATACAATTTATGGTGCTAATATTGAGATAGATAGAATTATTCTTAATTTAGACAATTTTTTTTATTTATTTTGTTTTAGTGTGACTTGAATTCCACATTATTTGACTTGTTTCTTCTAGTTTGGTCCGGGTAGTGCATGAACACGCGCTCTAAAGCGGGGGACTTAATACCGCTCATACCGGAAGTTGAGGCTTTCGAGGAGAATCGGTCTTTACCACTAGACGAGGTGAAAGACAACACAATCCGATAATGGGGATTTGAATGAGTTACCAATACCGCCAAACAATGGTGGAAACGAGTTACCGATCTGGGTTCAACAACAAGCCATTCGTGATTACTTTCGACCACAAACGAATCGTAATTACGGTGGTATTGCCCATATTCCTATCAATGCCAACAACTTCGAACTCAAACCGGCACTAATCAATATGGTGCAACAGAATCGATTTGGGGGTTTGCAAATCAAGATCCTAACTCTCACCTTGAGCATTTTACCCAAATATGCAATACGATCAAAATGAACGGAGTCTCGAGATGACGCCATAAGATCGCGCTATTCCCATTCTCTTTAAGGGATAAGGCGAGAAATTGGTTGGGTACTTTGACGCAAGGCAGTGTAAGCACATGGGACGAGCTAAGCCAAAAGTTTTTGTTTAAATTCTTTCCACCAAGCAAAACTTTGCAGCTCAAAAGTGAGATTACTCAATTCCGACAATCTAATTCCGAGCCTTTGTACGAGGCTTGGGAAAGATTTAGGGATTTGTTAAGAAGATGTCCACAACACGGCTTTCCGGAGGATCAACAACTATGTTTCTTTTACAATGGCTTAATGGGGCAAACGAGGGCCTTTGTTGATGCCGCAGCGGGAGGAGCATTGTTGGCAAGGTTTCCACAAGATGCCTTAAATCTTCTTGAGGAAATGGCCATGAACAGTTACCAATGGCCATCTGAAAGATCCAATGTACAACGAGTAGCCGAAATCTCAGATTCAGACCCTATCAAAACATTGTCGGCACAAGTAGCGCAGCTTTGACAACTCAATTGAATGTATTTACGAAGGGGCGAGGAAGCGGTGCGAGCACGGGTAGTGAAGCTCTTCTATATCCAATGGAAGAGGTAAATTATGTGAATAACCTAATTTCAGCAATTTAAATAATTCAAACCCAACGCACTACCATCCAGGGTTGAGAAATCATGAAAATTTTTCCTATGCAAATACAAAGAATGTGTTACAACCTCCACCGGGATTCAATGCTTCAAGTGGAGGTGGTAATGGAGAAGGCAAATCGTCGTTGGAAGATGCACTCACCTCTTTCATAAATCAATCTAATGCTTTCATGAATGACACGAGGAGCCGCCTCGCTAAGCAAGATCTTCGGATGGATAAGTTAGAACAACAAGTGACAAGCTCGATAAAGAATCTGGAGAATCAAATGGGTCAATTGGCTACAATTGTGGGTGGTCAACATCAAAGGGTCAATTTCCGATTTCAGTAATACGGAAATGAATCCTGAGAACAATGCAAATCAATTCGTTTACGAAGCGTGCACGGCATATGAGGGGCCTAAAGAAAAATCGGGAGTCCGTCGGATGAAGCATCTAGGTCGGAGCGGGGAGAATCCGTGATGAAGGATGATATTGAAGAAAATAGGAAAGAAGAGAACAAAGGGGCGGAACAAACAAAAATGAAAAGCAAAAATCATCATCTAGCTCAAACATATCTAAGTTGCCTATATCTCTTCCTTTTCCTCAAAGATCTCAAAAGAAAAAGCTTGATGATCAATTTGCCAAATTCCTTGATATATTTAAGAAATTGCACATTAACATTCCTTTTGCGACGCACTAACAGAATGCTTAGAACTATGCGAAATTTCTTAAGGATGTTATGTCAAAAAAAGCGGAAGATGACAAGCTTTGAAACGGTGAATTTGACGGAAGAATGTAGTGCAATTATCCAAAGGAAGCTACCACAAAAACTTAAAGATCCGGGGAGTTTCACTATCCCTTGTGCTATTGGTGGTAATTTCTTTAATAAAGCGTTATGTGATTTAGGGGCAAGTATTAATTTGATGCCTTTGTCCATTTTCAGGAAACTTGGATTAGGCGACGTGAAACCAACTACGGTGACATTGCAACTTGCAGACTGATCACTTACATATCCAAGAGGAATTATTGAAGACGTACTGGTAAAAGTTGATAAATTTATATTCCCTGTGGATTTCTTGGTGTTAGATATGGAAGAAGATCAAGACGTTCCACTGATACTTGGACGTCCTTTCTTAGCAACAGGTAAGGCCTTAATAGACGTGCAAAAAGGTGAGCTCACATTACGTGTTAATGATGAGCATGTTTTATTTTCTATATATAAGGCAATGAAATTCCATGATTCGGTAGAGAGTTGTAAATTTTTGGATATAGTTAGTTCATGCATTGAGGATTATGTTGATCACACATTGTCTACAGATGATTTGGAATTTGGTCTAACCCACTCGTGCTCAATGTCGAGTGTTGTACTTGATTTTGATAACCAAGATTTGTACGACTATGTTTGTGCCTTAGATCATATACAGGAACTACCTAATAGTGCACGAGGCGAGAACGCAAGGACTGAACTCTCTGAAGAGCGCACGACCCGTGCGCAGACGCATGGTCAGCCCGTGCGTGATGCAGAGAGACGGGCTGAGCTCTCTAAAGAGCGCACAACCCGTCTTGCAGCGCATGGTCGCCCGTGCGTGATCTTTGAAATACCAACACCGACTCGAACTCAAGCAATTACCCGAACACCTCAAATATGCATTCCTTGGAGCAAATAACGCAAATCCGTGTCGTTTGAGATCTTCTCACTCCTACTCAACTTGATAAACTGTTAAGGGTTTTACGAAAACATAAGTCGGCACTAGGATGGTCTATAACTGATTTAAAAGGCATAAGTCCATCCATTGTGATGCATAAAATTCGGATGGAAGATGTTTATAAACCATCAGTGCAAAACCAAAGACGACTAAACCCTATTATGCAAGATGTGGTTAGGAAGGAAGTGTTAAAATGGTTGGATGCCGGTATCATTTA